>CM076982.1:37946737-38469237 GCA_039105355.1 Benthosema pterotum | reverse complement strand
TACACCTACCCCTCGTATACTGCTCTCGACCAGAGGGGAGTGGAGCCGGCAGAGGCAGGCAGGTAGAGAGAGCAGAAAAGATCCGGGCTTGGTGGACGCATCCGTCGCATTCCTCCACCATGCCAGACCGGGGCCGAGGGCAGAGACCGCAGGATGCCGTCGGCTCGTCGTCCGCCGCCGGCTCCATTTAAACTCTTATTATGTCAAAGTTTGCGATTTGATGACGCAGCAGTGAGGACGCATCATCACCAGGATGCCTTGACTTACATCCCACCAATTGCAATTTACAGGCGATTCCCTTCTCGTTTGACAGAGGACAGTCACATCGCAAATAATACATGGATTAATACACTCCAGATCAACTAAGCATGGGGGACCTGGAGTGTGGTTTCGAGGAAATGCAGGGAGTGAAACTGGGGTACCTGCTCATCAAAGGCAAGCAAATGTTTGCCTTGTCTCAGGTCTTCACCGACCTCCTAAAGAACATTCCTCGGACCACCGTGCACAAGCGCATGGACCACCTGAACGTGAAGAAACACCACTGTGATCTGGAAGAGCTGCGAAAGCTCAAAGCAATACATTCTATCGCTTTCCACGCCGCCAAGTGCACTCTCATATCGCGCGAGGACGTCGAGGCTCTGTATTTCTCCTGCAAGACGGAGCGCGTGTTGAAATCCAACAAAAGAAAGGTGAGACCGGCTCCCCCGGGACAGGACGCACGCCAGGGGACCCGCGCGGGCGCACACGCCGGGCTGTGGCGGCAGGAGAAAGTTTGGCTCAGTTTGCACAGCAACCCGGAGAGCCTGTCACTCCAAAACAAACCCGCGAGGCTGCGAGAGCTGGTCCCTCCGCCGCCGCCCGACTCATCCAAACTACCTCAATTTTACAGCAAATCCCGCGGCCGGGACAACAATCCAGCGCCCAAGTCCAAATGCAAACCCTTTAAAAACTATGAAACGCCTCAGACACCGGGGAACCGACTGACGCTCGGCCAGAGACACTCGTTTTTCCGGAGCGCGGTGACACACTACCGGCAGCCCGTGCTGCACTCCGCCATAGCGGCGGCGGCGCAGTCCATCAGCGCAACCAGCGACCTACTTCACAGGAGGAAGAGGAGGCGCGACGGGGGGGGCGGCGGTCGCAGCAGCAGCAGCAGACACAGTTCACACCACCCCCCGGTGCTAGTCGTGCACCCCAAGTGCTGTAGCAAGGCCAAGTCATCCAGCAACGGGACGACTCTGGGCACCTTTCATTTGTCTCACGATTTTTACCTGCATGATCCCAGGCCCAATCACCACCACGGGTCCACTTTCCTCGAGAGCTACAGCAGTGACACCGAGTCCAGCACGTACTCCGACCGGGCCTGCAACAACAACAACGACTCGGATTTTGGTTCCAGTTTCTCCACGAGCAGCAACTCTGGGAGCTCCGATGAGGAGGAGGAAGACGAAGATGACAGCCCATCTAGCGAGTCCGAGGTCAGCTCGGAGGAGGAGGGGGAGAGCACGTCGCACGACTCGGACTCCAGTTCGGTGTCTAGTCGCGTCTCGGTTCAGAGCATTCGGTTCAGACGAGCCCGGGTCGGTGCCACAAATAACCTCACCACCAAAAGTGTCAACGCTAAAGCGTCTCTGGTGCTACAACCTACTTTCCACTACAGCCACCAGCAGCAACACAGGACACATGAGGCCACTGGACTGGACCCCTGTAGACAGGAAAATGGCCCAAAATGTGACTTTAGTAGCAACATTAGAAAGCAAGCGGGGCCATTGCAGACTCTCAAATCCAGTCTGATCGATGTTCGCGGGAGCCTTTTCTCTGAGTGGAAGGGGGGATATTTTTCAGAAGGGCACAGTGATCCAAAGAGAGCATTTCCTCCTCCTCCGCGCAGGACGCCGGGGCATCCAAACAAATGTCCGTCAACGCTGAGCTCACACGGTGCCCTGCACGACAAAGACACCGAGCCCTCCAAAAGTACAGACCACCAGCTCGCGCTGGCCGCAAATCTAAAAGGCGACGTGAAAACCACGGGGATCAACAACAACCACCTACAATTGCCCTCCCCGCTGAAAACCATAAAGACTGAAGCCGAGGAGTCCCCGGTGACCACCACGACCCCCGATCGGACAGGCAAAACCTCCCCCAACTTTCATAGCGTGAAAATTAAAGTGGAGGTGGACTCGAGCCACGACGAGTACTATCAACATTCGCACCAAACCGCTGTATTCCAATGCAAAGTAGCCACGGAGAAAAACAAAGACCCGAGCCCGTACCCCGGCGGTGACATCAAACAAGCCTTCGGCAACAACAACACAACTAAAGCCATTGAGGATAGTCCTCCTGCGGTCCCACTACGCAGGGCCCCCAGTTTTCCCTCTCAGGAATGCAAGACCACTCAAGACGCTCCCTGGACGGAGGAGCAGGAGGGAGACTACAAAAACGGCGCGAGGGTCAGGAAAAACTACAGGACTCTGGTGCTGGGGAGGAAGAAAAGCGGAATTCCGAGGGCGCCGCAGAACACAAAACCCAAGTTACCCAACGCGTCGTGCTCCAGTAAGGTCGATCCTATAAAGGGCTCCCTTTCTCGTTCCGAGGGAGGATCATCCGCGGAGGATTTAACCGGGTCGAGTAAACGCAAACGCGCGGTCGTCGGCGGTGTAGCAGCGGCAGCAGCGGCGGCGTCGCCGGCGGCCAAAAAGTCTTTCAGTTTCATGGCAAATTTCCCGTCTCCGCCGTCGCTCGTCGTCGGCAGCGACGGGGATCTATGCCCCGCTTACTCCCTGAACTCGCGGAGGGACCCCCGCCGGCCGCCCCCCTCTCTCCCACCCCGTGTGGCAATGGCAGCCGGGCGGCCAGCCTCTGCCTCTCCCTCCCCCACACGCTCAGAGGACCAGGAAATACTGAGGCTTTTTCTGCCAGAGAGGGAGAGAGAGAGAGAGAAAAAAAGGAAAAACATGCCGCCATCGCTTTCTATATCGAAACCCCGATGGGGGGTGGGGGGGGGAGAAAATCTATATTCTGCCAGTCTTCATGGGACCGAGGCAAGCACGCAGATGACTTGAACCAGTGTTGCTTTTAATTGTCTCACTGTTTCAAATCTATGGATTATTTACATTCCCTGGCATTGTTTTTGTGTGCGTGGATAAGCTCCGTGACGCGCAGATTTCTTTTTTAGTCTCAAAACAGGGCCGTGAGACTGGTGGATGTTGAAAAACGACCTTTACATAAGCTACTAAATCCTAAGCAATAGGCTACATGGGTTTGCAAAAAATGTTGTTTACTTGACTGTTTCTTCTGGAATTGTTTCTCCTTCGCCTTTATGCTCGACCTGTTGGATTGTATAAGCAGCCAGGGTTTTCAGCCAGGGTTGTGCTTTGTGTGTTTGAGAGAGAGAAAGGGAGGGGAGGGGGGACCCCTCACCTCGTAAAAATCATTGCATTCCATGTGATATTTAGGCCACTTTTTGGCGTTGGATTGTAGTGAGGGAAAGTTTGGTTCTATAGTCAATCAAAAAAAAGGAAAAAAAACTGGGTTTTGTGCCACTGCGTCTATTCCATTAAGGCCCATTTCCCTTTCTTGTATGATGACTAACGTGGATTGGTAGGATATGCTATGTGCTTGCCACACAGCTCCATGTCGAATCGTCCAATTCTACATAATTCTAAGCAAAAACATGGGCTCATCAATGTCTGTCTGTGCGTGTTCACAGCTAAGCCTTCGCTAGATAGACATGGGGATTGGATCCGTGTGCTTGTGAGTTTTTCTCTCTCTTTTTGGGGTGCTTGTGATCTGGTTTTCAGTCTTGTTTTGATTTCTCCGGAGTGTTTCCTGCAAGGATTGCATGTTTGGCCCGTGCACAGGCGCGCGCGCGCGCGCACACACACACACACACACACACACACACACACACACACACACACACACACACACACACACACACACACACACACACACACACACACACACACAAACAAGAGAGAGAACCAGCGCCATAACAGGCCCAGACACAACACAGGCCTTATGTACAGACAATCAAACGCGTGGGGGGCTCGGGCCTTCATATCACGCCGTTAGTTCTCCTGTTAGGCAGGGTTTAAGTGCTTAGGGCCCCCTACACCACACAAATCCATTAGCTCACAGAATTCGAGAGCATATCACATTGATTTGCCACGTGAGTCTGTGTGTTGGCGTTCATGATGTGAATTGTTCCGAATTAAGAGCTATATAACACGGAGAATGACAATGCAGGCAGCCCCCGTGGAAAATATACCAAAACAACATGCTGCAATATATTGCAATGTGTGAGCTACATGTAGCTTTGTGGCTACAGAGAAACAATGTGAGAAAGCACAAAATGATAGGCTAGCATTGCACTTTGATACTATTGGGGGTCTGGTTTCAGCAGCTTTAGGGTTTTGGGCTATGGACCATGTGATTGATGTTTATGGACAAAAGGCTTGATTGCCAATTGTATAGCCTGTTTGACTTTAACAACTCAAGCTTGACACAATGCTCAGTTTGACTAGTTCATTTTATTTCAAATTTCACTCCTAACCACCAAAGTGCTGATTGGGGAATTTTGTCAGGGCTTATCTAGTAGGCTCAGGAACACATGGGCTCATCCACAACGAACAATTCCATATAGGCCTAACGCATATCAGTTAACATTGGACTGTTCCAACAGAAAAAAAGAGTTCAGAATCAGGTCGGCAAATGTCGTTTGACAGGTGAAAATGGTATTTTTTCGTAGGCCCTATTTCAAAACATGTTCACGTGTTCTAAATATGGCCGCTCAGTGAATGTATGGTGGTTGTAGCCTAAAACAAACGTCATTTCGCCCCCAAATTCAATTGCCTTGAAAAACAGACTCCTGCACCAAAAAAATAATAACAATAATAGCCTAATAGGAAAAAATATATTGAATACGACTGAAGTTACATCCAAATGTTGATATTATAAATGGGATTTCCTTTTTTTATATGGAGGACGTGTGCCTGCCCATGCAGCTCCTAGTCAAAACACCAGTGTTAATTCATAACTCGTTATGTTTGTGCACCCAGAGAGAAAAATGAACAGGGTTTTTCGCGTTGCATACAGCATGCTGTCATTCGGAGCGCTGCAGCCATCTTTTGAACCATTTGACGGGTGAATGTAAGAAATGTACAAATCTCTCTTTCGCCCTGGCTAGATCAATGTGAGTATAGCCTACACATGTGGTAGATCATAGATGTTTAGCGGTGTGATTAAAGGGCCCGTACACATACAAGGTCTCACTCAGAAATACACTGACTGAGTGGGGGAAAAAAGAAAGAAAGGGAAAAAAGCACTTTGCTGCCTTAAAAGCTCCCGGTGAGGATGCAAAGCTTCATCTGCGTTTTATCAACGCCTCCAACCTATAAAAAAGAAAGAAAAAAGAATCGTTAACAATCTCTTTCGCGAGTATATAGGCTCTAGGTTTTGTAAAATGGAGGTGTGTGTGTGTGTGTGTGTGTGTGTGTGTGTGTGTGTGTGTGTGTGTGTGTGTGTGTGTGTGTGTGTGTGTGTGTGTGTGTGTGTGTGTGTGTGTGTGTGTGTGTGTGTGTGTGTGTGTGGGAGGGAGGGAGGGAGGGAGGGAGGGGGGAGTCAGCGTTTAATCCGCGTGTCAAAAGCATATACAGCACAGGACGAAGAGGGGTCGCTTTTTTCGTCAGCGAGGGCGCGCGCGCACGCACGCACGCACGCACACACACACACACACACACACACACACACACACACACACACACACACACACACACACACACACACACACACACACACACACACACACACACACACACACACACAGTCCCCACCCCCCAAGACCATAGCCTATTCTCACGCAGCAATTTGCAATTCATCGCTGAGGGTTGTGCATGTGGTAATGGCGTGTTGGGAGGGTCCCTACGTTAAGACAAATAGACGTGTGACAGTGACGCCCTCAACGTAAACAATTGCATCGTGTAGTAGGCAACTAAAGGCTGACCCCCCATCCCCATTTTCTCAATAGACTATACATTCACTCTCTTTTACTTAGCTTTTTTTATTCAATACTTGAGGTCAGGTTTTGACAAGAAATTTGAAGTCACTGGTTGTTTATATGAAACAGAATATTTATTTTCGTGTTTTTTTTTTCTTTCTATTTTTATATTGACTTTGTTGTGAATAACAGGACAAAATGCACTCGAAAAGGAAACTTGAATAGTGGATTTCTGAAGCACTTTCCCCTTCCTCTTTTGTTGTTGTATGAGACATTCATTAAACGCGACTGAGTGTGAATATTATAAGACTGCGTTTTCATTCCTTTAAAGGGCATCATTAGGCAATGTGGGCGGATGCAGCTGTGTCATATAATGTCACAGCTGCATCAAAAGTATTGTTTATAGCCTTATGTATGTATGTATGTATGTATGTATGTATGTATGTATGTATGTATGTATGTATGTATGTATGTATGTATGTATGTATGTATGTATGTATGTATGTATGTATGTATGTATGTATGTATGTATGTATGTATGTATGTATATATGTAGGGCTTGTAGGCCTATGTAGCCTACTTCACCCCATAAGAGTGTCAAGTAACGAAAATAGCTATCTACAAGCGCAAGCATTGTGGACCAGTGATGGGCAAGTTACTGGTAAAATGTAGTAAGCTACACTCGTTACTCTCAAAACAAGTAGTGTAACTTTACTACAAGCTATCCCCAGAAAAAATGTAGCAAGCTACACTACAAGCTGCATGAAAAAGTAGCGTGCTACATCAACACTACATGTATATAATAATAATCATCATCATAATAAAATAATATGGGTAAAAATCATAATAATAATAATCTAGGGGTGGGTTTGAACCTATTGACTTGACAGTTTGACTAATTTTTGGGAAGTAGGCCTATAGCCTATTAGAGGTTTTCTACCCATTAAAAATGGGTGAAATTCGAAAATGTGTGTGGGAAAATGTAGTAAGCTACACTCCTTGTTACTCGAAACCAGTACTGTCGCTTCACTACAAGCTATTCCCAGAACAAATGTAGTATAGTAGTATAAGCTACACTGTTGTGGGTGCATTAGATCTGGTCGTGTGTGTGTGTGTGTGTGTGTGTGTGTGTGTGTGTGTGTGTGTGTGTGTGTGTGTGTGTGTGTGTGTGTGTGTGTGTGTGTGTGTGTGTGTGTGTGTGTGTGTGTGTGTGTGTGTGTGTGTGTGTGTGTGTGTGTTTGTTTGTTTGTTTGTTTCAGCATATAGGCCTATACTTCTGATGAATCCTGTTTTAATGTCTTTGGGCACGTGAAAGCAGAAAAGGTTATAAACATGCAGACTACTGGGCATGATGTAATGTTAAAAATGCGGAAAAGCCACCCTTGTGTTGCCATATTTAGAACTACATTGGAATAGTGAATTGCACGCGCTCGCTTTCCCACGGGGCTCGGACGTTTCTGGCCACATTCTGTAATAGGCTAGTGATTAAACTGAGAGAGGGAATAAACGAACCGCAACCCACAATGATGTTGGCCTACATAACAGACAAAAGAAAACGTGTGTTACGTGTTATGTCCTGCAAAAAAACAACAACACGAAATATCATAGAGGAATCCACACTTGCCATGGCCCGTTTACATAAAATTGTCTATGGGTTTAAGTCTCAACGAAAGAATGAATCCCAGCACACTACTGGCCTGGGTTAGTCTTACCGCCTTCAAAGCCCCGATGCCATTGCCAAAACAGGCAAACCGAACGCACGCACAAGGTGCGCCAAAACAGGTTTCGACTATATAGTTTATCGTGCGGATATAAACATAGAAGTTAGACTCTAACTTCTGCTGTGGCATATGCGGCGGCCCGACTTCTCCGGTCCCCGTCTATAACACCTTCGCGATAGAGAGTGACCAACATACGGTGAACAACATAGCCTAGTAGGAACAGTCTACCTGCATTCATCACACAAAGGCAAAGCAAGCTGTTTGATCAGAATATTGTTTGTGACCATTACTTTATGACTAAAACCTGCCTACATTGCAATGTTTTACTTTAGGCCTACTCTTTATGGGTCGTTTGGCAACTGGGACTCCCAGTCTTGGAGTGGGGGTAGAACAGCCCGACTGAGCCGGCTTTGTGTAACCTCGGCATGGGGATAGAAAGCTGTCTTGGTCGGCCCGATCTGCCCCCGGAGGACAGCTCGGCTGCGGTAGAGTCGTGCTGGCTTTTTAGGGTTAAATTCCAGTGCGGATTGGGAGCCAACAGACTGTAACGTCTATACAATAACAATACGTATAGAGCAGAGTTTAACGGATGTAAAAAAGAAACATCCAATTTCCAAAGGCCTCGGCCATTCAATCAGTCTATACTGTCGCGATGTTTGGGGAAACCAAGTTATTATGCTTAATGCGTAAATGCCAAATGCTGACAGACAAACCGAATACAGGGAGCGTGAGCCCAGATGCTATACCTAACCTACAAGTTATAGCAGCCCGAACAAAGCTGCGAGAGTGATTTGTTCTAGACATGTTCTTTCAACCTGTGAAGACTTTGCTCGACATTAAATAGTCATTAGCACGGTCAAATATATAGGCCTACTGTATAGTTTTATTACCATGATAGAACTGACCCAAATTTGTACACGCGCGCGCGCGCGCGCACACACACACACACACACACACACACACACACACACACACACACACACACACACACACACACACACACACACACACACGCGCGCGCGCGCGAACAAACAAACTAATCATAGACATATTTCAGGGTATAAGGAACAGCGTTATTTATATACTGTAGTTTATCGTTCAATTGCTTAAACAGGTAGCCTATGAAGTAGCCTATACATTGAACTCCACCACAGACGTATAGGTTCAATGTGAGATGCAAGTAGCATATTGCAAGGTCTACAAGATGACCCGGATGAACACGAGAAATTCACATTTCATACAAGTCTATGACCACTTTCAACCTGACATCATGCCGATATTTTTAAATAGGCCTTTTCGCTTTCTTTCAGAAGTTGCGAAAATTTGACGCTGCGTGCGCGCACACAGTGCATGATCCAGTCTAATTTCAAAAGAAACAATATCAAACACATCACCATAAATAGTAGGGCTACTTTTCTTAATATTGGCAATATGGGCTGTGTCTGTTAGCACGGTGGTTCTAGCAGGCGACTGCAAATCGACACATCCCATTAAAAGCCAAATGAATATATATTATTTCAGACCGTATAGCTAGGCTATACATGTGCCCCCCCTATATGTGTGCCTGGCAGAAGGGGTACTCTTTAATGGTAAAACGCTTGTGAACAAAAGGGTGCTGCTGTCTTTCTGCTTTCCATTTTATTTTCGTCAATTGACACTTCACGAATGACACAAATAAGTGTCCAGATTTTCAAGGAGTCAAACACTCGATAAAACGTTTCATTGTCGATAGGCATATGTGCAAAATATATATGCCATAGCCATAAATAAATATCCAATTGTTGTTGTTATTTACAAGAAAACTATAAAGAACAGTTCAAATTCACATCATTTTGCTCATGCAGGGGCCAACACAACCTGTTAAATAAAAGCCCCGCGTTTTCTGCAATATGTAGCAGTTCAACCCAGCAGTTTTATGTCCGCTGACCGCTCTAATGCGTCGACAGGTTAAATAAGGTCCATGTATATGAGCCTTAATGACCGCAGTTACATATTCATTAACTCATTACTATATGCTATGTTAATTCCGCCAACTGTGTTTGTCAGCTTTGTTTTTGCTTCTCGGCGATGGAAATGAGGGGAATGCCAACCCCCCTCCCTTCCCCACCCCCGGGTCTCCCCCGCTGCCTCTCACGCGGGGCCAGAGAGCCTCAAACACGGCCAGTACTGAGAGACAGGAGAGCCGGCTGAACAGGGGACGGTGATATAGCTCGACAAAGCCTGTGGCGGGTCCAGCCCCGGGTCTTGTCCTTGCTGCCACACCGATCACCCCCGTTTTCCGTGGTTTAGCGTTAACCTCAGCACCCCTGTTTATCGATGCCTTTATCTCTTATTGTTTAAAGGGGAATTCCACCCATTTTCAACATTTCACTATGTCATTGATGTAACTTCGAGGTGTTGGGTGGACATGATACAAAAAGTTCCCCCATTCTGCGTTCCCAAGAAATGGAGGTCTGAAGAAAACCATTAACATGGTGAAACATCATCAAACATCATCATCAAACATCATCATCAACATCATCAAGATGTATTTTCACAATGTTAATGGATTTCTTTAGACGATTTTTTTCTGAGAGCGTACAAATGGAACCCGTTAGGGTTCATTTGGTTGCATTTGTATACTCTCAGAAAAAATGTTGAAAATGGGTGGAATTCCCCTTTAAGCAATGTTTATGCCTTATATCGACACGTCAAAGCAGACCATCCAGGCCACGAGGACTTTGTATAGCCTATAGCCTATATTTGTTATTAGGCTACTTACTCAGATAAACCAAACTTTACACTATATCGTTCTAAAAAATAGTTAATTGAAAAGGGAAAGGGCGTTTGCCAAACTCAAAGACATGAATACACTGCAGAGCTAGCTGAATAATTAATAAATGGCTATATAACGCAATTAACCTATAACTCCATGTGGTTCGCGAAATACGATAGGCCTACATAAAGCGATATATAATTTACAACTAATTAATTAGCATATTGTAGCAAAGCAATATACGGTCTGATAGTTTTATTTCACTTAATTCCAGGGGTTAAGGAAAAGCATAAAATAAAACCAGCTGTAGCTTATACCAAAATCCTCATGGGGAAGGTCAGACCTTAATAACGACTATAGTATTAAGACCAACAACTTATATAAACCGGTCTGGTCTCCTTCTTACATCACATCTTTTCTATAATCCATATAGATCTGCACTCTCAATTTATAAGGCATCAATGTGACTGGTGGAAAATTTGGGCGAAGGTTTCTCCCCGAGCATTGCACGGCTTTTTCTTTTCTACGTGATGATAACTCCTTGATAAAACCTTGAATTCAATGCTATAGAAACGAGCAGCTGATAAAGGCCTGCAGTCTCGGTGGCTGGTTCGCTGGGAGGAAGGGAGGAAAAGCAGCGCAGGGAGCAGAGGGGATCTGTGGTTGCTGGCTACAGGTCATGGAGCTCAACTCGACTATTAAGGACGTGCCCTATAGGGAGTGGGTTTTTCATGTCAACACTAAATTGCTAAGATTTGCATGTGTTATATGCAACATGTGCAGTATATATAACAAATAGTGGCATCATCATATAGATTTTTTTATTTATTTAATTTCATTAAATTTAATTAATGTATTTACTCCCCAGCATGTTGTACACATAATTATGCGATATGATAAAGTAAACAAATTAAGACTTTTAATTTAACTTTTCAAAGTATATGTACACACACACACACACACACACACACACACACACACACACACACACACACACACACACACACACACACACACACACACACACACACACACACACTAGCCTATATAAAAATTGTAATGCGTGTGTTGTAACATGCGTGTTGCCATGGAGATACATTTGTAAAAAAAAATATTTGATTGACTTTGAATTGAATGATGAACCTAAGGCTATATGAACAAATACTGACATCATATATAACAACATAAATAAATAAAAAAGGTTTAATGAAACAATAATTTAACACGTTTTAATTTAAAACGTGTTAATGAATTAGTCCAAATCCAAAATTGTGGTATAATTAACTAATATCGCATGAGAAATATCTCCTAGAGCCTACGAATAACCCAAAACAAATCTTGCATTTAGGCCTACTTACACTCACAAATGTAACTGTGCTTAGCCTATTGTGTTTATTCCAAGGCAACATCTGACATACTGGAAGGAATAAAACAAAACTCTGGAAACATGCACATTGACACGTCATGTTTTAAAAACTTCAACTTCATTATGTCACTCTCATTGTGACTCAGAGAACTGCCAATCAGTTTGAGGATTAAGAATGCCTCCAATCCAATCACTCGATTTTGCGCTGACAAGCCTGTTCTTTGTTTGCATTCGGATTAAGGATTGGGTCTTTAAAAGCACACGCAATACATTCGATATTGGTTGAACCGAAAAATAAAGGGCGAACTCTCCCAGTAAGAAGAAGAAGAAGGATGTTAAAAATAAATAAAATAAATAAAAATAAAACGTGCAATAAATGCCATCATTCATTATTAGCCTATAAATACCGGTAATCCGTACGTCAATCATGGCTATAATTTATGCATTTCATAGTAAAACATTATTCTTAAAGGCAGGTTATGGTCGTGAAGTGGGTGCCTAACTTCATAACTTTACAGACGAACTGCATTTTAATTGTAGGCCTATACATGTAGTAAAATGGCATAATTTAATTGTGCCAGAGCACAGAATCCATGTGTTAAACGGTAAACATAACCCATTGGACCATTTCGACTAGCGGCAAAGCCTACCATATATAGGCCTCGTCCCGGATTCAAATAAAAGGAAGCTTGCAGAAAAACCCTAACGTGAGATCAGATATGAAATCAATCACATCAGCTGTGCGTGATCACATGACGAGATCAGATAAGACGTAAACAAAGCACCTCCTGTGTGAAGAATGTTCAGAAGATAATCATTGTTTGACGAACTCTCGCCTGACCCGCGTGCGCGCTCGTGCGCGCTCTCGCATCATGGGGATTTGCGAACAATCACGTCCAGCCGTGACCCTTGACCCCCCCATACCACGGAATCAGGCTGGGGAGCATGGATGAAAGACATGCGCACGCACACACACACACACACACACACACACACACACACACACACACACACACACACACACACACACGCACACGCACGCACGCACGCACGCACGCACACACACACACACGCGCGCGGACATATTATGGTCATGCAGGTCATATACATCATCATGCCTCCAAATATGTTCACACCATCTATACTTGAAGATCACAACACTGGTCTTACAAAATAGCCATAATAGGATGATCACATATGGAGCCGACCAGCGACTCTACCTGACCTAAAGCTCTTGGATCTCCATATATGGACCTGAGCTCGCCTGTTCTGACATTCCACATGTGAATCCTATCCCACCTGTCCTCTATATCTCCCTTCTGACTCATACCTGCAGTCCTTTCATACTGGACAGGCCCACCGCCTGGCAACCGGTCGAAAACATAGAGTTCTCAGCAGGCCTTAAAATGAAGGCCCAGCCCCTATGCCTGAGCCCTCATCAAAGCCTGAACACTCAGACCCATATATTGGTCAAACCCTATTTTAAACTCAAGACCCGTTCCACATACAGTATACCTCATCAAAACCTATAGCCTATTCAAGACACTGCCCCCACTACCGCCCTTAGACCTGAGCTGACATGTTCTGACATTACATATGTTCATCTGACCTCATGAATGAATAAATCTGAATGAATCCGAATTAATGAATGGATGGATGGATTTTTTTTTTTTTTTTTTTACAGAATTGGGAAATTACAGTACAACTCAACAAAACTGAAGGAATATTTTTTTAGAGAGACATTTAGAGAGGTACAAGATATTTATACTTCTGCAGATAAAGAATCATGCAAATCATAGTGGAAGTGTATAGGGAAAATAAAAAATATATACAAATAGAGTTTTTTTTTTTTTTAATTGGTGCTCCAAAGCTGCCATTTGAGAGTGTTTTTGAAGGAGTCAAAGGATTCGCAGTCCCTTATTTGTGTCAAATCTGGGCTACACATGATTAGTTGCATTTCTTCTGGTCTTGTGGGAGTGGATTTGGACAGGTACAGAGGTATTTTGGTTCTGTAGCGAATCTTCTGGAGTGGGCCAAACCCATTGCAAATTGTCATATCTCGGATTGATAAAAAGGCAAGTTGTTGCTTAGCCGTGGTATGTAACATCAGACATAAGCAGAGATGTCAGTCTAAAAGCAGGTCTGAACTAAGTTCTGTCTACAACCCCCACAAGTCCCCCCGTTTAAATTGCTGCGCTAGAAATATAATAGGACACTTGACCGTCTGGAACTCGGCCAGCTAAGGTTTCAGCCAACTTCTTTTCGCCCGCTCCTTTAGATAGGAGGGTATTCACGGATAGAACAAAGGGGAGGGGGGCTGTAGATTAGAGGGGACCCTTTCAGGGGCGGATATAACATTTCCCAATTGGTGAGGGGCAAGTGAAAATGGTATGGGGGCGGCTTCATCGCCCGTGTCGCGCCACGGGCGATGAAGCCACATCCATACAATTTTCGGTTACAGGACTTTAATTAGCCAAGTAAATCATCAATAATAACATCAGTTGTTGAAATTGCAACAGACAAGCACCATGCATAAAACTAAAGGTCTGACTCAGAAAGTTTTTCTGTTTTCAATGCTGTTGGTTTAGTGGTGCCACAACTGTAGGTTAGTAGCAGTAGTGTTTCAAGTCATTTTAAATATAACCACTTTAATTTGAAATATCTTGGGTTGTTTTGCATGCCATCATGTTGGGTGGGGCAGACTCGGCATGCATTTAGGGAGCCATTGCCCCCCATGCCCATGCCTAGATCCGCCCCGGGGCCCTTTACGGCAACGTCAGTTCCATTGGCGTACAGGAGTTGTTAAGTATCCAACCCACCTCATTTAGGAACATAAATAAATTGCATACAGCCTAAGATCTGCAAGCTCACAACGCGTCGTCCCGGAGCTGTCAGATCTGGCTATTTTTCGAAGCTATAGGCGCCGTCGCACGCCTGCAGGATGAATGAGGCCCTTATTGCATGCCCTGCGTGACCGGTGACCCCTTGGCTGTCGCTGTTCCGGTTCTGATGAGATCTGCATGTTACGCTGGATCTTCGTTAATAGTCCTGTGATTGAGGATTGTTTGGAGTATAATCCGAACTGCACCCACAGTGCCGGCCCCGACACACTGGGCGGCAGGCTCAGAGGTAGAGTAACCGGATGGTAACCACAAGGTTGCCGGTTCGATCCCGGGCTCCCGCAGAGTTAGTGTCTTAACCCCTAATTGCTCCTGATGTGCTAGGTAGGTACCTTGCATGGCTTCCACTGCCATAATTGTATGAATGTGTGTGTGAATGTGAGGCACAATCTATGTAAAGCGCATTGGATAAAGGCGCTATATAAATGCACCATTTACCACAGGGATGGAGCGACACCACCCGCACGGAACAGCATCTTCAAATTAATAATCTGGACAGTATACTGTGTGTGTATACAATACAATATTACAAAGATAAATCACAACGATGGTTCGGTTACATATGCAAAGGGGTTCCAATTTTTCCCCCTCGGGTGTTCTTAGATATGCAGGCTATTGTTATTTTTCAAACCTGTCCAGAACTATGAGAAAGTTTACGTATATATGAAACAGAGCATAACTAGTGGATAATGGATAATGTAACAATCACGGGTTAAACTTATGATCACCCTGGGTAAAGCCACACCGAATCAGCTGTTGTCAAAATAAATAAATAAATAATGCTGGTCAGCAAATAGGTCTGGAATAGTTTTTTTTTTTTTAATTGGGAAATCTAATTGTGGCCAATCAGAACACAGTATTCACATATGTTTGTATACGGTGTCCTGATTTGCATCCCAATTTGAGCCAGGCTGTTAAGACAATTTAATAAAAGGTTTGGTGCCATTGAAATGTTTTTATTTTTGTTTAAACAATTTAAGTCCTCACTGTATGTTACACACAAATAACAAACAAACAAATAAATGATAACTAAATAAATAATAACATCCATTGGATTTTATGTGGGCCTGAATAATTAGTAGGCTCAAACAAGTAATATGATCTGCCTGTGGACAGTGACGTTACAATCCACAAATTTGGTTCTTCTATGGTTCGGCCCGCGGGGTTGGGGAGGGGAGCAGGGGCTGTGATTGACAGGCAAAGTGCCATCTCCTGCCTAAAATAAGAAAGAAGCTTTAGAAAACAGATAGAAACACATGTGGCTTGGCATATGTCTTTGTTAAAACCTCTCAGTACACCTCTCACCTTCACTAAAAGTCAGAATGTAGTTATTGTGTGTGTGTGTGTGTGTGTGTGTGTGTGTGTGTGTGTGTGTGTGTGTGTGTGTGTGTGTGTGTGTGTGTGTGTGTGTGTGTGTGTGTGTGTGTGTGTGTGTTTTCATAGATTAGGCCTACATGCAGTTTGACAGGATTGAGTGATTGAATGAATAGGCTACTTTGTAAACAGCGCAGAGCAGTCAAACACAAAAAAGTCCTCGACTGTTTGACTGTTTGTATCTGTGCTATTTACATTTCTGTCTGTTCTGTATTTCTGTATTGAAATACTTCACCAACCAGTCTTGTCAATAAAGACATTTAGGCGAATGGGTGAATTGTTAAAGATGAATCAACTTGAATGAAAGTTGTTGAAGCTGAATCAACATTTGGATGAATCAACATTTGGGTGAATCAACAATAAAACACTTTCATTTTGTTCCTTCCTTGCAGACTTTAATTGTCCTGAACTGGATTATATTTAGGTGCAATGCAGCATTACCATACAATACCCAAATGCCTAATATTATTGGATTAACACACACTTTTTTATGTTTGTAATGTGTTGGTCTGACCTTGGATAAATACACAAACGGTGTAATTAAAGATAACAAATTCCCCTCTAAAGACAGAATATAACCAGGAGTTTGAAACATGCAGCCCTAATAGCAAACATGATGTTAAGTCATTTGGTTTAACTTTTTAATCTGTTTGTGTAAAACAGTCGACTCTTTGATACACCATATGGACACATACAATTTACACAATGAGAACATTTAGTAAACTAGGCCTATATATAGTTTTCCAATACTGTGTCAAAAGGACAGATAAAACAATCACAACACAATATTGTGATTTTGCAGGTTTAGAAAACAACAACAACAACAACAACAACAACAACAGCAGCAACAACAACAACAACAACAACAACAACAACAACAACAACAACACAATTTGGTAGAATGGTTGGATTTAAGATGGGTGTCCAAATAGTGAGGGGAAAAACATCTGATTGAATTTTATTTTATTATTTATTTTTTATGTATTGATGCTACAGCAAAGGACACGCCTTTAAACGCTTTTAGAAAAAGCAGCAAAATTATTTACTTGCAATAAAAATAAAAAATAAAATAGCGCTTTAATAAAAATGTGAAATCACCCCTAATTGGTTGAATAAAAGGTTAAAAGGTTATCACCACCTCAAATAAGTGTTTTAATTGAATGTTTGAAGCATGCAGATTTTAGACTATAGGGCTCAATGTACAGTATATGCCATCGTACAGCGGTGTTGCTTGGCAACAAAGAACCATCTAACAATGCGTCGCAACGCGACGTTAGCTTTAGATCTGTTGGCGAGCACCTCGGAGATAACGAAATCGAATTAACACCATATGTAGCCCAGCCTATGTATCACGAAGTGAAAGCAGAGCTGTAGCCTATACGTCCATTTTCATTTCATGTTCTTTTACCGTTCAACTGTTGATATGTTGACATTTTGTGGTGATAAAGGCCGAAGCAACAGTAACAAGATATGCATATTCCATTAAAAAAAAAAAAAAAAAAAAAAAAAAAAAAAAAAAAAAAAACATGAAAAATAAGACCGAGAAATGCGCGTGATCTCCCCCGTGCTGTGCCTCTCGCACGGGTACGGCCAGGCTGAATGAATGTTACAGTCTATCGCTGCCCTCTGTCGGCCGGCACGGAGAACGACGCGCCCTCTTAAAGGGGATGTCCGGGGAAGCGGAAGAACTTTTTAAGGTGGAACGGAGGAGATAGCCGTGCCACAAACACGCTTTTTTCACCATCCCCGCCGAAAGGACACGCAGCGGGACTCAGTCCAGGGGCGGATATAGCCATGTACATGGGTGGCAATGCCCCCCTAAATGCCCATGCCCCACCAAACATGATGACATGCAAAACAACCCAAGATATTTCAAATTAAAGTGCCTATTTAAAATGATTTGAAACACTACTACTACTATTAACTAACTACAGTTGTGGCACCACTAAGCCAACAGCATTTCACCATTGAAAACAGAAAACTCTTTGAGTCAGACCTTTAGCTTTATGCATGCTGCATGTCTGTTGCAACTTCAGCAACAACTGATGTTATTATTGATGCTTTACTTGACTAATAAAAATCCTGTAACCCCCATACCATTTTGTCCTGGATTTCTTTTAGACGCTTCTTTTTTTCTGAGAGCATACAAATCGAACCAAATGGACCCGTTAGGGTTCATTTGGTTGCATTTGTACACTCTCAGAAAAATGAAAATGCATGGGTGGAATTCACCTTTAAGACATGACTCATATAGAACTCGTATAGAACAACCTCCGAAAATGGTAAACTATAGGCTATATATATAAGTAACACGTATATAGCCTACTGGTTCATGACAGTGGCCTCCAAATGATATATAATATTTTCCCGCGGACGCCCATTTGAAAATATATAGTTTACCGCAGTGATTCTCAAACCATTCTAATCGGGACCCCCCCAGTTTGACATATGCATTGCAAAGGCTACTGCACGGACCCTCATTTATTGAATGGACGTTCTATCTCTGAGACCCCCAATTTATAGTGAAATCTCTCTCTCCAATGTGTGTGTGACAAAGCAACGCCACTCTTCTACTGTAGCCCCGTGTCCATGCATGTAGGCTACTAAACTGCAAACAATAGAGGAAGATGGTCACAGCTAGGGTTTTGTTGCAACCTTCATGCTGCCTTCCTCAACAATGTCACCACTTTGCACAAAAGGCAGCAGGGACGTGCAGGGAGTGTTAGAGGAGCATACAGGGGCTGAAAGAGGGCACTTACCCAGTTGTTTGGTAAGTGTCTATGTGTGCACGTCCCTGGAAGGCAGCAGGTAGGTTGAGTTTGTCACGTGTCGGCTGGTTTGAGGGTGCATTGACTGAACAATGGATGTCTTCTTTCTTGTGCGGGGCCACATTCAAAAGGGTTCATACATTGCAGGGCGAGGATCCGGAGCAAACCGCATGCAGGCCATCCGAGGTGTTGCTGCCGTTGACCTTGACCCCGTGGACCGCTGCTCTAGACGCTGTCTGGATGAACGGTATACGCGTACGAAACAATTCATAAGCTTAGCATTTTCGGGGGAAAATGCTGCAGTGAAGCTATAGTTGATTTAACAAATATTCTAAGTCCTGACCTATTGCTATACCTATTTCTATATGCTATAAAACGTACTTATTGTCCCAGAAAGGCTTTTTATGCAGAATGTAGGCCTACCTATTTCACATCTAGCCTCGTTCACATGTAGCCTGGCTATGACATGTCCATCTGTTTTGAAATAATAACCCAAAACTACAAAGTAACTTCATTTTTCAGTAACTTCGTTTCTTTTTGCAGTAAGTGTAGCCTACTGTTTGCCTCAGATTAAGTGAAGTAGAAGGCCTACTGAAAATTGCTTATTTACGCAAATCGTACACAATAGCCTACAGTACCTGAGTAGACCTAAATATACTTATGTCACATTCGTCTGACTCACATGACTCACAAAGATGAACGTTAACATTGATCCAGAAAATATCCTGTTCAGATTATTAGGCAAAAGCACCAATTTGAAACTATATAGCCCACCACACTACTTATTTCATACAGTATGGGATCAGTCTACCATTAATCCCACCACCATCACATTAATATATCATGTTGTAATGGTTTATGGTAATAGTTTTTGTTTTGTTATTGGTGAAAGTAATATGTAAAGATGGAATGTTTGTGGGAACTATGTTATTTCAAGTGTAAAGAAAATACATAATAATAAACAAGATAATAGTATTCTTATCCATGGTTCCTCTAACATTATAAATAGGGAAAAAACGGAAACAATCATTCTGTTTGAACAGAATACACATTTTAAAAAAGAAAGGCCAAAATCATAAATTATTATTATTATTTTTTCATTCTTACCCATAATAATAAAAAATGCTATTACAAGACATGTGTGTATTACAAGGTTTGTGTGTGTGTGTGTGTGTGTGTGTGTGTGTGCGTGTGTGCGTGTGCGTGTGTGTGTGTGTGTGTGCGTGTGTGTGTGTGTGTGTGTGTGTGTGTGTGTGTGTGTGTGTGTGTGCGTGCGTGTGCACATGTCTGTGTGCATGTGTCTATACAGTCTTGTATGTACAAAACTTTCATTTTCATACATACTGTATATTTACCATATGAGGATTTTAGATAGTAAACGCTGCAGTGCCTGTAGGTACAAATCAAATTGACCTGCAAGTGTCCATTGGTGAAATCTCAGAGGATTTCACCGTGTGGCCTGCAAATTAATTTGTTTGCACGCACTCGCTCAACGGGCATGGGACTGGATGGAAATTAGAATTTTTGTTAAATCCTGTTGTATTCACGTGCATTTTTGTGTGTGTGTTGTGTGTGTGTGTGTGTGTGTGTGTGTGTGTGTGCGTGTGTGTGTGTGTGTGTGTGTGTGTGTGTGTGTGTGTGTGTGTGGTGTTGTGGTGTGTGTGTTGTGTGTGTGTGTGTGTGTCTGTGTGTGTGTGTGTGGTGTGTGTGGCGTTTATTAATCTGACAAATACTGTAAATGTATATCTAAAAAGAAATAAAAGTAAACAACATCTTCATCTTGTGTCAGATTGCAGTGTTGACCAGAGGCAGATGTCACTGTGGTCAGCTCCACGGATTAGTGACCATGACTTCTCTCACAGCGGAGAAACAAGCTCTGCTCATGCCATGGGAGAAAGGTGAGACACGCATTCCTTTTTTCAATCATAAATATTTATAACTGCTATCTGAGACCTTTCAGGATTTTCTTCTTCTTTTTTTTTTTTTTTTTTTTTTTTACATTATCGTGCATTTCATAATTCATAGTTTATCGGTGTGTCTGATGCATGAACCAGTGATCCCCTGTGGTTGACCTCACAGGTCTGAGTGCACTGTCCATTTAGCTGAAGTGGAATGCAATACGATTATGTTCCATTGCTCCTGAACAATATGAATTTGACTTTTTTTTTTGGTCTTTTCAGGTTCCCCAGTCTATTTTTACACCCCCATTTTTTTCCAGGGTGTCTGAGTGGGTATGTCTGAACGGGCACTCGCAGATTCTTCTCTTTAGTCACTATAAAGAGAACGATTTTAGTATTTCCCCTTTAACTTTGCCTCCCACCCTGTAAGTCAATGGTAGGCATGGATCATCCCAGTCCCCACCTCCTCCCACTGTGGTTCAACCACCCCCCCCCCCCCTTCTGCCCCTTCCACCAAGACCGAGGTGGGAGGGGATAAGTGGTGAGGTGGACAGAGGTCAAGGATGTCCCCCAAATGTTGGACATTTCTGGTAATGAGTGTATAACGAAGGGGCTACTGTATATTGATATGATACAATAATTCAATATTGATACAATTTTACTTTCACGGTGGAGTCCCTTTAAGTTTTGTCCTGTCCTGTCCTGTCCTGTCCTGTCCTGTCCTGTCCTGTCCTGTCCTGTCCTGTCCTGTCCTGTCCTGTCCTGTCCTGTCCTATTCTATTCTATTCTATTCTATTCTATTCTATTCTATTCTATTCTATTCTATTCTATTCTATTCTATTCTATTCTATTCTATTCATAGGAGTATGCATGGCAGCCTCGTGGACAATCACCCTCCTCCACTGAACACCTGCAGCCCGGGAGGTGTTTAAACGACCGGCCCTGTGAGAGACTGTCTACAGGATGTCTACAGGTCAAACCCACTGTTTTTACTCAGCTACACAACCTCAAAGGCAACACGCACACACGCACGCGCGCGCACGCACACACCACACACACACACACACACACACACACACACACACACTCCCACACACACAACCACACACACACACACACACACACACACACGTGTGACAAGTTTCAAAAACAGCCATCTTGCAGCAGCTACTTAAAAGCTCTATTTAAAAAACAGAGAGGAAAATGCAAGAAGCTCAAAATGTGATGCAGTGTGATTGTGGTCTTCTAGATGCTTTGTTTTGTTTTTTTGTTTTTATTGTATAAATATTTTTCTTTCCTATACAAGCTCAAAATAGAGATGCCAGGTTACAGGTTCAGTAAATTTAATTGAAGAAAATGTTATTTTAACCAATTTTCTTCACTTAAAGAAAGACTTGGTTGTCTGGGTTGAGGATAAGTTGCTTTGCAGGCTGTTGATCTGTGATCGATCAACAGTGTTTAGTACGTGTGAAGTATCTGATGGAGATGAAAAGTATTAAGTTACTTATTACTTAAAGTAATAAGCAAATAAAGCAACTTACTTTTGTCAGGGAGTAATAAGTAGTGTTATTTCATTACTTTTTTGTAATAATTAATAAATAAAAATACTTAAATACTGTTTAAGTAATATTTTGACTACACTGGCTCATGTATAACATGATGCTTGAAACACCAATAGCCTACTCAGTGTGCATGCCTATAAAATCATGAAGAATTTTCATGATGGCGTAAGTCTTAATACATGTATAACTTCATCTACATTGTTTGGAGGTGGTCACTTTTCACTCTTTTTCCACTGATTAGACTAATCAACTAATTCTAGATTCCAGATGTTTCTGGAATATTGAATATGCTTTACTTTGAATGTCCCTATAGTCCTGTCTTCTAAACGAAATCAGTTTGTCCAGAGCATCTTTACAGCTGCATGTCTCTCTGTATAGCTTCAACTTGGTCAGATAGAGTTGAGAGAGAAGATTATATATTGTTTGAAATGAGCAGTTAGAATACAGACAACAGTCTTGACTATGTAGAGTCTGGCTACTGCTCCATTGGAGAGGGCAGTGCGTCCATTTGGACAGAGGATGCTCACAAACAACATGCTGTTTGTCAACATACTCTGCCTAGTGCCTTCTCACTGGCGTCATCCAGGCCAACATCAGAGATCCACATGGAACCACAGATCATTATTCAAAGCAGCTCAGCCTCATTTCCGCTAAGTGTGTAATAAAGCTCTGGGCTGTAGCTAGAGAGACATTGATTTTTCTTTCAGTTGCGACTTCCCCTCCTCGGACCACTGACAGTCTGGCATTTATCAGCGAGCAATCGTCGTATATATAGATCCTTGGACTGCCTGACCCGCTTCGACCTGTGACCGGATTCCGCAAATGTCAAATGTCTCATGACAGTTTTCAGAAAAACTTGTTTCTGTGTCAGTGGAATTCCAAATTGATTGATTGATTGGCCGCAAAAAACAAAAACAAAAAACCTGTCACATAGATTTTGTACCGGTCATGTGCACATAATGGGAGAAGAAGCCAATCACGGTAGCCTACCATAGATCCTATTTTGCCCTATTTTGCCCTCTCATTGGTCCGAAATTACTAACCCTATCTCTAAACCAAAACAAGGCGACCAACCATTATGCTGATTTCCAGCGCATGTTTGGACTAAGGGGGTTTAGTCCAAACAAGGGTATCTATGGTCATATCTACAGGCAGTCCCTGTCAATCTAACGGCTTTGCTTGGCCCAGTGGATGATGGGAAAGTTTGTGTTGGACAAACTCACTAATTAATACACTATATACTGTATATCAAACTGTTTTAAATGATCAAAAATGCTTCTCGGGTGAAATATTGATATATGATTAATTGAAATTAAGTAATTACAAAACTTCAAATGAATTAGATTCATTTTCTAATCCAGTTCCACCCCTTAATACTATTATTTCACATTTTGAGTAATATGGGTAATAATATAAATAATAATAATATTACATTTACTTAAATATATATTTTCACAAGCTGTGGTGAAATTGTGTGTTTGAGTGTTTATTTAGAATGGTAGATTGGGTTGAGGTTAATTTGCTTTGTAGGCTGTTGATCCAGGATCGAAACTTACTGGTGTTAAGTACATGTGAAATAGTATCTAATGGAGATGCAAAGTATTAGTTATTACTAATGTACTTAAAGTAATAAGCAACTTACTTTTGTCAGAGAGTAATAAGTAGTGTGATTTTATTACTTTTTTTTGTAATAGCTAAATAAAAAATAAATAAAAAATAATTAAATACTGTTTAAGTAATATTTTGACTACACTGGCTAAAGTATAACATAATGCTTGAAACACCAATAGCCTACTCACCCTACTGTAGTGTGCATGCCTATAAATTGTGTGCACATACAGGTGGTGCACAGAGCTGTGTATAGTGCATCCGGACATACTGTATGCTTGACAAGACTGTCATTGGTAAAGGAATCACTTCTAATCACATCAGCCCCAGAGAACGAGTCACGTGAGCCCATCGCCACAGCGCTGCTTCTCAAGTTCAAATGGAACCAAGTAGACCTGTTCTGGAAAACGTCCATTCTTTTTCCCATTTAAACCTGACCCGGATTTAACCCATTCAACAGTTTCATAATGTCTTGTTTCACGTTTATGGTCCAATTAATGTTTTCATGGACGATAAATCTGGATTTTAAAAAGTCACAAATATATAAAAGAGAAATTCCATTAATGTAAAAAACAAACACAACAATAAAACCAAAACCAAAAAATTAAATTAAAAAAAAAAAAGGTTTAAACGTAGTGAAATAACAGTTGTGAGCTTGTAGATTGGCTATTTTCACTATAAGGGGGAAGGGGCATTCTAAATTTCTCCTTTGGGTCTCAAGCTAAAAAAAAAAAACCTACCGACGGAGAGAATCCAACCACATCTCTATGTGAGCGGATGGCATTCCCCGTTCCCTGGTAGCTCAACCAGTAAATGTTCTTACCACTTTACTGCAACCACAACAGCCTGGGTTACAACCCACCCTCAGGCCTACACTGCTTTGCATGCACATCAGCCAGTGTATAGAAACCTCTTATCTCCATATTTTAAGTTCTTGTTTTTTTTTCTTGGTTATTTTTGTTTTTAATGCAAATGAGTGTCACACAGAATCATCTAAAGGAGTGTTTTTCAACCTTTTTCATACCAGGGCCCACTATTTATTTGAGTCATCGACCACCATTAGGCCCCCCACAGATTTCTTTTACTTTTGTCCACAATACCAGTCTGGATAAAAGAGGAGAAAAAGAGGAGAAAACAAAACAGTCAAACATACAGATCAAAATGGCCATTAATCTTCTACATTCTTTACTTATGTAGACTTGGGTGAATCGAGATGATGAAGATTTTAAGTCTTGAGAGTCTTGAACAGTCTTGAACATGAAAGTCTTGAACATGAATCCAAAGGGACCCGCAAGGGTCCTTTTGGTTTCATTTTTTACGCTCTCAAAGAGTTACATCTGGTTAATCAACTTTCCATCATTTAGCCTGGGGACCACCTGGAATCCTCTCAGGGACCACTGGTGGTCCCCGGACCACCTGGTGGTGGTGAAAATCTACGAGCTCACAACAAATTGTGAAATAATAACATTTGTTCTTAAATATGTTATTAGATTTTGATAATCAACTAATGAAAGTAACTTGTAACTATAGGCTGTCTATAGGCAGTGGGGTAAGAACAAAAAAGTATATATTTTCCTCTGAGAGGTAGTCGAGTACAAAAACGGTATTACATAAATACTTGAGTAAAATAATTGCACGTCAGATTTGCACTTAAGTAAAATACTTCAATTGCAATTTGTAACTTCACCGGATTTGAACCTGATGCTGACATTTTACCATTGAGCGCCCGTCTGTTTTCACAGAGGAAAAACTGAATATTGTTCATCAGTGTCACATACTTTGTCTAGCTGAGACATGAACTTTGACCCCATGAGCTAGAAGGTCCTGGGTTCGATTCCCGCTAGGGACGCTGCGGGTGTGGCGGCGTCTCTCCTCCTTGTGTCATCAAGTGCCCATACTCGAGGTGGGGGTTGGCTAAAGGGCCTTTCTGTGTGGACTTTGCATGTTCTCCTCTTGTCTCCTAGGGTAGATACCCTCACAAAAGCATGCAGTGATCCTGAGCTCTAGACTGCTTCCCCTATACGTCCAACCGGGGAAGCTCCCACCTGTCAGATGAAAAGAAGGCAGCCAGGACTCTTCATGCATTGAAGGAAGCATGAGGCCAGTCCGCTAGCTGCCTCCCCAGGTTGGTGGAGGGTGTTGTAGAGCCAGGGATCATATTAGGAGATTGGCACTGGAAGAAAGAAAAAAATCTATTACCAATCTACCATACCGATTGGACATAAGTTGTTTGATTTATTTTCAGCTAAGTTTCATAATGTTGCTTTAAGCAACTGTAACTTACCTACTGCAGGCCAGGGCCCAGCTGTTAGTTCTGAGCGTGTGGAGCTTGGAACTTATATTAAGATCTTGTCACAGTCAGTGGAAACCTTGTATGACCAAAAAAGCAAACAAACAAACAAACAAACAAGCACGCACGCACGCACGCACGCGCGCGCGCACGCACACACGCACGCACGCACACACACACACACACACACACACACACACACACACACACACACCACACACACACACACACACACACACAAACAAGCACGCACGCACGCACACACACACACAGGCTCAAACAAGTGCACATCACATTCTGCAAATCCCATATATGACAAAGGGTTTTTGCTAGCAGATGTCAAGGTTTGCACTGTTTTACCTGTTTTCGTTGCAGCTCAAATGCCTTCCAGAAATCTCAAGACCACAGACAATTCACTGTTGCCTGGGTAAATCCAAACCGAATCAGAATCAATAAAAAAAAACTTTCAGCAGATTGGTCTGGAATAGCTCAATTTTATTCCCATTTCCTTCTCCAGAAAATTGGGTAGGCCAATCAGTACACAGTATTCTTATGTTTGCATACTGGGTCCTAATTGGCTACCCCAATTTTCTGGAGTAGGAAATGGGTGTATAAGTGAGCTATTCCAGACCACTCTGACAAGCATTCTTTCTCAGGCTAAATTCACTGACTGTTGAATTGAGATCATAAAACCTAAAAGAAAAATGGAAAATAATAATAATAAAAAAGTAAGTTAATAATACATCTCCAAATGTCAAGTGTAAACTAAAGCATGCAGTCAGGTACAGTAATTGTCATGGTTAAACCCTTTCCTCTGAGATGCAGGGTAGCTGGAAGAAAAAAACACAAAGCTGTTGAAACTTTGGAGATATGAGGTTTCCTTCCCCGACGGGGAAGGCTTTCTGCTGCTGCTGTCATCCGAACGTGACGCTGCCAAACAGTTGTCAGAATGACTGTAGGAAGTTAATTACTTGGCTTTCATCCTTGACTAATACTCGCATTCTTGATCTTTGTCCAAGCAAATCTGAGCTTCAGTGCGTCTCGCGTTACACTGGAAAAGAATGTGCGGACGTCTCAGTATGCACTGCATAGTTGTTTGAATAGAGGGGTAAAAAATACACCCTTCTAGGCCAATGTCCTTTAGACTTTCTCTGAGTTAAACTCACCACTTCGGATTTTATTGTGCAGGGCCGAGTGGCTTGGGGTACCGGTTTCAATTTCAGTCGGTTGAATTCAGTTTGGAGTTGATGTGACGCTAATATGTAGTATATAGTTCCGTTTGTACACTGTGACTTGGCAAAACTATTCTAGGGCTTTTTCAGGCCATGAAAAAGGTGAATACTAATTTAAAGGTAATTGAGGCAACTGTAGTGTGTACAAACACTGCGTCTGTAAACAGATTTGTTTTAAAAACAGAATCTAACTCCACCATCACCTCTATTGGCTCATTATGAATTTGGTGGAGACTGCTGTGCTGTGATTGGCCAAGATGCTGCCTCACCCCACACGACCCCCTCCCCCTCTCACATTAGCACCGCCTTCCCTGAGCCCAACAAATGTTTTGTTCTCATGATTTGTTGACAACAACAAAGTTCTGGATTGTCTGCAGGACAAAGCCAGTGTCTGTCTGCAGGAGAACAGCTGCAGCATCAAAGTGTATGCAACATAGAGGGTGAAAAGGCAAAAAAATATAGCTATATATCTATTTTGATTTTTGGCTAAAAGGTTGCGTCTATTACCTTGAATTCATTACTCACTGTCACAGCACCAGGATACAGAGAGATCAAGTTAACCCTGGCCTGATAAACTTTGTGATTTGCATTAGAAAGCAACACTTGGAAGGTTATTTCAACATACAAGCTGTCAGTTGTCCATCTGCAACACTAAATGTCAAACCTTTTTGTGACACTATAACCCCAAAATTGTTTTTTTTCTTTATCAGTGCACATGGCCACAGACCCCTGTGAAAATCCTTTGAGCACAGAAACCAGCAGAAGTGAAGATCTAGAGTATAGCAAAAGAAAGAATCTTGCGATAAAGTCGTTAAAATGGTAAACCCTGGATGATGACCCACACACACACACACTTGCACGCATGCACACCCACCCACACACAAAGCTCTTTGCTTCTCAAATTGCCCTACAATAACTCAGCCGTGTGCTGTCCTCTCCAGCAGTGAGGCTGCCTGCCTGAAGAGAGAAGCAGGTTTACTCCACCGACACAACCTTCACAGTGCAGGCCAACGCAGGGGAAACCCTCTGCTGTACTTCTTTGTACTTTGGGGACTCCCCCAGACCCACCAATTAAGACGACCTCCTCAGCACAACAATCAGCAAACACCACCACCAGGCAGGCATCTGGCCGAACAAAAACCCTCACCACCACTCACTGTGTTTCTTCAACCTGTTGTGCCTGGCGGTATGTTTTAATCAATCAATCTGTTGAGATCTGGTGTCACAATTTTGAAACCCAGGCATGGATACAGATCCAGTAATTAAAATGGCAAATGGAAGTGATAGATAATACAAATAAATTAAAAAACAAACAAACAAACAAACAAAAAAACAAATGGAAAATTGGAACCGGAGCTGATTCCACCCACCCTCATGGTCACGTGATCATCGTATTCCAGTGTGTATGTTTGGGCCTTAAGAAAGACGCCAAAGGGCACAGAATGAGCTCGACGTGTTTCGTTTTCAAATGGTCCGTGTTTAAGTAAGCAGTGATAATTCGATATGCTTCAGAGTTAATGATGCGTGAAGTCACTTCATCCTCAGTCTGATCTCAGTCATGAGCTACTCTGTAGCGATTGGATCTTCAGTGCTGATGATGTAAGCGCAATAAGGATCACTTCATCATCAAAACATCATGGTTACAAGTGAAAGCAACACCAGGGCCTGCATAGTTGAGTTACAGCCCCCTCTGGTGGACAAATGCGGAGAGTCAGTAGGCCTACATGGTATACCTTGTATGGAGAAGCCGAAACAATATTTTCTTTACTCAAAAAAATTCTCTCCTGTCTGTCCAGGTGCAGAGATATGAGGTGGTGGGTCTTGGTGTGGCGTTTTTCGGCGGTATACACTGATGTCTCGGGGGGGGGGGGGGGGGGGGGGGGGGCTTTGATAGACCTGGAGTGGGCATCCCACAGCTCGCCGGGTCGTGTGTCCAAAGGTTAAGAGGTAAATTATTTATTTCTCATATTGTCAGGCAGAAACCTAGTAGCCTGGCTAAAGGCAGACCAAATCAGCTCAATTGTACGCACATTTTCTACTCGAGAAAATGGGGGTGGCCAATCAGGACATAGAATACAGTACATTGAATAATGTGTAAATAATCGGCCACCCCCAGTTCTCTGGAGTAGGGAAAGTAGGGAATGGTTGTACAATCGAGCTATTCCAGATCTGCTGACAGGATTATTTTTGGTCAACAGCTGAATCGGTCTGGCTTTACCCCACATTTAAATATTTTTGTGTTTCTTTCTATTTTAAAAATTTGTCACAGTGGCCCAAAATAAGGGTGCCAGGTTGAAACGGTGTATGTTGGGATTTAGGTGTAATGTAATCCTTTTTTGGGTGTCTTGCCACCAGTGCCAGAGTGATCATCTGAACTGGGATCAGCTGTTCTCTGTGAGTGCTACATGCAACGGCACTGGCAACATGTTTCACTGCACCCGGAACCTCTACCTGGTCAACGTCTAATGCATCCCACACGACAAGGTAAAACTAACACAATAACAAGCATAATTGGTTCTTTAGCTGTTCTTCGTGGCAGTTGAGAGGTTAATATTTAGCACTGCTGCCTTACAAATAACCTGTATTCCGTTTCAGGAAAGTAGGCCTACTGAATTCTCCTATTTTATGAGTACATGAATGAGAATATGCACTTTAAGGCTGCCATTACCACCTTTTTGATCCTACATGTTGATATGAAAGATAGGGGTTATATTTAATTCATGGATGGCTGCAGACATGAGCTCATGTTGTCTGAATATCCTGCTTTCCTCGGCTGTGCTTCTATTGTTGACTTTATCTTTGGGCCGTTTATGCATGATGCATAACACTTGTAATACATACCATAGGCAGAGTACTGTGATAATGCAATCAAATAATGTAAAGATTCCTTAATTGATATCGACAATGAAATAACACTGGAACAATAACACACTACAAGCACTAGATGCATTGTATTCATTGTTGTGAAATTAGTAATTTACAATAAAGTCCAAAGTAATGAGCGAGAACAAGAAAGAAAACTCATTACTAAAGTAATGTATCAATATATCATATAAAAAAGGGGGGGTGTGACCTTTCATTGTCCATATAGGTCAGATATACAGTATGTGTGTTTTACAGTGGTGTTCTCTTCACATGGGAAACAACAGAAAACCACTGAATGTGTTTCGGTAAAAGTGGTCATCATACAGCCCATAACTAGCAGCAAGTTTCATGTAGATCACGTCACCTTCCTGTAACTCCATAGTCAGCGCATTAGACAGGTGAACGTAACCCCATCCACCACGGACGCCGTCGCTATTAACGAGAACCAGCCTGCTGTTATGGTACAGTTTCACACCCACTCGATAATCGGTGCGGCCTTCAGCAGCAGTGAATCTAAAGTAATAGAGTCCCCGGACCGGAGCTGTAAACAGACCTGCACAGAGGAGAACAGGGAAAGATGAGGGATGCTGGATTCACTGGGTTATAACATTCATACTAACAATTATCATGTGCATGGTATTGTAACAAGGATACACAAAACCGATAAAAACATTACAAAACTACAGACGTATCATTTCTCAACATAACTTAAATTCACACATTAACTTGCACCATGGTTTTTACATTGACCACTTCTTGGAAATGACAATGATCAGTACCTGTGTCTGGGTTGTAGGCATTGCCAATGTTGGTGAGAACTTTTTTGTAAACCAGCGTGGTGTCAGTATCGAACGGTCCTAAAGTTACTGCTGTTCCTCCTTCTGTCAGTCCAGCAGAGAAAGCCACCTTTGGTCTCTCTGTGAACACAGAGAGAGAACAGTCATTTTACTGATAATGTTCACCATGTTTGAAGTTACAGGAGTTGAAGAAAGAACAAACTATTAGTTTACCTGAGTTGTCTTTCTTCAGAGCTGATACCTCATCCTGCAATGCTGTAAACAATACACATGAATTGCCACTTTTATATAATTCAAATAACCATAAATAAAACCATTTCACAATTGTCTGGCCAAATAAAAATAGAAGGTATACAAGCTAATATGGTGTCAATTCTTGAGATATAAGCTTGGAGATGTCTGATTGGTCTACGTAAAATATCTTGAGGTGGGAGTCTGTGGCCAAATCCACATTGAAATTTGAAACTGAATCGTAATCTGAGGTTCAAGTTAATGTTACCTTTATTCTCTGTCTCCAGTGTTATGATCTTGCTGTTTGCATTGTTCAGCTCATCTCTCATATAGTTCAGCTGCACCCTCTGCTCCACCACCATGTCTCTCGTCTTCATGAGTTCTGCCCAGATACATGTATCTGAGGAGGATCTGGTTTCTCCACCTGACTGGTTGGAGGTGACATCTTGTTCCCCAGCCAATACTGTCATAGACGAGCCCAAAAACATCAACACCAGCAGAGTAACAGCAGCCTGCATCCTCAATCTGCTCTTGTGGTCGGTGAGAATGTAGTGTAGCAGATAGGACTTTGCTTTATAGTGTATACTTCAGCAAAAGGTCAACATCTTTACACGTTGGATGTCCCCCTTCAGTAAACATTTGAGTAAAGTTAATAAGTTTAGAGTTATGGATTGACCAGAGTTTTATAGGGTCAGGCAAGTCCAAAAAGGGGGTGCAGTACGCTACAGTTGTATGTGTACGTGCGTCTGTAATCCGCATAACTCAATTAAGCAATGGGGGAGTATGTAAGAACAGAAGACATTTTTGACAAATGTAAAAGTAGCAGCAAGCATTCTGGCGCAGTGCGAAAAGTAAACTGACCAAATCTATAATAATTGAAATTAGGATATTTATAGAAGTTGTGAAAATACAGTCCATTTTCTAAAATCTAAATTACCTCCATATGTTAATTTAGGCATAGGGTGACCTAGTATAATGTCACAAGCTCTATAGAGTCAACAAATATGGAAAGAATGTGTTTTAAACACATACTGCGTGTGAAAATATGTCAAGCATGTCTTTATTGCGTTTATCAGGTTCACATGGTTCTGTATGGGAAGGATACAGCCTTGCAGGCCTACAAACTACACCGCCCAGAATGCACTCTGTTCAGGAACAACACTTTACACTCTCAAGACTTGAAGATCCCTGCTCTTACAACTGTCCTCCTACCACAGTGTTAGGATGTGTATTTGTGCTCTGCTCGTGCTTTAGACACATGTCATCATGTCATCGGAGGACCACACATCCTGATTGGACAGCCAGTGATGTGGAAGACAGAGTTTTACTCATTTATTTTGCTGGCAGGTTGCTTTCTAAAATAGGGAAATAATGTGTTTTACACACATACCGCATGACAAGAGTGTGTCAAGCATATGTTTGTCTTTCTTTATTGGGTTTATCAGGTATACTATTTACTTAGTCCTGAATGCACTCTCAGGAGGAGCTCTTTACACTCTCAAGACATGAAAATCTCTACTCTTACAAACCACAGTGTTAGGATAACATGTGTATTTGTTCTCTGTCTCAGCTTCAGGCCCGTGTCACTGGAGGAGCACACATCCTGATTGGACAGCCAGCGATGTGGAAGACAGAGTTTGATAATTCATCTTGCTGGCAGGTACACCACCCTTTACAGTACACACACACACTCATATACTGTATGGCCTACTGTATCCCCCGCCCCCCATGAGCTCATGTTGTCTGAATATCCTATCTTTGACTTACAATATCTTTGTGTCATTTATGCATAACACTTGTAATACACATCATTGGCCAGTAGTGATGTGTTACACAGGACTGTGATAACGAAATCAAAGAATGTTAGTTTATTGGTGGGTGAAACTTATACAGACAGATTTCGACAGACCTATAACAACTTGAACTTGATATTCTGTTATTTGGTATCGACAATGGAATAACACTGGAACAATGAAAACACACAATCCACCAGCACCAGATGCATAGTATTTATTGAATGCTGTGAAATGCTACACAATGCATTTTGTCAAGGAAAAAAGGATAGCAGAGAAATAAATGGGAAACATTATCAACAACCGGAGTATGGTAGAGACCAAAGTAATAAGTGAGAACAAAAAACAAAGCTCTTTACTAAAGTAATATATCAATATATCATATAAAAAAGAGAGAGGAGGGCCATTCATTGTCCACATACAGTAGGTCAGGTATACAGTTTTACAGTGGTGTTCTGTTCACATGGGAAACAGCAGAAAACCAGTGAATGTGTTGCGGTAAAAGAGGTCATCATACAGCCCATAACTAGCAGCAAGTTTCATGTAGATCACATCACCTTCCTGTAACTCCATAATCAACGCATTAGACACGTGAACATAACCCCAGGATACACTGGACATACCGTCGTTATTAAAGAGAACCAGCCTGCTATTATGGTACAGTTTCACACCCACTCGATGACTAGTGCGGCCTTCAGCAACAGTGAATCTAAAGTAATATAGTCCCCGGACCGGAGCTGTGAACAGACCTGCACACAGGAGAACAGGGAGAGAGAGGGATGTTGGATTCACTGGTGTATAACATTCTAATAATGACAATTATGGTGTTGTAACACTGGTTAACCAAAACCGATGAAAACTACAAAACATTTTACTGATTCGTTCACCATGTTTGAAGAAATTGAAGTTACTGTATTGTTGAACAAACTATTAGTTTACCTGAGTTCTCTCTCTTCATGGCTGTTACCTCATCCTGTAATGCTGTAAACACACATGAATTTCCACTTTTATATAGTTGAAATAACCATAAATAGAACATAACAAGACCACATATCAAAATGAAAATATATTAAGCTATTACAACAGAGAACGAAACTATGTCATTTTAGATTTAATTGGCTAAATAATGTCTGAGGTCTATGTAAAGTAGAATTGGCCTTATATCTTAATAGGTTCAAGTTAATGTTACCTTTATTCTCTGTCTCCAGTGTTATGATCTTGCTGTTGGCATTGTTCAGCTCATCTCTCATATAGTTCAGCTGCACCCTCTGCTCCACCACCATGTCTCTCAACTTCATGAGTTCTGTCCAGATATCTGGAGTGGATCTGGTTTCTCCACCTGACTGGTTGGAAGTGACATCTTGTTCCTCAGCCAATAGGCCTAATGTCCTAGACGGGCACAAAAACAGCAACACCAGCAGAGTGACAGCAGCCTGCATCCTTAATTCATGCGGTGAGAATGTAGTGTAGCAGATAGGACTTTGCTTTATATACTTCAGCACAAGTTCATGGATTGTGTGCCAACACCTAACGTGTTTTGTGGGAAGGGCTGCAGCTGTCTTGGATGTCCCTCTTCAATAAACATTTGAGCATATGATCCCTTATATGGGCATGGCCAGCTTGTGGAGTTGTATCAGGCAAGTCCAATACTGTATAATGGAAGTTTGTGGAGTTCTATGGGGTCAGGCATGTCCAAATACGTGTGTGTGTGTGTGTGTGTGTGTGTGTGTGTGTGTGTGTGTGTGTGTGTGTGTGTGTGTGTGTGTGTGTGTGTGTGTGTGTGTGTGTGTGTGTGTGTGTGTGTGTGTGTGTGTGTGTGTGTGTGTGTGTTGTGTGTGTGTGTGTGTGTGTACAATGTACAGTTGTACATGTGTACGTGCATCTGTAATCTGTATATCTTGATTAGGCGATGGAGCAAAGGGGCACGTTAGATAAGAAAAAGTGTCCAAAAGGCCATGGGGCACGAATTGGATTTGATTTATTTGATCGTTTGATTGTCCTTTTACTATAACTACGTTGAAAGTTTTCATGGTGTGTGTACTTACTTTTCACAATGCATACACACTGCATGGAAAGATACAGGTCGTATGTGAGAACAGAACACGTTTTTGACCAATGTAAAAATAGCACCAAGGATCCCGGGTCAGTGTGAAATGTAAACTGACTGAAACTATGATAGTAGGTTTACTGCGACCCATTTGAAATTAGGATATTTATCCTAATTTGAGTTGAGAAAATGCAGTCCACTTTTTTTTCCTAAATTTCCTCCAAATTTAGGCATAGGGTGACCTAGTCACAGGCTCTAGAGTCAACAAATAGGGAAATAATGGGCTTGACACTAACACTTGCCTGCTTGCCCGTGGCAAGTAAAAAAAATGGTGGGGCAAGTGAAGACTGCTACCTGGTTGCCCGATCGGGCAAGGGTGCAACTTAGTGCGCAATAACACAACACAAGATAAATTTGTCTTTAAGGTGGGCATTGCGACCTGGGCTAATTAAGATCATGAACTTTAACTCTTGAGAGTGTAAAAATGAAACCAAATGGACCCGCAAGGGTCCATTTGGTTTCATTTTTACGTTCTCAAGAGTTACATCTGGTTAATTAACTTAGCTGGGGACCACCTGGAACCCTCTCAAGGATCACCTGTTGAAACCCCCTGGTTTAAAGCACCCAAGTAGGAAGTAAACTTAAATGCAAAATTTACAATATATTTTTGGGGGGCAAGTGACCATGACCTGAGGGCAAGTGCCTCGGAGACCTTAGTGTCAACCCATAGGGAAGTAATGTGTTTTACACACATACTGAATGTGAAAATATGACAAGCATGTCTTTGGTTATATTGCGTTTATCAGGTTCACATAGTTCTGTATGGGGAGGTTGGAGCCTTGCAGGCCAGCAAACTACACTGTCCAGAATGCACTCTGTTCAGGAGCAACTCTTTACACTCTCAAGGTTCATCTTGCTGGCATTCATCTTGATTGCAGGTACACTACTTGTGCACACACTCATACATATACTGTACGTATGCCATACACCCCCCCCCCCCCCCCCCCCGACATGATCTCATGTTGTTTTGAATAATTTCTGCAAAATGCATAACACTTATAATACATACAAATAAAGCACCTTATGGGCGAAAAGCGACCTATATGTGTATGTGTGCACGTCCCTGGATATACTAGCAGCGCTGCCCTTTGGTGTATAATGTGTGCACTACCATGCAATATTTAGACAGACATAACAATTTATATATGGGCCTCAATGCCTCCTGACATCATGGCCTGGCAAGGCTACTTACTTTACCATGCAATATTTAGACAGACATAACAATTTTACACAAATTCTGTTATTTGATATTGACTGTGGAATAACACTTGAACAATAACTAATTCACAGCCCACAAGCACCAGATGCAGTGTATTTATTGTTTGTTGTGAAATGCTAAATTTATAATACAGGAGGCTTTAATGAAAAGAAAAAGAAAGCAGAGAAACGAATGGAAAAACATTATCAACAACCAGAAAAAGGTTAAGCCGATGTAATAAGCGAGAACAAGAAAAAACAAGAGAGGAGGACCAGTCGTGTTCTGTTCACATGGGAAACAGCAGAAAACCAGTGAATGTGTTGCGGTAAAATTGGTCATCAAACAGCCCATTACTAGCAACAAGTTTCATGTAGATCACATCACCTTTCTCTAGCTTGATAGTCAATGCATTAGACACGTGAACGTAACCCCATCCAGTGCGAACACCGTCGTTATTAAAGAGAACCACCCTGCTGTTATGGTACAGTTTCACACCCACTCGATATTCAAAGCGGCCTTCAGCAGCAGTGAATCTAAAGTAATAGAGTCCCCGGACCGGAGCTGTGAACAGACCTGCACAGAGGAGAACAGGGAAAGATGAGAGATGCTGGATTCACTGGGTTATAACATTCATACTAACAATTATGCTATTGTAACACAGGTTACTCAAAACAGATGCAAATACAGATACAAAATAAAAGTACACAATCACATGATGGCAATAAAGCTACGTGAAACATCTCAACATAACTTAAATTCACATATTAACTTGCACCATATAGAATCACCATGTATCTCCTCTCCGGAGCAATCCTTAGCAATTTCACTGTGCCACGAATTAAAAGAACTCCGTTTTGCAGAACTGGTGATTTATTAACAAAAAATATTCAAAACTAAAAACGTGTTCAGCCGGTCACATCAACTGTCTGTGTCAAAAACAAAATTAGGAGCTCTTCTGAGTGACTCCTCTTCCCTCTACAACAGAGCAGTCAGTAAACCACAATCCCATAATCCTCCACACTGGCGCACTCAGCACGTCAACCCCATTAAAGACACAATCCCCCTGTAGTTAAAGGATCAATCTGTAGATGCTATAGCAATAATGCCATAGGGTTACATATGTTTTTTACGTTAATCACTTTTTGGAGATGACAATGATCAGTACCTGTATCTGGGTTGTAGGCGTTGCCAATGTTGGCGAGTACTTTCTTGTAAACCAGCGTGATGTCAGTATTGAGCGGTCCTACTGTTACTACTGTTCCTCCTTCTGTCAGTCCAGCAGAGAAAGCCACCTTTGGTCTCTCTGTGAACACAGAGAGAGAACAGTCATTTTACTGATAGCGTTCACCATGTTTGAAGTTACTGGATTGTTGAAGAAACTATTAGTTTACCTGAGTTCTCTCTCTTCAGGGCTGATACCTCATCCTGTAATGCTGCAAACACACATGAATTGCCACTTTTATTAAATAAGTATAAATAAGACATGACAAGACCACATACCAAAATGAAAATGCCCTAGATTGTAGATTTTATAGAATCGGCCTCAGGACTTAATAGGTGTAAGTTAATGTTACCTTTATTCTCTGTCTCCAGTGCTACAATCTTCTCTGTCTCCAGTGTTAATATCTTGCTGTTGGCATTGTTCAGCTCATCTCTCATATAGTTCAGCTGCACCCTCTGCTCCACCACCATGTCTCTCAACTTCATGAGTTCTGTCCAGATACATGTATCTGAGGAGGATCTGGTTTCTCCACCTGACTGGTTGGAGGTGGCCATTCCATCTTGCTCCTCAGCCAATACTGTCATAGACGGGCACAAAAACAGCAACACCAGCAGAATAACAGCAGCCTGCATCCTTAATCCACGCCTGTTCTTGTGGTCGGTGAGAATGTAGTGTAGCAGATAGGACTTTGCTTTATATAGTTAACAGGTTTACTTAATAACAAGGGGAGTATATGGCTCACTGTGTTCACAATAAATGGAACGTGTGTGTGCGTGCGTGTGCGCAATATACAGTTGTACATGTGTATGTGCATCTGTAATCTGCGCATATTGATTAGGCAAAGGGGCATATTTGATAAATTGGTTTTGATTTATTTGATCATTTGTTGACCTTTTACTATAACTATGTTGAACGTTTTCATGGTGTGTGTACTTACTTTTCACAATGTGCACACTGCATGGAAAGATACAGGTCGTATGTGAGAACAGAACACGTTTTTGACCAATGTAAAAATAGCACCCGGGTCAGTGTAAAATGTAAACTGACCGAAACTACGATAGTAGGTTTACTGTAACCTATTTGAAATTAGGATATTTATGGAAGTTGAGAAAATACACTCCACTTTTTTGCCTAAATTACCTAAAATGTTGCCTAAAATTGCCTAAAATGTCCTCTTGACCACTGGTTGAAAACCACAGTGTTAGGATGATATGTTTATTTGTGCTCTGCATGTGCTTCAGGTTCACATGTCATTGGAGGAGCACACATCCTGATTGGACAGCCAGTGATGTGACAGACAGAATTTAATCATTCATCTTGCTGGCAGGTACACCACTCTTTACAGTAGCCTACACGCATGCACGCACACACCCCTTTACAACAGTATGTCCCCAGATCTGTAGATAAGATACCCTGCAACAGGTGTTTGTGCACACACTCACCACCAGTAGAGGGCGGTGTTAGCCCACCAAGTGGAGCCTGCTTTCAACCGGATCAATATAATTCAATGAAAACCATTTAATTGTCACTACAACTTTGTCATATAAACCTGTAGAGGTGAGGGGAAAAAAAGAAAAGGAAAAAAAAGAAAATGAAAATACTATTTTTACATACAGTGTATGTTGTAAAACTGAGAATTGCAGTTGGCCCTTCAGAGAGACCTTTCATCTACAGACAGGCACACTGGCATGGAATGTGTCAACTTCTGAAAAAATGTCACTTAACACTTAACCTTAATACAACGTATTTTGCAAATACTGTATATATTGAGAAATACAGTAAGCTGTTTTTTTTTTTTAAATGCTATGAGCCTGTCACCTTTCTGGAAAATAAGATAAGGTTTGTTCATTTGTTATACATGTGTGTTCTTAAAGGGTAACTCCAACTCCAAGGGGAACCCATTTTCAACATTTTAATATGTCATTAATATACCTTAGAGATGTTGTGTGGACATGATAAAAAAATTGTTCCCCCAATTCTGTATATCCTAATGGTGAAAATACATCTGATGACATCATCAAGATTCACCATGTTAATGATTTTTCTTTTCCTGAGAGGGTACAAATGTGAACCAAATGGACCCTAGCGGGTCCATTTGGTTCACATTTGTACCCTCTCAGGAAACCTTTGAAAATGGGAGGAATTCACCTTTAATCACGTTCAAGTCCAGAGGCACTAGAATAAGTTGAAAAATATTTTTGCAAATGCCTTCCCATTTATGATATGGCCACATTGACTCTCCATCTGGGACACGGCTTGAAAATTACAGCTTTTGGGGGGGGTGGTAGATTTTGGTAGTATGTTATTTAGAGTGTTGCATGTCTTTTATGCTGTGCAATCCCTGTTGTGTATGTGTAGACCCTTGACTCTGATTACCATTAAGGCCATATAGGGGGATTATCAAAAAATCATCATATTGTGACAGTCTCATGATCACTACTGTGGTTGCCGCAAAGGTCACAGTTAACTATAGAACCGTGCATTTCCACGTCACTCCGTCATTCAAAATCCCATTATGCAACACCCGGGATTCAAACCCAGGTCTCCTGTGTGAAATGCCAACATCTTAACCACTAGACCAAAGGGACATCCCCTTGGTCTGGGGGCAATAGACTTTGGAGGGCGTCACGACAGAGGTTTTAGCTACCTGCTACACTTATATGGGGAAAGCACCTTACATGGTACCCAGGGCTCATGCTCAGGTCTTGTGACATTGCATGTGGCGTTGAGTATCATCCACTATCATTCAGTGTCATCAATAGATGATATCTGTGCAGTAGAATATGGTGTACTATTATGGAAATGTTTAAGTTGAAAGCATTGACTGATTGAGTTCCAGCAAATGAGAGTCATTTGCGTAGAACTGGGGTTGGGGAGGGGGTGAGGTGGGCTTTGGTAGTTTTACTACAGTGATTAAATTATATTCCGGATCTACCAGCCCGTCCCCTTTCCTCGTTTTGCCCCTAGCGTTTACCTTTTCATTTACTTTTATTACTCTCATAATGACAGAAGTAGTGTCAGGGGGTTTGTACTGTCTCTGTGCTGTTGACTATGTTTAACATCTCAAACACAACTCAATGATTAATAGCTCTACTATGACTGTCCCACAGGACAACATTAACATGAATGAACCATGAATCATCCTTCAATACCTAGTTCATATTATATGCAAATATTATGTAACCTCCAAATCCAATGCACTGGATCATATAGTAAATTTAAAACAACACATTGAACCAAAGCGCAGTAACCATCTCTCACTAGTAAACAACTATAACATATCCTAATGAGCTAAAGGTGATACAGGCAACTTTTTAGCCAAAAATCAAAACAGATACATACAACGTACTAGCTATATTTTTTGCCCTTTTCCCCACTACGTTGCTTCTACTTTAATGCTGCAGCTGTTTCCCTGCAGGTGCACCCTTGCTTTGTCCTGCAGATGGTCCAGAACTTTGCTGATGTCAACAAATCATGAAAAAAATAAATTGGCGGGGTCAGGACATGGCGCCGCTAATGTGTGTGTGGGTGTGGGGGTCTGAGGCTGCATTTTAGCCAATCACAGCACCGCAGTCTCCAGCAGTTTCATATGAGCCAATAGAGTGGAGGTGAGGTGGAGTTAGATTCTGTTTTTAAACAAATCTGTTTACAAACACAGTGTTTGTATACACTACAGTTGCCTCTATTACCTTTAAACAGTGGACAGGGGGAACACATTGAGTGTGCAACAGATACTGGTAAACCCATTGCAGCAATTCTCATGAAAAGTTAAGGAGTACAACTGAGTTCGCAAACAGTAATGATACTGTACAAAGCCATCGTAATTCAGACAGACTATCTTGGGTATCTTCTTAAAGAAAGTCTTTAAAATATAGTGTAAGGAACAATTACTGTATTACAGGTATATGAATTCATATTTGACATGTGACACTTGTGACAGAATGTTGGACAGATCATTCTTGATTGTATAATCGCTTTGGGATATTTAGCCAAATTAACATGTGGGATATTTTACGAGAAGGAACATCAAATGTAAATACAATATAATATATCCTAAGGGGATGAACCTATTGAACCTATGATTCTATTATATTTATTTTGAAGGTACGATATCAACGTGTGTTTGTGTGTGTGTGTGCACACGTACGCGGCGCGTGCCTGTATAAGCAAACAGTCTGCCTCACCACACCCAGATGCTGAGACACCAAACTGTATTTAAGAACATCAGTTTCTCTTCTTCAACACAGAAAGGTTGACGGCGCAGATCATTCCACTACTAAAGGTTTGAGATGTCTCCTCTCCTCCTCCTCCTCTCATCTCATCAGCTCTTCTTCCTCTCCTAGTTGTTACAGTTGGTACTTGTCTTCTGCTGTATGTTCCCATAACCCTCATGTCTCTCTCTTTGTATTGAAGGCAAATCATCTTCATCGCCAACATGAGGCTGCTGCATGTGACTCTGCTTCTCTGTGCCGCGTTGGCTCTGACCTCAGGTGAGAGACTGCAAACTAAACATTGCACCGTGTTTTACCTTGCTTCACCTTTTTGGACGCAAATCAAATATCAGTGAAATCAAACCTATTTTTCCTAAAAAAGAAAAAATAAATCGTACCTCAAATTTGAAGGCACTGACACATTCAAAAATGTATGTTTTGCTGTGATACAACTGGAATGCATTATTCTTATTCTTTGTCAGTTGCTCTCATAACAAGCTATATGTAGGTATTTAATAACTCTGAAAATAACAGATCGACCGTCTTGTCCATAATCCGGTCTCATTACTGCATGGACTCTTTAATCTCTTTATTATTTCAGCAAAATGCCGGAAATCATGCGGAGCTGGATGGACTCAGTTTCACGGCCGCTGTTACATGTATGTTGAAAAAGCAATGCACTGGCCTGACGCAGAGGTAAGTTGAAGTGAGGTTTATTTATCTAGTCCGTGCGTGTGTGTGCCCACACGTGCGCGTGCACACACACACACACACACACACACACACACACACACACACACACACACACACACACACACACACACACACACACACACACACTATTATTTATCTCACCTCTTTATTCCTGTAGAAACACTGCCTGTCTCTGTGTGGAAACCTGGCGTCAGTAGGCAACGCGGAAGAGCTGGCATTTCTCACATCCCTTGCTAAAAGTCACAAACGCAACGTTTGGCTTGGAGGCCATGACCGTGTACAGGTATGTACATGAAACCATTCCTTTTATGTGGTGGTAAGCCTTCTGTTCTCCAACTTTCTCATGTCAAGGAACCTCAAGAGTCGTATGTACTATATCTGGGTCCCGGACTCTTCAAAAAAACACATTCCTTTGTACCTACATACAGTATATATACAGTATTTGTAGTGAATCTCTCAAACTCTCAACTAAACATTCTTCAATGGCAAAGCGTATAATTAATAAAGTAGTACTTTATTACTTTTCCCACCACTGATTATCTTCCATTCTGCTGTGCTCTAGGAAGGTCTCTGGCTCTGGAGTGATGGCACCAAAATGACATTTACAAGTTGGGGCCATGGCGAACCTAATAATCAAAGAGGAATACAAGACTGTATGCAGATGTTTGCTACAGGTAAGTCAAAACTGTCTGGATACAATTTAAACTAGAGAGGAGTAGTGCTATGTAATCTATAAGCAGTTCTGTCTTTCAATCTGTACAGGTAAAGGTGCAGGAAATTGGGACGACATCAGCTGCTATATTCATAGCAGGGCATCTATCTGTGCCAAAGACATGGAATAAACACAACTAGATCCAGAATAGGATTTGGCTAATACATCGCATCCTGAAACTCAGCAGCTTAATCTGTCTTTAGAACGTCAAGAATGGTTGATGGCTGTCTATGTTATAAAATAATGAATCTGTCTTAGGTATACTGCTCTGCTATTGCTGTAACTCTAATGAATGAAGGCATATTAACATCTTGTGCTGACTATAAGAGGAACAGAAAATGCTTCATGCTTCTTTATTTCCTTGCATCAATAAAAGATAAAAAAAGATATGATCTTGAAACAAGCCAGCATCTGTGTGATTCACTGTGTACTGTATATTTGTTAATGTCTTCTTTTAAAAGTTCCCATAAGGCACAACATAGATAGCCCTGTGCCTGATGGGTCAAATTTGACCCAAACAGACATAGCCAAATATCTCAGACAAAAATGAGATCAAATGTAATCTACTTCAATCTATCTGTAGTTGAGACATTGAGTTAGCTGGTGTGTATTTTTATTTTAGCATAACTAATCCGAGATTTGAGCAGTAAGTCACACACTGGTAGCCTAGAGCCATGTGCTGTTTTCTCAACTTCATGCTTTTTCAAATGAATGTAATTTATTCTCCAAACCACTTGGTGGTGCCTAAATGCTTCCAGTCCATCCCTGGCATGTGCCAAAAACAACCCAACAGGCATTGACAGCCTTCCATCTCTACCTGGCCTATATTTGCCCATTGACTGGTATGTGTCAAATGATGAAGCATTTCGAAAAGTGTACTACTTTTGCTATGTAGGCTAATAGTTAAATAAATTAAAATATGGTTGTGTGTGTACTGTGTACACATATTCACAGCATGGAGGAGACACTGTGCGGTCCGGCCTCGGGCCCCTTGGGTTTTAAGACAATGCAGCACCCTGAACAATTTAATTTAATAGCCCTGGGCTAATGGCTCAAAGAAAATTACACTGCCGTAAAAACTGTCCATGTATTCATTCTCCTTGATTTGACTGTATAATCACTCTGGGATATTTAACCAAATTGACGTGGGATATTTTACGAGTAGGAACATGGGAGCAATCAGTTTATTTAACCACATTAACATGTGGAATGTTTAACCGAAGGAACATGTGAGCAAGTCATGTACATTCAAATGATTTTGCTTGATCACATATTTCAAATGTAAGTAAAATATCCTGGTGTTATGAAGGTATTTAAAAAAAAATCGTATATCAAATTTGAAGATACGCCATCGACATGTTCTCTAAAAAAATAGATCTAATTACATATATCCATTATGGTTCTCTGGTATAAATTAGTCAAGTACCACAAGATGAACACAGACAAGAAAGCATAGCATAAATGCAGTATACATGCTCAATATTTTATAGAGACTGAGTTTGGCAGATAATTCCTCTACTGTGACACAATAGTAGACATTTTGCCCATTAGACTACTTCTGTTGTGAGTGTTTTTTGGTCGTAGTAAATAATGTACTTGGTGCCATTTCTAACTGAAACTTCACCAAAACTCATGTCATAGCATGGGCTGTGTGTGCGTGCGTGTGAGCGTGTGCGTGTGTGTGTGGGTGGATGTGTGTGTGCATGCATGTGTGCGTGCGTGTGAGCATGTGTGTGTGTGTGTGTGCATGTGTGTGTGCGCGTGTGTTTGTGCCCACGTGTGTAGGTCCTCGCCACGCCCAGATGCTGAGACACCAAACTGTATTTAAGAGCATCAGTTTCTCTTCTTCAACACACCAAGGTTGACAGCGCAGATGATTTCACTACTAAAGGTTTGAGATGTCTCCTCTCCCCTCCTACTCTCATCTCGTCAGCTCTTCTTCCTCTCCTACTGGTTGTTACTTGTCTTCTGCTGACTAAATATTGCACCTACATTATTGGACACACATCAAATATCAGCCAAAGCAAACCTATTTTCCAAAAATCGTACCTCTTGAAGGCATTGACACATTCAAAAATGTATGTTTTGCTGTGACAACTGGAATGCATTATAGCCAGTGAGTCTCATAATAGCTTTTATAATAACTTAACAGATCTTGTCGATAAACCGGTCTAATTACTGCATGGCCTCTTTATTCTATTGTTATTTCAGCAAAATGTCGGAAATCATGCGGAGCTGGATGGACTCACGGTCGCTGTTACAGATCTGTTACAACATGACTGAAGTGGCAGAGGTAGGTTTGAACACATTGGTGAGGTTTATTCATCTTGATCTATGCGGTGTGTGTGTGTGTGTGTGTGTGTGTGTGTGTGTGTGTGTGTGTGTGTGTGTGTGTGTGTGTGTGTGTTTGTGTGTGTGTGTGTGTGTGTGTGTGTGTGTGTGCGCGTGTGCTGTATTATTATTTTTCTTATATTATTACAGTATATTATTAAAATTTGTTCAATCGCTTGTCACAAGTCACAAGGCTAACGCATGGCTTGGAGGCCATGACCGTGTACAGGTATGTATATGTCTCCATATGTTTTGTTTGGTGGTGAGCCTGCTGTTCTCAAACTTTCTCATGTCAAGGAACCCCAAGAACAATATCTGGGTCTCGGACACCCACCATCTCATACAGCAAATCATGCAGATTTGAGTTAGTATTTGCTTAAGACACTTATAATTGTATCTTCAAAGATTCATATTCTTTTGTATTTGTACTAAACAAGTGAAAATAACTGTGAGCTTGTAGATTTGCCATTTTCACTAGCGATGCGTAAAGCCATAGTACTTTAGTGCTTTGCCCACCACTGAATATCTTCCACTATGCTGCTGTCTTACCAACTTACTGACCTTGTGGTTAGAGTGTCCGCCCTGAGATTGGGAGGTCGGGGATCGATTCCTGGCGGGGTCATACCAAAGACTGTAAAAATGGGACCCAATGCCTCCCTGCCTGCGGCAATGGGACCCAATGCCTCCCCTGCCTGCGGCACTCAGCAGCAAGGGTTGGATTGGGGCTAAGTCCCTGCGACATACTCCAGGGCTATGTCCAGGGGGTGTGCTTGTACGTCAAGCTGCCTCACTCACGCTACAGAAACAGGAGCCTCATGGCTTGACAAGGCCTACTTACTTTTTATGGCTCTGGAGTGATGGTACCAAACGGACACATACAAATTGGGCCCCTGGAGAACCTAATAATGGTCTCATATTTGGAGCACAAGACTGTATGCAGATGTATGGTTCAGGTAAGTCACAACTGGCTGGATACATGCTAACCTAGAAAGGAGTTCTATATCTCCGTGGCAGGCTGGTTTGCCTTCCATTCTTGTCATCTATAAGCAATTCTGTCTTTCTACCTTTACAGGTTCAGCTGCAGGAAAATGGGACGACATTAATTGCTATAACACAAAAATAGCATCTGTCTGTGTTAAAGATGGAGTGCAAAGATTTTTTTCTACCCTAAAACATGATCATCAGGTATTAATGTTATATGAAAAGTAAGATTTTTCCCAAAAGAGTGTACAGTGTTTGTTAAACTGTCATTTTTATGATTCCACCCAGCCAGTTCATTAAGTTTGCCTGGTTTGCCTGGTGGGTGGTGATGGAGTGGAGATACACCTGAACTGAAGCCACACCCACAGCTTTAGTTGCATGATAAAGGGGGAGGGGCTGAGCAGGTGATGTCACTATATTGAAGTTTTTTTCATTAGCACGTTTGGCTGGAAAGGTTCACCCCCTAGGAAGAAACCCTAAACACAAAGGGAAGACATCATTGCACATTAAAACACACCAAGGGTTCTATTTACATAGACCTCTTAAACATGTACAAAATTGGAAAAAATACAAAAATCATGGCATCCCGTCTTTAAAGACTTATAATAAACACTGACTAGATACAGCATAGGATTTGGCGATACATCGCATCCTAAAACTGATTAGAACGTCAGTAATGGTTGAGGTCTGACACTGAATGAAACCTGATTTCCTGTTGCTGTAACTCTGTTGAAGGATTAACAGGATGCAGCACTGCCATCTTTTTCTTGTATCAATAAAAGACAAAAAAAGATATGATCTTGAAACAAGCCAGCATCTGTGTGATCCGTGTCTACTCTACATCTACAGTATATTTTAATGTATTCTTAATTTCTTTCACAACTTAACTTAAGTCAGAAGTTAAACATAAATGAGCATTGTCATTTGATCTATAATTCAATTACCATCTATGTACTGCATCAAACTGATGAACAATCTTATATGTTCAGTTCACTGATCTGCTACTATCTGTGTGCACAAAATATTTCGCTGCATGGGCTGTTAATTAAAATACATTCACCGGTTGCAAATAGTAATTTCCTCTTCTGACCATTTTTATATTACTGCCCTGACAAAGACCACTTGTCCTTGGCCTTCAGGGAGTGTGCATGCAACATTTCATGCAGATCGGTGCATTTATATGTAAAATGTGAAAAGCTGCCTTATGTTGGTCCACATTTTATGTATTGAGTTAACATGAAGTAAATGTGCCCTTTCTGTGCTTACTATGAATAAATACTTCCATCATCGTCTTGGCTTGAATACATACTGTAACCCCGAATAACATGGTCTTACTCTATACTACTGAATGGTTATTGACTATATTATTTCCTACAGGCACAGGAACATCTTATCATGCATGAACCATGAATCATCTTTCAAGACCCCACTGTTATTACCAGTAGTTCATATTCGTATTGATATCCATATCATATCATATGTGCAGACACTCCCTGTAGTTCCCCGACTAAAACTATGGTAGAAACACTGATGTTTCATTCAGGGCCGTGCACTGGGGAACAGGAGATAAAATCACAGAAAAGGGCACATGTATCTTTGGACAGTAAAGCAAATAAATGTCCTTCGTCTGAACTAAATCTGAAATCTCCCCCCACGCGCCCTTTATGTGAATTGAGAACCCCCCCCCCCCCCCCAAACCACTGAATTTATAAAGCAAGTTGAAAACAACACTATCAAACCAAAGTGCTGTACTGTACCTGTCCCTCAGTAGTAAATTGAGCCTAGCCTAATAACTTTAAGCCTATAGCCTAATAAGAGTTAAACGATATACTGTAAGAAAAACAGTGGGTGCTAACACATAGATACATTGCATCACAGAAACACTCGCTCATAAGTGAGGAGTGAGGAGCACACACACACACACACACACACACACACACACACACACACACACACACACACACACACACACACACACACACACATACACACAAATAATGTGTAAATAAATAATAATAATGCGTAAACAATGTAATAAATAAATAAATACATTATATATATATATATACGGTGTATATATATATATATATATATATATATATATATATATATATATATATATATATATATATATATATATATATATATATATATATATATATATATATATATATATAGGCTACACACACACAGTATACACTGTGTATATAACACATTTTGGATGAGAGAAATTCATATATTCAGTCATTCTGACACACACACACACACACACACACACACACACACACACACACACACACACACACACACACACACACACACACACACACACACACACACACACACACACACACTCAAAACAAACAACAACCAGTGTGTCCACTCCACTCACACTACACATCCTATGCTAGCTACCCATTCATTCCATCGATGACATGAACAGGAACTAAACAGAACCGTCCAATGGCGCGCGCCAACGTACGGGAATCAGGAATTGAGTGGCGAACCGCGATTGGACGGCAGCCGATGACGAAGACCAATCAGACGGTGGCAAGTCAGACAAGTTGGAGACACAGGAGCATCCGGGATTCCTGTTCTGCTGATGTGATTTCACTACTTTACATGAAAGAAAGACACACACATACACACCGCCGCCACACACACCACTAGTATTCCCTGTACTCTACTCAGTATTCACTGATTTGATCAGTATTTAAATTCCACTGATGGTCATTGATCAGTATTACATCACTGGAACAGCATCATGAAGAAGGTTACACTGCTGCTCGTTGTGCTGCTTGGTGTGGTGCAGTTTGCATCTGTCATCAGATGTGAGGAGGGTAAGTTTTATTGTTTGAGAATGAAGTTGTGTTGATTATGTCTTCTCTGGACATGCTTTGTTATTGTCGTCGCTGGTGCAGTGTGTGCGTCTCAAGGTCTCAAAGCCTGGAATCCCTTGCACAGTTCACATACATGCACACACACACACACCCACCCCTGCAGTGCATAAAGCTTGCTATTACGCTAGTACTGTTAGCATGTTAAACAATAACTACAGTACTGTAGCCCACGTGCATACTTGGATGCCTGCATTGCAAGGCAGAATCGTGGCAGAATCATAGAAGCAGTAGAGCTATGCACCAGCCTGTCTCAGATGAGCTCCTCTTGAGTTTCAAAGATTTTGAAGAGACTGATGGAGAGAGACCCTCACCCTAGGGCTACGAACTTTTCTTTGAGAGGATGCAAATGTAACCAATTGGGCTCTTAGGCATTGCAAAGGTTATATCTAGTTACCGCTGCGGCCCTCACACAACACTGCTGACTGTGCATGTGTGCCAACATTGGCACTTTGGCACAGAACGGTGATCACTGGCACACTGGCATTTGTATGAGAGAGAGGATTTTTCGTTTATACAATCGTATAAATAAGGCTTGCTCAAATTCATGCAAATCCTGACCTGCACACAATTCTGCATTCATTCAAACTAAACTCTGACCACAGGATAGGTATATTTTTGTACAGGTTCTCAGAATTCATCCTAATGTTGACATGGCACCACTGACTATCAGGAAAATGAACACATGGCACTATGTGTCACTCACTCCAAGTTGTTGCTGACCCCTGCTTTACACTGTAACTATATTATATGCTAAAATATTTAAAACTAGCTAAAACGCCTACCTCTGACTGGATGCAAATGTTGCTGGTAAACCTGAGCATCTCAGGATTACAAATGGGCGAGTTCATTTTGTTACATTTGTGGGGGTGATCCACATTGATGGTGAATAATATTTTTGACACCAATCTAAAAGCACTCATAATTGTTAGACATTATTTGATTGGATTGTGTCTGTATTTTCATTCATTCAGAATTCCTATGGACCATACGATGTTGGGTTGGCATTCAGATGTAATTGGCCATTTCCTTAGTAAAACAATGCATCTTAATTGTGTCATATGTCAGAATTTGCAGAGGAAGGTGAACTGACGGATGACGACAGTGATGATGAGGATTTGGACGAAGACGACGACGACGATGATGATGAAAACAGCACAGAAGTGAAGGAGGAGAATGGAGTGCTGGTTTTGACCAACGGCAACTTTGAGACGTTCATGGAGGGCAAGGACACAGTGCTGATCGAGTTCTACGCTCCGTGGTGAGTTCCGAGACTATGAGTAAGACAATTTAGAGCAGGGGTTTTCAACCTTTTTCATCCCAGGGCCCACCATTTATTCACCATTTACCATTTATTTCTGGATGCAACGTGCATTACTTTCTCACAGCAGAGGAGACAAAAACACAGAGGGATCCAGTGTCTTGCTCAAGTACACTTCAACGCTAAGCCAAAGCCAGGAACATTCTGATTCCAAGGCGGCTGCTCTCCGAAGTAATCCCTGACATCTTTCTGTTCTGTTCTCTCTTCCCAGGTGTGGTCACTGCAAGCAGTTTGCCCCCGTCTACGAGAAGATCGCGCAGACGCTGAAGGAGAACGACCCGCCCATACCCGTGGCCAAGGTGGACGCCACCAAGGCCAGCGCCTTGGGGCAGCGCTTCGAGGTCCAGGGCTATCCCACCATCAAGATTTTGAAGAAGGGAGAGCCTGTGGACTACGAAGGAGAAAGGACGGAGAAAGGTACGAGCGCCGCACGATTCTCAATGCTTGTCACATTAGAGCAGTGTTTTTCAACCTTCTTCATACCAGGCATTTGAGCCACAGACCACCATTTGATGACATTTTAGCCCCACAGACCCCAAACCTTCTTCTGTTTTTTTATCTACAATTCCAGGATGGATTTCGGAAACATAACAGGCAAACCTAGATCTCTAGTTGTGTAGATTTGGGCTAATTCAAATGATAAATATCTGAATTAGCCCAAATCTGTAAAAATAGTGTAAAAAAATAGTGTAAAAAAGTGTAAAAATGAAACCAAATGGACCAAGTTGTATGCTAAATTCAAATGCCTGTGACTTATTAACCATGTTGTGGTCTTTAGATGACATTGAGCCGGTCATTCAGATAACAGACTGACTTTGAAAATGTAAACAAACATGACATCGAAAAATGGAATATGGCCTATGTTCATGAAGGATACAGGTGTGAGTTGAATAGTAACATGTAAGCTGTCGGCACTGGTATCTGGTATGGGCATTAAAGGCACTCCACTGTGAATTTAAAACTGACTGTATTATATAAATGTTGCCCTTTAATACAGTACCTCTTTAGTTGGGGACTGATTCAGCATACCAATGACTTAACTGGTAGGTGAAGGAAAAGTTAAAGGAGGGCTATTCAAAATGTCCCTGAATATGAAATCACATTAGAAAAGAATCTGAGAGGAATCATTCAGAAGCAGCCTTTAAAAAAATCACACAATATCTCTCTTCAATCCGGGTAGGCTAGATTGAGATTTGGGTAGGCTACAGCCTTCACAACCTTACAGAGAATACGCCTGTGGTGTGCGCGCCAGCCGTCATGGCTTTCGTGTCTCTAGTTTCTTTTCATCACCATTGTTAATGGAACAACTGACTGTCTGTCTGTCTGTCTGCAGCCATTGTGGCGCGGGTCAAAGAGGTGGCCCAGCCGGACTGGAAGCCCCCTCCCGAGGCCACGCTGGTTCTGACCAAGGACAACTTTGACGAGACGGTCAACAATGCCGACATCATCCTGGTGGAGTTCTACGCCCCGTGGTCAGTCCTCTTCTCTCGAAATATACTAGCTATCAAAGCTACCACCCATGTCCTTTATGCGATTTATTACTACAAGGTTTCAGAGCAAGAAGCATTTGAAGTCCAAACCAAATGTTTGAATTGTGGATAAGGCGTCAGGGCAGGTTTGGGCTTAAAAAGCCTAATACATCCTTTGTGAACAATATTTTTTAAATGATGTTGCTACGGTATGCTGTTATCCACAACAAACCCAAAAGGGTAGTTTTCTTTATTTGTCACACTAGTGTACATTGAGACATATGGAGGGATGAAATATCATGTCCCTCTCATCCACAGCATAATAAAATCAAGTAAAAGTAAAAGTAGTGCAACAGATGAAGGCAATACAGTGCTAGAGAAGACTAACAAAAACCTAACTATATAGAGTGAAAGGTATTATAAAATTATAACAAACCTAATAATATAAAGTGTGACAGGTATATTAAAACTATAACACAACCTAATTATATAAAGTGAAAGGTATCTTACATGTGCAAGAGAGAGATAGCAGCAGTTGGGTACATGCACAATTGCACAATTGCACACTACAGGGTCTTTCCTTTCTGTTTGTGAAAGAAGAGGTAGGAAGGAGGCAACAGTTGGATACATGCGGAACTACAAAGTTTTTGCTTTTTAGATGGGTGTATGTGTGTGTGCTTGCATGCATGCATCCATGCAAGCAAGCGTTGCATGCATGCATGTGAAGGTGTTCCTGGATGGAAAGGTATAGTTAAACTATAGTATTGGGGTTAACGGTGTAAATGTTGATAGAAGATATGCACATAACATCATTGTACCTGTGCTGCTGCTGCTACTACTAGTAGTAGCTAGTTTTTGTCCCATATGCCCAACAGAAAAGTCCTATCTGATTGCATTAAACAATGTCAATCTCCGCAATATTGCAGCTGTACAGAAAAGTCGAATGATCCTTTCTCTCTTTCTATCTGCAAAGTTTTTGTTTCATAAAAAGTCCATACTGGAAACAAGTTTGTAAGTGCATGTTTTCCATAACGCCAAATCCTGCTTCCTCCTGCATTACTGTGTATGTGACATTTAGAGATGGGTGTTAGTTACGCAGTACTGTAGAGTGATTTCCAACAAGCGCTTCCCCAACTTCCCAACGATCCATGCTGCTCAGTGTTTTGCCTCTCAGTGAGTTGAGCGGGGCAGTGTCCTGGCAGGAAAATGGTGGTCCAGCTAATAAATAAAACATGAGACAATCAATCGCCTAAACTCTACGGAACTGTTGTGAATCCTCATCCAGGTGCGGACACTGCAAGAGACTGGCTCCAGAGTACGAGAAGGCGGCGAAGGAGCTGACCCAGCGCACTCCGCCCATTCCCCTGGCCAAGGTGGACGCCACCGCCGAGCCGGACCTGGCCACGCGCTTCGAGGTCTCGGGCTATCCTACCATCAAGATCTTCAGGAAGGGCAAGATGTTCGACTACAACGGCCCGAGAGAGAAGGACGGTAGGTCTCTGTCGATGCCTGTTGCCTATTGTAATAGTGAGTAATTTGAACATTTATACTTAGATCAGGGTTTTCAACAGGTGGTCTAGGGAGCACCAGTGGTCCTTGAGAGGGTTCCTTCCAGGAGGTCCCCAGCTAAGTTGGTTAACCAGATGAAAAGTTGGTTAAACAGATGTAACTCTTGAGAATGTAAAAATGAAACCAAATGGACCCTTGCGGGTCCATTTGGTTTCATTTTTACACCCTCAAGAGTTAAAATATGAATCATCTGTATTAGCCTATCTACACAACTAGAAGATTAATAGTCATTCTGATCTGTATGTTTGCCTGTTTTGTTTCCCAAATCCATGTTGTGGACAAAACCAAAATAAATCTGTAGTTTTTGCGTCTGTGGGGCTAAAATGTCCTCAGATGGTGGTCTGTGGCTCAAATAGTGGATAAATAGTGGGCCCTGGAATCCAAAAGGTTGAAACCCCTGCTTAGATTTTACCCATTATTTGAGCCTGCTTGAGTTTTACTGGACTACTACATGGACAACACAGTTGTTTCCCTTCATGCACCACCTCATGGCCACCAGTAGGTGTCCTACCTGTGCCACAGATGCTAATGTCTCCATAGAATAGCAAGCTGACCACCTCCAACTGCTACAGCTGTGTTAGTTACAAGTATACTCATCATACATATTTGTTCATAACACATTAGTCAAAACTAAAGCTATACATTCTATGAAAGTGCATGAATATGATTCTTCTGTGTTCTTTTTATTATTAATTCCCTGGAATATACAGCGTGTGTACATGGTTTATACAGTTACAGTACTAGGCATGATTATGTGATGTTTGTTTTTGAGAACCAAGGACCCCAAATAGTATTTATGTACTGTACATGCTATTACACCTACATGTGTCCGTAATAAAGGACCAATCAGATGTGTGACGTAATTTTTCACTTTTCGATAGAAAACGTATTTAGAGCAACTTTTGAGGACTGAAATCCATATATGCCAGTCATAATGGATATCAAATTTAAGATTTGTTTTAATGAAAAGGTTAACTAGTATACCTTTAACTTCTTGCAGTGGTGGAATTGAAACTTTTGCTTTGGACGGAATGTCCTCTTTGATGGAGGAGGCAGCATTCTATTTTGCGTGCAAATGGAACGCTGCAGAATCAGATATCACACTGGATGTGTTGCTTTAATTATATCCGGGGTTTTCAACCAGTGGTCCAGGGACCACCAGTGGTCCTTGAGAGGGTTCCAGGTGGTCCCCAGCTAAGTTGGTTAACCAGATGTAACTCTTGAGAACGTAAAAATGAAATCAAATGGACCCTTGCGGGTCCATTTGGTTTCATTTTTACACTCTCAAGAGTTAAAATATTCATCATCTGAATTAGCCCAGGTCTACACTGCAGAAGATGGACAAAAGCAAAGGAATCTTTAGTTTGTGGGGTCTGTGGGGCTAAAATGTCCTTAAATGGTGGTCCGTGACTCAAATGCTGAATAAATGGTGGGCCTTGGGATGAAAAAGGTTGAAAACCCCTGCTTTATACCATCATATGAAGATGTCCCACCACTGTCCTGGCTCATCCATGTATCTCTCTCTGTATCTGTCAGGCATCGTGGACTACATGAGCGATCAGGCCGGTCCTCCGTCCAAGCCGGTCCAGGCCGCCAAACAGGTGCAGGAGCTGCTGAAGGACGGAGACGACGCCGTCATCCTGGGCGTGTTCTCCAGCGAGCAGGACGCCGCCTACGACATCTACATGGAGGCCTGTAAGCACAGCGCATGAAAGCATCCTAGAAATATTGATTTGATTAATGATGTAAACCACGTGTGGTGGTGCGGTTCAGACGTTAAAGCTCAAATGGAAGCCTCATACACTCACTGGACACACTCGGAGGTCGTATCACACACTTAAGACACACAGAGCTCAATTAGCCCTTCCCTAAACCCCACCCTTTGGGGCGGAGTTTAATCACTGTCCAAAGCTTTTCTGGTCCAGCTTTCCTCTTCTAATGTGCCTATTGGACAAGGACGGATTGGGGAGGGGCTTAGTGAAGGGCTGATTAAGAACATCTTAAGTCGTCGGAGGTAGGAAGAAGGATTTAAGAAGAGTGGTGTGTGGGAACTGAGTTACAGACCCATAATGGTCCATTTGCTTCCCATCTCTAATTTAGGTACCCCACTGCAACTCCCTGAATTATCCCTAGGGTTCATTGGACCCCACTTTGGAAACCTATATGCTTTTTTTGTGTGCTGTTGCTCACCACAACAATTAAACTTTAAAGAATGACAAGCCAATCGCTTATAATAAACAGGCATGGCAAGTTAACACTGTTGAACACACAGCTGTGCTGGATAGTGTTGGTCAAGGGGCATTAATGGCATGAGCGTATATCATATACATATGGATCCTCCCCCAGTGCCAATATACTGTATGCAGGAAAGTCATAGGACTTGAGTCCTGCTGTGATGAACGTCCCTGTGTGACCAATTTTGCTGCTTTTTCGAAGATCCTAATCGGCCGCAGTGTCGCAAACTTGCAGTGCATTTCCAATAGGAGTTGTGCGGTTTGAAGACAAACTTGTGTCATGGAGGGGGGAGAGGGCAGAAGACACAAGTTTGTGTCTTCAAACCCTGTGACCCCCATTTGAAATGTAATTGCAAGCTTGGTGTCTGGGTGTGTTTAAGGTGGCCTGTCAAAACTGGTTGACATGTCTTTCGCTATTGTCCTTACTAGTTGTCCGTGTTGCTGTCTGGCAGGTAACAATCTACGTGAGGACTTCAATTTCCTCCACACCTTCAGCTCCGATGTGGCCAAGCTGGTGAAAGCTTCACCGGGGCAGGTGGTCATGGTCCAGCCTGAAAAGTTCCGCTCCAAATACGAGCCACAGTCACACACTCTTACTATGAAGGTTTGTTCTTAACCCTTTTGCTAGCATGTTAAACTGTCCTTTAAGTGTATAGTATAAGGAGACCCATAGATGCAATACTGTAAACAATAGATATACAGTAGGTTTGATGTTAACTGTTGTTGAACAACCTTGTATTTACAAACTGTATTCTATATAGTTTGTCGACTGGGCCTCCCCATTTCCCCCTCTACACCAAAGGCCTCTACACCAAATTCCCTCTATGCTTCCATATTCTTCAATGTTAAATTTACTGGCAAGCACAGAAAAAGTGGCTAGTGGTTCCAAATGATTAACTCTTTGACAGATTAGCAGAAAAGCTAGGCTCGCTCCCATTAGGTTCAATAGCAACTAAATAATTTATAGAAAATCCTCTGTTGTGAAGTTGTGCAAATCAGAGCATGACATTTTGACGGGACTCCCGTCGGGACACGTGATTCCCGCAGGAATCCCGCGGGACAGGATTAATAATTTTATAAATCCCGTGATCGGGACGGGACGTGAATGAAAGTCCACGGGAGCGTGCAGGAGCGGGAGTGACTTAGATCTATGATCATTTTCAGCTGGCTGGAGTTTCCAATATAAAGAGCAGAGCACACATATTTGTAGTCATCTTTCTGTGAGCCAGCACTGTTTTGATTTGCGTCGGATAGTCAAAAGAACGATATATCCCAGAATGCAGTGCAGCCTGCCGTTTCAGAGGCAGAGCAGATGACTGACAGACAGCCGACAGCACAGAGCGCAGCTGCGCAGCAGTCGTCAAACAGCGCTGGACTTATGGACTGGACTTTTTTTTTAAATAAAGTTTTAGATGAAGACAGTTTGCTTGCAAGCAGCTGTGCATGATTTTGTATCGCCGTGACGCCGTGATCTATAATAGTCTGACGGATTTGTTGTCCTCCTCCAGCATGCTAACCACGCTAACAGCTGGTTTACTAACCATAGCGTTCTATATTGCAACATAATGCGATGCGATGGCATTGCGTCCCCCTTTATCCATTCCCAACCAAGTCTTTGATGGATTAACCGTTTACAGATAATAAATAGTGGGCCCTGGTGTCAAAAAGGTTGAAAACCCCTTGTCTAGAAAAGACAAACATTAAATAAAGGGCCATTTCACCCCTTTTGCAACCATGGCCTTAGGATACAAGGAACCCTTTCTTTTTAGATATTTTAGTTCTGAATAGATGTTCATGAGGTCTACAGTCTATAGCGCCCTTCAATAACAGAAAACGTGTTTATTGTAAAAAACAACAACAACAAAAAAACGGGAGTGGGACAGGAGTGGGAGTAATTTTGAGTGGGAGTGGGACAGGATCGGGAGCCATTCTATGGGAGTGGGATAGGACGGGAATTTTTTTTCTGTCCTTGTTCGGGAGTGGGACAGGACAAGATTTTTTCTGCAGGAGTGGGACAGGACAGGAGTGAAAATCCACTCCCGTGTCAGGCTCTAGTGCAAATGAATGAGCTCCAAAGACAGCTTAAGGTGTCTACTTTAAGGGAAGAAATAAAATCAGTTGATATGTTTCAGTTTTTTTTTTTTATACATTTGACAAAGCAGCCCGTATTTTCACATTTCACTGTTTCCAGGGCTCATTCAGAGATAAATGCATTTAAAGTTATACAATTTATCATTTATTAATGATAGTTGTAAAGTGTGTGAGGTGTTTTGGGGGTTTTGTAGTGCAATCACCACTTAAAGGACTTCATCAGGTGGTGTGCAGTGAGTTAATGAGCTTGTTAATAAAACAAAACCCAAAATGACTTTTTGGGTGATGAACAGACAACAGAATAATCAATCACCCAAAAAGTCGTGGTAAAACAGTCAAGGAGTTAAAGTGGCTCATCGGGTTGCACATTGTGCAATAATTCCACATGAAACTTTATCTTAAATGTCAAGCCGTATGAATTGAAGCAGGGCAAAAGCAAGACTTTCTGGAGTCAAAACCTTGAAATGCCATACTGTATTCGACAAAAAAACAACAATTTTTTTTTTTGTTGTCTATCCAGGACTCCACGTCAGTGTCCGACGTGCAGGACTTCTTTAAAAAGAACATCCTGCCTCTGGTAGGCCACAGAAAGCAGAGCAACGACGCCAAGCGCTACACCAAGAGACCGTTGGTTGTCGTGTACTATGGTGTGGACTTCAGCTTTGACTACAAGAAAGGTGAGCCGCACTGAACATCCAAAAGATGCATTTTAGACGCTAGAATCTCGTCCAATCTAGTCCCAGGCAGGAAATGGATTAAGAGGGAACTACTGAATTGGGGCCAAATGGTTACATTTGGTTGTTTTATTTCAAGGGTACAGGGACTTTATATTTCAATTTTATTTCATTTTTTTGTTTGTCAGTTTGTTTTAATATGATTTCCACATCACTTGTTCTGTTTGAATCCCCTAGCGACCCAGTTCTGGAGGAACAAGGTGCTAGAGGTGGCCAAAGACTTCCCCGAATACACGTTTGCCATCGCCGACGAGGAGGACTATTCGGACGAGCTGAAGAGCTTGGGGCTGAGCGACAGCGGCGAGGACGTCAACGTGGGCATCCTCGGCCCGGAAGGCAAGAAGTACGCCATGGAACCCGAGGAGTTTGACCCCGACGTGCTCAGGGACTTTGTCAAGGCCTTCAAGAAAGGTGCGTTCTAAAAGTTTCTTGCACCACGTGTGGCATCGATGAGCTCTGTGAGCTTATGAGATGTCTTGACAGGGCCAAATGGGGACACCGGTAGGGTTGGGACTCGCTAGGATTTTATCGAGTCCGGGTCCTTACCGAGTCCCTCTTATCGATTCCGGGTCCAGACGGGTCCCTTAACGGGTCCTAATATATATATATATATATATATATATATATATATATATATATATATATATATATATATATATATATATATATATATATATATATATATATATATATATATATATATATATATATATATATATATATATATAGATATCCTTTTTTGTGACATACTTTACACTACTTCATACTATTATATAAATACAAAAAGAAAGAAAAAAAACAATAACAAAAGCCACTTTATTGGCAGAAAAAATGTACTTTATAGTTAAAATAGGCATGAGGGCACTACTGCACTAGTAGGCAATACTAGGCATTGGTATAGTTAAGGTACATTATTTTTCCCCTCTTTTGTTTATGTCTCACAGACACATTATTTTCAAATATTAATAATCTTAACTAGTGTACTAGTAATAAGTCTTGATGCAGTTTGTGTCAGGCACAGCATGCTCTTATTCATGGGTCAGTGGGTAAGCAGAGCCATGCATAATGTAGCCTATGCCTTGCGTTGTCAAGGCAGAAAAATACCCCATTCCGGACCAGTAGAGTATAAACAGAGTTACAACATCTCCGTTCACTTCCATGGAAAGGTCTAATGGCGGCTGCTCTACATAGACTCCTATTGAGCACGGGGGCAGTTTGTCCCTATTCAGGCTGCATGAACAGCGCCCAGGCGCCCAGTTTCTGACCCCTCAATGTCGCAACTCCGACATTAGATGGCTATTGCTGAGAATCCCTATACGCTTTTAGTCTAGGCTGTTGTTCATGCCGTCGTGTATTTAGCCCCTCTAAAGTTATTTAAATGTTATCCTTTATCGCACGTGTTTTGGACCTGCTACCATGGAATACTGTAACTCTTGTTGGGGAATTGAGGATTTACTGGACCTTTTTTACGTGACAACGTGACAAACGCACGGAGGGCATCAGAGACTGCAACACAGACTACAGTCAACTTTCCAGTAAGAATACTTTTAGTTTTGGGTGGAAGAGATTAAAGCAGGTGATGTTGTAGATTAGAACATTGACGCGCTACTACAGCGTGCGTGTAGTACACACACACACACACACACACACACACACACACACACACACACACACACACACACACGTCTTGTCCTTGTCGCGTTGGCAAAATGGTAGAGGAGTTTGAAAATAATGTTCGTCTGCTCCTTATATTGTGGTCCGTTGCTGTTTGCTGCTGCTGCTGTTGCTGCTGTTGCTGCTGGTCCTGCGCTGCACTCAACAACATCGTGCATGCGCTTCATTACACAGCGGAGCGAAATTTTGATTGATGGGACTCGTCAAGGGACCCGTTCATAAAAAAATGATGGAACCGGGTCGGGACCCGCGATCTCAGGCCCGGGTCTGAAATGGACCCGGGTCCGAGTCTTGACAGGGCCAACCCGAGACACCGGGTTAAAAGACGATAACCACGTGAACCGTTGTGTCGTTATTCTGGGCATATCGTACTGCACAAACACTCAGGACAAATAGACAGCCTACATTATTACATTATTTCTGAGATTTATTTATTTTTTCTCATTTTTGATCAAACAATATTTAGGGGAGTAGACGGTGGTTAAAGGACCACTTCACCACTCTTCCTCATAATAGGTCCTCACTAATGTACATGATATGATAAAATAGATTTCTTTTTTCTGCAATGTGGAAATGGAAGCAATCATTCTCCCGATAATGCAAATATTATTTTTCACAAAAAAAATATATATATATTGCCAAACGATCATGTGAATGGACCAATTATATGAAAATGGTTTGAAAAGTAATGAAGTGGTCGAGTATGTAATAAACATATCTTTTAGACTCCATCACAAGATAAACAAGTTTCTTGTTTCAGAAATACAGTTTACTTATTATTCTCACTACCCATGTCTCTGAATTTCTTTTTGTGCGCATCTCTCCATGCCACAGGCAAACTCTCCCCCATCATCAAGTCCCAGCCTGTCCCCAAGAGCAACAAGGGACCCGTGAAGGTGGTGGTGGGCAAGACCTTCAACGACATCGTCATGGACGCCAAGAAGGACGTCCTTATCGAGTTCTACGCCCCCTGGTGCGGCCACTGCAAGAAGCTAGAGCCCGACTACCTGGCCCTGGGCAAGAAGTACAAGGGCGAGAAGGACATCGTCATCGCCAAGATGGATGCCACGGCGAACGACATCCCGCACGACAGCTACAAGGCCGAGGGCTTCCCCACAATATACCTGGCGCCCAGCGGCAGCAAGCAGAACCCGGTCAAATTCGAGGGCGGCGACAGAACGATAGAGGCATTCAGCAAGTTCTTGGAAAAGCACGCCACGAAGCTCTCACAGAGGAAAGACGAGCTTTGAGAATCAATCTCGTCTGAGAGTAGCTAAGAACTTTTTCTCATGCTTAGTGCAGAGTCGTCCGGGAAAAAAAGCTCACAAGCACCTTTTTTTTGTGGGAAAGATAAGTGGGAGTGGAAGATACCAAGTGTTACTGAGTTACTACTGTCATTGCAGTGTTGAAATCATTATTGTGTTCTGGCCAAGAGATTCTGCATTCTTCCATTTCTACAAGCATGTTAGCACTATGTTTGAGATTTCTAAGTCTTTTTAAATAAAATGTAAACAAAAACCTATTGGTGTGTTGGCGTGAACTTGGTGAGGCCAATTATCCAAACCACAGAAAATGTACTGAATGTTCAATGTTCTTTTTTTGAGGGGCGCCAGTTGCCAGCCCATATGGACGACAGCTTTGTGTGTACGAGCACGGATTGTGATTGTGAGCTCTCTTCACAAGCGTGGCGTTCATTTATCTGTGTTTGTTTTTGAAAGCGGCTAGTTCTTTTTCACACCCTCTGGCAGTCTGGCACTCTGGCTGTTTTGCCCCATTTTTTTAGATGGTCAAGTATGCAGGTACTGAGTGCAAGGCTGCATCTATGTTTTATTTTTTTCTGCGATTAAAACGAATCCTGCTGCGTATTGTCAGAAAGTGTGCTTCGTTTGGCAGGTGTGAAGTCTGATTCAAATTAACCGCATTCTACTCTTCCCAAAAAAGGTGGTTTCGCAACAAATAAAAGGAAGTGAACCAAACAGAAACAATGTGGCGGCTGCAATACAGGAGAGACGGCATACCGGTGGTATTTTACGCAGAGCAAACGGCAAACTCCAGACAGTGGGTCCTGTTGAAAATTGACTAGAGGCGTGGTTTATTACTCCCTGTGTTCTCTAGAAAAGCCCTTTAAAGTGACAACAAAAAGCCCAGTGAGGGGGTCGGCATCCACAGGTTCACCCAACACCTCCCTGAGTGAGTTCAATACAGCAGACCAATCCATTTAGTGCAAGACCAGAACATGTGCATGTGCTCTGCTGGCGATTGTTTATATCCATCACATGCATCAGGGTAAATTCGAGCCAACTTGGCATTGCTCTAGTCTACTCTGAGTAACTGCACATTTAGAACTCCAAATTTGGGCAGAATTTGTTCTTTCCTCGTGTTACAGGGTTACGCTCGCAATATGCTGACATATACTGCGAGTGTGCCCTAGAGGTCGACGAGTTGGTGTCGACAACTGAGACGAGTTAGAGATGGAGGGAAACGATGAGGCAAATGGTAGGGCTGCGGCTGTAGCGGATGGTCTAGCCGTGCAGAGGTCCTCCGGCAACAGTCGGCCACAACGGCAAGGACCTAGTGTATGGCAGGTCATCAGGACCCTCATACTCATATGGGGGATGATTAACCTGATCTTCAAACGACCATCCACTGCGCCCGCCCCGGCAGCGTCTCCCAGCCGCAATCTTTTCTCCCCGCACACCCCCATGGACTTGTACATCTATTTGTCCCCGGATGAGGTCTTCACCGACTTCGACAACAAAGACTCCCTGTTCTGGGCCCACAAAGGCCTGATCTTTGGAGACTGGACCTCGGGGGAGCATGGTGACGGCTGCTACGAACACTACAGAGAGATCGACGTGCCAGAGATGGTGAAGAACAACGGTTCTCTCTACATGCATGTCTTTTTCACCAAAAGCGGATTCCACCCGGACCCCAAAGGCGAAGGCTCATATAAAAGACTGGCAACGGTGCATGCCTCGCGCATGCTGAATAAATACAAACAAAGGAAATTTCTGAAGACCAAGAATCTGCTCACAGGAGAGACCGTAGCGGATCCCGAATTGGCCAAGCACGCAGAGAGCCACGGCCCCGTCGAGACCATCTCCCACTGGCACCCCAACGTCACCGTCAACATGGTGGACGACCACACAGCGTGGGTGAAGGGTTTGGTCCCCCCAATGCTGGAAAAATATGTTAGGTTTGACGATGCGAGCGGACGCTACTTCCCCATCGTGTACTTCAACGATTACTGGAACCTCCAGAAGGACTACTATCCCATCAACGGCACCCTGAAAAACCTGCCGCTGCGCGTCACCTATTGCCCTCAGTCCCTGTGGCGCTGGCAGCTGTACGTTGGCCTGACCAGCCGGAGTGGTCTTGGCCTGGGCATGGATCTGGCCGAGCAGTCGGAGGAGGACCAGGACTTCATCAAGCGAGCCCTGTCGGAGACCAACCCCTACCTCTTGGGACTGACCTTTGCCGTCACGATCGTGCACACCGCCTTCGAGTTCCTGGCCTTCAAAAACGACATCCAGTTCTGGAACAGCCGCCAGTCCCTGGAAGGGCTGTCGGTGCGCTCCATCGTGGTCGGCGTGTTCCAGTCCCTGGTGGTGCTTCTCTACATCCTAGACAACGAGACCAACATGATGGTCCAGGTCAGCGTCTTCATCGGCCTCCTCATCGAGGCCTGGAAGATCACCAAGGTCATGGACGTTAGTTTGGACAGGGCGAACAAAATCGCAGGTCTGCTTCCACGCCCGGTATTCAAAGACAAGTCCACGTACGTCGAGTCGTCGACCAAGATTTACGATGACATGGCTTTCAAGTACCTGTCGTGGTTGCTGTTCCCTCTGTTTGGCTGCTACGGGGTCTACACGTTGCTCTATGTGGAGCAAAAAGGCTGGTACTCGTGGGTGCTCAGCATGCTCTACAGCTTCATGTTGACCTTCGGCTTCATCACCATGACGCCACAGCTGTTCATCAACTACAAGATGAAGTCGGTGGCCCACCTCCCGTGGAGGATGCTCACCTACAAGGCGCTCAACACCTTCATCGACGACCTCTTCGCCTTTGTCATCAAGACGCCGATGATGTACAGGATCGGGTGCCTCCGGGACGACGTGGTGTTCTTCGTCTACGTGTACCAGTGGTGGATCTACGGGGTTGACCCCAACAGGATCAACGAGTTTGGCACCAGCGGAGTAGACCCTTCCGGGGCCAACCGAGCTGCCGCCACCCCTGAAGTCATCGCAGGCAAAGAAAAGGATGATTAGTAACAAAGACCACGCAGTAGCCATCTACTGTGGCAAGAGGACTTTTTTAAGCCAAGCACGCAAAAAGGAAAATTCAGTGATTTGGGAAAACCCTCTGGTCCCCCTGATTACAAGATGTGCACATGGTCACACTACAGTGGGGGGAAGTGCAACGGCCCACCCCCACTTGATCCTGATTGGTGGAAGGAACCTCTCATCCTTATTGGATGAAAAAGCCCAAACTGAAAACTAGCGTTTTTTGACCCCAGAGGCTCACGGGGTACAGGGAGGAACTCCATATGATCACCACACTCTTATAATAGAGGATTAGCCAAAGAAGCAAAAAATAACAATATTTGAATTAAGTGAAATCACTTACTATATCTTTAAAGTTTAAAAACATTGTACATACTCAATGGGCACTGCTCCAAAGAGTTGAGACTTTTAATTCTCCCTCTAAATTCTTTGTGGGGATCTAGAGGGAATCATGTTTTTATTTCTAATTCCCACTCTATTGTTTTTTGTTCTAAGGTTCTCTCAGTTTAGAGAGGGCCAAGATGACATCTCAAAGAGCAGTACAGTAATTACTGTGCTGTCTGTCGGTGGATTCCTTGTGAATGCCCCTTGTGCTATGAAAATTTGAAGGATCCTGACCCGATACGGTGGCCTAAAGTAAGGTATGACCGAGAGAGTTAGTCAAAGAATGTCCAATATACAACTAATCATAATTTGTCAATGGCATTCAATGGTCTGTGTTTATGCAAGCTAGACATGTCATCTGTAGGGGAGACTGGTGCCTTTAAAATCACACCCAATATAAAATAAGGGCTGCGCTTAATCATGGTCATATTCCATGCTCAATCACTAATCAAATAATCTTATGGGATGCACATACTGCCTCTTGCAATTTTCAAATGCTTCTGAAGGTCCGTCATTATAGTCGGATTTCAGGAGCCGTAGTTTTGAAGGCCTAGGGCCAAAAATAAATTAAGGAAAAGAGACTGAAAGACCTGGCCTGATAACAGTGTGGCCCCCATCTGGATCTTGGACCTCCATTTGGCCAGCCTGTGGTCATTCATCTGTGAGGTAGGTCAGTCTGTCACGTACGACGATAAGAGTGCCCCTCACTTCACACACAGTGTGATTTTTTTTTTTTAAATGGGCTAAAGAAATGAACGAAGAAGTGGAGGTAGAAGATTGGCTCTAGTAACAGCATGGCTTCACTCTGGATCTCTGCCATGTATCCACGGGCGTCGATAGAGGGGGAAGGTTGGACAGTTTTAGGTGGGCCCAAAAAGGTCAGGTTAATAGGGTTTTATTTATATTTAGGCCTACTGCAAAGCTGCACAATGGGAGCCTGTGAAAAAAAAATTCCGGAGCCCTAAATTTGCTGCGACGCTCCTGCATGTAGGCTATCCATTCTATGTTGTCATCAATTACATCAGTATTCTGTTCTTATGAGTATTATGTCACTGCACATCACTCCGCGTAACCTGAGTATTTACCGATCATCTCGACATAAGCGTGTGGATTTCCAAAATGGCGCTCGCAAGTGTGTTGAGGAGCGATTACCTGGATTCCGCCGACGGGCCCTTTGGCTTCGACAGCGGACCCGAAAGGATTGACGTGAGGGCCGTGCTTGGGGAAGATCTCGGTTTCGCGGTTAACGCCGCCTCGCTCAAGCTGTCGGGCGACACGATCAAACAGAAAATCGAGTTCCACCACGGGACCACCACACTGGCGTTCAAGTTCAGACACGGCGAGGAGCGTGGCATCGTCGTGGCGGTGGACTCCAGGGCCACCGCCGGTTCCTACATCGCCTCCCAGACGGTGAAGAAGGTGATCGAGATCAACCCCTACCTGCTGGGCACCATGGCCGGCGGCGCCGCCGACTGCAGCTTCTGGGAGCGCAACCTGGCGCGCCACTGCCGCATCTACGAGCTCCGAAACAAGGAGCGCATCTCGGTGGCGGCGGCCTCCAAGCTGCTGACCAACATGGTGTACCAGTATAAGGGCATGGGCCTCAGCATGGGCACTATGGTCTGCGGCTGGGACAAGGAAGGCCCAGGGCTGTACTACGTGGACTCGGATGGGACGCGCTGGAAGGGTGACCGCTTCGCCGTGGGCTCGGGCTCGCTGTACGCTTACAGCGTGATGGACAAGGGCCTCAAGGACGAGGACGCCAAGGACGAGGGCCTCAAGGACGAGGTCCTCAAGGACATGGCGCCAGAGGAGGCGTACGAGCTGGGCCTCCGCGCCATCTACCAGGCCACGTATCGCGACGCCTACAGCGGCGGGCAGGTGAACCTGTACCACATCTGCAGCAGCGGATGGACCAGGGTCTCCCAGGAGGACGTCCTCGCACTGCACCAGAAGTACCAATTGGAAAAGGAAGCAAGGGAGAAGAAAGCAAGGGAGAAGAAGGAACAAGAGAAGGCGGAACAAGAGGAGGTGGAAGAAGGTTAGGGGGACACCAGTAATGGAGCGGAATCATTCTGCTATCACATCCGAGTTCTTTACTAATCCAATGGCACATACAGGTAAAATGTTGGGGTATGTGGTTGGCTACAGTCAGAGACATTCCCGACAACCACGGATGTGCTGTGCATGGAAGTCGTGGTGTGAGAGCTCCCCTCACTTCACACAAGTGTGATTTTTTAATGTATGGGTGGGAACTGTGTGTGACCGTTATCTTTTTTTTTTCAAACAAGGGATGCTGTTCTATTCCCCCATCATTGGCTTCTGGTTTCTACCAGGCCTCACCCAGTACAAAAACACCGTTTTCCAACAAGACATTAATACCCAAATTGCTGTAAAAACTAGAACTAGGCCTACACTGTTAGTTGGACATGCATGTCCTACTTGTGTGCAAGCAAATCGAGTGATCATAGTGATCAAAGTACCCACAACAAACACCTCCAAGAGATAATACTCATGCCAATACTTACATCAAAAAGTTTAAATATCATTAACTCCTCACTCATGGAGTAGCTATAATGAGTGTAACCACTCATTATACTCGTGGTGATGTAAAGAAGGTAGTACAATGGCCTGAAGCACCATATCTTGAAATTGTGGAGAAGTCTGACAGGGAAACTAGATTACTTTTATTCTACAACCATTTTTATAACCAAATCAGCTCAAGTCATTCCATGAAACATTTGGCCTTTTTTCTGTTTTTTTTTACCGAAAGGTTTTACTTTTCTGAATAACCCACCACAAAAAGGATATCTTAATAACATAATTTCCTATGCCAGGCGTCGATATTTTATATACAGTATATATATATACTGTATATTGGTAACAGGGTGGTGTCAATTAAGTTTTTATGATTTTTGTACTATTAGCCACTACTTTTTTTTTCTTGACCACAAAGTGTTCGATGCATAGGCTACATGTTGTTTAATGATGCTGGCACCGATGACCTTTGCGGTCACCATAGCGGCCAATCCAATATGTAATCGCTTTTCTCTCCAACATTTGAAACAGATGAGGTCCAAATGTAAACTTCTTGTGTATTTCATGTGTTTTGACAATTAGAAATGTGTTGGAATGCTCATTTTTATTTTTGTGTGTGTCTAGACCCCTAATTTGCATATTTCCAAGTGGCGTTTGCTATTCAAGAGAGATGAGCATAACTTTGCCATTGTTATGGTTAAAACCTGGTGCAACAGGTCTAATTCAACTAATTCTGACATGCATTAATCCTTTCTGTGATGTGGTTGTTGGACAATTTGAAGACCCTTTTAGGGGCCGGTCAGAGTCAGCCAAAGGGCCGCATAATGCCCAGGTATGCTAGCCTAGCCTACTTTGCTCAGCCAATCAAATCGTTGCTATGGGGTGATCAGCCAATCAAATCATATGATTGACCATATATACAAGTACCGAATTCTAAATTCATAAGTGCCAATCTATCACCTTCACGATTGCTGCGCAGTAGTCCCACAACCTCACAATGAGGCGAATTATCATATTTCTCGTCCAGCTTCTCCTGGTGGGCTCGGCTCTCGGCCGGAACGAAGCGGGGACCGGCGGCGTGTTGCTGCGCGACGTGGGCGCCTTGACGCTCCGCGGAGACCGCCACACCCTGGGCCGCCGCATCAGCCCCGCTCCCCAGCTCAGGTGTGTCGGCGGCTCGGCGGGCTGCAAGGCCTCCGCCACTCCCCAGGTGGTCCAGTGCGTCAACAAAGGCTGGGACGGAGCCACCGTCCAGTGGCAGTGCAAGGCGGACATGGAGAACCTCTACCGGTTCGGCGACCTCGAGATACACTGCGAGGGCTACAGCCACCCGGACGACGACTACGTCCTGCCGGGCTCGTGCAGGCTGGAGTACAAGCTGGAGCTGACGGAGGCCGGCCTCAGCAAGAGCCGCGCGGTAGCAGTGATCATGCTGGCTTTCATAGCCTATTTCGTCTTCAGGATCGCCCGGGCGATCATCGGACAACCCAATCAGCCTTCTGTCAATGTTTACATTGTAGGCGATGGTGGTGACTACAGTACAGTATCCACTGCTGAATCAGGAGGTGGATTCTGGTCAGGCTTGTGGACAGGAGGTGCGTTGGGGTACCTGTTTCGAGGCGGCAGGAGTCGTACAGAGAGCGATAACAGCACGCGGACGCGAACTGCCTCGGGGTTCGGAGGAACCAAAGTAAGTTGAGGAATTCCACGCGTCAAACCTCAACACTGAGCACCAAATAATCCTTGTGCGTACCATAAGGGTGTTACAGGTTTGGAGCTTTTCTTTTTCGAGGGTCCAGTGTGATTTTTTTTCCCCTCACTTGGAAAAATTGGAGGCAATTCAAGATTTGCGAAATGGAAAATGCAATACAACCATATACAATGATAAGGGGCTAAGCCATGAAGGAAATAAAGTAAAGGGTCTGTCACTGCCGTCTTCCAAAAATAGCATTATTTTATCATGCACATTAGTGGGGAGCAATTATATGAAGATGGGGTTGAAGAGTGGTGAAGTGGTCCTTGAAAGCTTGCATATCCGCTGACTCCCTCAAAAACTGGAAGGCTGTAATCCGAAACTGGCCTCTGCAAAAATATGATCCCCACCCACCCCCTTTTTTCTTCACTTCGCTTAACTGCACAAGTTAAGCGATCGGTGCACCGTCGTCAGCAGTCCCTCGAAGTACTCTGATTGGCTAATTGGGTGAGGAATGTAATTGAATGGGACTTCAACGGAGAAAACTGTCTTGCCACTTATTAACTCAATGAGAAACTGACCACAAAGAAGAATGCCATTTGTCCGGCCGCCTTGAAAACCAGGCTGGTAATAACACCTCTCAGGTCCTCAGCTCACCCAGGTCATACGCGCCTGGAATTGCTGTGAAGTTCGTACTACTTTAGACCTTGTCATTGATATTCTATAGGGCTTGAGGAGCTTGATGGAGAAAGACAGATTTGTTAAGAACAGATGTTTTTGTATATATATTTTTTCACCTTGTGCTAGCACCCTTCGTTGATCCAACGAAGGGTGCTACCATCTTCAGTTCCTGTTAATCAGGCATAACGATAAATAGCACCCTTTCCACATTGGCCTATTATAGTGCCACCAGGAGGCCACAACCTGATTTGGCCTGGTGGAGACCTGTGCCACAAAGGGCACTGATCTAGTTAATGTATGTTTTTCTACATGACCGGGGCTGGGAATAAAGATGTGCAATAATAGTGGTCACTATACTATCATCCTACTAGAAAAGTGCTATATAAATTATTGTGGGGTCGATTAGTGAGTCCAAAATAATAGTATCCAGGGTATCGCCGTTCTAGGTGCTCAAAGACAGAAGGGAGAGAACATTACTAACAAGAAAAGTGCCCCTACGGGGCACAGGTCTCCACCGTTCGGGCTCAGCAATTGATGATATTATTCTAATATATATAAAACACTAATGACACACGGGACGCAATGACGATATTGATGATGTCATTCTTAAAAAAAAGGGTTAAAGTGTAAGATCGGTATATCATATGTGTCAATTATTCACAATTTTAAAAAAGGCTAAGAATTGATGTTATTGTTATAATTTATATAAAATATGAATGTTTTTTCTGAATCTGAAATTTGTATTTAATTTCCGTTTGGAAATAAAAAATCATTCAAATATTCGAATAGAATTGTGAAATAGTTTGAAAAAAAAATAATGAGTAAAAATAATGAATATATTTGTTGATGCATTCAATAAAGTCCAAAAAATAAAATAAATAAAATTTGGCATTAAAAATTTACCATTAAAGAAATAGTGGTCATAGGCACACATTTGCGAAATTCAATTGTCCAATCAAAAAAGATAAAAGGATTGGTTGAAAAAAAATAGATTTGGAGAAGTGCAGAATTAAAAAAAATAAATAAAAATAATATAAAAATAAAAAAAAAAGGAATGTAGTTGTGGATCCTTAGTTAAACGTGACTTACAATATTAAATAAAACAGATCTTTTATGTAAAATTACATTATGCGATCTTAAAAGATGAAAGGATTGGGTGAAAAAAAGTTAATCAGAATCTGATTCGCCATTGGACGAATATTGTTGATTAAGTTTTTGTTATATCGTCCCTGTCCATTGGTTGAATTTCCACTATTGAGGTTTTGGGCGAAATTTCGTCGTTGTACGTCTCTAGCTTGGTTCTGCACTTGAAAATATGAGTGGTAAGTAATGCTTTGTTGAAGACTTCCTTGAATGCGATCTCATTTGTGTCTCTCAGAACTCTCAATGAGTCTGTGTCGTGACCCAGGAGGACCTCAGCGATGTTATGGAAGCATGTTACCCAATGTTGGTAATTATGGTCAGCTATCCAGACTTTTACTAAAAGTCTGTATTTGAATTCAGAAAAGTCAAGGTTGCATTTCTCACAGCGGTATTTATCGTTGTCTAGTTCCAGAACCTTCTTGTTGCAATCTTCACGGGGGCACGCTTGGTATATGCAATTCTCAGATTGAATGTCAACGACTAACCCATTGCAACAAGAAGGTTCTGGAACTAGACAACGATAAATACCGCTGTGAGAAATGCAACCTTGACTTTTCTGAATTCAAATACAGACTTTTACTAAAAGTCTGGATAGCTGACCATAATTACCAACATTGGGTAACATGCTTCCATAACATCGCTGAGGTCCTCCTGGGTCACGACACAGACTCATTGAGAGTTCTGAGAGACACAAATGAAATCGCATTCAAGGAAGTCTTCAACAAAGCATTACTTACCACTCATATTTTCAAGTGCAGAACCAAGCTAGAGACGTACAACGACGAAATTTCGCCCAAAACCTCAATAGTGGAAATTCAACCAATGGACAGGGACGATATAACAAAAACTTAATTTACAATATTCGTCCAATGGCGAATCAGATTCTGATTAACTTTTTTTCACCCAATCCTTTCATCTTTTAAGATCGCATAATGTAATTTTACATAAAAGATCTGTTTTATTTAATATTGTAAGTCACGTTTAACTAAGGATCCACAACTACATTCCTTTTTTTTAATTTTTATATTATTTTTATTTATTTTTTTTAATTCTGCACTTCTCCAAATCTATTTTTTTTTCAACCAATCCTTTTATCTTTTTTGATTGGACAATTGAATTTCGCAAATGTGTGCCTATGATCCCTATTTCTTTAATGGTAAATTTTTAATGCCAAATTTTATTTATTTTATTTTTTGGACTTTATTGAATGCATCAACAAATATATTCATTATTTTTACTCATTATTTTTTTTTTCGAACTATTTCACAATTCTATTCGAATATTTGAATGATTTTTTATTTCCACACGGAAATTAAATACAAATTTCAGATTCAGAAAAAACATTCATATTTTACATAGATTATAACAATAACATCAATTGGTAGCCTTTTTTTAAATTGTGAATAATTGACACATATGATATACCGATCTTACACTTTAACCCTTTTTTTTAAGAATGACATCATCAATATCGTCATTGCGTCCCGTGTGTCATTAGTGTTTTATATATATTAGAATAATATCATCATTTGCTGAGCCCCAACGGTGGAGACCTGTGCCCCGTAGGGGCACAGGTCTTGCTATAGTCAAGATGCCACCTCCTCTTTCTCTTTTTCTGTCATAGCGAAAGCTTGTGGAGTTTTCTATGATAAGTGCGTTTTCATCAAGGCTTTGATCCGGTTTCAGAAAAGTTTCCACAAAACAAAGTACATCAACTTCTCTTATCGTTGCATTGTTTTTTAAGTCGGGTAAATGAGATAAGTAGCAATGGATGTTCATCATGATAATACTTAATACACGATCTTTTCTAACAAATACGATTGGTTGTGATGTTCTTAATTGGCGTTTGCGTAGTCGAATCATTTCTTTCTCTACTTTAGGGTTAGCTTTGATGTGTTTCTCGTGAAATTCGAGGAGGTAGAGCCCGTTCAAGGATGTTACTCGACTGAGAGCAACATAGACTTGTCCTGGATGGAATCTTCCTTGTTCTTGGATTGTCACTACAATCTTCTCCAAAGTTTTCCCTTGAACTTTATGAATTGTGCATCCCCATCCTAGACTGAAGGGAAATTGTTCTCGTCTTGCATGAACAGTGGTTTTGTAACCAATAGTGAATTGAGCAGTATGCCTTTGTATAGGTACTGCTTTGGGAAATTCTTTTCTGTGCTGACTTTTGGCTTTGGCAGCTTGTCCTATGCGATCACTGTCGAAATTCACTAGTATGGTTTCAACTCTTGAATCAATTTCATGAATGTGAACAACTGTACCACTTACTCCATTTGAAAGTCCGTCGGAGACGTTAATGTTGCATGTCAACATGACCCTGGCTCCAATTCCTACTATGACTCTTTCTCTTAAGCCTCCGGTTTGTGATGGGTTGCCTGGCATTGCAATTTTAAGTAATCCTGTTTGGCAGTCTTTTTGAGAATCATTTGCCTTAATGTTGAATATCCGTGTTCTCAAAGTTTTCATCATCTTTTCGTTGTGTGAATTTGCTGCAGCATTTGTTGAGAAGACGTGGAGTGCTTCTTTCGGGTATGATCCGTCATTTTCGTTGACAATTCTCGTTTTTAACAATGCAATGTCTTCTTCGGTGTGTGAGTTAGTACGTACCCTCATAAGCAGCTCTGCATATGGTTTGTCATTCTTTTGACGCACTATTTCATCAAGTTCAAATAAATTAAAATTTTCTTTCCATAGCGATCCATGGAGTTTTGCATAAGCATCGGAGGGGCTCTCAAAGATTTCATTTGTCATCACCGGTGGTATTTGATATAAATCGCCAACTGCAAGAATGCTGACGTTGCCAAAACGAGAGTCTTCACTGTCTAATCCTGTAATATCTTCAAGTCTTCTGTGAATGTCATATAAGTGATCTGATCCAACCATTGAACATTCATCAATAACTAACAACTTGAGTTTTCCAATACGTGATCGTAGAGTGTTTAGTACGTCTGATTTCGGAGGTTGGTAGACATGTGATTTTCTGGGTGTTAATGCGAGCCCTGAGTGAATAGTCATTCCGTCAATGGCAAATGCTGCTGTTCCAGTATATGCAGTTAGTAGAACTGATAATTCGTCTGGATCAAATCGTTGAGAAAGTTGTTGAAGTAGCCGTATGGTTTCATAATGGAAGAGTTTGATTATGTGACTTTTTCCTACTCCTCCGGGTCCACTTAAAAATATGTGATAGCTTGGATGCGGTTCATTATTTTTCAGTGCAATAATTGTCTCTTTGCACCATTTTCTGTGGTACATAACTATTTCCATCTGCTTTGGAGTCAATGATCGCATCATCTTCAAGTATTCTTCGCGGCTCATTGTACTTTTATCTCTTTCGCAGGTGAAACGTGCTTGCAGTTCTGAAACGATAGGTGCATGTCCAACATTTAGATCTACATTTTGTAAATCTTCATGCTGTGTATCTCTTTCTAAGATGTTTCCTTCATCTTTTTCTATGGCTCTTTGGTGTTCAGTGTTGGCTGCAATTGAATCCCAAGCATGTTGTGGGTGTTCCATTTGTTCCATCATTTCTGTTGCCTTTTCCAGTTCCTCTTTGTCTATACTGAATTTGCTTTCATTCTTGATGATCTCATGTATGACGTGTTTATAATGCTCTTTGAAAGAAGAGAAATCCTTCTTTAGGTCTTTTTCTTCTACTCGCCAGGGTAAGTATAACATCAATAGGTTTCTGTATTTTTCTTCTCCTTCTTCTTTTTCTTTATGAAAACGAATGATACAATGACGTCTTCGGGCAATCATTTGTCCAAGATTCCTTTTTAAGGTTATCAAAGATGGAATTCCTTTTTCACTATTACCTTCTTCGATTTCATTTTCGTCTTCCATCGATGCAATGTGATCACAATCATTGGAAGTTGTTTCTTTTCTCCTTGATACATATGTCGCTGCAAATTCTGCCAGACACATTTCATCTAATGAATCTGGCCGAGCTTCATATCTGTTCAGAAGTGAAGTGCAGAATATGTTTTCTTCATCATCATTCATCTCTTGTATGGTTCTATGTGGCTTAAATAGACAAACTCTTATGTGTCTGGGTGCTGTGTTGATAAATACTACCTTTCTACTTCCTCTTTTTAAGGGAATGGATAGCAATCTGAAGGCTGCTTCTTGGGCACTTACTTCTCTATTTTTAAGAAATGCTGAACCTACTCTTTGTAGTTGTGTCCTTACATGTTCTCCTCTGTTTTCGTTAGCCACCTTCTTTAATAGCTCGCTCATTGCTCTTTCTGATTTCAACATGTAGCTTGTCATGTACATGATACAGGAAAACGCATCCGTTACAAATTGAATATCCATGTTTGCCTGCCATGTTTCCAGGATTTCGCTGTTATAGTAGTTGATCCAACGTTCTGCTGGTTTTCTCTTCAGCACAATTTTTTTCCCAGACTTCATAATTGATAGTGCTCTATGGTATTCTTCTTTTGTCACACCTGCATGTTGAAGCAAGTTTTCTAGAGAGATATCCTCTGCGTTGTCTTCACTAAACATTGATTTTGCTATTTTCTCCAATGTTATGCGGCTTTCTTTAAGGACTTCTGCATTTGTCATCTCTTCTTTTTCGGGTTCTTTAGCTATCAATGTTTCGTTACTTGGAAGATGTGGAAAATTGAATCTGCAAAATCCCTTTTTTCTGCATGTTCTAGAATGTTTGTGTGTCTGTAATGATAATACTAATTCCTTTAGGGTACCCTCTTCTTCAGGAATTGCACATGTTTGATGTTTGTCAATGAAGGCGAGAACTTCTGCGTCTGTGTTTATGCCAACTTTTGGGGCATCCTTTATCCATAGTAAACAATGTGCATGTGGCGATCCTCTTTGTTGGAACTCTATACGTATGAAGAAATCTTCAAGCTTTCCAAGAGGATCAGACTTGCCTCCAAGAAATTCTTTGAAATATGTACGTAAAAGATAATCAAACTGACGTGCAGCTGTTACTGGATTGCGTCGTAACCAACTGCACTTTTCTTCATAACTCATATTTTCAACGTCTTTGGCCGTTAATTTTTTTCCATATTCTTGAGCAATACTTTGGATGACTTCTGGCCATTTCATGTCTGCAGCACTCAATGTTAAGAAGAAAGTTGGTATTCCTATTTGTCTTACTACTGCAAGCAAGTCATAAAGTACTTGTTCCCAATAAGCTGGTGATCCTCTTAACTTTTTCAGCAGTTTGTAAGCCTTGTCTTTGCGTACCATGTCATGCATCTTTTCTTTCGATTTCATCATTCCTGCATTAACTTTTTGGTTTTGGAATGTTTCTCCAAGACTCTTTCGTAAAGCTATTTGAATGTGGTCTTGGACGTCTTCTTCTTCTACTATGTACTGAGCTGCTAAGAGATAGTCTATGTCTTTAGCAAATCTTCCTTTGGAATGTAAAATACGTTGCTGAAAATATTTTCTGTGTGTAATTCTTTTCTCTCTATGTGTTTGTAGTCCTCCACGTCCATATGGATACTTGCATGGATTTGCCAATTCTTCATAATTCTCGTCATGGTAGAATGGGCGTGGTTTTTGATTTTCTGCTGGAGCAACCGAATATGTTAAATTCTCTTTTTGGAGTAAAGTGTCATATGGGATTCCTCGAGTCTTTGTAATTTCTTCAAATGCTTGTCTATCTTCTTCATCTTCATCCTCATTTTCTTCTTTGTCTTCATCAGTTTCTGATTCCTGTGCAATGTCTGACTTTATTTTCTCCTGATTTTCCATTTGATGTTTATATTCATCTCTTTGACTGTCTTCTTTCTTTTCTTGGTATTCTAAGCTTGTCATGCCTCTCCATAACTCTTCATTCCCTTGTATCCATTGATCTTCCCAATCTCTGCACACATCAATCTTGGCATATAGAGGATTGTTTTCCTTTAGCCAAATTAATGCATCTAAGACTTTCTTTGGCCGCACATATTCATGTATATAGTGTCCCGTATATGATAACTTTCTTTTCAATTTTAGCGGAATAACTTCAAGAGACTCTGGAACTCTTGGTAATAATGTGGTGACGGTGTGTACATCTGTCGGTACATTGACCGCATTGCCATGGATTGCCTTTTGTCCTCCTCTTGGTAATGCAAACAATTTCATGAAGGGTATTCGTTGACTAATTAGTCTTTCTTCTAAAGGCCGTAAATCCTGTAGTTCTTTCGGAATATCGTCCAAAGATAATCCATTGGCCCAAGATTGTCGCGGCAAATTTCCAACCTTAACAGATTGGTGACATGTGTGGCATATCCAATTATCTTCCGTAGATGGTTTCTTCTGAAGAAGATTACTAGTTTCTGTTGAAGCTTTGTATTTTTCACATGTATATTTCACAACTGTTTCTCTGTAAAGCAATCTTTCGCAACAAAAGCATACATAATTGGGCCCACTTTCTCTAATTTTTTTTAAGAATGCAATTCCCGACTCCTTAACGGTTTCCACCTGCATTTCCGTTTTCTTAATCTTGTTCTGTCGATGGCGTTTTATCGCTTCTCTGCCTCGTCTGCGTCTTACAGTCTTTTCTTCTTCATTCTCCATTACCTTTTTTTTCTTCTTTCTTATTCTGTCAGTCTTACGATAACTTTCTATATCTGCTACATCAGCTCCTCTTTCCTTTCGTCGTAGCGCCTTCCACTTTCGTTCACGTTCACGTCGTAAATTCTTCTTTGCTTTGATGTCTGCCATCTGCTTTTCTTTCATTTCTTCCTTATTTGTCAATATAGTCATTTTCTTTGTCTTAATCTTCTTCTGTCGATTTCGTTTTTTTGCCTGTCTTTCCCGTCTGCGTCTGAGATTCTTTTCTTGTTCATTCTCCATTACCTTTTTTTTCAGTTTTCTTTGCCTCTCGGTCTTACGATAACTATCTATATGTGCTACATCAGTTCTTTTTTCCTTTCGTCTTAGCGCCTTTCTCTTTCGTTCACGCTCACGTCGTATCTTTATTCCATCATTTCGTGAATCAAAAACTGTGATGGAGTTTTGGGTCTCCAAGCTATTTGATACCAAGTTTCTGGGCAAATTCATGTATTCAATCACCTTTGTCAAATAGTCTTGAGATTCATCCGTGTAAATATGCTGATCACCTACTGTTGAATCTTCCTGATTTCCATTTTTCTCTTCCTTTGTCTCGTCCAATAGAATTTCTTCCATTCTTTTGTGTTGTGTATTGGTCCCCACTGTCTGGCTCGGCTATGAGATCTATGATGTCATCATTACATCACAAGCGGGACGGAATGACAATGTACGCCGGGACGGAATTACGTATTTGAATGCATCAGGCTAGTGTTCTGGAAGCACAGGACATGAAATAGACTTGTGTATAGGTCCCCACTGTCTGGCTCGGGTATGAGATCTATGATGTCATCATTACATCACAAGCGGGACGGAAGGACAATAGTCCCCACCTTCGGTGGAGACGTATTTGAATGCATCAGGCTAGTGTTCCGGAAGCACAGGACATGAAATAGAGTTGTGTATAGGTCCCCACTGTCTGGCTCGGCTATGAGATCTATGATGTCATCATTACATCACAAGCGGGACGGAATGACAATGTACGCCGGGACGGAATTACGTATTTGAATGCATCAGGCTAGTGTTCTGGAAGCACAGGACATGAAATAGACTTGTGTATAGGTCCCCACTGTCTGGCTCGGGTATGAGATCTATGATGTCATCATTACATCACAAGCGGGACGGAAGGACAATGTACGCCCGGACGGAATTACGGAGTGCGTTCCATGAAATAGAGTTGTGTATAGGTCCCCACTGTCTGGCGCGGCTATGAGATCTATGATGTCATCATTACATCACAAGCGGGACGGAATGACAATGTACGCCGGGACGGAATTACGTATTTGAATGCATCAGGCTAGTGTTCTGGAAGCACAGGACATGAAATAGACTTGTGTATAGGTCCCCACTGTCTGGCTCGGGTATGAGATCTATGATGTCATCATTACATCACAAGCGGGACGGAAGGACAATGTACGCCCGGACGGAATTACGGAGTGCGTTCCATAGTCCCCACCTTCGGTGGAGACAACAACTAGGGTATTTTTACGATCCATTCCAACCATTAGTTGTTTTTTGCAATATTGCAAAAAGAAAAAGAGAAACACACACTTTGGGCTAGAAATGGCCATGGCATAGGCCTAGCATTTGCCCAAATGTGCTGAATAAGCACATTTTGGTTTGGGCCAGAGAGGAATACCTTCTGATAATCTCTTAATTATGTCACCATTATGGTACGTCATCACCTAAACCAGCCAATCGGAGTCCATGGATGGTAGACGGGAGGTGACTGCCAACCGACCGCAGTACTTAAATAACATTAATGTTGCTTCATTGTCAATGGCATTTTTAAGAGAAGGGCTAGCTCTCCTCAAAGATAAAATAAAAACAGCATGTTATGCAACCAAACTTGGTATAAGAGAAAATGACTTTTTTGGGTCACTCTTGTTAGCCATGTATATCCAATGCTCACTCCTGTTTGATTTGCATCAGAGTGCATGTGTGCAATGTGTGGCTGAGAAAGCTAATACTTCTACTAATACATATCACTGACATTTGTCATATTGCTCAGCCAATCAAATCGTTGAGAAAGAGACAATTATTGACTCTTCCTCAATTTGTCCACAGGGTGGCATCGCAAAACATCATAAAACAGATTCTCTTTCTACAGGACAGAAAAAATGAGGAGGGGGAAAAAGGGGTTAGGTGGGAGAATCATATTTTTAGCAGACCAGTTTCGAATTGCAGCCATCTGTAGATGCCCTTTGAGTGTGGTTTTGAGGAAGTTAAAGGTAGGGTAAGTGATTTGAAATTCATGGTGTAGTACCAGCCTGGTGCACTAGGGGCGTCCAACAGTAGCTACACTGTGTGAACCTGCTGCTCGATCCTGATTGGAGGAGAATTCACCCACCACCTGGGGAACTTTTATTAGCTCCTCTGCTAACGTGGGGGAGGGGGGAACACCATATATGTTTTCCACTCCTCATAATAGAGAATTTTAACAGAATTTTTTTTTTTGGGGGTGATATCTGACAAAAGTGAAATCACTTCCCCTACCTTTAAGGGATTCACATGTTTTTATGACTGTTCGTAGGGCATTCCACATGGTGGCATTATTGGTATAGTGAAAGAATTGTAGTCCCTTTGTGCCGAATCTGGGTTGCACATGGTTTGTTGAACTCCCTGGTGTTGTAGAGTGGCCTTTATTGACCTTAAGGAAGTATTTGGACAGGTACTTGGGTATTATTGAATCTTGTGGACCAGATCCATTACATGATGTTAGTTATACCCTAAGCCAACACACTCTGTCAAAGTTGGCAGGGGTGAGGTGGGTTCGGGGAGTGAGTCCAAATGTACAGATAGTGAGCATGATAGTATGGATCTATGATTGAACAAGAGTTGTGCCCCTACGGGGCACAGGTCTCCACCGTCCGGGCTCAGGTTTGAACGTGTGCACATTGCAAAGTAGTTTATTGTGAGTGTAATGAGACAATACTACTATCTATGACGTCATCTTCCCTATCTCACTCTTTATGATGTCATCTCAAAGCTCATTCTACCTCTGGCTCCTAACTTTGTCATCATCTAACAAATCCTCCTAACTCAGGGCTTCCTTATCTCACTCTTTATGACATCATCTCAAGGCTCATTCTAGCTCAGGGGTCCTCCTAGCTCAGGCCCCCCTAGCTTGATGTCATATCAGGGTCCTCAAGGGTCCTCCTAGTGTGTCAACTATGACGTCATCATGACGTCATAGTCGGGAGGACAGACAGATCGAGGACACAGACGGGCTAGGTGCAGGGATAGAGGACGTTTTATAGTCGGGAGCACAGACACATCGAGGGCACATACGGGCTACGTGCACGGACAGAGGGCGTTTTATAGTCACCACCTTCGGTGGAGACAAATATACCTATGTCTTCACTTGCACCTTTATTTTTGAAATACAGCATTAAAATAGGTATTTCTGTCATTAGGAGAATTGGTCACGGACTACCAGGTATATTTATATGCCTATATTAATTATTTTCATAATTTGTTGCATCATTTGGTGTAAGCTTTACAGCATGTTGCCATGTCAGCGGTTCAATTAGGTTCCTTTAAAGTTGACGCGGTTCTTTTTAATTGGTGCAGCCACTTCATTAAGGCACTATGTGTGTCCCTGTACTGGCTTGAGTTGTTGCAATACAGTGGCCTACAGTATACGGACCCTCTGGGGACCCCCAGAAGGTAACACCGTCATTTCTCAGCCCTTTCGGATGCAGGACACCCACACAGTAACTCTGTCCGTTTCACACACGGGGCTGTCACCATGGGACGTTCTTGTAGGTCTGGAAGTTCCAGAGACCCCCCTGGGGACCCGTGAGGTGCACATAATGTTCTTTTTGGTTAAACCTACCTTATCTGATTCTTCAACAGAAAGGCTCAAAGTTTCCTTTCTCTCCATTATTTTATTTTGGGTTTTCCAGAGTTCTTTGCCGTCTTGTTTTGCTGCATTTATTCTCGGAACAATCCTTCTTAGTAAACCTTCTAATGAGGATTTGGCGTCATCTCTTTTTTTCATTAGGCCTTTTAAAATCTCATTTCAGCTAAGCCGGTCCGGATTTGGCAGTACATGGGAGCACATTTGTTTACAATTATCATTTATTATAAGATCCTTTCGAACTCTCGTCCCTATTTGTTGGGCATTGCACTCAGTTTGTAGTACCTACATTTATTCCCTTATGTGTGTGAGTGCATTGTGTGGCATTTTGTGGGATTTGTGACTACTAGCTTTGCGACCTCGCCTTCATGTTCAAGTGCACATCTGAACATAAAAAATTAGGGTTGCACACATCAAGACTGCATTTCAGTGCTTTAAACAGGAATTGGTGGGGTTTTTATTATGGATGCCACCCAATTATTTGGCACAGAGGGTTTCTGAACCAATCGGAGCATGAATCACTTCAGTTAATGGGAGGCATAGTACAAACTCTGTCCTTTGGACGCAGCGTCTTGAGGTCATGAGACATGTTTTAAACAGGTGCTGGATGGAAAGAGACGTTGGACACGTCTTTCTGCCGCAAGGCCTTGCGTCCCCAGGATGCAGCTCTTTGCGGCACTTTGCCGCGACGGCCATTTTTATTTCCCATCCACAGCCATTCAAAAACTGCAAACATGGTGACTGAGACTGCAGACTTATTCCGCTAGCGTGTGCTCACACCCTGAGCTATACTACACAGACAACGCATGGACTGTTTACAATTAGGAGTAGATACTGTATATTCTGACATGATGATTGAGTTAAAACACTGTAATACACTGTCAGGGCACTTGTGTTTGTGGAGGACAATTCAGAAGTGATAAAAAAAAACAGGTCAGCTTAATTTCTATTAGCTTTTATTGATGTGTGTAACGTTTTCATTTACAGGAAGTAATTAAATAAACGATTTCTCTCGAGTTTTGATATAAAAATCCACAAGTGAAAATTTACAAATTTCTTTGGGCATGCATCGTTGGGTATGGGTATTATATATAATGACCACAAAAGGAATCTATAGGTGTGAATCCATCCATGTGTCTATCCATTAGGTTAAAGCACTGGAATGCAGTCGTGATGTGTGCAACCCTTATTTTCTAGGTTTGATTTGATTTTCAATGGATAACGCGCCTATAAGTCTGAGTGTGCTGGTTATCAGTCAATCAGTCAATCACAGATCTCGGGAACATGCTCGAGTACAGCCAAACTGTGGATTGTAGGCATTACAATGAAATTCTCCTCCTCTCCACCAAGTATTTACATTCCTCTTTGACGAGCAATGTGGAAGTCAGCCTGGTTCTGATTCTTGACAAAAGGTCAAGAATATTTTCTCAAACTTGAGAAAATATTCTTGACCTATTGTCCACGTGACACTACATCTTAGCATATCATAAGTCACATTAGGCAATTGCACTAGGCTAATTTAGCTAGGTCTTGATAACGATGCAGCAGGACTTTGTATGGATTATCGGTCTAACAGTAGACAGTATATTACCTGTTATACAGACTCTCCTGTTGGATTTGGCATTGGAACCAAAATTCTGGCATTGTTTGGGCTCTATGTGAGCTCTATGTGACTTTGAGCTGTACTTTTGCTATTTTCATTGCGAATTCTGATAAAATACTTGTGAAGTGAGGGGCACAACACTTTATACAAACATCATACTCTGGTTAGCACTTAGCATGCCTAAAAAGGGGCAAGAATTAGCATTTCCTTTAATTCATATTTAGAATTATTTTCAGATGTCCAATATTTTTGAGTTGATAGAATGATGATGAATCATGATACTCTTGGAAGGAGAACCTTTGAAAGCTTCATGGGCAAAGATAAACAACTTTAAAATATCCAAAAAATGGTCAAAATGACCTCTCAGGCATCCTATTGTTACGTAAGCGTTCAAACAGACATTGAAAGTCCATAAACTTGGATGTCATACAACATTTCAAAAGCCAGGCATCTAATCAGAGGGCCCGTAGGAAGGGCTAATGTTTTTAAAGGGCACTTAGTTCCATCTCTGGATAGTTAGCCGGGGCATTAATGTACTGCACAAAGCTTGACACTAACACTTGCCCGCTTGTCCGGGGCAAGTAAAAAAAATGGTGGGGCAAGTGAAGACTGCTTCCTGGTTGCCCGATCGGGCAAGTGTGCAACTTTGTGCACTGAAACACAACACAAGATAAATTTGTCTTGAAGGCAGTCTTTGCACTCTGCCTCTGTGTCTTTCCCTGCTTTCTAGCTATCTCTATCCATCTCTCTCCCAGGTTCATTTGGTTCCAAACTATCATTTTGCTGGGGTCAGGGACCACTGGGTCTGTGACCACTATGGGCTAATTAAGATGATGAATTTTAACTCTTGAGAGTGTAAAAATGAAACCAAATGGACCTGCAAGGGTCCATTTGGTTTCATTTTTACGTTCTCAAGAGTTACATCTGGTTAACCAACTTGACCTGGAACACTCTCAGGGGAAAGCACCCAAGTAGGAAGTAAACTTAAATGCAAAATTTACAATATATTTGGGGCAAGTGACCATGACCTGAGGGCAAGTAGAACCTGACTTGCACTTGCCCGACGGGCAAGTGCCTCGGAGACCTTAGTGTCAACCCCTGAGCGTAATCCAACGCAGTGAATCCATCGTTATTGGTAATTCATGTGACGAATAATAAATAGTGGAAACGATGTGGCAAGCGGTCATCGTCAGAGAACATACACAACGGACCCATGCAGAAGCTGGCAGAAGTGATAAAATATTTTAAAAAATATTTTCCATCCCTTCTTCTAGGCTGTGGTCCCGGCAGACTTAAGAGATCAGACAACGCTCAGAGATCTGGGCTTGCATCAAACCACGCGCGCACACTCATACTGGACGTCTTAGGTAATGACGCTGGGCACCGCGTTAGCCCAGATGCACTGACGCGCAAACAAAGGATTGGGTTCTGACTTATTTATACTTCTTTGTATGTGCACTTGTCTGCGTGGAATTGTACACTCCAACGGTTATTATTAATGGCCTGGCCGTCAACGTCTTGGCTACGAGAGGCCTTTCCTCGACGAAGAACGCAACTCCGATTTGTCTGAGGATTCAAGAGAATGCCAGCAATCAAGGATCTGTCCTTTTAAGGCACTTTGTTGTTTCATCAAATGCAACGTTTAATGAGCAGCATGATATGAGTGAGTACTGGATCAAATTGTCCTTTAAGTGTTTCGTGTTGCACAGAAGACAGCCGCCAATCTACATGGTCGGCAGCAAGACGGCACCTTGTGGATTTATGAAGATGTTTCCTATATAACCCGTGGAGGTGTTTATGAAGGGTTCATTTCCGTCCCTATGTCCCTATGTCTGTTGTGATAGAAACAGAGAGACAGTGTTGTCTCCCCCACATAGTAACTCAGTCATTTCTTCTCACCTGAACTGGGCCGGCACCCTCCCTGGGCATGTTCCAATGGGTTGGGAAGGTCCAGAATCTCTGGGGGGAGGGAGGTCCCAGAACTTCCAGAGTTCCAAACTTCCACATGGAGTTGCGCCACTCCGGTTCACACAGGTGTGATCTTTTTTTTTTTTTTTTTTTTTTTTTTGAGAGGGTCCAATTTTACTTTGGAAAAGAGCCCATTAATGACTGCTGTGAAATGGCCAATTGTGACTTCTCTGTGATGGATTACGAGCTGCAACATTACACGTCCCAGGGGAACGAAGACAAATAATGTATAGAGAAAGCTAATAATCTCACATTTCTTTTGGAATCCACATATATTATGGGTGTGCGGAGATTCATAGTCAGGGGGGGTGCCAGGGTGTTTTTAAAGGACTGTGTTTGATGCTGAGGGTCATGTACTGCAGATTTATGTGAAACTATATCACAAGTGGGCCAGCTGACTAATGTTCCAACTTCCCACTATCACACGCTATTTTATGGTTGGAAGACTTAAAGCAAGATGGAGGTGAGTGATTAGCTATACCGCTTCATGTATCTGCCATACTGTATTGTCCATATAAGTATCTATATCTTTGATATATTACAAGAGGGAGTCTAGGAGAGGATATTATGTCAAATTATGCAACACCAAAACAATATTGACTAATGTTATATATCATGTACATGCTTAGCTAATAGGGGAATTGAATTGAAGGCATAGTACACCCTGTACTGCCTGTTACCATGTTATACTACCTGGTCCTGTATATTCGCTCCATTAATGCACCAGTACCCAAACCTTTTTTGGCTATGTACCCTGTTACCCCCTGACTATCCTGGCCTAACCTGAAATGATTTGGGCCTTGGCGGGGCAGGGTGCTGTCCGTTTTTGGACGGCAGTTGAGACGATCTGATTTGATCTCACCAACGTGTCGTCATCCCCGGCCCCTCCACGCGGCCTCCACCGCCCCTCCACTGCTGTGCTACGTCACATCATTTGGAGCCACGTCCACCCCGAAAGATTGACTCCCAACTTCTAGGCCACTGTCGGTAACAAATCCAGGCTTTAGTCCAGGCTTTCTGGAGGAAAATGAAAGCCTGAGTGTCGAGGCTACCCCCTGACCTACCGTAGGTGTAGGCCATGGTCTACTTGTGCACGAGCAGAGTGAGCGACCAGAGGGCAAGTATACCCACCTGACACCTCAAGGAGATAATACTCATGATAATTAACTTTTCCCACTAAATCCGTTCGCTTCCCATATACATTTCGTAGTTGCCACAGACATTTATGCCTGGCTTACATAGTAATCTCGATCACTCCGTTTGCAAAAAAGATATCTTAATTACATGCTGGCCGGTTCTAGGCATGAGTGACATAAGCGGTTGCTTAAGGCCACAACTACTAAGGGGGCCACCACAGGGAGAATATTATTTTTTAATGTATCCCCTATCCCATACATGTCACTCCCACTTTCATTTAAGGCAGCCTGCAGATTGTGGAACACTGTTGTTGATTTCAGCTGTTACAATTCCAAATGGGCTGCCCACAGATTAATATCAGAATATTGTTATATTATTGTATATATACTGTATTTTATATTTCAAAAATAGTAATAAATTGTAAAGAAGTTTAGGGATAAGAGGTTTAGCGGTGATGAAAATGGGGCTCCTAGCGAATTTCCTTTTCTTTTTTCTTGTGTGGTAGTGCGTGGCAGAGTGCAAACTTATGCGTTGCACACAAATAGGTCATGGCCTACTCGTGCGTGAGCAGAGCGAGCTAATACTCATGACATTAGCTATAAAGGTCTTTGACGTCACCATTACGTCACCATTATCTCACGTCACCATTACGCCATCACCTAAACCAGCCAATCTTGTACCCTGAGGGACCGACCGACGAACTCCGAAACTCCTCGCACTGATCTCCTTAGTTGCGGAATACAGTATTGTGCAGAATACTGCGGTGGATCAGGATATACAAACTGCGGTGCATCTCTCTTGTTATCTGTTGATATCTTGTAAATTTGTTTTATTTTCACATGCAACAACAAGCTCAAAAGTAATTAAGTAACAAGGCATGTGTTGTCAGAGTAACATCCTTACTTTTGCTGGAAAAAGTAATATTACAGTAATATGTAATATTTAATTAGTTACTGCCCAACACTGGCTGTTACACACATTGTGTCATAAACATCATTTTTTTTATGATTCAAACTTTTTATTGATTTTCAGTTTCCAAAAATAATGTCTGGTTGCAAAAGGGGTAAAGTGCATGGTCCTTTAAAGCTAGGGGCCAGAGGTGGTGGCTGTGCAGGCTCTGTATAGGTCTGATTTTCCAGAATGAATGTAGAATTTAGGAATTAATATTCATTCTTCACCCATCGCTTTGATTGATTGGTTGGTTCGGCAGCAGATTTTATATGGAAACACAGGCGCCACGGAATGGCCGTTATCTTCACTTCTGTGTCAGGTTGGGAACTTGATGGAAAAACGAAGTAGGAGAATATTCAGGAGAATATGGCCTTGGGGCTTGTGAGACAAGACAAGAATGCTACTGTTGTTTCTTTGTGGTTATCCAATCCTAATCTTATAAGACTTTTTTGGCTGTGCATTAAAAGTACTTGAAGTTCTGTTTGGGGCGGGGGGGTGGGGGTTGAAAGAGAGGATTTGTTGTTTTGTTTCATACGCATGGTACGTCTACCTCCTCAGGATAGACTTGGCTCAGATCTGAACCCATTTGATATTTGGCTGTTAGGAAGCTTATACTTGCAACCAGCACCGGCCACATAGGGTCGGACCAGTGTTTGAACCCACAACCTTCCACATTTATGCACTAACCAGCACACTAGAGAGTGAAGGAGAGACAGAGAGAAAATTTTAAATCAAGTCTCTCGCGTGCTCACAGTTCACACAGCTGTCAAATGAGGTTGTTATCCAAAGACCAGGTTCCATGCCAGCAAAACCCCCGTTTGTATTTAGTGTGATGTGATGATGTTAAAGAAGGGGCGGATACCTTCCCCCTGTACAAATAGAGGTTGGGGGAGATGAGTGAGAGGAGAAGACGACCACAGGGAACAAGTGAGAACAAGTGCTTGAGGGGGGTTAAAGCAGGCAGACTCCTTTTTAGCGCTAGACAACAACAATGAAGATCACAGTTGTGCTTTTTTTCCTTCTCCAAGTGGTGGGCCCACTTCTCGTCAGCTCTAGGATTTTTTCACGGAGCGAGCTTAGAAACAACAGCATCACAGAAACCTCCCAGACGCAGAGTAAACAGATAGGTGAGCGCTTGTTTAATTACGCCTCATCCATTTAATGTGGACATTTTATTTCCCTCAGGTGGGAAGAGACCTAGCCCTAAGTGCCACAATGTTATCATGTTTATTATAGCCTAGCTGATTCTAAAAGTGAGCCAATATTAGAAACATTGATTTCTTAATTATTAGGGCAAGATTTGTTCATTCGGGTGCTATATTTCCAAAGGCATTAAAGGGGGATCCACCATGAATTTAAAAACAAATGTAAATGTGGCTTTTTATACACTCTCCAGCATAAACAATCACTCACATAATTATTTTTCATATTTCCCTCAGTGTGCTATTTGGATGCAGTACCAGAACTGTCCCCGCTCACTGCTGCTCCCCAAACACCTCATTATTGTTATTCCCTGTCTCATTAGAATATGCATGATCTGACTGGTTTCAGTCACTTTCATTGGGCTTCTGTGAGAGGCGGTGTGGATTCCATGCATACCAATGACTTAAGGAAAAGTTAAAGGATTATTAAAATCTTGTGCTGCCATTCAGACACACACAGAAAATACACTGTAAAAATACAGTGTATTACAAATGTAAAAATACAGACAAAAACACCCAAAATTTTACAAAAATGTAAAATTCATAGTGGAACGCCTTTAATTATTGATCATGCAAGATTTTGCTCATTAGGGCACTATTTCCGAACATGCACGCCAAGGTATTAAATATTGTGTAAAAGACACAACTGTTTGGTCTAATGTTTTATGAACAGGCATTGCCGTTTTTACTTGGCTAGGGCCAGGGGACCTCTGCAGAGTATTCTACTACTACACTGAGGAATACAGTAGTCGACTATCTGTCCCTATGTTTATCAGAGTATGACCTATAGACTCCTGCAGCAGTTTTGAGCAATCAGCTTATTAGGGGAGCATTGGGGTCAAACACACGCACGTGCACGCATGTGTGCACGCGTGCGTGCGCGCGCACACCCACACACACCCACACACACCCACACACACACACACACACACACACACACACACACACACACACACACACACACACACACACACACACACACACACACACACACACAGTAAATGTATAGTCTAGCTGTACTGCTCAGTTTGCACAGGTGCAACTTTTCTGTGGATGTACACTACAATAAATGTATTGCCCTCTAATATTCAGTAGGTGTTAGACATATGTACCGGCATATATATATATATATATATATATATATATATATATATATATATATATATATATATATATATATATATATATATATATATATATATATATATATATATATATATATATATATATATATATATATATATATATATAGTCTTTGGCTGCTGTTTGAGGCTAAAAAAACAAAACAGCATAGGCTCAATTTAAAGCATATAATGCTATAAATTCATGCATATAATTCTCAAGATTTTTTCTGACTCTTGGAATCGGAAACTGCACTCTTCTGGCAAACTTGAAAGTGTGTGTGTGTGTGTGTGGGTGTGTGTGTGTGTGTGTGTGTGTGTGTGTGTGTGTGTGTGTGTGTGTGTGTGTGTGTGTGTGTGTGTGTGTGTGTGTGTGTGTGCGTGTGCGTGTGTAGTGAACTTGTAAGCTCATTTGGCTATTTTTGGCAAAGACTTTTGGCATACATTACTGTACTGGACCTATAGCTGTGAGGGAACAACATTCAACTATTTTCAGATTCCAGTGTCAACATCATTTGAAAGCTTAGATGCTACACCTTCATAATGTTAAAATAAAAAAAAGAAAGCTTTTCTTCCCCATGCCCTGCTAGCGAGTTGACACACTCTCTCAGACCCTGATAAACACACTAGCATTAAGAGAAATTCAACAGGGAACTAATCGAGAGCCAGCGAAATCCAAAGGCGACCTCGCCCGCGGGCGCCCGGTTTCAAAAGCGGGCGCCCGCTTTCACAAAAACGGGCGCCCGGTTTCACAAAAACGGGCGCCCGTTTCACAAAAACGGGCGCCCGTTTTCAAAAGTGGGCGCCCGTTTTCACAAACTAGGCTATGCCTAAACCTAACTCTAACCCTAAACTTAACCTCAGTAAACCTATGCCTAAACCTAACCTAACCCTAACCATAACCTTTTGAAAAGGGCGCCCGTTTGTAAAAACGGGCGCCCGGTTTCACAAAAACGGGCGCCCGCTTTTGAAAACGGGCGCCCGTTTTTGTGAAAGCGGGCGCCCGCGGGCGAGGTCGCTTTTGGATTTCGCCCCTGCTGAACTAATCTGATTGGTTTAAACAGGTCACATCACACTCACTTAAACCACCACAATGTCACTCCTAATCAATAGAAAGATTTCAGCTGGTGTTTTTCTCTCAGAGTGCAGAAGACTTGCCTGCTAGGCTATGGTTTCTTGGGACATTTGTGGTAATGACTAAATCTGTCATTGAAAAAATATTATTTCTCAGCGATCCACATAGTTTTAAGGGTAACTGTTGTAGAATTGCGATAATACACTCAAGGGTGTGCACCGCAGACGTGGATTAAATCACGTTAAATCACACCCTTGAGTGTAATGTTGCTTAAATATACACTGCTCTCACTATGTTACAGCTACCATGGTTATAAACTGTCACCATCACTCAAGCACCTTTCCAGTGCAAATGTGCTTGTGTGATTATTATTATTTTTTCCCCCACTGATACTTCCACTCCATTTACTACATGGCATGTGAGCTCTAATGAATGAAATGGGAATGGGAAATGGGAATCCTCACCTGCTTCATAAAACATGGTTATGAGTTTGCAAACTGAAGTAAAGCGACTGCCATTTCGTAAAGGGATAGTTCAGATTCTTTTTTTAAGTTAAGCTACATGAAATACTTGCCATAGTGTTTCCTACTGTATTAATTGATTTCCCATGGTGGGAGTTCTGCTCTGCTTTTGGTCGAAACTACGGACTGTGCACAAGCCAAGGGTAGAGGCACCCTGCCCTGGCCACCTGAACTGGATACAAAAGTGTGAGCAATTGTGAGCTGGCACTATAGGCACTACACTCCCAGTCGTCAGCACCACGCAATGCTCGTGGAAGTGATTCTGATATTTTAGATCCAACTATTTTGGTTGGCCCGCATCATGATTTCCATCGCATTCCCCTACATTCAGCGCAGCAATAGTTCATTGGGGCACGGAGGGCAGAGGGTTTATTATGTAATTCTCCCTCTTGTTCTCAATCTGTAATTCATTCTGTTCCTTTGGTCCAGCTGCAGTCTCCCTCCATATCAAATCCCTTACCCTCATTGGCTGCCAGCTAACTCACTCACACCCATTCAATCAAGATGCTTTAAAAGGATATTCCTTAAGACTTTAAGGTATATGAAGGCATGAGTCTTCATGCCACACAAATAGAGTCGAAATGCATACAGAACATTGTAGATACCAGACTGGCAACACTCAACAGCTTCAATTACATCCATTTCCACATGCTCACGTATTATTTTTAATCACTTCACAATCACTTAATCACTTCAAAATTACCTGAGTTCTTTATAATTTCCTTCTTCTGATTGGATGAAATTGCTATAGAATAGTGTTTAGAATAGTTATTTAACATGCGCATCCTCGGATTATTATATTATATTAGTATTTATATTAGTTATTATATAACTATTATATAACTACTTTATAACTACTTTAACAGTTGATTTAACATATAAGATCACCTTTACAGACTCTATTGTTTTCCCACAGTGTCTGGGATGAAAGGGAAACAACGACCTCAGCTGTTTGCTAGAAGAGTGCATGATATCCAGAGGCTACAAACAAGGGTAAGTCGGGATATACAGTATATACTGTACATTGTTTTGATTCATCACCGTTGAATAAATGAACAGAAATGGAGAATTACAGCACAATTCATGTACAATTGCAATATACCTGAAAAAACTGAATGGACACTAGTTAAGCGTTCATTTCATCAAGACATTTAGACATGTACAAAGTATTCACTTTGGTAAAGTCAGAAGCACAAATCATAGTGGAGAAAAAAGAAATATACACAGAAAAAAGAAATATACAAAGAGAGCTTTTGGAGCTCAAAGTTGTACAGTACAGTATATCGCTTCATGCGCTAAATTTAAATGTGCATTTAAGTCACAGAGAAGAGAATGTACAAACCAAAATCACATTTGTAGAACTCTTATCAACATGCATCAAATTCCGTGCTCAACCCAATCAAACCACAGTATGCCGTACTGTTCAATACAGGCTTTCCTATCTCTTTGGCTGAGTGATTGATTAAATACTTTTTCGACCCGATGTAGTACAGTCTAACATAATTGGACATTGTGTACCGTCTATGTAATCTTTGCTGCAACCTGTCAAATGTTGCACAAACTCATTTGGAGAGGAATACAATGTGCTGCATACCACGTTTGGAAATGAGCCACGTAGTTTTGATTCATTGCAGCAGAAGGTTAATGTTTTGGCTCTTGGAAAGTATCCAAAGTACATTGTTCATGCCTGGTTCTGTAGCTCACCTTTTAAAGCTAGCAAAATAAAGCTCGCAGATGTCAAAAAGACGAGGAACAGATATTGACTTATATTTTGTTTTGTCTCATGGTGTTGGCTCCTCTTCATCTCTGTTCGCTCTCCGCCACAGAAGCCCAAAGCGGTCCCTGAACCTAGAAACTGGTCTCCTCCTAAGGTGATGCCAAGACCCATGAGCTTGACTTTGTTTTTGTTTTGCTCCATGCTTGGGGACAGCTTAAATGATGCAGAAAGACAACATGATGGACATGCAGAAACACATGGGCCCCATTTGCACCTGCAGTGTGTTTTGTATCCGGAATTGTACAATTCAGTCAGATTAGATTTACTCTTCCATATGTTTCCTATACACACTGAAATCTGATTTACGTGTGCAGTAAGCATGCTGTTCTCTTCACTTTTGACGGGGGGGGGGGGGGGGGGGGGGGGGTGTTTTTGTGTATAAAAGTGTATGAAAAGCTATTAAAAGGCAACCTTTATTGATCCATTTAAGAAGATTCCATGGGAACTCCTGCAATGCTAAAAAATGGAATGCATTTCGCCTCATCGTGACTCATGTTGGCTCCTTGTCGCTTTTCTTTAAACTACAGAATCCCAAGGCGTTCTCCGAACCGACAAAGCTGTCCCGTCCCAAGGTGAAGCCCAACCCCATCAGCCCGGGATGCTCAGTGCTCGGGGACAGTTGCCTGTCCCACTCCCATTGCTGTGACCCGTGCAATAGCTGCCACTGTCACTTCTTCAACGCTATTTGCTACTGTCGGAAGACAAACTCGCAATGCAGCAAGAAAGTATAAAGGAATGTACCCTACACGCACATTTAGTTGGAAAGACGGACATGCATGCATGTGCTCATAAAATATACGTCTGGTAGAAGTAGTGCGTGTCCACAAACATAGGCTGTGTTTGCACCTGGTGTGAACATGTGTTTTTATTCTAGATAATGTAAGCACAATTACTCAAACAGATTATATTTACACCTGGCACATTACCAGTGTTCATGATATATACCGTACTGTATATAATCACTGAAATCTGATCTGTTTTATGCACGCATGTGTGCTATTTCTCTGTCTTAATTACCTCTCACAGTCTCCGGAAAATGCAGTTTGGTGTGATATGGACTTTGGAATCCACGTGTCTGGTAGTAATATGCAAACTGCCTGTGCGGATTCCATTTATACTGCTTACATTAGTTTGAGCTGCAGACACAAACGTTCTGTTTACATAATTCTCGAATGACGTGGATTTGATACACATTGCATTTACAATGCATTTGACCTTATGCGGGTCACATCAATCTCGCCAGCAAAGTCTTACGGTAACTAGGTGCAACGGCCCTTTCATCCAAACAAAAATGTTCTGTCTAATCAACGTCAAACTCGCCAACATCGCAGCTGCACAAAAAGCTTGAGTTATGCTCTTTCTGTCTGTCAAGAAAATTCCTTGCAGATGATTATTTTCCTTAGACGATCAAGTGTCAAGGTTTTGGAAGCTCTTGTTATCAGTAAAGAAACTCCTGCTGCCTCCGTGCATTATGTGCAAATCAAAACGGGCAGTACGCATGGGTCATGGAGTGATCTTCAATGAGCACTTCCAAACTTAAACATTTCTTCGAAAGAAAATCACCTGCAAGATATTTCTTGTGGAAGTAGCTCATGACATGTCTACGGTAGAGTTTTATGGAACACAGCAGGAAAGTGAACCATTCAAGCTTTTCGTACAGTTGCAATGCTGCTGCGTTCGATATTGTTTGATACAATTAGATGGGACATTTTTGTTTTCTCATGAGATGGGATGTCAATAAGAAGTTGCACCTAGTTAGTACCTTGCTGTCAGGATGGAGGCGGTCTACATAAGCTCCATTGGAGCACGGCGTGTGTGTATTATACTATATGTATTTTATATTCGTCCAGATGATGTTGCCCCACCTATACTGCAGGTTTGCTTGTGAATGCCTCTGGTGCTGTTCATCAACCACTGTCTTGAATGGGGAGGAGAGATAGAGGAGATGGAAGGGAGGCAGAGGAGAGGAGAAAAGGTTTGCTCAGAATGACTAGCATAGTCTAATTTGAACCTGTCCACAATGTTTGCTCATTACATTCTCACGGTCATTCTCATGGTAACCTATTTTTCTTACTATGCCAATTCCATGTGTATAATCTCTGTAGGACTGTCCCCAACCAAGGGGATTGCTATGGTCTATTAGGATTCGATTAAGTTTGGCATTAGTCAGCTATTCGACTAGGCTGTTTTATTTTTTTGTGGAAGTTACAGGTATGTGATATTAAATGTGAGCTTAGTACTATAATCGCAGGGATGCATAATCACATTATTTCATCCTATTCAAGTGCCTTTGGATAGAAATGAAACTTCCTTGATTTTACTGTAGAGGAGAGGTGTGTCTGTGTCCAGCTCCTTGACACGTGTCAAGGAAGTCAATTATGTTTCTGCACCTGTCAAATATGTATTCTACAGTACATGTATTCTAATAAAATAACATTTTAGTGCCACGCAACATGTCGCCCTAGACATAATTTGGCCCTTGGGGAACTCAGCAACAGAGAGTCGTTCCATTTGGGCTGCAGGTTGCTTAATGTCTGCTACCGACTAAGAGATCAAATATTTTACTATTCAACTAATCTAGGTCAGCCCTAAATGATAAATCCCTGTGCCAAGCCCAAATGGTGAGTGCGTAGACATTCTAGACATCACTGCAGACAACCATGTGTCGCTTCCAAATCACTAGTGACTGGAACAGGTTGAGGGTCAGGGTGCCTGTTAGGCAGGGAGTGGAACTGGTTGCATGTCCCCATAGTGTTCCTACTGAAACTCCTCACTGTCATTGTCAGGTGAAAAGAAGCAGTTAGTGACTCCCCTCTTGTTGGTCCTTCCACAAGATCAATAAGAGGGGGTTAGAGCTGCACACAATATGCTTGCGTTTGTGGTCTTCACCAGCCCAAAGATGCTACTATGTCTTTTATATACAGTATACTGTATATCACAAAATGATTCATAAAGATCAATACCCATTTTGCGCTGTCATTCCCCTTTGCTCTATCCGTGTTTCCTGTCCTTTCAAATAAAGGCTCAGAAAAAGACAGTAGGAAAAGAAAACATTTTTGTTTTGACGGCTGAATTGGAAATGTTAGCCAAGACAGACCAGGAGCCCAACCTTAGTCAATATTTACCTAAGTTCGAAAAACTTTGAATTAATCAAAATGTAACCAAAATATGAAAAGATTCAAGTTCAACCCGATGTGGGTAGTATATAATAGACTAGAATTAGCAATTAGAAATGATGACAGCTCCGTCAAGAGATACATTTCGATATTATATGCAGTACTGTAGTTGTCCCAGCCACATGATTTCAGCTTGACGTAGTATTCAGTTCCATCCAAGTGGGACACAGACCGCACATTTCGAACGTGTCTTTGGCCATTGGACGTGTTTTTTTCCTTGCTGGGCAGGTTGTGTGTGGGCTCTGCAATCAGTCAGGAAAGGGAAGCTACACGCACAAAGCTGGGTTTGAAAACGTGATGCATCACGGCCACAAAATGGCACTTCCGCACACGCCGTGGTCTATGCTTTGCCAACCGAACCGCGCACACACCAAGGTGTGCCTGCATAAAAGTCGAGTCAAATGATTGCTATCGATGAGTCTTGTGATGTCTACAAATGGGGCATGTACTGTATGTTTTGTTCATATAGCATTATTTTCCTTTTTTGTGAATACCATTGTCTCAAAGCATTATAGACTGAGGCATATTATGTAGCATTGTTTGATAATTCTATATGGGGATAAGATCTCACTCCATAATATTGCTGGGTTTGAAACTTATTTATTTAGCGGATAATCTCTGACAATATTGGTCTAAATATGAGACGTTTTGTATGTCCTGTTCCATAATCCATTCTGTGTGTTCTGTAATCTTGTATGGTTCTCTGTACAGTATATGGTATCAGTGCTTCCCTCATTTGGATGTGTACTTTTGTTGACCCTGACCCAACATTCCCCATAAGAATTTGCTTGATTAAAATTATGCATTCTTGGAAGACTCTGTTAATGTATCGTTTACCGACCACATAACTGGGCCATGTCGCCATATACCCACTGAAAGGCTGGATGGCCACAAAAGTGTACACAGTAGACCCACAACCATAACAATGAAATGTGGTATGTTCCCCTTCTCCCGGGCCGGGTATGATTTACTTTGTTACCATACCCTACATAACGTCCCTATTCTGGACTGGGGTGACGGACAGTTCAGGCAAAATGGTATAGCTTATCTACAGGCCCATGAGAGTTCATAGAGTTTGTTTTTGGCCAAAGAGATTTAGAGGGTTTAACAGTGTGCTACATTTGAATTAATATTTATATTAGTGTCCCGGCTGGGGCTCGTGGAGGACCTTTCGATCGAGACAGAGAACATCATAAAGGCTGTTGGTTTAAGGGCCCCATAACATTTGGCCAGCCTATCTAAACTAATCTTCGACACATTGTGGACGGCATGGTGACTTTTATTAATTTCTGCCATTAAGGCATGCATGTTGACCATGCTGCATGGCCTTTTCTGGCTACTATAAATAGTGTAGTGTATGTGTTATGAGCTATGACTGAAAATCTTTATACATTACATACATGGAGAAATGTATTGTTATCCCAAGCGGTTCAATGCATGGAATTGCAATGGACCATATCACACCCAAGGGTCGAGACGGCTTTAGTGTTAAAGGCCCGCTTCACCACTTTTTATCCTATGTTCATATAATAGGTACTCACTAATGTACATGATAATATACCACCTTTTCTTTCAGAAAAGGTGGTATACAGGAGGGCCATGGACAGTTCAGAAACCCGTCTTTCATGCGCATCATCATCGTTCAGCAGATTTTTTTAAACAATATTTAGAATAATAATAATAATAATGGCTTCCGTTTTTGCATTGCAACTTTTCAGGAATAGAAAGCCTGCAGTTTCTATTAGCTTGGAATCCCATCGATGATGCGCATGGAAGAGGGATGTCTGAACTGCCCACAGCCCTCCTGAGAGACACAGACCAGGTAGAAAAGAATAGTGGTATTATTATAATCACCTAGATTAGTGAGGACGTATTATTTGAAGATACGTTGAAAAGGGGTGAAGTGGTCTTTTAACTTTAACGCAACGGTTTGAACCCGCAAGGTGACCCTTTGGTATGAAAAGCTATAGCACAAGTCTGAGCCGTTCCTGAGCAGCTGTATGACCGGGGCTGACTGTGTTTTGAGGCAAGCTTTCCAGGATTCGTCCTTGTGGGACCTTAGAATAAAGTTTCCCGTCTTAGGTTACGTGAAAAATGACCCCCCCTCCCCCCCACAGAAGATGTAAAATGATTAACCCAAATAGCCAGCCAGCCAGCAGATGTATTCCAGGGGGAATTAGGAAAGAGTACGTTGGTTAACACATAATTACTGATTTGCTGTTTTTCTCTGAAATTACGTAGTCACATTGTAGTGGTTTGTACCAGAGGTTTTCAAAGTTTTCTTGGTTACGGTTGTAAAAACCAAGGACCACCCATGCGTATCCTGTTGTGGATTTAAAATAAATAGTACATTGCATAACGTTCCAAGGGTCATTCCGCTCATTTACTGTGTGTTTGTGTATAATCGTTGGAAGTCAATTCTGGGTTAATCAATTCTGAATGTAATGTAGCATTCACTCAAGTTGAATCACTCAAGTTACATTTACACACTTATATTACATTACAGTATAATTGTGTATCAGTGCAGTGGATATTTTAGTGTGTATGCACATGTCTGAGTATGAAGGGTTTGTGAAAACGGAGGGCATATTGGACGCATTGCATTCAAGGATTAACAGATGGACTAACAGAGGAAGCCAAGCCCAGCCATCCGTAGGGATGGCAAGTGTCAATTCAATTAAAGTCAAATACATGCTATTTACATAAAGTACATTTTGGTCAACCAGAGTTGGCCAAACTGCATACGATATAACAGACAGAAAAGAACACAAGGAACACAAGATAAAAGTACATGAATGAGACACAGACACAAACACATTTTTGTTTGGATTAAAAGCATGTGAGTTTACAGCATGTAAGTCGAAAGACGTGTATAAAATTAAACAGAATAACAAACAATAACATGATGGGGACATTATTCCAAAAGGAAAACATTAAGTAACACGATCCATGACGTCATCACAATATTTTTTCGGGCATTTTTTAGGCTTATTGTTGTTCAAGTTACTTACAAACTAATTGGCTACAAGGTTACAAAAACTAAGAATGCATATTAACTATAGTATCACAATAAGATATCTCTAAAAAGGCAGACAGGTATCGTGGAGACATTTTTATTGCTATATCGTCCACCCCAACTCTGGGGTGGCCCCAGGTCCAATTTGGTAACCGGTAATTCCTGGTAATTCTGACCACCAGACCAGAACGTACCCTGCAATTATGTCCCTAACCGGACATAACTTGAGTGGCACTCAATCGGCTCAAATCGGACTTCTCAACATTCGACACCGCGACTATCTCACCTGAGCTCACTTGCCGGTGCCTTTTGTGTGCCTTTTTTTTTTTAGCTAACTACTTCCTAACTTAGTAGATAGAAAGTAGATACAAAGAAATCGCAGAATGTTTTCTTAGACCCTCCCAATATTAGGTCACTTCCTGAAAATGTCTAGTATGGTATCTATGGCAATCATAGGGGGCACAGTGGTCCTTTCATAGTAAAAAATCATAGTAATTTTCAAATCTTGACTACAAAACTCATTTTTTCCCCTGCACTATGGCTCCCTGTTCAGTCAAAAGCAAGAACTAATTGTACTCCACAACGCAACATATAGCGACTTCCTGATTGACTACAAAATAGTCCCGTCTGGACTTTCACTCCACCAATGGCAGAGGTTAAATGGACATCTTTGGAGGGCCACTGCGGCCCTATGTGATTGTCATACATATTTTCTGGAGGTGGTCTAATAATGAAGAATACAGAAAAGGCTGAAAAAAGAACAGAAAAAAGGTCACAATTCACAATTCTGAGATTTCTAATTACATACAGCATCTTTAATATTAGAGGCTGTAGTCTGACTGTCTCTCACCAAGCATGTCTTCTCACCAAGTTCTGCCTCAATGAAATGTTGATTTATGATTTCATTGTCATCTGCTGAGGTTTACCTAATACAAACGAATACCAGAAGGCTTGGACGCGATCCAACTTGGACCCACGGAAATATTGCGTTATTGAGGGGTCAGAAAACTGGACGCACAAGCCTCTGTTCATGCATCCTGAAAGAGGGACAAACTGGAGTTTGAAATGCAACAATTTCAACAAGGGCAGCGCAAATAAGAGCATACAGTATTTATGTGTGCAACATGTAATCTGTTTTATAGTATTGCGCAGTGAGAAGTCTCTAGTGTACTATGCTGAACTACAACGTACAAAACAATCTAAAATAAAGGGATGTATAATCATTAAAGCTGAGCTGTTGCTTAATGTTTATGCTGTACTACTACTACAAAACAATGAAAAAGTCTATGTAGACTGTTGACTGACCCCATAAAGTGAATGGAATGTGCGTGACTCTAAATCCTATTGTTATTATTATCCTGCTTATTCTGATTTGTATAGGTTTTAAGAGTTTCAATGGTGACTTATATCGTCATCAGTTATGAATCATGATACTAGTCCCAGTGTCTTCCAGCACATCAGTGGCCAAGCTATATAACAACCTTCTGTAAATACTCTAGCATATACATAATGATGGGGAGTTGGCTTATTTCCCTTCTTGATGGTCTCAGATGGCCCCTAAAGTCTAAAACCCTAGTCAGGAACTGTCTAGGTGGATCTTCTGGCTAACATCAGGCACCAGACTGAAAACGGAATGCAGACAAGGTTCCCTACTTCAAAGAACATGTTTCAGAAAATGCAATATTTGCGTTTACACAAACCCTCAAGGCTGGACATAGGAGGGGCTAATGCCCTTCAAAAACAAGATACTTCCAGGGACCATGTGGTGGATGTCTGATCATGTCTCAGACTTTGACATATTGTTGTTTTTTACTGCTTTTGATGATTTGAACTCTGTTTTTATCTTCATGTCATGATTATGAAATGAAGACAGGACTTGAATGGAAACAAGACCACAAGGACTTTTTTTTTTTCGGTGACCCCATTGGCTGAGTTTGACCGTACCCGTACTAATTTACAGTAATTTATGTGTGACTGTACTCTGTACCGTTTATTTAGTTTCTGCCAATAAATGACTCAATCATTCAATCAATGCCAACATTTTGTAACATTTCAGGCAGCTGACAGAAAAGGTGTTGAGTGTGAATGAACAACAGATCGTCTTGTACTGAACTCTGTTTTACCCCGCTGGACTGTCAAGGGGTAGGCTATGCAACAGAACGATACAACATTGAATCTTTATCCAAATCCAAAAGCTGGAATCTTGTTTTAGATTTAGCCCAGCACTTCAGGTGAATACATTTCATACAGTGTTTACCCCTTCACTTCATTTGTTTACTGTCAACCTGCACTGGACATTCATACAAAAGACTGTTTTACCAAACACACTACATCTTCTTGGCACTTCACAGTCTCTGGCAGTTGCTCGTTTCTCTGTCACCACTGTCTCTTCGGGAAAACAAATTCTTTCAATGATGGAGGTGCAAGCAGCAAGTAAGTCCATTAAGTATCTTAGAGATACGACAAGCATCTGCAAACTGTTTAAACCTGTCAAAATGAAATAAATTGTAATTTTGTACAATGTGTTTTTAATGTCTGTTTGTAAACTGATTCTATGGGCTTTAAATTGTCTAAGGTTGTGAAACAGTATGTTATGTGAGTAAAAGGTTCCTAGCATGCATGAATAGTCTAGCTGCGTCTATTGTGAGATATGGTCGGATGTGACTGAAATTGAATTTTAATGGCTATACATTTTACCTGTTTTTTATCGAATATATATATATTTTTTACGAATATTCATTTTAAGCTCTCAAGAGTTAAATTATATAAACATCTGAATTACTTACACTTTTAGAATCTACACAATTGACCATCGTCTTGCTAGGTCTCTTTCCTGATTGTGGACAAAACAGGCTTTGGGTCATACTAAACCTAACATCAAATGGTGGTCTGTGGCTAAAATTCAGAATAAATAGTGTACCCTGGTATGAAAATGTTATGTAACTAAATATGCAAGATAAGTAGGCTACATGCTTTTCTAGACAATATGTGATTTATTTACACGTTTTGGAGCAAGCCAATTAGTAGGTCTGCGTGTTTCATGTCAATCTGGTCAAACTTTCTTTTTTGGCCACCAGGGGGAGGAAGTGTCCCTTTGGAACCTTCCTAAAATCGCCAATGCCTCGATCAGTTCCAGACCAGGGCCACACAACCAGTGTGGAACCACTCTGTAACTACTCCATGACTGGGATTTAGACCAATTTAGACCAATCTGGTGCAATGGGGACTAGGCTAGCTCCGTCGGTTGACTCCTGTTTAGGCCAGGACGTCTCACCAGGGCCATCCCTGCAGACAATATACCTGGTTGGTATACTTTGTAGTGTGGCAGATACAGTAAGGTTTAGAAACGTTCTGCAATGTGACTGAAGTATATTTAGCGGATTTAGAAAACATATTGGGAAGTCTCAAAAGGCATGAGGTGGAATTCCTTCAAATAGCCTGTACACAGTCGGTTTCATGTGGGAGTTATATTGAATAACTGCATGTTCAGTTTTGTTCACATGTTTACTTTATTTATATCTGGCAGAGAAAGTGGACTAAGAGGCCAGTGTGATTGTATTGCCTTACCACTTATAGTCTGTTGTAACCAACAATATTATAGGCCTAGCCTATTTCGACAGACGACAGGGGTAAACAAAGAGAATAATAGCAAAATAATATGACCAAAGAGGGGCTAAACAGGTATGCACAGTGCAGGCCAGTGATTAAAGCACCAAAAACCAAAGAACAGCGAAATTTGGGGAATTAAGGGAATAACCATGCCAAATTTCAAATGCAATTATGGATGTCTGTCTACACATGAAAAATAGAGACGATGGCACCCTCTGGTGGCCCGGGCTGCTGGGCACAGCTCTCTCTCTCTCTCTCTCTCTCTCTCTCTCTCTCTCTCTCTCTCTCTCTCTCTCTCTCTCTCTCTCTCTCTCTCCCCCCCCCTCTCTCTCTCAACTAGTCAACTAGGCTACCCCCTTTTACAATATTTGTTTGGCTATATAGTGTATATTTGTACGTCTCTTATATGTTATGGTGAATTCTGTTAATAAAGTGTTGAATCAAACAATCAACCAAACAACCTAGCTCTGGTCCACAGCTCCACGGATCTCAGGATCCGTGGAGCTGTGGACCAGAGCTAAAACAAATCAATCAATCAATCAATCAATCAATCAATCAATCAATCAATCAATCAATCAATCAATCAATCAATCAATCAATCAAGGTTGGGGGAAATAAAACTAGCACTTCCGGGTAATGTTGATGACGTCACGACACCCCTGTTCTGTTTGTCCCAGAGCCATCTAGTAGAAGAGTTGCACCATTGCGGGGTCACTCAGAAACTGAGGCTCGAGCGATTAGGAACAAATTGGAGTTTGATTGAAATACGGGTAGGCCTACATTGTTTTCAACTACGGCAGCGTAATTAGCCTACAATCTAAATAGAGTTTTAAGATCATAAAAGCTCCGCTGTGGCCTGAGTAGTCCAATGCATTTCTGCCTACATCAGGTCCAGGACTTGTCACCTCACCTACCAATCATTAGTCTCGGCCCGGATATAACATTTCCAATTGGGGGGGCATGGCCCTCATGCCACTTCCATTTAAATGAAAATGGCACGCATGGAAGCCAAGTTAGCCAACCCATACCACTTTCATTTAAATTCTTTAGTTCTGTGACCCACAAGATTTATATATTTTACAGGACTTACATTAAGCAAGTAAAGTAAGCATCAATAATAACATCAGTTGTTGTTGAAGTTGCAAGATACACACAGTATGCCAAAGGTCTGACGCAGAGTTTTCTGTTTTGAATGATGAAATTCAAATAATTTTAAATATAAGCACATTTCTTTGAAATATGGGTTGTTTTGCATGCTATCGTGTTTGGTGGAGCAGTCAGGGCATTTACACGCCCCCCCCCCCCTGCCTAGATCCGGCCCTGTCTGTGAAGTGAACGGAGTTTGCGCAACTCTGTCTATTTTATACTCTACGGCTCTGGTTTGTCCGTGTGCGGGGCTCTGGGGCTGTTGGTGGAGAGAGAGAGAGGGGGAGTCGGGAGAGATGATGGCAAAACAACCGGCCTGAAAGAAAAACAACACGACTGTCAGCCAGCCAGGACATTTCACCAGCTTTACAAGACACACTGGGGAGCCGGAGGGACACACAAAAAAGGAGTGGACGGTAAGAAATTCTGGCTGCGATCCCTCGCCTCGCCGTGAATGACTTTCTGCCGTTGTCACTGCATGTTTAACTGTGAACCATTGGAGTGGGTTTTATAGAAAGAAGCTCCCTCTCTGTGTATGTGTGTGTGTAGTGTGATGGCGGCGGAGGACGCCAGCAGGGCTAACAAACGCGACAAGCAAAAAGAAAAAAATGACGCATTTTCGACTGGGGAAAGTGTCGACGCGACGCGAGACTTTTTCACCAGGTGAAAATGCGTCAATTTCTGTTGAGCCGCGACATTAGAGGGGTCGCAGGGTGAAGTCAAAGAGCTGCTAAACTAGCAGTTGGAGGATGTAACTATGCGAGCTTCTGTTGTTGTTTAGCGTTATTTAGTCGCGTTGTTTCTCGAAAATGGTGTTACCACTCGCGTTGACGCCACGTTGTGCACGAGACAAGTTCTTCTGACTTGTTAAGTCAATGTGACGCGCAGCGTTTTGTTATTTTAAAAGTTATTTTCTGTTTCTGGTTGGCTAAAGGCTGCCAGAGCCTTTAAAAGTGTAGGAAGGGTGACGACATCTCCGTTCGCTCCCGTGGAAGGGTCTATCGGCGGCTCCAATGCATACACTTCCGGCAAAATGGGGACAACCGGAAGTAACGGAGTGCGTTGGAGTCTACGGCCACGCGCTAGTACATGGACCACGTGACCGGGCTGTTCTCTGTACCCTGGATGTCGCAAGCTCGCAACTCTTTCTATGTGAATGGCTCTGAAGGCTGCTGCTAAAGCTACTCACACTCGGGTGTAGGGGAACGTTACGCCGTAATTGGTGGCCTGTCGAATACTGTGTCTCTAAAGTTGTCTGCGAAAAGATTTGTTTGGGAGGGGGGTTATAAGATGGCACTTGTTGCTGGAGTCTGGGGACATAGTATTTTATTGACTTTTAGCACGAAATAACACTGCTTCTCAGCATTAATCCAAATCCATTGCCATGTATGGGTCATGTGTACTTGAGGTTCAGATCAGATCTCTCTGAACTGCACAGTTGCAAATGAGTCACCTATTGTCCCGTAGCATTAACTTGGCCATCGTTCTTGACATATTAGCCTGACTATATGCAAAGTATACTTTAATAATATAGCCATGAATTAGCCTTGATTGCTCAAAAGTTCCTCCACTGGTTTGGTGCGAGCTTGTATTAGATGCATCTGGTAAGTTCAGTCCATTGCATAAGTCAGTTGGGAGTGGTTTGGAATATTAACAAGCTGTTCTTACTAGCTGAAGAACATGGGAGGAAGGAAAGAAAGAGGGAGAGAAAGCAGACTACTCCTGCTGATGTGCCAGACAAGCACATATTTCCCACAGAGTTGTGATTTGTTTGCAAGGTTTGTGTTTGGGTCACTGTAGCTGAGTCAATATGGATAAACATAGGCCTGACTTGAGGCATGCTGTTATTTCTTTCTGCCTAGTAGCTAGTGCATATTAGCAAAATCACACACATACACAGAACTGAAAAAAATGTGCAGAGTGCTTCTGAGTTGGAAGATCGGAGGCAAAAAGAGTGCATTGTGTTACTTAGATGTACGTTCAGCTTCATTCAGATTCGGTATGCTAAGAGCTGTACAATCCTAATGATAACGGGCGAAGATGCAACAAGATTCCAAACATGCTTAATTCATGTTAAAATGGAATAATATATACTGTCTCAGTGACGTAGATCCATTGCCTCTTGTGTCCAAATTGGCAATTTATAGATAGACACATTTGGACAGTAAACTCAGCATCCCAGGCATGATCATTTTGCATGGCCGCATCCGATTTCATTTTATGTTAGAAACATTGTTAAGTATCCACATAGGCGTCATTGTTGAACCAAGACATTACGCTAAAACAGACATGATTTATTAAGGTTAAAACTGGGACTTTCATTTGGAAAAAAAAAAAAAAAGATTTGCAAATAAAGTTTTCAGATTTGGAATTTTGTAAATTGTGTCTTCAGATAGGCCTACAGGTCTACCAGAATATTAACACATTATAACCATATAAATTGAAAATTTGAAATGTGAGTGAATGTCGCTGAAGTGGGACCCCTCAAATGTCCCTTGGTGTACTCTAAAAGACCTGCATCAGTCCCGGGACTCATTCGATTGAAAACCTGCTGTCTTGTTTTTTCACTTGCTTGCTAAGCTGTTTGAGGACCACAGGGATTAGCCTAGGAAAACAGGACGTTTTTTACGTCCAGAGAGTCTCATACAGGACCAGTAAGACGCTGTGTTCACTCCTCCATATACATATATATTTGGGCATGCTCAAATATGCAGTGTGACGCACACACAGATACAGTATTTCTGCCTGGCTTGCAGAGTAATCTGCTAACTGCGTTCGCATTATCAATGACGTGAAATTAGAATAGAAGTGAGCACAAAGAATGAGCATAAAAAATGGAATTAGAAGTTCAGGAAAACATAGGCACTCTCTCCTGATTTTGTCTCAAATGTAGATACCATCTAACGTCTACAGTAATGCAATTGAATTGAACAAATACATATTAGAATATAGAGCTTTAACAACTTTTTGTTTGTAACAATATAAGATGTAATATATTATTACCGGTATAGTAATCAATCAATTTACCTTTAACAAAGGCAGGTCAACCTTTGCTTGCACACCAGTCGTGTGCTGTGTTTGTGTCACACCATTCTGAGAACCCATCGGCAAATAAAGACATACGCGCACACACACTATCTCTCTCTGACCTTTTTGCAATGCAAGGAAACAGCTGTTGGGTAAAGCAGTAGCGTAGAAAGGCCACCCCCACCGTGTGTGTGAAACCGGCGGCGTGTGCCAAGCTAGAAACCTGGTTCATGAACTGGAAGGCCTCTGTTTGTTGTTGTAAGGTTGTCCTAAGTTGAGTTAGCATTACGTTAATTATCTCAAGGAGTGCACAAGCAATGCAAACGGCAAGATGGTTTAAGTCGCTTTCGCATAAGCTGCTGCAGTGCAGCCTGAGGCTGTCTAGACAGATTGATCTGCACTTCTGACGGGATAAAAGTTAATAAGCAGAAACCGTGTTAGAATTCTTAGACGCAAGCCCGTATTCACTCACTCTGACAGATCAACAACAGAACTGCAGGCACGACTGCAAGGATCTTGTACGTTGCCTGATATATGAGGCGTTTTCTGAATTTGATAGCGCTGTAGGATACAGGTTATGACTTCGCTTTTTTTTTTTTTGTTTTGTTGCAGCCTGGACTTTCAAAGCTGGGGTGTGGGCCGAGAGAGAGAGGAGAGACTTTAGCCCTTTTCATGTAAGGGAACACCCCACTGACATCATGGTCTCCCCTGATGTTTGTGGTGGTGAGCACAGCTCTCACACTGGGCGAGGGCGAGTGTGTGCGTATATAAACTGTCATGTGGGTGAAATAAGAGAGCTTTAAGCTCACTGTATGAATCCAAATGCTTAGGTCTGTCAACAACCTTCCTCTGCAAAAAAGAAAAGGAAACGCTTGTGCCATGATCTTGCACACTGATGTGCAACCAATCGGTCTGTAAAATTTGAAATCCATAAATGCTCACTGTGTGTGTGTGTGTGAGTCAAATGAAAACGTGCCATGTACTATTGACAAGGAGCGCCATGTGTGTTTTGCGCTGAATGGGAATTTGGTCGGATCAGTGGTTTTCCAGACACAAATGTATACATCTCTGTATGCATGTGAGTGTCTGTCTGATGTGTGTGTTTTTATGTTTAATTCCCATATATAGACATCTCTGTTTTGTCTGTACATTTTCTACTTCCATATACTCGCTCAAATGTCGTTCTGTCTGTCATCTCTCATGTAAACCGGTGAAAACGACCTGTGGCTTCTGATTGGTCTGTTGTGCGGGTTGGCGGGGGTATCTGTAATGAGAGAGAATAGCGACACTCCCGTTGACTCCACTGCTACGGCTGAAAAGAGATGGCTATTGGCTGAAAAGCGCACATGGCGACAGCGATTGGCTGAAAAGTGCATGTTTGGAACAAACAAACCACTCACGCCCATCCACCTGCATTGACAGCAGGACTCCACTGCAGGTGCGAGACGTGTGTCGCCACTCTCTTTTTACAGTTACTCTACCAAAGCCTGCATGGGTTGTGCAAGGACATGCTGGGATTGGCCAGTCGCTGTGATTGACAGCCTGAACCTAACCTTAACCTCAACGTACTATACTAAACTAACCCCATCTTTAAAAGTGTAGCAGAATGGTTCATTTGGGCATTTTATTTTGAATTTTCAACTTCAAATGGAGCATGTTTGTGTTTTCTAGAAGTTATTAAAATATGATTTTTATGAATTTATGATTTGGGGTTTGGGAAAAATACACAAAAGTGAACATTGTCCCTTTTCTTGGCATGCGTTGTTGGTTATGGCAATATAATGTTAAATGTAAATGGAGATGGTCGATAAAGTCATACCTCAATTGTTCCGCCAAATACCTAGCTACTGTATCTATTAATATTTGTATTGGTTGTGTAGCAACAGTGAAAACAGCACAAACAATGCCCTTATTTTACATTCCGCAGACCAGAAGATGGAGTGCTCTGGCCATGTTCAGGTGTTTAGACAAATATCTCACGTTGTTTATAGACGGTTTGCGTGCCCTCTCAAACGAGCTCTTGCCCAGTCGGGCAACGTGAAATTATTGACCCTCGAGGAGTACAATAAACAAGAAAAAAAAAAAACAGGATTATTTTGTGTCAATTTCATGCCCATGCGTAGAGATCCCTGATAACAGGGTGGCCCCAATGCCTAATACTAATATTCATAGGTTAGGTTCTTATTTTGGTGTTTGATCTCCCGTTATTACTTTTTTCTGTCCTTTTTCTTTGTTTTTCTATTGCTGCACACCCAATTGCTTCTCTGAAGATGAATGGACAGGGGTGCACATAAGTGGTGCTCCGGTGCTCAGGAGCACCAAAAATCCTACAATGAGCTGTCAATCCAGGGGTGGAAAGCTCCTTTGAGCACCAAACAGCTGGGGCTCATAATGACTGTCCGACTGGGCCAGTAAAAAAAAAGCCTTGAAAATGAAATAATTCTTAAGTCTAAATACTACTAGTATTTTTAATGGATGTAGAATGCAGGTAGTAGTAATAGTACTAGGCTAGCCACTATTGCAACGTCCAAACTATCGCCATGTACTGTAATACTGTACATTGATTGGGCTGTACGGAGTGGAAAAAAGGGGTCCCAGGGCCCGGCGATCCGGGTCGCCGCATTTTGGGAGCACCAAGTAACATCTCCAGGTGCTCCTCTGAGTACTGGACCAAAATAGTTATGTGCACCCCTGTGAATGGAGTTGTATTAGTGCATGTAGTGCAGCTGTACAGACATCTCAGTAGTCTCTACTACAAGTGGACAAGACAAACAGTCTCTGTATGGTCAAGAGTCTACATGATGAACAAGGGTCAAAATAAAATTAAACAGTGATCTGTCTTTCTGAAAATGTTTTCCACTGCCTTGTGGGTCATGCAGAGGCCATTTCCAGCTTCCCATAATAAAACACTCGCTGTGCTACTGGGAGAATTGGGTTTACACTACCTAAAGTCTTCTTACGTTTGTCTCTTGTATACAGTAATTACAGGTTCAGATACAGCTCTTTATATCGGTTCTTTATAAAGACTTGCCTTTTACCGTATATAGCTTGTTTGTGTTAATATGATTTTGTGGCTGCTTCCTACGTCAGTAAAAAATCTTGTATGTGCTTGTATGTTGGTAATATGGCTAGTGGCCGTAGCTGATGGTTGGAGAGTCGGTCTTTAGGTAGAAACATTATAGATAACATACTGATTTGGGTGGAAAAAATGTAAAGCCGCACACTGGTAGCTGCCAATGCAAGTTTAATGAGCTTTTCAACCTGCGACGGAGCTATTGCATAGTAATGTAGGGAATTGAATGTTGGCTTTCAATGTATTATATTGACCACAAGTTGAGGAACGGTGAATGCATAAATGACCTGGTGATGTTATGATGACGCATCAATGCTGCCAGTTAATGGGAAGTCGGACGTCAAGAACATCCACAGAACAGTGAGTGAGAATCTCAATGCAATCTGTACCAGATTGCGTGGTTGATTGTGGGCACAATTCCTTATTAATGGGGGGTCAGTGAGTGGCATGTAGCCTGACTTTAGTCTGAATTGTCATTCCGTTTTACTTCATTATTCAGACTGAAGTCCCTCTCTACTACAGCAGTTTCTGGGATGGGCGTGATCAAAGTAGAGGTCTTCACGGGTCTCAAAAATGACATCCGAAATCCGAAATAAATCCGTGCAATATCACCGATTCCGAACTGTTCCGAAAATATTTTCAAATAAATAAATTGGATCCGAGTCGATCCGTGGCATGGTTTTCCGGTTCCGAACTGTTCCGAGATTTTCCCCAAATTGCTTCGCCGAGCCCGACCGAAGTCGGATTATTTTTGACCGTCCGACAGACCCGCCTTGACCAAATCTCTCCCCCGCCTTGCCTACGTTTGATGAACCTGTAGATCAGTTATATTTCGCATGCGACGCTGCCTCGGCTCGCTAACACTGTTCCGCGCTGCCAGTCTACTCTACACTCTACAGGTACGTGCACACACACAGAGATTAAAAAGGGGCCTGCAGCCCCAGCTCTTTCGCATGTCTAAAACACAGAAGTGCCCTCATACGGGAGGTTGCCCCTGCCCCCTTATGTAACACGCTGTCTACACGGACACCACAGCACAGACTGTCGCCCCTATCATACATGTCAGCGCATGTCCAGAAGCGCACTCGCAGAGTGACAAAGATACAATCATACACACACTTGGTTGATAGAATATTTTATTATCATTAAAAAGGCAAAAAAAAAAAAAAAAAACGTAGAGAAAGAATACGTCTCACTGTAGTCTCGGGTCTTGTCGGATTTTCTCGGGTAATGCACATAATGATTGACAGGTCCGACTTCCGACGGGGATACGTCCGATTCCGAACCTGTCCGAGTGACTGTGATAAAACACACCACCGGAACCGTCGGGTCTCGGACGGACTCGGATTTTTTCGGGTTCGGACCCCCCGTGAAGACCTCTAGATCAAAGTAGCAGTCTTCACGATGATTGGTTCATACCAACCCATATCAATATTGGGAAAGCAGACGACGTTGTTGTCATTATTATGCTAATGCTAACGCATTAGCATAATAATGACGTTGCTAACTAAACAAACAGCCGACGAGCGTTACTAGCATGTGAACAAAAGCAGTAAAATGTCGGATGATGATGTTTATAAAACCTAAAGCCTGACTCTTCTTTAAAGAATAATAAAGTGAAACGAAGTGAGTGACAGGGCTGTTGGCCAATCAGGTGCTTGGCATGGATTTCCAACCGACAAACGGCCCCAAAGGCAAGGAAGCCAGTCCTTGAATCACAAAGAAAAAAATAAGGTATTATTTTTAAGGTGCTGATTCAGGGCTGAGCCAGGCTAAGTGGCATGCTCACTCATACACTCAGTAAGTTACAATGAACAGCAACATGAATTTAATGCGGAAGGTTCATTTTTCCTGAACACCACGCCCATATCTCCTCCCCAAAAAAGGTGGTCCCCAGTTTTATTCTGTTAGGGCTCGTGGCCCCTGTTCCAAAATAGTTGACAAATAGTAACACCCCATATCTATCCATTCACACTGCGGCGGGTCTGTTAGCCTGGGTTGTGGTCCTGTGAGTCTTTTCAGTAGGACATGGCAGTGGACTTGGTTTTCTGGTTGTTTGTTTTTCCCATAGAGGTGTACAAGACATACTCTCAATTTTTTTTTAAGCCAATCATTCAAGCCATTAGGGATCCTGTTGAACTTGAATCATGACCGTAGAACTTTTTGATTGTATTACAACAAGAAATGACGCATCATTTAATTGGCAGCTGCTGTATTGTTTCTACAGAATTGTTCTCCGACCTCTGAGCCTTGGGATGTTTTTTGTACCGGCTATCTGGTCTCTCGGCAACTCCACGACTTGTGATTGGCTATCTGGTTTCTCTGCAACCCTTCCATCTCCAAAGTCACCATGACTGTTTATTAGGCAGCCTGCAGCTGCCAAAAATGGTAGGACAAGTGAAATGAAGTCTACTACCTGGTTGACCTGACGAGGCTCACAACATCACTTGTTGCAAAGACCATAGGTTTTCTCAAGCCAGGGCTCAAAACGGCAAACGTTTTGGTTGCAAATGCACCTGCAGTTTAATCTGTGCAATTTAAAAGCATGCTTTGGAGCACCTTTGCGACTATTAGGACTATCACATCAGGACAACATGATGACCTAGCTTTCACAACAGTCTTGTTTTATACGTGCCATTCATGCTAAATGATTAATGAAGCAGAGATATTCCATGTTAGGTTAAATCCTAATGTAATTCCCTGGTCCATCATGGTTTAGTTGCTCTTGCATAACTGGACCTGTTTCTGTTCCCCAAGTTTGTAGCTATTCTCCAAATAACAGTGTTTATTTGATGCTGGTGTGTGATAGTGATGACTGAGGCAAGGGCAAGTGTGCATATCACAGTCTATTAAATAGGCATATATTACTGCAGTGATGAAGGCTTAATGGAAGGTCAAGTGAATCTGATTCAAACATGCTGTGTTTATCTCACTGCCTGTTCTGACTCTGCATGTGGAAAAGCTTTCGAGGACAGAATAACATGATGATGCATTGCACGCTTTAATGAACTAACTAGCGAATAATGAAAACATTGCCTTGAGGTACAGAACCTACACCATACAACTACTACTGTCTGCTATGCCCAAGTTGTACTTCACAGGTATTCACAAGGATTAGGTCTACTCTCAATTCACAGAGAACATGGAGGGGACTTGCATTACAGATTAAAGAATAAGAGTATGTAAACATAAGTTTCTCATAGAAGTGCTGACACCACCATCCATTTTCTCTTTTCTGTTTTATATTTTTATTATATTATTGTATTATATTGGAACCAAGACCCCATGGCTTCTTTGTGTGACTAAGGGCTCCATTTTTGTCACACGCTAAAGCCCTTATCCCTAACTTCATTGCCTTCTCTACTATTTTGAAAAAACGTTTTGGAATAGTTCAACATGCCAATTTATTGACACGTTGTGAGCTCGTAGACTGGTCATTTTAATTATTGAAAACATGTTTTTTTAAAATAGTTGTAAAAGTCAAAGAGGTTAAGGGATAAAGGGTTTAGTGGTGACTAAAATCTAGGCCAGAGGTCAGCAACCTGCGGCTCAGGAGCCGCATGCGGCTCTAGAGCACAGCCCTAGTGGCTCCCTGGCTGTAGCATTATTACATACACACTGGGCTCTAGAACACAGCCCTAGTGGCTCCCTGGCTGTAGCATTATTACATACACACTGGGCTCTAGAACACAGCCCTAGTGGCTCCCTGGCTGTAGCATTATTACATACACACTGGGCTCTAGAACACAGCCCTAGTGGCTCAGTGGCTGTAGCATTATTACATACACACACTGGGGTGATCCACACCAAAATAATATAAACATTCCAGTCACCCAAAACGCGTTGCACTGTCTGACAGTTGCCAGTTAAAGTAGCACTTGGCCATGTCAAAAAAGCCCAGCAGTTATCAGAGGTGGAGCTTTCAATCTGAACCACCCATTTTCAAAGGTTTACTCAGTTTACTATGTCATTAATATACCTCTGAGATGTTGTGTGGACTAGAAATGGAGTTCTGTAAAACTCCTTTATTTTATTTTTTTTAGAAACTCTGAAGAAAGGTTGGGTTTCACCATGTTAATGATTTTTCTTTGAGGACCTTTTTTTTCTGAGAGTGTGCAAATGGAACCAAATGGACCCGCCAGGGTCCATTTGGTTCCATTTGCACACTCTCAGGAAAAAAAATAATAAAATGCGGCTCCAGACAGATTTTGAATTTAATTTTGGGTCGAAAATGTCTCTTTCAACATCTTGGGTTGCCGACCCCTGATCTAGGCCTATATGTTTGAGTGTACAGTGTGCTGTCTGACCAATCAAGTATTCAATCAATAAAAGCCAGAGGTAGTGGTGAATAGATGAAGCCTATCCTTGCACAGTTGCTGTAGAATTTCAGGTGATGGTGTCACGAATATGATGACTTGCATAACTACGCAAGGCCTTCACCCTAGTCGCTGACCTAGCTGTAGTGTTCATCCTGCTTGTGTTTGCAAGATGCATTTTGCAAATGGTTTAGTTCAGTCATCAGTCTGTCACATTAATGAACTTTGTACTGTTTAGTGCCTTACTGCTTTAGAAGCGTTTATTTTATGCTTTTTCGGCAAATCAGTTATTTTTGATGAGATTTAAGGGAAGTGGACAATTCTTTCTTAATCCAGCTGGAGAAATGCTGCCTCAGCTTCCCCCAGCAGGTAGTTGGTCATCTTCACATGGGAGGGATGTATTACCAGCCAAAAATGTAGTCCATGGTTAGTGTCCGTGGGATTCAAACCAGAAGTAGGTGTGGAGGATATGACTCACCTCAGCCAGCCCACGCATGCAGCCCCAGCTCGTTGCCAGGCGTTTTCTATTGGGTATTAGAATGTCCAGTGCGCACCTCAATACTTCTTACTAGTAGAACAAAGTTCCACCCTAAGCACCGCCCTACTTTTAAAAGGGGGTAGAGGAGACATGCCGGGGCACTGTCTTTACACATCCCTGCCGCGAATTACACGAGGAGAGCACCTCCTCCAGTCACGGCAGTGTATATGACGGTACGCTTCATCAGCGGGCAATAGACAAGACAATGTTTCTGCATCGTCGATTTTAGGTATCTACGGGAACTGGAGAATCTGTTTAAATGTACTTTGTGTGAGATTTGTATGGCACACAGTGGGGGTCAATACGTCCCATTTCTGATTTTCTGTCCATTGTCAGTCCTGGGATGATCTTTGAGTATCCGGCTGACACTTGGAGTAGTAGTTTGCAGGGCATGCACTACTGTTTTGACGAGGAGGTGACTGAGGACTTGAACAAGCTGTTGTTGGAAGAGATCTCATGGTGGCAGGCTGAGGCCAGTCTTCTGTCTCCGGTGTTTGCCAGCCTGTCACCAACATCCTACTTCGTTTCACAATATCCACAGAGAGAGCGAGGGAGCGGTCATAAAGGTCCATTTGCTATCGTCATACACTGGCCGTTGCTTCTGTCTTGTGTGGTAATATTAAAAGTCCTTTCAGGCGGGCAATGTGTACTGTTCATCGATTTGGAGCTGCTGTAGAACAGCATTTTATTTTGACCCAAACTCATTTTAAACATTGATTTTTTTTCTTCAAACAGGCAACAGCAGTACATTAGCACAGTTTTGTTTTTTTGTTATTGTTATTGAGTTTGGTATTTTCTAAAACCACCAGATGCTTTGTGTAAAACCGCAAATACAATACAGCACATTGCAAAAGTAAATCACTGCCCGCAGTACTGCACAACCATGTACACACAATGTTTATTAATGCTTATTTCCTCACTGCATGTGAGGATGGTTTTGTGAGTCACTACTAAGTTCCTTTACTCAGCTGTCTCGCTTCTTGGTACACTAACTTGGACTTAGTTAAGTTAATATAAAACGGAGATCAGATGCGATGATGCAGCGTACTGCTACTCCAACTACAGTAGTTCATTTGCAGATTAGATAAGTGCACAGCTCAGGGAGTAGATTCAACGCAGGACTTGTATATTATACATCCCAGGGAGTACAGTAGATAGTTGTTTAAAGGGTATTGCATATGTCGGGTCGTTCTGGTACGTCCTTTAGTCTAGACTAGGAGTGGGCAATTATTTTTCCCAAGGGGCCAAATGAGACACATATAATATTGTGGAGGGCCAAGGCTAAAGGCGGAATTAAAGTCTGTGTAATAAGTTAATTTCAAGATAAAAGTAAGAGTAACACCAAGCATTTTGACACCAGGGCCCTCTATATATTCAGTATTTGAGCCACAGAGGACCAACATTTGATGACATTTTAGCCCCACAGATCCCAAAACTAAAGACTTCTTTTGCTTTTTATCCACAATTCCAGGCTGGATTTGGGAAACAAAACAGTCCAACATACAGATCAAAATGACTATTAATCTACATTCTCTAGTTGTGTAGACTTGGGATAATTCACATGAATGTTGTAACTCTTGAGAGTTGAAACCAAATGGACCTGCAAGGGTCCATTTGGTTTCATTTTTACGCTCTCAAAGAGTTAAATCTGGTTAACCAACTTTCCATATTTAACTGGAACTTGCTCAAGGACCACTGGTGGTCCCCGGACCACTGGTTGAAAACCACAGTAGGCTACCCTTTCACGGGCCGGTAAGAGTCAGCCAAAGGGCCGCATTTGGCCCCCGGGCCACATAATGCCCAGGTATGGTCTAGACGGTATAATGTGTCACAGTAACCAGACCTGACCTGTTGACCTCTGGGTGCTGCTCGGCTGGGAGGTGGGGGTTGGGGGTCGGGTTGGTGGGGGAGTGGATTAACAGCCTGGCTAATATTCCTTTTCATTAGTCATTAGTCAGGGCCTTGGAGAGCGCTGGCAGACAAGCACTGGACCGTGTCCCAGTGTCTCCCTGCCTGGTTTGCCCCCTCGCATGCTGCTGATTGTCGAGCTTGCTTACTACTGCCGCAATCTGAAGGTTTTCCCTCGGGCAGAAATTGAATCATTGTCTTTTTTTAATTGAATCATTGTTCTTTTTCTAGAGAGCCATTTAGAAGAAGTTACACACTTTTTAGTATTTCATGTTAACACTCTCCGTGCCAGCCCTTTTTCATATTTTTGGAGGTAGCCAGTGCCAGTTTTTTTCATCAAAAACTCATATTTCATATTTCGGTCCATGTTTCCGCACGGACAAGTTAGTTGGCCGCACACACTTCCGGTTCCGGTTTGGTAGGTCTCTTGTTATTGTCTATCAATGGTGGATGCGGTCGCTGCTAGCTGCTGTTAGCATGGGGATCGAATTAAACCGGCGCCGGTAACTACGTCATTTACAGTAGCGTTTACGTCAGCAGCATCAGTCGTTACTGTAAATCATAATGATAACGAAAGACGTAGATCTATTTCAATGGCATGAAAACTGTTAAGGAAGGTAAGGAAGAAGTCTAATATAATGTCTGTTTTCGGGCCATTTCGGGTCCTCAGGTTTTGTATCTCTCGGAGTTGGTGCTTTTTTGTTTTGAGATGGAGTTATTGTAATAGCGGTGGCGGGCCAATTGCGTCTGTTTGGATATGGGACCTGTGCAGACCTCGAGTAGGATCCACTTTCACCTAAAACATACAGTAATGCTTTAAAACAAGCAGTAGTACCTCCACCGGTTCAGCCGGGTGCTTGTCACCCAATGGAGGGGAGAGGAACCGGTTGGTTTGCGGTGGCAAATGGCTTTTGCTGTCTCTCGCATGAAGTCAGTCCATTGCTCACTCAAGGTCGACAGATGGAGTGTAACAATGAGATTTTCTTGAGTACAGCCTCTGAGAATAGTAGGGTTATGCCTTACAAGCCCTCCTGTGCACTCCGATCAGCTGACACATGGAAACGAACTATGGAATGCATTTCGCATAGCCATCAGAACCACAGACTCACTCCCTATCTTCCACCACAGTCTGAAAACACACCTCTTCAGACTCTCAGCCCTTGGCACTTGCAGTACATAGAGCTGGGTTTTTAAATGGCATATTAAACTTCCATAGTATAGGATGTCAAATGTATTACCATGTTTTATGCTTAAATTGTAAACTGTAAAATAAATAGCAAATTCTACTTAAATTGCAATTGCAAATTAATGTGTATGTATCTAAATCTGTATGTAAATCTAATCTGTATGCATATGATGCATTGCAATGTTTTTACTTGATGTAAATTGCTCTGGATTAAGAGCGTGCCAAATGCCTAAATTGTAGCAATAATTAGGAAGGTGCTTTAGACAACTTTATATGCTTAAATAAATAGAGACAGAATTGTTTGGTTTGAAACAACAAAGAAGAAACAAAACGTCTGCCATCTTAATCAGGTTTTGGAGCTCCGATAAATGGTGTAAACAGAGAAACACGCCTGGTTTCTCTCTCTGTAGCTCTCCCTCCCCCACAGTCTACCCACTTAATGCTTATGTCTTTTATCTTCTTAATGACTAATTAGGTTCCATAACGCTGCTTAAACACAGCCGACTCAATGTCTGTGGGTGTGTGTGTGGGTGTGTGCGTGGTGTGAATTTAGACATCAGAATCTTCTGTTTGGACTTGGAATGTAACAAACACATTTTTCGCGCCTGTAAAGCGGTGTGTGTGTAAAGCGGTGTGCGTGTGCGTGTGCGTGTGCGTGTGCGTGTGCGCGCGCGCTCGCAAACCTTGTGCTCGAAGTCATATACAAAGGTTGACACTAACTGGAACCTCTGTAGAGGAGGTTCCAGAAAATACTGTGTGTTTTATTATCTGACGCAGGAATTAATGGGTGTTTTTTCACTGGAATTTTGTATACAGTCTTCCATCATGATCTGTTTACTCTGCTTGCTTCTATATTTTAACTGCTGAACAGAAACCCTTTGGGTGTCATATTAATTATGGTAATTATAACACAATTCTTGCGAAACAAACTTAAATATAGAACAACAAAGAAATATGCAGTTCTTTCCTCTTCTAACGTCCCAAATGAACAAGGACGGATTGGGGAGGGACTTAGTGAAGGCCAATTGTGACGACGCGAATGAGGCTGCTTTGATGTGACAGTGCCATTATGTACAATGTTGGACTAATGGTGTTAAAACGGCTCATAATGTGGAATTAATTTCCAAGCTGAACTGGCTGTGACACCTTCCTATATTTCCTCTGACAGGGGAACCATGGGACACGGAGTAGGCTGACTGGGAGGGCCTAGCAACACACACCAATCGTGAGTATACATGATCTGTCATTACCACATGCAAAGACGCCAACCATTACGCATTTTGCGTATCTGCTACTCATATTGACCTCTGACTACGCTGCTACGATTAATCACTGCAGAATACGCAAAGAGCGCAAACCCTCTGTTTTTCCCATGTAGTAGTAGGCGTTGTTGGCGTACGCCAACTCCGTTCACCTCATGGGGCCAGTCCATCTACATAAACGTCTGTTGGATAGTGACATGAATAGTGACAGCCGGAAGTTACTGAATGCATTGAAGCCTATGGGCTCGTGCGAGTACGTGGACCACATGACCAGGCTGTTTTCTGACCCCTCGATGTCGCAACTCTTCTACTAGATGGCTCTGCCTTAGACCTTGGTTTCTAGCGACGTGATTGGTCTGCGTCCCCATCGGAAGGGAGCCTTAGCTTAGATAGCACCCAGCTAACAGTGCATTCGCGTCGGCCGCGGCTCACGGTGGTAGTGCTAATCGCCTGAGTTGTCTCCTATTAAAATATTATTTTACTATATGGCTCTGGCTCGAGCCTCCAGTGGGGTCGTTCATGTTGTCTCGTTATGGCGGCCGCAGCCTCGCGCTGCTCGGCTCCGCTCCGAGGACGAGGAGGTGCTCGAGCATGTTTTTTCCCCCGTGCCTGTTGGCTGTGGCTGCCGCCGGTCCCGCGTGTCGGTCGGTCGGTCGCACGGCGGCGGACCGCGTGAGGGAGAGGCTCGAGGAGACTAGTAGATTGGAGCGACCCGAAGTGAAGAACTAGTGAGCGTAATGAGGCGGTCGCTCCGAATTCTAACCGCGGAACAAACAACCAAACTGAGATGGATGGATAGAATAGTGAAGACGCCATGATGACCATCCAAACTTTACCAGGGGTTTTCAACTTTTTCGATACCAGGGCCCACTATTTATTCAGTATTTGAGCCACGGACGACCATTAGAGGAGTTTTTTTTTAGCCCCACAGACCCCAAAAACTAAAGATTTCTTATGCTTTTGTCCACAATAACAGACTGGATTTAGGAAACAAAACAGGCAAACCTACAGATTAAAAAGGACCATTAATGTTCCAGTTCTGTAGACTTGGGCTAATTCAGATGATGAATAGGCTACTTTAACTCTTTGAAAGTGTAAACATGAAACCAAATGGACCCGCATGGGTCCATTTGGTTTCATATTTAGACAAATATTCATTTCTGTATATCTAATCATAGTGGAGGTGGAAGGGAAAAGAAATAGGCCTAATGGTGGTGGTGGTGGTGGTGGGGGGGGGGGGGGGGGGGGGGGGGGGCAGTTCTTACAACAACTCCAGTCATGTTATGAATGAATGTTTTTTTTTATAAACAAGAGATGAGAGTTACAGTACAAGTCAAGTACACACTGCAAGGTTGAATGCTTTTCACCATTTATCCGCCATTTGATTACATTTTCACTCCAAAGACCTAAAATTAAAGAATTCTTTTGATTTTGTCCACAAATCCAGGCTGTATTTTGCCAACAAAACCGTGTAAACTTCTTAATTAAGTGGTGCTAATTCCGATAATGAATATTTTAACTCTTGAGAGTGTCAAAATGAAACCATTTGGTTTCATTTTTACACTCTCAAGAGTTACATCTGGTTACCCAACCTTCCGTCATTTAGCCTGGAGACCACCTGGAATCATCTCAAGGACCACTGGTGGTCCCCAGACCACCTGTTGAAAACCCCTGGTATATAATATAGTAGTGTTCATGGAATGCGGTCCAACTCCAAAGGTTTTGGATGTGGGATGCCTTCCTCCTAAATGCAGGCATTTCTAAGTGACCCCAAACTTTTGAACGCTAGTGTATCAGTGTCATGGATTTCAATGTTTGGGGGCACCCAACTTCTTTTGGGCTAAAATCTACTGAAACATACCTCCATGATAAGTGAGAATGTGAAGTTAATATTGGCATACAAATGTGCCTTGCTGCAATGTGCGCTGCACTGCCGTGCTGCCGCGCTGTCGGGCCGCTGCGCCGCCGCGCCCCGGTAATTTGCTACTCAAAAACATTTTCAAAGGTTGGCATGTATGCACATGTACCCTAGCATCCGTTTTTATGGCCCAAAGTGCATTGCAAATTGCAGACCTACGAGTTAACAACATGTGTTATGACGCAGATCGGCTATGTTTCCACAAAGGGTTTCGTGTAGAGAGAGGGGGCGGTGGGCTTGTAGAAACTAGGTTTGACCTATTGGATGAGTCTAAATGACGATTGGATGAGACCAATAGTTTTAAATGGAGACGAGCAGATAACTAGGTGCTCACTGAAGATGAAAGTCAGTAATGTTAAAACAGTGAAAAGGTGCTCCTAGATCAGCTGGGATAAAACTTATGATAAAAAAGATCTAAAGCTAAAACAGCAGAAGATACTGTATTATAATTAAACCCACATGTTTTGAACTATTCTGGTCTTTATCATTCCTGATGAAGTCCGGAATGGTTATATGATGAAAGAGGTCGAGTGCTCAGATTTAATTGGCTGGTTGTCTGTTTTATTTTGCTAATGCAATGATCTGTCTCCACTCCATAGAAATTCAATTAGGCAAATGTAGCCTAAAGCAATGAAATGCAAAGCAGTTTGGACCAAGTTATGCAGTGGGACACATTGCACTGGTGTCCAGAGAGTAAAAAGACAATCAGGGGGCAACAATTGAAATTACAACAAAACTGTCTTCTAGTGGTTGCTGTCCAACTTATTCAAAGCAATGATTCATAAATTAATTTTCAGAGCTAGAGCTCTGTACATACAGACACATTTAGTACATTTCACCCTGGCCATTTAGACAGATGATCCACATACTGTACTGTACACAGTATACAACTTGAAAGCATTGAGCAGTCCACCGGTACTGAATGGAACAGAGAGATCACATGTGTTGCCCCCTCCCTCAAGGCTGCCAGTTTAAAGATATATAAACGTCTTGTGCTTTGTAATAGCGTTTCGGCATCAGGCCTTCCTCAGTCTTCCTCAGTGTGTTCTTAGAAAGTGGTCAGAGTGTGTGTGTGTGCGTGTGCGTGTGCGCGTGCGCGTGTGCGTGCGCGTGTGTGCCGGGAAGGACTGGTAGACAGACACTACCGTAATTTCTGGACTATAAGCCGCACCGAAATATAAGCCGCACCAGCTAAGATTGGGGCAAAATACTGTTTTTTTTTTTTTTTTCCTTTTATAAGCCGCACCTGACTATAAGCCGCACCAGGCACCAGGCAACAAGCTTCATGTTAGAGCAGTGGTTTTCAACCTTTTTGATACCAGGGCCCACTACTTATTCAGCATTTGACAACATTTTCACCCCACAGAACCCAAAACTAAAGATTTCTTTTTGTTTTGTCCACCATTCCAGGATGGATTTTCGCACAACACAACAGGCAAAACATGGATATCAAAATGACCATTACTTATGACTTCTTAATTAAGTGGTGCTAATTTAGATGGTGAATATCATAACTCTTGAGAGCGTAAAGATGAAACCAAATGGACCCGCAAGGGTCCATTTGGTTTCATTTTTACGCTCTCAAAGAGTTATATCTGGTTAACCAACTTTCCAGTCTGAGGGGCCCACCTGGAACCCTCTCAGGGACCACCTGTTGTAGACCCCTGGGTCAAAAGCATGTAAAAAAAAAAGTAGCGGCTTATAGTCCGGAAATTACGGTACTTTGACATGACAAGTACTTTGTGTGTGTTTCCAGGCTTCCACTGTGGTGTATGACATGGCCACGGCCTCGTCTAGAACAGAGTCTAGCAATAACCACGGAGGAACAAAACAGCTCCATGCCATTGGTGAGTTCAAATATCATTTACATCATCCAGTACCTCTCCAGCGGCAACCCACATTTTCGATAACCATTAGGCCATTTGATATGATCTGGGACTCTGGGACCCGAATCTACGTTGTTAGTGTAACTAGAAAAGATTACATTCAAATACACGCTGTTTCTCTCTGAGAGTTGACGATTGTGAATCAACGTGATTATGTAGCAAGCAGCAGACATGATGCTTTCTCCTTTGATGCCTCCCCTGAAGGATCATGTCTACTGCTTCCAACCATGTGACTCCCATTGGAAATGAATTGAGAGTTGACTTTCTCCTATTGGAAATGAGGGCAGAGTTGACTTTGGAGACAGTAAATGTGTGTATGCTACCATACCTTGATTTAGTTCTAAAAAAGGGGTCCGGTTGTTATTGGGTGAAAAAAGAAACTCCTTATTGACTGTTTCCACTTCCACTACCCCAACATATTTTTACATATTAATGCATAGCTGTTTTTGAATATGTGAATACTGTAGTTTCAGATATAGACATGTTCTAATTCAGCTCTGATTGGCTGTCTTGAACAACATTGGTTCACATTTTGTTTACAATGTTTGTAATGTACGAACATTACGACAATTTGCTCTCTGCACCGCTGTGTGAGCAGCTGCGTGTTTGCTCTGGTTTTCTCTGATGACCTCCAAGGATTCTGTTCTACGTTGTGCCTAGTTTGTCTTAACACTTTGGTAAAGACAAACTGCATGGCACTGTAGAGGTGCAAAGTGAAATGATAATATTTGTGAATGTCATTGCTTGCCCCCCCTCCCCTCCATCCTGCTGTGACCTGCAGTTTCCTGTGCCAAACTCAAGAGGAAGAAGAGCCTGTTTGGAACGGCCATCTACGTGGAGGTGACCGCCGAGGGGGAATCGTGTCGCACGGCAAAATCACACAGCTCCTCCAACCCCAAGTGGGATGAGAGAATAACTCTGTAAGCAACACCTATTGATCCTTGATCCTTTTTAACCCTTTCTGTACTGTAACAGGTTTTGGTCTTCTAACGATTATGCTTAGATCTATACTTTAGCTATTGAGCACCCTATGAGCTTGTAGGTCTGCCAGTTTTGGAAAAAAAAAGTGGTGCATCTTTGAATATATTATTTCAGAAGCAAACATTTTTAACTCAAACCTTTGCTTCTGGGGGATTTCTAGAACACGTTTTCAGATGGGGGTACGCAGCCAGATATAGATAAATTTGGTGGTCCTTGGCATGAAATATGTTGAGCATCGCTGACACAGGAACCTAGATTTTTCAGCAAAACTAGAATCTAGTGTCGGGGGCACAGTGGTTAGTGCTGTCGCCTCACATCTAGAAGGTCCTGGGGACGATAGGGACGCTGTGGGTTCTGTCGGCATGTCTCCTCCTCAACGTCATCAATGCCCATACCTGAGGCAGGGTTGGCGAAAGTGGAAAGCGGAGTTTGCATCTTCTCCCCATGTCCCCTAGGGTAGGTACCCTCTCAAAAACATGCAGTATTCCTTTCTGGTCTCTAGACTGCCTCCCCTGGCCAGTCGGGGTGCCTGATAGAGAGAATAAGAACTGGTTGGAATAACGTGTTGTTTTTGTCGACTAAGACTAAAGACTAAGTCGACTAAGGTTTTTGATATTTAGTCGACTAAGACTAGACTAACAAAAATGAATTTCAGAAGACTAAATGGGACTAAAAGATGTGTGTTTGCAAAAGACTAAGACTAAGACGAAGACTAAATCATAACCTAAGACTAATGGCAATAGGAAACATTTTTAACTAATTTTTTTCGTTCTTTTTAAGTATGTGAACATATCTGCAGTATAGATTGCATACGTTTTCAGGAAAGGGACTTATTACTAATGCAGTAATTTTATACAAAGACATAAAACAAAACATCTTTCATACTAAAAACTATAAATCTGTATAACATATATAAACCTCCAATGCATGTGTATGTAAGACTAAACTACCAAGACTAAGACTAAAAAAAGACTAAGACTAAAAAAGACTAAGACTAAAAAAAGACTAAGACTGAGACTAAGACTAAATCGACGTTGATATTTCGTCGACTAGACTAAGACTAAAAAAATGAATTTCAGAAGACTAAATGGGACTAAAAGACGAAATATGTGTTACTCAAAAGACTAAGACTAAGACAAAATATTCTCAAACAAACAACACTGGTTGGAATAACGTGTTCCTTCCACGCGCCATGTCCAACAAAGTAAACTCCCCCCTGTCCGGTGAAAAGGAAGCAGCTTGGACTCCTCATGTATTGAAGGAAGCATGAGGCCAGTCCGCTGCCTCCCCAGGTTGGCGGAGGGTGTGTAGCACCCAGAATCACATTAGGAATTGGCACTGCGTGTAGGTTGCAGGTTGCAAAATCGTGGGATAAAAATAATGAATGAATAAATAAATCTAGTGTCAGAAACTAGAATGTAGCGTCAGATACTGGAACAATGTAATGTCAGAAACTAGAACGTAGCATCAGAAACTAGAATCTAGTGTCGTAACATCTGGTGTCAAAAACTAAAATGTAGTGTGAGAAGATTGAATCTCATGTCAGAAACTAGAATCTACTGTCAGAACAAAGGATTAAGGCCGTCAACAGATTTTCAAGCTAATGTATCACATCTTTAGCTTGAAAATCAATTGCTATTTGAAGCCTGACTTGTGCTGTACCTCTGTTCGTCTTGTGTCTCTCCCTCATGCAGCTGTATAGCACGTGCTGTACAACTTGCTACATGTGTTTGTTCTATAAGGAAATATGTACAGTATGTACATTGTACATGCATGAATAGCCATCACACAATAAATGCTCTTCACATGGTTTTATTACCCTTTGATGTTCGTCAGAGGGCAATACACCCCGTGGAAAAAGGACATGCATTGTCTGCTGCCTAATGGCTATTCCTTTATTGTCTCCACCAGGCCGGAGGCATGGTGGAGAATATGTTTCACCCTCCGTCCGTGTGTGTGTCCGTCCGTCCGTCTGTTACCAGCTAATCTCCGGCGCCGTTTACCCGATTGATGCCAAAATTTGCACACACACTCCCTGGATGCCAACGATGAACCTCTGCTCTCAATTTTCCAGAGGGGCTTAATATAGCGCCACCAGGAGGCTGATTCTTGCAATTATTTGGGAAAAATCTGTGTGTGCGTCCGTCTGTTAGCAGCTAATCTCCCAAACCGTTAACCCGATCGATGCCACAATTTGCACACACACTCCCTGGATGCCAACCATGAACCTCTGATCTAAATTTTCCACAACAGCCTGTTATAGCGCCACCAGGAGGCCGATTCGTGGCATCTTTTTACAAAAAATGTGTGTGTGTCTGTCTGTTACAGGCTAATCTCCCAAACCATTAACCCGATCGACATCACAATTTGCCTCAGATTTTCAACAACGGCATGTTATAGCGCCATCAGGAGGCCGATTTTTGTCATCTTTTTGCAAAAAAATCTGTGCGTGTGTCTGTCTCTTAGCAGCTAATCTCCCAAACCGTTAATGTGATCGATGCCACAATTTACACATACACTCCCTGGATGCCAACCATGAACCTCTGATCCAAATTTTCCACAACGGCCTGTTATAGCGCCACCAGGAGGCCTATTCATGGCATCTATTTACAAAACAATGTGTGTGTGTCTGTCTGTTAGCAGCTAATCTCCCAAACCGTTAATGTGATCGATGCCACAATTTACACACACACTCCCTGGATGCCAACCATGAACCTCTGATCCAAATTTTCCACAACTTCCTGTTATAGCGCCACCAGGAGGCCTATTCATGGCATCTTTTTTACAAAAAAATGTGTGTGTGTCTGTCTGTTACCAGCTAATCTCCCAAACCATTAACCCGATCGACATCACAATTTGCATACACACTCCCTGGATGCCACCCATGAACCTCTGCCCCAAATTTTCCACAACGGCATGTTATAGCGCCACCAGGAGGCCGATTTTGTAAAGATGATGAACACAGCAGGCAATTTACATAAAATCTTCAACACACTATAATACTAGGCTGAGAAAAATATTCCACTCTTTTCACAATGGCTTGTTATAGCGCCACCAACAGGTGAACATTTGAAAAAACACATTTTTGGACAAAATGCCTCAAATCATCCAAATGCTGAAGTCATAATAATAATGGTACCCTATTTTACATTGGCCTATTATAGCGCCACCAGGAGGCCACAACCTGTCCTGGCCTGGTGGAGACCTGTGCCCAGAAGGCACTTTTCTAGTTTACATTTTTACTTCCCCCGAGCCGCCACCTATTACTTCTCATAGTGTTGCAGAGTTTTCTGCTCCTGTGGTTTCTCTGTCAAGCTGTACACTATACAGCCAATGAGGCAGAGTCAATCCCCATGATGTTCTAGGGTGGATGTAACATTTCCCAATTGGGGGGGCAGCAGAAAATGGTAAGGGGGCAGCTTCATCGCCTGCGTCGCTTCGCGCCACAGGCGCTGAAGCCGCATCCTTACCATTTTCAGTAGTGTTTCAAATACTTTTTAAATATAAGCACTGAAATATCTTTCGGTTGTTTTGCATGCCATCATGTTTGAGGGGTTAGACTGGGCATTTAGGGGGGGGGGGCATTGCCCCCCCATGCCTATGCCTAGATCCGCCCCTGTTCTAGAGAGCATGAGGAATACAGATGGGGCAAACCCTCTCTCTGTTTCCTATTTACTCAAATCACATGTCGTATGGCCCTGTGTGCTGTAAGTTCTTCTGCTAATTCTCTTTTCTAGGAAGAGAACGCCTGTTCTCACAATTTGCAGATTGTCCAATCACGAGAGGGACAACTTAAACAATGACTTGTTGCATATTACTACTGTAACATCGACACTGAAGATGACCGAACATGTCTAACACTGTTGCACAAGACGCCCATAGACGTCTTTTAAAAAAAAAATCAAAATCAAAAAACATTGCATGCTCGAGACATCTGGGGACATCTTATGATTTTTTTTCATTGATCTAGCTCAGGGGTTTTCAACCGGTGGTCCGAGGACCACCAGTGGTTCCAGGTGGTCCCCAGGCTAAATGATGGAGAGTTGGTTAACCACGGGTAACTCTTTGAGAGCGTTTACACCCTCGAGAGTTAAAATATTCGCCCTCTGAATTAGGCAAAGTCGACACAACTAGAGAATGTAGAAGATTAATGGCCATTTTGATCTGTATGTTTGGCTGTTTTGTTTCCAAAATACAGCCTGGAATTGGGGACAAAAACAAAAGAAATCTTTAGTTTTGGTGGTCTGTGGGGGCTAAAATGTCATCAAATGGTGGCCTGTAGCTCAAATGCTGAATAAATGGTTGGCAGTGGTATCAAAAAGGTTGAAAACCCCTGATCTAGCTAAAAAGATTTTTTTTTTGAAACATGGTTGCTAGGCAACACCTTTCTCGACCTGTTTGTTGACTTCCATCATGGGTTAGTCTAAGTTGGATGCCCCGTGGAGTCATCAGCAGCTTGTACTGTAAGTGTGGGCAGAACTTTGCAGCTCTGTGGCGTCTGAGCGGCACATGGCCGGATGCCAGACATGTCTTCATGGAAACTAATTGGCTTGATTGGATAATCAAGACAAATCGGCGTGTTGCTGTGTCAGTGGTCATCACTTCTTTTTCGTTCTGTTCTGGAAGTTCTATAGGTCAGCTCTCTGAACAATACACCTTTAGGCTATGATCCTGAATTGCTCCACTTTAGGTTGTATATATAAATACCCATCCTTTAAATATAAGACAGCACTGTGCTACTTTTCTGTTTTTTGCCCGTCTATTAGTATTTGCACATTCTAATGCAGTGTTAAAAGGTTACATGTTATACATTCTTAGTCTTAAAGTGTAGGTAACCTGCAAAAAACTCTCAAAACTGTTGACACATGTCCCTCAAAAATAGCCTAAGTATCCCAATGATATATTTAAAATGCCTGATGGGGCTGTCCACATCTCACTGTTCTCACATTTGAGGTTTATAAAAAATAAAATTACTACATCCGCCACTTTGGGAAATGTAGTTCTGAATCGGTTGATGTCGCGGGTGTGTGACGTCAATAGGAGAATGTCTTTTCTTCTTGTTGCAATGCTAACTCCGATGGACACGCCCTTCTCCTCGTCAGCACGGTATCTCCCCAGCAACGCAGATGTGTTTATTGAGTATAGACAGAATCAGCGTGGAGTCGAGACTATTTATAGCGCTCAGTTCTTGGAACAAGTTTTCGGTCGTCTACAACTTTTGGAAAATGCCAAAGAGATGCGTAATCGGTCGGGGGGGGGGGGGGGGGGGGGGGGGGGGCGGGAGTGCACCGGAGTGCGCGACTCTGCCTATAATCTGGCATACTGAGCGTGGATGTTTTTACGCAGTGTGCTACTGCCCGGACATGAGATTGTGAAAGAGATTGTAAAGGCGAAGCTGCTGCTGATCTCCGAGATGATCAGGATCAGTGGGTAGACGCAGCAGTGGTCCGCTGGCTCGTTCGGTTATTTACGACAGTAGTTTTCAACCTTTTTGATACCAGGCCCACTATTTATTCTGCATTTGAGCCACGGACCACCGTTTGAGGACATTTAGCCCCACAGACCCCAAAACTAAAGATTTCTTTTGCTTTTGTCCATCCATTCCAGTTGTGTACACTTGGGCTAATTCAGATGATAAATATTTTAACTCTTGAGGGTTACGATCTCAATAGCTACATTTGGTTGACCAACTTAGCTGGGGACCACCTGGAACTCTTTCAGGGACCACTGGTGGTCCCCGGACCACCGGTTGAAAACCCCTGATTTACGAGCATGTTTACCAAGATTACTCTCTCCTTCACAAATACTCCTCCTGTTTTTAATGTTATCATCATGGTTCTATCCCAGCATAAAGCACAGTTGCTGCTAACGTAATGTCCATAATCCATCCACCGAGTCCCCTCGCATTCCAGCGGCAAAAAACAACTAAACTTTGGCTTGGTCAAGAACTCCAGTTTGTTCCCATTCAGGCAGCTCGAGCGCGCAGTTTCCGACTCCGCAATGTCGCAAGTCTTGTACTAGATGGCTCTGAGCCACTAGTCAGCTGGAGTGAAGGCACGCAGTGTTGCCAACTTGGCGCATTTGTCGCTAGATTTAGCGCTTTTTCAGACCCCCCTAGCGCCCAAATTAGTGAAAAACTCCTGGCGGAAAATCTGGTGCTTTTTTGCTGGAGAGTTGGGGTGAAATTGATTGACAGGCGCCAGAGATAAAACCCTCATTTTTCACCATTTCTCCTCCTATGACAGTGGTTTTCAACCAGTGGTCCCCAGGCTAAATGATGGACAGTTTTGTTAAACAGATGTAACTATTTGAGAGCGTAAAAATGAAACCAAATGGACCCTTGCGGGTCCATTTGGTTTCATTTTTACACTCTCAAGAGTTAAAATATTCATCATGTGTGTTAGCCCAAGTCTACACAACTAGAGATTATACAATATTAATGGTCATTTTGATCTGTATGTTAATATATTCGCTTCGAGGCAAGCATCTAGCGCATTCTAGTGCATTTTGGAAGTGACACTAGTGCATTTTGGATTTTGGAAGTTGGCAACAGTGAAGGCACGCCCCTCGCAACTGCAGTGTATACAACCATAGCCACATACGCTATCTCTGTTTCAACGTGGATTTTGCAAAAACGGTCTGAGAGACTGTCTGAGTAAAAACAACGTGTGGTGGCCGCACTATCCCCGGCCACGATCGTTAACAGCGTTATGTATGTACTCCCTTACGAGAGTGTTTAATATGGTAATTCCCACGGCCACTCTTCTATGCAAGTCTATGCAAGTCAGTGGGAACCCGATGAGATGTTCTCCTAATGACGCGCCATATCAACTCGTAACTTTCCGGCGTGATTGGCCAGTGCTTCGGGGGTTGGACCACCTTTCTTCTGATAGCCCCCAGAGCAAATACACACCAAGTATTGTTGTATTGGCAAATGTGTTTGTAATTATGACACAATTTGATTGGGAAAAGTAGTGCAAAACAGGTTACTTACACTTTAAGCCAAACTGATTCGGTTTTAATGTTTAGAATATACTATAGCCCTGTTTTCAGCTGCCTACTTTTGGTTCTCTCTTGTAGTTGAGCTCATTGATCGAACTAAACTAAACAAAATTTGTACAGTTGTTAATCACAGTCACAGACTCAATAGGGCTTTAGTGGTTCAGATTCAATAAAGGAAACCAAATTATAACCCCTGACCTTCAATCTGTCATTTCAAATGGTTCTTCATGTAGAATCCACGTTATTATTTCTTTAATCTCTTGAACCTTTTTAATCCTATTTTTATTCTGGGCATGTCATAAAAAGGGCATACATTTTGCAGAAATACGGGATAAGCTCATAATTCGTCGCATGGGAGATGCCCCCCGAACAACAAAAGTATATTGGGTTTTGTTGGGTTTAATGTTAAGCATGGCCCACACTGTTCAAGCACCACCACTGCAGTTGCATTGGGATTTCAGTTTTTCATAGTAAATGCAACCTACGTTCGTATGTGAGATTGTGGATCTTTGTCACATTTTACATTTGAAAATAACTGAGGCTTGAGTGATTAATCCACTGGAAAACACCAATTCACATTTATTATATATATCAAATGCATGTCCGTACAGATTAGCCCAGAGGGCACGGAGTGAGGAGGACAAGGAGACATTCTTCATTAGAGCCACTGTAATGGATAGGTAGCTGTTTAATCCTCCTGGGCATTCCAAACACTAACATTTGTGTTCCCACTGCCAAAAACCTGCTTCCCTCTGTGGATTGTTTCCCAGGAAAAGCTCCTTGGGTGTAGACACACTGCCTGTCCTCACTGGACAGACTGGCACTGGGGTCAGTCTCTGTCCTCAGTCACTGGACAGACTGGCACTGAGGTCAGTCTCTGTCCTCAATCACTGGACAGACTGGCACTGAGGTCAGTCTCTGTCTCCACTGGACAGACTGGCACTGAGGTCAGTCTCTGTCTCCACTGGACAGACTGGCACTGAGGTCAGTCTCTGTCTCCACTGGACAGACTGACACTGAGGTCAGTCTCTGTCTCACTGGACAGATTGGCACTGAGGTCAGTCTCTGTCTCACTGGACAGACTGGCACTGAGGTCAGTCTCTGTCTCACTGGACAGACTGGCACTGAGGTCAGTCTCTGTCTCCACTGGACAGACTGGCACTGAGGTCAGTCTCTGTCTCACTGGACAGACTGGCACTGAGGTCAGTCTCTGTCTCACTGGACAGACTGACACTGAGGTCAGTCTCTGTCTCACTGGACAGACTGACACTGAGGTCAGTCTCTGTCTCACTGGACAGACTGACACTGAGGTCAGTCTCTGTCTCACTGGACAGACTGACACTGAGGTCAGTCTCTGTCTCACTGGACAGACTGGCACTGAGGTCAGTCTCTGTCTCACTGGACAGACTGGCACTGAGGTCAGTCTCTGTCTCACTGGACAGACTGGCACTGAGGTCAGTCTCTGTCTCCACTGGACAGAAAGGCAAAGGAGAGTTAACCCTTTAGTCACACATATCTGAATATTGTGTGAAAAAAATGTATACAACTGCTGTTTTTTATTTTTTTGTTTTTGTTTTTGATATCAATGAATCCATTACTTAATGCATATGAATGGCACTCTGGACCAAGTGGGGGCACTCCAGCCTGGAATAGTGTTTGACAGGGTCAGGTCAGGGCCAGGTCATTTCAGTTTTAAATTGGTGAATTGCTTTTTGAAAGCCTTTTAAACTTGACGTCTACATGCTTGTGCTTGTGCTTCTGGTTAGGGATGCACAACTTTGTTGGGGTCACGAGTGATTTTATTATGCGATTTGTTCAATCAATATGTTTTGTCTGCTCCCTGAAGTTCATATTTTGCGTTTTGTGTTGTGCTTTTTTCCCCCACCAGGAATGTAACGCCACACACACAGGTGGACTTCAAGGTATGGAGCCATCACACCTTAAAGGCAGACGCTCTGCTTGGCAAAGCCACGCTGGACCTTCTGCAAGCCTTAGAGCAGCACGACAGAAAATGTATGAATATACATGCACACACATGATAACACACCGTCCTCTCCTGAATCTATTGTAGTTATGCGTCATCTGTCATGTTGTACGTCAGGGGTTTTCAACAGGTGATCCGGGGACCACCAGTGGTCCTTGAGATGGTGCCAGGTGGTCCCAGGCTAAATGATGGAAAATTGGGTAACCAGATGGACCAAATGAACCCTTGCGGGTCCATTTGGTTTCATTTTTCCACTCTCAAGAGTTAAAATATTCATCATCTGAATTAACACCACTTAATTAACAATTTCTCTGCTGAATCCATGTATTTACGTTTTGGAGGAACGTTTTGGCGGGGTGCGGCGAACGTAAATAACCGTTTGCGGCATTATGATCAATAAACCAGCATTTGATTAATAATAAACAAAAGTGAACGCATAAATCCAAGTTGGTTCTGTAGTATACTGTTGCTTTAAGGCCCTGACGATGTCACAACCAAAACTCCGCCCACCTACCCATTTTTTTCCCTGCTTTGAGGAAGAAAAACAGACAGGCAACAAAGGCTCCGGTCAGGGGACGTAGCACAGGCTAACTACTGATCTCTGTTGTTGCCCAGCAAAACAGCACCGGGACTTCGATTGCTTGTTTTTTTCCATCAATTGGATTAGATTGTTTTACTTTGGCCATGTGGATATTGTGTGGTTGATACTGGCATGGGAATTTCATCTTTCTTTCTCTATTTCTCTCTCTACTCTCTCTCTCTATCTGTCGGAGGGAGCATGGACGGAGCGCAGCTCCAGCTGTTCTGCCTAACGATCCCTAACGATCTAGCAAAATCTGGCTCGTTGGGGTGTGTGTGTGTGTGTGTGTGTGTGTGTGTGTGTGTGTGTGTGTGTGTGTGTGTGTGTGTGTGTGTGTGTGTGTGTGTGTGTGTGTGTGTGTGTGTGCGTGTGCGCGCGCGCGCACGTCTGTGGTCTTCAATGCTAGCTATGTTTAGCAGCTAAACGTCTTTGCAAAGAAAGCACAACAGCCCCCCCCCCCCCCCCCACACACACACACACACACACGCACGCACGCACGCGCGCACACACGCACGCGCGTGCACGCACACGCGCAACGGATCCCTTTTCTCTGCTATTCTATTCTATTGCAGGGATTCTGACATAAAACCTCAATAAAGATGGCATGTAGATGGCATATTTTTTTTTTCTTTTTTCTTATTAGAGCAGAGGGTGTGCCCTTTCATATGGTATATGGTTTTTATATATTACTGTCAACATAATTATATTATATAGACCTGAAAAATATTATTCCATAAATGATATGGTGTTGGCCCACAACGCAAGTTGAATTCAAATGGCAATTACAGACAAACGGAAGATGGGATGAATGTAATTTTTTCCCCCCTAAAAGTGGACAAATAGGGCTGTCAATCGGTGTATAGCATGTACAATATCTTCATTTGGTTCATATATATATTTGTCTGTCAATGTCTCTATACAATGTATTTTTACAAGACTGCTCATGTCTCTATAGCATTCAAATGGCAATATGTCCTGAACAATAGGTGGTATGAATGCATTTTTTTTTTTCTTGTGAAAGCAGTGAGTGTGTTCTTTCAGACGGTATATGGCATGTAAATGTCGCTATAGGACTTTGGCAACATAATCATATTATATAGAACTGAACAATTATTATTCCATACATTATATGGTTTTGGCCCACGAGGCAAGTTGAATTCAAATGGCAATTACAGATGAACAGAAGATGGGATGAATGTAATTTTTTTTTCCCCTAAAAGTGGACTAAGAGGGCTGTCAATCGGTGTATAGCATGTACAATATCTTCATTTGGTTCATATATATATTTGTCTGTCAATGTCTCTATACAATGTATTTTTACAAGACTGCTCATGTTGCTATAGCATTCAAATGGCAATAAGTCCTGAACGATAGGTGGGTATAAATGTATTTTTTTTTTCTTGTGAAAGCAGCGAGTGTGCTCTTTCAGACGGTATATGGCATGTATATGTCGCTATAGGACTTTGTTTTTTTTATTGGCCTTGTTTTCAATTAGTGACATCCCTAGTGACATCACTCAAAGAGCTTAGCACAGCTCAAACCCCTTTTTTCCAGGATGCTTAGCAGTGAAATTGTTAAGAAGTCTACACTGTTTTGTTTGCAAAATTGTGCCTGGAATAATGGAATTGTGCACAAAACCAAAAGAATTCTTTAGTTTTACGTCTTTGGGGTGAAATTGTCATCAAAAGGTTGGTCCATGGCTCAAATGCTGGATAAATGGTGGTCCCTGGTGTCAAAAAGGTTGAAAACCCCTGTCATATGTCATGCGTCATCTCTTGTAATGTTCCGTGTTCCGTGTCTGAGAAAGTGCACGTGTCTGTGTGTGAGTGTGTGTGTGTGCTCATTATTGTATACTATGTAGTGAAGTAATAGACAGCGTGTGGACGACCTGGCTTGTCCTCTTCAACTACGCATGCGTCTGTGCTCTGTTTTCCCAGTGGAGAATGTGAAGGAGGTGTTGAAGCTGAGCGTGGAGCAGAAGGGCTCTTGCGTGGCGACGGGTGAACTCACCGTCTACCTGGACGGACTGACGGTTGCTGAGCAGGAGCCGCCGGCCGCGCTAACCAATGGCAACGCCGCCAGTGAGCCCAACATGTTTACACATGTCATACAAAACACGAGCGCACGCACGTACACGTGTGCAAACACATGTGGGAATCTAGGAGTAATTACATGTTCGTGGTTACATGGTGTGTGTTGCCTCGTGATTTCATTCATTTCATTTTTTTTTATTATTTGTTTATCCTTTAGGTTTTGTTTTGTCTCAATTTCACACATTTAGTGGATTGTCTGTGGTCCGGAGTTTTCTGTAAGGTTTGAAGGGCTTTTGAGGTGCAATGGAAATGGGCAAAACAGTGACGTCTGCTGGCAAATCGCATTGGGGTTTGCAGGATGTGAATCACATTCAGCAGGAAAATCAGTGCCCTTGTTTGAGCCAGAAAATGTCTAGTCCACAGAAAAGCTACTGAATTTGAAAAGTTCATTTTTTTTGGCTGTAATTGGGCTCAGAATAAATAAATAAATAAAGTAAATCCGACAATTTTGTCCGCATCCCTTTAAACGTGTTTCAACTCAAGGCCTGATTCACACTGGCAGCAAAATCCAGCCTGAATCAGATATGAGCCACATTGAGCTTGGGATCTGATTTGTTTAAATGAGTCATGTGACCTGTTAGACCAATCGGATTTCTATCTTGAAGTGACACAGATCTGATTCGGGCTAGATTTGGCTGCCAGTGTGAATCAGGCCTAATGCAGTCAGCAGACTCGGGCCCTCGCCACTATTGGTGTTTTAGTTGACAACTATTGCTGTTGGGATTTCTTACAAAATAGAAACTAGTTGTGCTGCGCAGATATGGCAGATCTTACTCTGAAAGCTTAATATTTTATTTAGCTTTATTATTTGGAATGGCAACAAACGCGAGAAGCTACATATGTGGACGTCGGCGGTCAACAGGCGACGCACAGCGAGCAACGTAGTTGGAGAGGATCACAGATCCTCCAGATTTTATACATGCTTGAGCCACTGCTATATTTTTGCAACAGTGGAAACGTTTGAAAAGTGACTACTTCAGGATGCAGGTGCATGTGTGGAGTAAGTCATCTCACGGGATCTCTTTTCCTCCACAGAAGTCCAGCAAAATGGCGACGCCATGCATGAAGATGGAGAAGGCTCGTCTTCCTCTTCCTCAAGGGCTGCCAACAGGTGAGAGAGTTAACCACTTCAGTAATGGTGTTCCTTTGTTTTGTTTTTTTGAGAAGTTGGGTTCAAGCCTCTAGCTCCTGTTTGTTGTGCGGTGCAGCCGTTCCAACACACAGCTCTGTCTGTCTGTCTGTCTGTCTGTCTGTCTGCAGCACAAATTGTAGGTGACCTAATTAGCCCTTCACTAACCACCCCAAGCCACTGTGCAATGCCAATCCAAATAGTTTAGCAACAGGTCAAGCTTTCATGTCCTCAATCTGCTAAAGTGCCTATTGAACAAGGACGGATTGGAGAAAGACTTAGTGGCTGATAGGAACCACAGGAGGTGTCAAGTGCTTATGTCAGCACACATAATAAAAAATATTGTTCTGTTAAAATCACAGTGTTGTTTGTTGCGCGCATGCTCGTTTTGTGCACACACCCGTGGTTTATTTTAGACTTCAATCCTGTGAGTTTTTTTTCTTGCTACGCGATTTTTCAGCACTTAGGGGCTTTCGCAGCGATTCCACTGTGCCACTAACGTCTATTTTGGGCCAACACTTTGTCATCGTTTCACGTTTGAGAAGATCATCACCCTGATTCAAACCACCTATCAAGGAACATCATGCACAGTTTTACATGCAGGACAACTGTCGGAAAGCTTTGAGGTCAAGACTGGGGTGCGCCAGGGATGCCTGCTATCGCCATTTTTGTTCCTTATAGCCATAGACTGGATTCTGAAGACCACTACAATAGGGATGAAAAATGGTATACAGTGGGCGATGTGGACACAACTAGATGATCTAGACTTCGCTGACGACCTAGCTCTACTATCACACACCCACAACCAAATGCAGGGCAAGACAACCAAGCTGGCATCTACTTCCCTTAGGGTGGGTTTGAGGATAAATAGGAGGAAGACCAACCTGATGACGATCAACAGCTCTATGAATAATTCAGTTACAGTCGGAGGCGAACCAATCGAGGAAGTCAACTCCTTCACTTACTTAGGCAGCATCATAGATAAAGAGGGTGGAACAGACAGTGATGTCATTGCCCGAGTGGGCAAAGCCAGGACAGCCTTCATTATATTGAAAAACATCTGGTCCTCCAAGGACATAGCCACATCGACTAAAGTGCGACTCTTCAATTCTAATGTAAAATCTGTCCTTCTCTACGGTTCAGAGACCTGGAGAATGACGAAGAGAACCTTGCAGAAGATACAGACTTTTATAAACAGCTGTCTAAGACGAATCTTTAGGATCAGGTGGCCAGACAAAATAAAGAACGAAGAACTTTGGCAGAGAGGAAGGCAGGAACCGGTCGAGAAGCAGATCCTGAGACGGAAGTGGGGATGGATAGGACACACACTGAGAAAACCAGTTTCCAGTACCACACGCCAGGCCCTGACCTGGAATCCTCAGGGGAAGCGGAAGAGAGGGCGACCCAAAAACACCTGGAGGCGGGACACTGAGGCGGAGCTAAAGCGGCAGGGAATCAGCTGGCAGGAAGCAGAAAGGACAGCCCAGGACCGTGTTGGATGTAGAAGAGTCGTGGATGGCCTATGCTCCATTGGGAGCGATGGGCCTAAGTAAGTAAGTACGTTTGTCATCGCCTCTCTCCAATTAATGTCAACACTCAACACGAATATTTGGGGAGCAAATACAAAGTATTCGGAGACCAAACATTCTTGTCAAGGCATTTTTCGTGGCACCCTTTACTGCAGTGGTCCGGGGACCACCAGTGGTCCTTGAGATTGTTCCAGGTGGTCCCCAGGCTAAATGATGGAAAGTTGGTTAACCAGATGTAACTCTTGAGAGCGTGAAAATGAAACCAAATGGACCCTTGCGGATCCATTTGGTTTCATTTTCACGCTCTCAAGAATACGGGTATATTCATCATCTGAATTAGCACTATTTAATTAAGAAGTCTACACTGTTTTGTTTCCCAAATCCAGCCTGGAATTGCGAACAAAACCAAAGGAATTCTTTAGTTTTAGGTCTTTGGGGCTGAAATGTCCTTAAATGGTGGTACGTGGCTCAAATGCTGAATTAATGGTGGTCCCTGGGATGAAAAAGGTTGAAAACCCCTGCTTTACTGGGTTGATTGATAAGCCGAAGAAACTCCCCCTGCTAATGGATCACTGGCCAAGATGCAATCACAGACTTCAATTGATCCTCCCCAAGTTACAAGGAGGATGGTTTCTGACTGAAAGTACTACTATCTCAGCGTGCATGAACATACACACGCACATACACAGATTGGTGTCCTTGCAGCATCCTGTTATCCTGCCCCAAACTATATTTGTCTGTTGAGACCTCTCTCTGCCAACCTCCACCCCATCACACTCTCTCTCGTTCTCAGTTTACAGCGTTTTCTTAACCTTGTCCAATAATCCTCCTTCCATCTCTTGTTTTCTATCTTTCTCATCTGGCTCTTTCTCTTCTTTTTTTTTTTACCTTGACTCATTCCTCCCGCACCCTCTCTCTTTCTCTCTCTCTCATTCTTCGCTTACAGCATTTTCTCTCACCCTTTTCGATTGTTGTTTGTCTCTCTCCCGTCTCTGACACACCACACCCTCCCGTCAGCTGCCTGCCTTGTTTTCATTCCGATTCTTCCTTTATTATCTATCATATTGTGTAAAAAAGGTGCCCCCTCCTACGGTGGGGCACCAACATGCCTTTTTTTGTAGGGGAAATCAGTAGCCGTCTGTAGATCACAAGCAGAAGGGAGGGGGTTGGGAGAGTGTGTGTGTGTGTGTGTTAGTGCGTCTGTGCGTGCGTCTGTGCGTGCGTGGGTGGGGGGTAGTGGCTCAGTGCCATCTGCATTGCAGTTTCTTGCTGCTGCCTTTTAGGAGGACTGCAAAACGACACACAAGAGCAACCTTAGACTTTTGTTGTGTGCCCTTCTCATGTCCCTCTCTCTCTTTCTCTCTCTCACTCACTCACACACACACACTCCCACATGCGCGCCCACACACGCACAAACACTCACTGCCATATCTCACCGCTCTGGTGTTTTTTTTTTTTCCTCTCACTGGCTCAGTGCGGTGCTTTGGTTTCCGTGTGTAGTTTTATTTCTCTCACTGCACCATTGTTTGCTTTCTGCCTTCCGCTCTTCCACAAGCTGCATTTCTCAAATTGAATCATTATGTCTCTCTATCTCTCTCTGTCTCTCTCTCTCTCTGTGACTTTCTTTCGTTTCGACTACATTTCTTGCTTTCCCTCTCCTCTCTCTCTTACTCTGTCGTCTCGGAGTGTCTCCCCTCCATGATCGTCTCTGTCACCCCCCCCCCCCCCCCCCCCGCCCCCCATGCTTATCCACAAACAACTAACCGAGGGAAACCCTTTTCCTGTGGAGCCAGTAGTCCTGAGTCACACAGCCTGTTAACTCTTTGACAGATTAGCAGAGAAGCTAGGCTCACTCCCATTAGACTCAATAGTAACAAGATAATTTATAGAAAATCCTCTGTTGTGAATTTATGCAGCTGAATGACATCCAAAGACGGCTTACGGTGTCCACTCTAAGGTAGAAAATAAAATGAGTTGATCATGTGTGTCAGTTTTTTTTTTAAACACATTTGACACATTTGACAAAACTCACATCTCACTCCAGGGCTCATTCAGAGATGAATGCATTTAAAGTTATACCATTTAGCAATTATAGTTGTAAAGTGTGTTAGGTGTTTTCTGGGTTTTGTAGTGCACTCACCACTTAAAGGACATCATGAGGTGGTGTGTGCAGTGAGTTAATGAGCTTGTGTTACTTGTAATAAAACAAAGCCTAAAACGACATTTAAGGGGCTTCCAGACGGCAACGATAAACGCCGGCGTTATCGCCGGGCGAGTTTTTTTTGCCGACATAAGGAAAATCGCGCCGTCGATATAACGCCGGCGTTTTATGTCGGGAGGGAGGGGAGGGGGGCTGGCTCCGGTGAAGCAGGCTACCTGATCATGATCACGCTGAATTTACAATGCATTTACAATGAATTAATGACTCACCTATAATGATGGCTAGAGGTTGATATTTGAACGTAGACTATAATTATTCCAAGGTGTGTAGGCTAAAATAAGATGGGCAGCATCCAGCACGGTTTAAATATGTTGTGTAATAAACTCTGCAGGCTAAAAGCATGTAACCAACATCAACATGCTTCACTTTGTCATATAGCGTGGCCGTGACAAACTCACAACACGTCGGGCAAAAATGCGTTGTAAACATTAGAACGTTAGAGCAGAATTGCCACAACTCACGTCATGGCTCGGCACAGGGCCGGATCTAGAGGTGGCATGGGTGGGCAGGGGTTTAGCTTTGGGGTCTGTGGGGCTAAAATATCCTCAAATGGTGTTCCGTGACTCAAAGGCTGAATAAATAGTGGGCCCTGGTATCAAAAATGTTCAAAAGCACTGCTCCTTATGAAAAACTTTAGAGTTGCCCACCCTGCCATTCTTCCAGCCCACCCTAGTAGGGCTGGCTATATCCGGCCCTGGCTCATAGGCTCGGCTGCGCCAAATGATTAGGGAATCCACTCCTTCCTGGAACAGAAACGGCACTGTGCAGGTCTACTGGTAGAGGGTCCTCACTCCTCAATGTTTGTTTGCTATAAATCGCCAAGCGTTTTACAAAAAGTTCACTGGAATTGAACTTGAATTGAACTCGCGTGCGCGTGCTCGTTTCGTGCACGCGCGCGCGGCAAAAATCAGTGACGCCGGGCGGAAAACGACCGACGATAAACGCTCTCTTGAACGCGGGTCGATTTTTGAACTTTTGTGCTAAAAAACGCCGGCCCCATTGAGAATGAATTAGAGTGGGCGATTTATTCCTCGCCGTCTGTAAGCCCCTTTAGAGTGATAAGCAGACAACAGAATAATCAATCACTCCAAAAGCCGTGGTAAATCTGTTAAGCAGTTAACCCTTTAGGTACTGAACGCGTTTTGGTGTTCAACGCCTTATGTTACACTTTAGCTATTGAAAAATATCGCTCATATCGCGCCACCTAGTGGCGCGATATGAGCTCGTAGACCTGATATTTTTTTGAAAAATTGTGAAAATGATGCGCAAATCTAATAATATATTCTTTTTGACACCTGATTGTAGTTTCTGACACTAGATCATAGTTTCTGATGACACGTTTCTGGCACGCGCGTTTGCTCGCCTTCCACCTGATCGTTTGAATTAAAGCCTTCTCGGGGAAAGCCTTACTGTCCGTCTCGCTCAGTCTTGAGTCACATGGCATAGTCTTGTCCCCTCTGGAGCCAGCGAGGGGGCCGGGGCCGGGCCTGGGGTCGTGCCTGGTCAGTAGCAGCCTGCTGAAACACTGCTGGCTGGGGGGAAAACAATGGATCTCCTTCAGCGGGGCGACGCTTGGCGTCAGTCATCATGCCAACCCATTCCGCCCCTCGCTGAAATTGCAGGCATGCACGCCACATACAGAGATGCACGAACACACACAGCACATCCTACTGTTCCCATGCTCACATACAGTTGCAACTGTACTGTACTCCTGCAAAGCAGTTTGCTGGCTGTACGCGCAAACGGGAAGCGGTTTAGAGGTTTCCTACTGTAGCTAATAAAAGTGCTGCGGCAGTTAAACATGTTGTAAAAAATCTCTTCCGTGTTTGTTTGGGCATCTGGGCTGGTAAAATGTTTATAATGACAGGAGTAGCGCCCCGGCTCTATGCAGATTTCTATACGATGACTACTAGCCCACCACCCCCACGAACATCCTCTGTCCCTGTCTGTCTTATTTGTCCCATCTGGGTTTTTCTGTTGCGCTCGTCTCGCCGTCTGTGGGCAGAACAGACTGGCAGCCCCAGCCTACAAACCAGACGGACCCTAATGTCACGACATTAGACACGACAGCGGGGCCTTTTTAGCAGAGCCCTCGGATGCTAATTTGTCATTGGCCTCTTTGTAATAGAGGAGACACGGACTGGGAAGGCCTCTCATGGGAGAGAGGGAGGAGGGGGTTGGGGATGGCTAAGTACTTTGCATTGGGATAAGTGGGTGTCCGGTGGGGGGCAGGGTGGTGCTCTTGTTTGCACTTTGCTCCCTCTATATTACCCCAGCTGTAACGCAAGCTACGTTTGCAATATAAAGTTCTTTGCCATTCACAATGGTGATGATACTTGATGGGATTGTATCTAGTCTCTGAAGAGCTATTTTGTCCTTTATTGCATGTGGGTGTCCACAAATTGTTGATGATGCAGCACGGGCGATCGCTGACCAGGCCTATCACTGTCATGTCGTCTGCAAACTCAATCTCAGAGTTGGAACTGTGCCTAGCCATGCGGTGTTGGGTGAAGGGCCATAATGATATAGTAGATGGGTCATTAGAGGTTAAAAGTCTTGAGATGTAGAATGTTGCATGACATGCATTCAGTACAGGCAAATCTGTATTGTGCCTTTGACTGTATTTTTATTATAAATTGTAATTTGTGCATTTTAGAGAACACTGTAGCTGAGAATAATTTCAAAGGTCACATTTCCTTTGTGTTCGGTGTGTTGGTGCTATCATATTTGGAATACGTTTTTGACTGTATTCGAATCAGTCACTCACAGGAAAAGATTTTGGACAGGCCAGATTAATATTTTAATAGTGGGCCTTTACAGTTAAATATGAGAGCTTTGAGCCCTGCATGTACAGTATGAAAAATAGAATGTGTAAAAACTAAAAATGTCATTCAGGACTATAAACCTAATGTGCGTTCCTGCAATGCGTCCTGGGTTGTTGTGTTCTCTGTGAATATTGAATGTCCGAGAGACAGTTGTACATTTTGAACGAGGACTGCAAATGATGTTTGGCCACGGACATGCTGTTTCCGTGTTGTTCGATGTTTGTCTTTCTAGGGGCGAGAATGAGAAAGGGAGGGAGAGAGCATCACAGCAGTTCTAGGAAAGTGCAGAGGCGAAGGCAGTGGGATATTGCGGCCACACAGCTCAGGCGTGAAAACGGGCAGATGCACAGCCGCAGTCTACCGTTCGTTGTCAAAGGAAGCCAGAGATATAGAGACTTATACGCTTTGTATCTTTGTATCTTTTGCATCTGAATGGCACTTTTCGTGTAGTCCACAGACTACATGAAAATCACGGTCTATGACCTCTCCAGCTGTAATGGTGCACAAAGCGTTGCGCTCCATGTGTTAGGGCAGTGGTTTTCAACCAGTGGTCCTTGAGAGAGTTCCAGGTGGTCCCCACCCTTGCGGGTCCATTTGGTCTCATTTTACACTCTCAAGAGTTAAAATATTCATCATGTGAATTAGCCCAAGTCTACACAACTAGAGAATGTAGAAGATTAATGGTCATTTTGATCTGTATGTTTAACAGTTTTGTTTCCCGAATCCAGCCTGAAATTGTGGACAAAAGCAAAATGATCTTGAAGTTGAAGTTGTGGGGTCTGTGGGGCTAAAATGTCATCAAATGGTGGTCTGTGGCTCAAATTCTGAATAAATAGTGGTTACTGTGCTGAAATGTTGTTGTCCAAGTACAATGATGTACAATGATACAATCCTGTGTGTGTGTGTCCTCCCTGCAGCACAGTAAACGGTACAGACTTGTCCTCTGACCACGGCCCGGTGTCCGGCTCCTGTCCGCCCTCCTCCAACGGCGTGGACAGCCTGGCGCCTTCGGACTCATCCGGCCACGCCCCCGTCGTCAACGGAGACACGGCGCCCGACTACACACCAGCCCATCAATCCCTGGACGGTGCCACAGCTGGTTAGGACCACTCTTAACCCATATCGGATCTACAAGCTCATATTGAGCCACCGAGTGGCGCAATATGAGCTTGTAGATCTGATATTTAAGGGGTATATATATATATTCTATTTGACACCTGATTGTAGTTTCTGACATTAGTTTTTAGTTTCTGAAGCTAGATTCTGACAGATTCTAGTTTCTCTGAAAAATCTATGTTCCTGTGTCAGTGATGCTTAACATATTTCATGCCAAGGACCACCAGCATTATCTATATTTGGCTGCGGACCACTCGGTGGTGCGATATGAGCTTGTAGATCTGATATTTTTCAATAGCTAAAGTGTAACATAATGCGTTGAACATCAAAACGTGTTCAGTACACTAAGGGTTAAAGGGAAACTTTCGAATATTTTAGGAAACACTTTCCTGGTGGCCTTGGTGTGTGTAATATGTAGTTTTATATATTTTAAATTTTAGCAATGAGCCCATTGTCTCTGATGTCGTGGACACTACTTCCTGGACTACATGTTCCACAAGGGGGTGCAGTACACCAAACCATTATGGGAATTGTAGTCCTAGGAATAAATACAGGGAAAAAACACCAACGTGGCAGTGATGGCCCAGCGGTTGGGGAATATAACAGAAGTCATTAATGCTAACAGCTGTGTTGCTTTTCAGTGTGCACATTCATTTTATAGAGGCATCTAAAAAGCACAAATTTGTTTCTGAACGTAGCAAGTATCGCACGACAATCATATCTTGCGTGACCTCCAAGACAGGAACTATACCGTTGTTTAGACGCCTATGTCTATGACATCAGACACACTGGGCTCACTGCTAAAATATCTAAAACCACATTACATACACATAGACCCTCAGGAAAATGTTGTAATCTTCTAAATGTCATTAACATATTGATATTATTCATATTTATTTATTTATTGTCAAAAAGGGTGAAGGGTCCCTTTTTAATATAGCTTTAAATCTGCATTAACACTCTAATCCTTGCCAACATCCTGGACATTCCTAAGGAAAAGACCATTCTCAACCTATCATAATAAATATAATCGCCCCCCACCCCCCTTTTGAATTTTTTTTTCCAGGTGCTAATGTTAATAATTGTTTTTATTATTTTTCTGTAATTAGAAAACATCACCACTTTGTTTTTGACCCGGGAACTTCGCCATTTTCATAAAAAAAAGAAAAGGGAAAAAAAAAAACTCTAGACTCTCTAGACAACCACATACACACTGCACATAATTATTGGTGTACATACTGTAACACCAGCAAGTGTCACGACACAGTCGAAACGCCCCCTACTCCCTAAGGAGGGAGAAACCAGCACAGAATACAATACTCCCTGAAGACTAGAGCGAGTGCCAAGCCAAAACCTATGTCCTCACCAAAGGACGCCCACTCTATGGAGTGTCCCTGGCACTGCAACCCGCTGCCATTATCATCAGGGGCCAGTCACGGCCCAATCGGTTCAGGAGCAGTTGATTCGTTTTCATTAACCCTTTCTGTCATGAACGCGGTTTGGTGTTCAACGCATTATGTTACACTTTAGCTATTGAAAAATATCAGATCTACAAGCTCATAGCGCGCCACCGAGTGGCGCGATATGAGCTTGTAGATCTGATATTTTTGGAAGAAAATGTGAAAATAATGCGCAAATCTAAGAATATATTCTATTTGACACCTGATTGTAGTTTCTGACACTAGATTCTAGTTTCTGACTAGTTTCTAGTTTCTGATGCTAGATTCTGACAGATTCTAGTTTCTCTGAAAAATCTATGTTCCTGTGTCAGTGATGCTCAACATATTTCATGCCAAGGACCAGCAGAATTATCTATATTTGGCTGCGGACCCCCCATCTGAAAACATGTTGTTGTAGGGATCCTCCAGAAGCAACGATTTTAGTTCAAAATATTTGCTTCCGAAAGAATATATATTCAAAGATTTGCATCACATTTTCACAATTTTTCAAAAATATCAGAGCTAAAAGCTCCGATATTTTTCAATAACTTAAGTGTAACATAATGCGTTGAACACCAAAACGCGTTCACAGGCATTAAAGTTTTCCGTACGGGGTACGGATTTCCGTATTGGGGAGGATTCCCCAGGGGCTTCGTAAGATCCACGCCATTTGGCAAAAAAAATCTAAAAGGAGAGGGTTTGCCCACGGCCGCGATGTTAGTTAATGACGTGACCAAAACCAAAACGGACCATTATACTTGACTTGCATGTCAAGTGATCTCCAAACTACAATGCATCATCCCTAGGAAAATAGATTTGTGCGCTCCGCTCCGTGCAAGTCAAGCTGCACCGGTGCCGCTGGTAGGGTAATCAAGTGTCTGTTGAGTGAGTGGTGTGTAACTTGAAGAGTTGCGACATTGAAGGGTCAGAAACTGAGCGGTCGAGCTGCTCGATCTGAACTGTGACAAACATAGATGGCCGTCCCCATTGCTCAATAGAAGTCTATGTAGAGCAGACACCATTAACGTTTCCAGGAAGTGAACGGAGATGTCATAACTTTCCGGGTCTGGCTCTACTCTATGGTCTGGCTTCGCTGCTGACTCTGCCTATCTGTCTGCCTTGTCTGTTGTTATTTTATGTTTAATGTCGTTTTACGTGATTACACCCGCTTTCTTTTTGTGGCAATATGAAGTTTAACGCCGGGATGACACTTTGCCTGGCCGTGTTATCACTCAGGCACTCTGACAAACCATGCGTGTCTGTTGTGTTTTGGATTCACTGGCCAAGTATTCAGAACTTTAGAACAGCGCGACGCGAACATGGAATAAAATTAAGAAAAGAGAGTCAAGAGGAGTGCGAGCCAGATTAAGGAGACACACGGCAGCCTACACCCTTTACCGGTAATAACGTTTTTAATGTTCGCTCTTTGAGCAACACGATGAATGAACTGGTCGCAAAAGTTAAATGCGACAAAGTATCCATGTTCAGTGTGAGCCGCATGAGAAGCTAACCACAGTGGGAATACTGATAGCGAACGGGTAGAGCCAGGGCTGGATCTAGACGGGGACAGGGGTGGGCAGTGCCCACCCAAATGCGCATCTTGCCCACCAATGAAAGGTTATATCAGTGGTTTTCATCAGCGGTCCAGGGACCACCAGTGGTTGAGAGATGGTCCCCAGCTAAATGTAGCCCAAGTCTACACAACTAGAGAATGTAGAAGATTAATGGTCATTTTAGTATGTTTGACTGTTTTCCCCCCAAACCCAGCCTGGAATTGTTGACAAAAGCAATCAAAAGCAAAAGAAATCTTTATAGTTTTGGGGTCTGTGGGGCTAATATGTCCTCAAATGGTGGTCTGTGGCTCAAATGTCGAATAAATAGTCGGCCTGATGTCGAAAAGATTGAAAACCACTGCTTCATATGGGAGAAACTTTGGAGTTGCCCACCCTGCCTTTTTTTCCAGCCCACCCTAGTAGGGCTGGCTAAATCCAGCCCTGGGTAGAGCTGCTGCTGCTGCTGCAAGAAAAACAGAAGATGTTGCTGACAATATAGCAAAAATAAATGTATTAGGCCTACATGTTATCAACAGGCTGGTTAATTAATTTCATATTGAATGATATTTAATTGAATGACTTCTGTATTGCCTCGCTATACAGATCATGTGAGCAAACTAACGTGGGTCTGTGTGTACGCAATTGCGCTGAATAGAACAGCTGCCGGGGCATTGATTGATTGATTTGCAGAATAGGCAACAGTATGGCTATACTATTTCTCCCATGTTAAATATGTCGGGCATAGTACGTTATAGAAAGTGTGTAGGCCTAATGGGACTTACGAAAAATACTTGGTAGGGATTTATTTATGCAATAGGCCTATTTATCGCATAGTGTGACAAGGTAGGCTACGTTGTGACGTAAAAAAAGAAACATGCAGTCTGCCCCCCCCCCCCCCCCCCCCCCCCCCCCGACTGAAATATTTTCCGTCTTTGGATTTTTTTCCGCTTTAATCCCTGCGTTCAGTACACAAAAGGTTAAAAAAGAACACTGTTTTAGAACAATTGTTGCCGCTGTCAGCAAAAAAAGGCAAACAAAAAAAAAGCACTGGAAGAGGGAGATAAGGAGGGGGAAAGAGAGTGCTGTAATGCTGGACAGGACAGCACATAAAGCCAAGTCAGGGCTGACGTGCAGAAGAATTAATATTCTGTTCCCAAAGCACTAGCTCAGGGAGGGAAAACATCATTGTGCTGCAGTATAAGCTGCGTGTGCACACTGTGGAACGGCTGTCCTTCCGTCGGTCTGCACCGCTGCAGCTGCTGCGCCGACCGATGCAATGAGTGATTTGGAAGACTGCCTAGGAACAAAAGTGCCACTAATAATTGCAGTATCAATTAGAATCGGTTTAAAAAAGGTAGATTTCTCAGCTTTATGGTTGTAGTAAGGTAATACTACCATCAAAACGGTAATATTTACTACAGGAAACCTTTTTGGTGTTTTAAAATCAAAGGTAGGATTAGCTTTAGATCTACAAGCTCAGCCAAGCCACAGAGTGGCTTGGAGGTCTGCTATTTTTTAAGAAATTGTGAAAATGTGCCGTAAATCTTTGAATATTGTAACTCAAATGCTTCCGGTACATAGCTGGTACTACATATTTTCAGATGTGGGCCGACAACTATATATACAGATGATTTTGTGGGTCCTTGACATGAAATATCGGAAAACAGCCGACCTAGGAAACTGTCAGGATCTAGAAGACATCTGTAGAATCAGTTCTCAGGTCAAAATGGGTTCATAATAAACTCTCTCTCCCCCTCCTGCAGTCAACGGAGAGTCGTGTGACACCGTCGCTCCAGATGCCGCCACAACAACAACAACAACAACAGCACACGAGGCGCTGCCCCCTGCAGACACCCAGATGGACTGCTGCAGCCACGACACAGCCCTCTCAGACCCCAATAATAGCACAACAATAACAACAACACCAACCCCCGTCCCCACAGCCGCCTCCTCCTCCTCCAGTGGCAGTGGCAGCAGCAGCAGCACCGCGGTCACCTCCTCCACACCAGCACCTGCCACTTCGTCCTCTGCTGCTATCGACAGTGACAACGGTGCTGCTGCTGCTGCTACCGAGCCCTCCTCCTCCTCCATCTCCACCGCCACCGCCTCCAACTCCACAGCACAGGCATCGGCCGCTGCTGCCGCACCGTCAGCCTCCTCTTCCGTAGTAGCTTCCAGCGAGGCGGCGGCAGCGGCAGCAGCAGCAGCGGCAGCATCGCCCCCGTCGGCGTCGACGGGTGATGCTGACGGAGCGGCAGCTACAGACGGGGCCAAGCCCCGGCAAGAGAATCCCAACGCTGGAGCCCCGGACCCCCTGCCACCGGGGTAAAAAACAAACACACCGCTGTATTGGTGTTGGGTGATGGACGGTAGTGAGCGCATTGTACTGTGCTGTATCCGCACGATCATGCCAGTGGTTCCTCAAAGTTGTTCAATCCAACAACTCTCGAGATTGCACAGATGTTGCACTTGATTTACATTTGTACAATCTCAGAGTTACAGAACAGGGTCCCCTCAAGGAACCCTGGTTGTCCCTGGACCTCAGTTTGAGAACCATTGCACAGATTCAACGACCCTAGACATATGAACATGGTTATTAGTTCCAAGACTATTGACTTCAGGGTCGGTTGCAGAATGTCAGCGTTTTCTATCCAATCGGTACACTGCTGGACAAGAATCACAAGAGAGATTCTGATTTGTTTTGGTGCCACTTAAAGCTAAAGTTTTTCATTGAAACAAGTTTGAAATTTGATTTACATTACAGTATGGCCGGCATATTTGTGACATAACACACTCCATCACCCATACTAGTAGTGATGTGGAGAAGGTGGTACAAAACATACCTTGATTTGTTGAAAAAGCTTCATTGTAGATTGTGATACTGGCAGTGAGCAACAGGGAAGTTACCTAGTATTATAGCTTTAACACTGATGATACTGCTACATTATTAACAACATGCTTAATTAGTAGAGATGTCGGATATTGACTTTTACTGATATCTGATTTTCCAATATTGTCCAACTCTTAATTTCCAATACCGATATCAACAGATACAAATTAAGCCAAAATAAATTAAAGAGCATTCAGTGATTTGGGTGCTGCTGGTCCCGTCCAACCGACCAGCAGCACGTGTACCAAGGCCTACCCCCACTCGATCATAATTGGAGGAAGGTCCCCCATTATATATTTTATTCTGATTGTTTAGCTCTATACATCTCTGTAAACCATGTCTTTAACGATTTTTCAAAAAAAACATAATGTTTTACCCAATACCGGTATTTCCGATAATCATTTTTAAAGCCTTTATCGGCCGATAATATCAGGATGGACGATATACTGTATCTGCCTAACCCTATTAATTAGGATTATTAAACCATTGTAGACTATCCCGATTCTAAAAATGTCTCTGAAATACTAACCTAAGTGTACTGGAAAACTTCAAATTATTGTGTAACATCACCAAATTTTGACATTTTTGATACTGTACATACTGTACAGAACGCATATTGGTGTTCCAAACTAGGGTAAACTTATTCCGCCTACTAAGATGATTAAGATAGATTGATTATTCCCAGTACTGTTGTTTGTGCATGTAAACGCAAAGAATGGCCAGGCATGACAAAGTGAATTTGAAGGCAACAATGGAAGGAGAGGGAAAGCTAATTAATGGTCTGGGCGTGCTATAGTGTTGACAAGACAAAATGATCCATAGTGCTGACACCAGGCCAGAGTTCGCCAAACAAGCTATGGCACTCTGTCAATCTGAATTTCACATATGAAAGGAGTAAAATAGCGATTATCCCAGAAAATGTACCATGTTTGGTGAGCAATGATCCATACCAGGTTCAATTCAATTCTTAACACACTGGCACTGTGTGTCTACTTCTTCCAGGTGGGAACAGAGGAAAGACCCCCACGGGAGAACATACTACGTAGACCACAACACCAGGACCACCACGTGGGAGAGACCACAGCCACTGCCTCCGGGGTCGGTTTCTCACAACAAACAATAGTGCACTGTGTTCTTTTCTGCATCTCTCCCTGCTGTGCGCAATGTTCTGTCATTTAACTTGTTTTCTTCAATATACCCGATGCCTCTCTTCTAAATTCCTCTCTCTCTCTTTACGCCGTCCAGATGGGAGCGGCGCGTGGACGACCGGGGCAGGATCTACTACGTGGATCACAACACCCGGACCACGACGTGGCAGAGGCCCACCATGGAGTCGGTCCGCAACTTTGAGCAGTGGCAGAGCCAGCGGAACCAGCTGCAGGGAGCTATGCACCAGTTCAACCAGAGATGCCTCTACTCGGTAAGTGGGAGAGAGCTGCTCGCGTCCTCTCTCAAATTCAACCCCTTAAAGCTGAGCTTCTTCAGGCCTATGAATGAAAGCATTTTGACTTGCTGTCTAAATCAGACAACTTTCCAAAAAAAAAAAAAAAAAAAGCTCTAGGAGCCCCAAAAATACACATACCTGTAAGTGTCTCCCATCTGAAAGGTACCCAGGTACGCACCAACAGCAAAGATTTTAGGTAAAAACGTTCACTATGAAAGAATACCGGAATATATTAAATGGTTTGCGTTGCCACATTAACAAGATTTTCAAGCAATCTCATAACGAGATTGGAGATCTGCTATTTTTCAATAACTAATATACATTATAACAATGCTCGAAACATTGCACTTCTCTCGCATCCCAAGTTTGTCTCAGAGCTTAGCTAAAAATGCCACATGAAATAGGACAGTAAAGAACAAAAGCCAAAGAGCTACAGTACACTACATTGATTTTATCTAATGTCTCCGAAATCATAGTCACCTTAGTCCTTTTACCTAAACTTATTAGGCACATTTTACTACTATCTGATTAACCCTTGAAAACATTTTATAATGCCAGCCAATCTAAATGGGTACGTTGTGACTGTGAGCTTTTAGATCGTCCACTTGTACCATTTTAAAATGTATTTCAAAAATGTACTGCAAAACATAATTTAGGGACAAGAGGATATAGGAGGTAGGATGGCATTTGGGTAGGATCCTGTGTCATTGGAGTACCTGCTTTTCCCCACCGGACTGAAGCTTTTATCGCCCTTCACACATACCGTAATGCTCAGTGAGGTCATTTCAGCTCCCGTGCGCACGCATGCACGCATACGCGCACACACACTCACGCACACCCTCCCCCAAGAGCTATGGCTCAACAGCTCTTAAAATCACACTCAAGATAATCCAGTCACAGCAGGTGACTTTTTCCTGGCAACAGAATATTGTATGAATTATTTGCATTATTAGCATAGGAGACGAGGCTGACCATGTGGATGTACTCACTCCATCTGTAACCGCTCAATACCTTTTGTTTGTACGCCATGGCCTACATTCCTGTAGCAAGTTGAGCTCGTAAAGCGCCACATGCAGATAATCTAAAGGCATGGTGCGTTAATCACAAAACTGTGCTGGGATTGTGCTTTTGTCTTTTTTTTTTGGGGGGGGGGGGGGGGGGGGGCTGGGTTTTATTGGCTCATGTCAAACTTAATCTTAAGAATTCTAAGCCTCGAGAATCACGATGGTGTTCATGTTCGCACAGGTCACACGCTATGTAAATGTAAACCCAGCCGCCTCCATCGATCTGCTTTCATTCTCCTGGTGCAGTTGTTTACCAGCCCCTTGGTGACTCAAGTCAACCTACGTAGTCTTGTCAAGGGTTATCCCTTGATCTGGTGGTCTTGAGAGGCCACAGACCACCACCATTTCCAGTCATTTACCCTGATCCCAATCGGCACGGCGTCTCGCTCGCTCGGAAGTGCATCTCGCGGCTTAAAGGGGAACTCCATCCATTTTCAACATTCTAATATGTCATTAGTATACCCTAGAGGTGCTGGGTGGACAAAAAAGTTCCCCCATTCTGTGTTCCCAAGAAATGGAGGTCTGAAGAAAACCACTAACATGGTGAAACATCTTGATGACATCATCAAGATGTATTTTCACCATGTTAATGGATTTCTTTAGATGCTTCTTTTTTCTGAGAGCGTACAAATGGTTGCATTTGTATGCATTTGTATGGTTGCATTTGTACGCTCTCAGAAAAAATGTTGAAAATGGGTGGAATTCCCCTTTAACTCAGACGGAGTGTCCTCCGTCTCCTCCGGTAAAAGCAAGCCATCCCTTACGTCACGCCTCATTATGCGTCATCGGCAACACAAGTGGCAAAAAAAACATCACTCTACTTGGATCACCTCTCTTATCTGTCTTCTAGGATTAGCTGCTAACATGTGCAATGCACTATATAGTGTTTAGGGAGACCTCTGTCTGTCCATGTGCGTGTCAGTCTGTGAGCAGCTACTGTCCCGCACTGGACCGTTGTGTGTGTGTGAGAAATGGTTCTCCGAGGAGCACACTTTTCTAGTTTTGTTCTATTTGTTTTAACTGGGATTATCTTGTCATTTTTCTAACCTGTGCTTTCCCTGGTGGGTCTGACTGGACACGTGGCTTCATCTCCAGGCCTCCATGATGTCGGCTAAGAACGACCCTCTGGGTCCGCTGCCTCCTGGGTGGGGTGAGTTCAGCTCCTTAACTCTTTTGAGACCTGCTGCCCATTCTAATTCTAATGTCTAAATAGTTTTTGTGAAAATGTTGCTATATCAGTGGCACTCAAACATTTTCATGTCAAGTCGACTAAGGTTTTTGATATTTAGTTGACTGAGACTAGGCTAAGAAGAAATTCATCAGATCTAAAGACTACCGGTAAATCATTTTTGATATTTTGTAAAATAAATAAAAACTAAATAAAAATATTCTCAGAAACTGAATACTGACACCCAACATTGTATGTATTTGGCCACCGACCCAAACCCCATCTCTAAACATTTTGTTCCAGCTAATGTTTAAATTTTAAATATTATGAAGTTTCAGAACATTTCCTGAATTATAATTTCAATTTGAAAGCTGCTCGAAAAACCCATTGCTATTGTCTGACATACTTTCAATGGAGCGTGAAACATGCTACAGTACAATCTAGTCAATCGAGTCTCTCAATTCCATTATAACTTCACAATCACCACCTTACCTGTAGGTCAATCAGTTAGTTTCGATATTGCCCTCAAACAAAGCCTATAGAGTCTATGTGTATCTTTGAACAGTTGGTTCAAATGTATATCTTTCAGCAGCTTTGGTAAAATCCTGACCATTGCATACTCATGTTCATGCCTTTGTTAATCACTTTTCCTTGTGTGCACATTTTGTGCACGTCTGTCTGCAAGCATTTCGGGAGCTATTTTTGCTAATCAGGAATGTATAAACAACAGGGGCTTGCATTTGTAGGTGCTAATATGTCTTTTGTGTGTGTGCATGTGTGTGTCTGTGCGTCTGTTTGTGTCTGTGCGCACCCTTGTGTGTCCACAAGCAGAGAGGCGTGTGGACTCCAACGACAGAGTGTACTTTGTCAACCACAACACTAAGACCACGCAGTGGGAAGACCCTCGAACACAAGGGTGAGCAAGCGTGTCACGTAGCATCGGAAGCCATAATGTGGGATCCATGTCGACGTCATTTTAGCAGCTGAATTTTATTTGTATATACCGTACCTTACACCCTGTCTTGAACAGACTGTGGCCAGCTTAATGGCATGAGTGTGCGTTTTGACTTAGATTTTTGTGTGTATGTTTTGTACAGGCTACAGAACGAGGACCCTCTGCCGGAGGGCTGGGAGATTCGGTACACGAGGGAAGGAGTCCGCTACTTTGTGGATCACAACACGCGCACGACCACTTTCAACGACCCGCGCACAGGGAAATCCTCTGTGTAAGACACAACGTTATCATCATCAACGGCATGTTCCAGAACAGAATTTGAATCCAAAAAATAATTCCATCAGGGGGCATAAATCTGCCAGGTGGTAAAGTGGTACAAGCCTGCCCCACCAGACCAGAGGGTTGTGGTTTCGAATCTGCCCTGGTGCATCCTGCTTTGTCACATAAGTACAGAAAATACCATAATCTCTGTCGGGTGGAAATCTCATGTTCCAAACTGTTACTTTTAAGGATTCCAATAAAAGAAAACGGCAAAATGAGTACAATGAGTACATTGGAAATCCTAAGGGTTTTGTGGATACCCTTATGTTACTAAATTCTAAAATGCTACATACATGTATTATATTGGCTTAAATATAGAGATTAGACTATTATTTAAATAAAATATGACTGTGGGAATCGGCCATTTTAGAGAAGCTTGACCGGTAAACCTTTGCTCTCCCACAGCACCAAGGGGCCTCAGATCGCCTACGAACGCAGCTTCAGATGGAAGCTAGCCCATTTCAGATACTTGTGCCAGGTAAGTGCCTTTCTTTATCACCCTTTTCTCCCCATCTCTCTCGCTCGGATTTATGTGGCGTCTTTGAAAATCCCACAGAAGCTTTACGCTAACAAAAAGAAACTGAACTATTTGCACAAAAGCCTTTGCACTCGGCACGTAGGGAAAAACCTCCTCCGTTTCACTTAAGGTTTACAAGCTAATAAATAATGTTCAATGTCCCATCTCTTTTGTCGTTCTGTCTTTTGCAGTCCAATGCACTCCCCAGCCACGTGAAGATCAACGTCTCCAGGCAAACGCTGTTTGAAGACTCCTTCCAGCAGGTGAGGGAGGGTTCATTTACGCGTTCGATGTGACTTCTAGCCGGATTACGTCTGGCAATGATCGTTTTAATTGACATTTATGCGTGTTATCGAAATGTGTCCTTGGTAGATGGGTAGGAATCACTTTCAGCATATAAAACGAATACAGATTAAAGGCTCCCCGCAGGGTTTGTGTTGTCAGTGTTTTTCAGTGAGTGGCAACAGAACTGCTGGCGGTTGTGCATGGAAGTGATCAACATACTCGTTTTTTAATACGATTTGACAGAACACAGACGGCATTTGGAGCCCTTTGAAGAGTACTTGTGTTACCAGGACTTTTTTATGAGTTGTACTTTTAGTGCTTGTAGTTTTCACATTTTCATATAAAATTGACATAAAGATAAAACCGCACATGAGACGTGCATGTGGTAATGACACACATTAGGTCATAGGAGGAGATATTTACTTTGTGTCTGTGTGTGTGCTCACTCAGATTATGGCCTTGAAGCCTTACGACTTGAGGAGGAGGCTCTATGTCATCTTCAGAGGGGAAGAGGGACTCGACTATGGTGGACTAGCCAGGTAATATAGACTCTCAAATCCGCACACACCCAGTATGAAATATGTGCACTAGATGTACCAATGAATCCCTCATTCCCTCCTCCCCCTTCGTCTCTCTCTCTCTCTCTCTCTCTCTCTCTCTCTCTCTCTCTCTCTCTCTCTCTCTCTCTCTCTCTCTCTCTCTCTCTCTCTCTCTCTCTCTCTCTCTCTCTCTCTCTCTCTCTCTCTCTCTCTCTCTCTCTCTCTCTCTCTCTCTCTCTCTCTCTCTCTCTCTCTCTCTCTCTCTCTCTCTCTCTCTCTCTCTCTCTCTCTCTCTCTCTCTCTCTCTCTCTCTCTCTCTCTCTCTCTCTCTCTCTCTCTCTCAACACACTACGGTATTCTCCCCTTTCCTTTAGGGAGTGGTTCTTCTTGCTGTCTCATGAGGTATTGAACCCCATGTACTGTCTGTTTGAGTACGCTGGCAAGAGCAACTACTGTCTGCAGATCAACCCTGCCTCCACCATCAATCCCGACCACCTCTCCTACTTCTGTTTCATAGGACGCTTCATCGCCATGGCGAGTGCACACACACACACCCCCCCCCCCCCCCCCCCCCCCCCCCCCCCCCCCCCCCCCCACACACACACACACACACACACACACACACACTGAACGACATGAATACAATATGGTACAGAACATTATTATAGAATCAATTGTATTCTAATATTGGAAGTAGCAGAAGTAGAACAACATATGCATGCGTTTCCAAGTGCAAAAATGTCCCTCTCTCACTCCACATGTCATCCCTGGTGTCAAACCCAATGCTTCCTACTTTGATGATGTGTTCTTCTCAGACTAACATTACTTGCGGCCTTTTTTCTCTCTCTCTTATCCCTGTGTACAGGCACTCTTCCACGGCAAGTTCATCGACACAGGCTTTTCTCTGCCTTTCTACAAACGCATGCTCAACAAGAAGCTGATCCTCAAAGACCTGGAGTCCATTGACCCAGAGTTCTACAACTCGCTCATCTGGATCAGGTATATTGAGACGGAATGCAAGTGCCTTGAGAGATTTCAACTTCAGCCCGTCGTGCTGTGGACCTTTTTATAGAACAAAACGTTTGAATACCACCGATCTGTTAAGCACAATCTCCCGCGTCCTTTACAGGGACAACAACATCGAGGAGTGCGGTCTAGAGATGTTCTTCACCGTGGACATGGAGATCCTCGGGAAGCTCTCGTCCCACGACCTGAAACCTGATGGTGCTGACATCCAGGTCACAGAGGAGAATAAAGACGAATACATCAGGTACGACAAGCAGACGTCACCAAATCTCCATTAAGGATTGTTATTAAGCCGAACAGCGAAAAGTCAACAGATACAAGACGATTGGGCATTTAGAGGTTAATGTCTTTATATTTGGCTGCATTGCTGTGTCATTTACCAGGGGTTTCCAACCTTTTTGATCCCAGGGACCACTATTTATTCAGCATTTTGAGCCACGGACCACCACTTAAAGACATTTTAGCCCCACAGACACCCAACGCTAAAGATTTCTCTTGCTTTTGTCCACAATTCCAGGCTGGATTTGGGAAAACAAACAGTCAAATTAACATACACATCAAAATGACCATTAATCTTCTATTTGTGTAGACTTGGGGCTAATTAAGATGATCAATTTTAACTCTTGAAAGTGTAAAAATGTTTCATTTAAACCAAATGGACCCGCGGTCCATTTGGTTTCATTTTTACGTTCTCAAGACTTGACATCTGGTTAACCAACTTAGCTGGGGACCACCTGGAACCCTCTCAAGGACCACTGGTGGTCCCTGGACCACCTGTTGAAAACCCCTGTCATATACGATCTACAAACACAAGGGGCTCTTTTTTTTGGTGCATGACATCAGTGATGCATCAGAGTATGGTTTTAGATTACATTGGTTAAGGTTACATTGCCATACCAACATCTGCATTTTCTCACAATACTGAGACAAAACTTGTGTCCGTTTGCCCCTGCAGTCTCATGGCAGAGTGGAGGTTCTCCCGCGGGGTGGAAGGACAGACCAAGGCCTTCCTGGACGGCTTCAACGAGGTGGTCCCTCTGCAGTGGCTCCAGTACTTTGATGAGAAGGAGCTGGAGGTAAAAAGCGATGCCCCATTGGGCCACTGCATGTCGTTGAGTGATATGTTGAAGGAGGGGTGGAGCACGTTAGAATTGGAAAGCTTGACCAGGAAAGCTTAACCTGGATAGCAACTAGTCTTGGGCAATATACCGGTATTACCGCTATATTATACCGGTTTATCGCGATATTGGAAATTAATACAGAGTAATATTGTTGCGTCTATAAAAAATATCGAATACCGAATATTGTCAAATACTGACATTATACTGTATTCTATTAAAATATGGGCAATGAGACTTTTAATTGTAACTATACAAACATTTTTCATGTTACACACATGCCTAAAATAGTCCTTATTTGGGCTAGGCTTTTTGGAAACAATGTATTTCCAACTGCAGTTTTTCCGTATTTAGGCTGCTGGAACAGCAGAGTGCTCCGTTTCTGACCCCTCAATGTCTCAATTCTGAATACTAGGTGACTGGTGGAACGTGTCCGACTCTGATTGCACGCCATTGCCATCTAGTGGTCAATACCGGTAATATCGTATATCGAGCTACCACAACCCAAGGAGTGGGGTTTTGAGAAGGGCTCATTGACACAGGTTGAGGAAGTACAGCGGAAGAGTGGAAGGCCAGTGAGAAGAATGCACTATTTTGTAGCTGTCAAGCATTTCTCCTGTACTTAAACGATGAACGATCATTCAGCAATGGCAGCATAACACAAAAGCATCAAACATAGAAGATCTATAAGTTCGACTAATGTGTCACAAAGCGAAGGGTTTCGAGCTTGTCGATCTCTTACTTTTGATTTTATTCATATCATTTGAATCCTGAAGAGTGACAGTTTTCCCACCCAACAGATTTCATGTGTAGTTCTAGACAGTATTCTGTTGTGATGTTTCAGCTTCTTCTTTACTTTAAAATACCAACCACTCGACTCCCCATCATATTTCTAATCTGCTTTATTTATCACTTGCATAACCTGGCCGGCATCAATGTTTTGGGTAGGTCATTATGGGCAAAATGTTTAGAACTACCCTGTCAATCTACAAGCCAGTCAGAGTAGTTTGAAGTTTTTGTTAGCAGTGTCTTTTTCGTCCATAATGTGAAATAGTTTCTTGCTGGGTGACGTAGTGGTGCTGACGATGCATTTCACTGGAGCTCACAGCTTCTTAGAGTTTATTACTGTGCGAATCACTTTCAATGGAGAAGTTCTTGGATGATTTCCAAGCTGACCAACATTTCTGGTTCAGCTGCTTCTGTGGTGAGCTTAGCTGAACTTGATCTTACTATAACGCCCACTTTTTCTATGATTTATACAGTCCTGAACATCTTTTTAGTGACTTGGCTTGTTGTTTGGGGGTAATGTCTTAGACCTTGGGCTTTGGGAGTTTGTTTTGCAGCGTCCACATAAACCATAATACGATGTAGCCCATTAACAGCCTCAGCATGTTTGATCGTGTCTGACTCACAGATACAGTATGTCTGACATGCCTTCAGATATTCCATGGCGTCAGAGGTCCATGCATGCTGCACATCAAATCTCAATTACAGTCGGTCCGTGAAGTAGCTCTCAAACCTTTTGATATCAAGGAGCCCCATTTTGGTATGCATCCGACCACGGATGGCTGTTACTCAGAGAATGTTCATTTGGTCCAATGTTTGATACTCTTATGAGTGCATTTGGTTTAATAATTTAGCAGAAGGCCCACCAAGCACCCATGTGGGTACCTGGCATGCCCCCACGTTGAGAACCACTGGTTTACTGTCTACTGGGGGATGAGCTGAACAATGATAATGATCATACTCACCACTCTAGCTCTGTATTTATTTATATTTCAGGTCACACTTGCAGCCCCTTGCAGCCCCTTCGTCTACTAGTGGTGGTATGATGACAGTCCATTGTGTGTGTGTGTTTGTTCTCCAGGTGATGCTGTGTGGCATGCAGGAGGTAGACCTCCAGGACTGGCAGAGGAACACGGTGTATCGCCACTACACCAGAAACAGCAAGCAGATCATCTGGTTCTGGCAGGTACAGTAAGCTACCAAATGTCCCTTTTTACTGACCACATGGAAGCTAAGACAGGATGACTAAATATATTGAAAATTTTGTCAGCTGATAACTAGGGAGAGAGAAGAGATCATTCTGAAAATGGTTAATCTAATCGCGGCGTGATGAGCTCTAGAGTAACACTACAGCATTTAACTGCCATTTGACTTGCCATTGATTTCTATAGACACCATTTGGTGTTTCCTGCTATTATGACCCGTGTGTGATCCTACCTCCCAAAACAACAACTGGAAATCATGTGATCTAAAACGATAAATCCAACCTGTCCACTCTATGTTTTAGGATTCATGAAAATACATTTATTTTGCCAGATTGCATTTTGGTGAAAACAAGCTACAGTATATCCCTTCATCCACCCTGCAATTTGTTTTTGACCGCCTTGGCCCCTGAATTTCCCCAGCACGATCAAAGGTCTCGCCTTATCTAACTCAGTCTGAGAAAGTCCAAATGGAACCGTTTATACTTTCTCTGAGTAATAGATTAGATAAACTTTATTTCAGACATAATGGGTCTCTATAAAACAGATATGCCATCAGACAATGACAGAGATATAGCCTGAGGGCCTGATTACACTAAGCCAAGAATAGTGTTTCCAGAAGCAAGAGGATTGAATACCTTGCAGCGTTGGGTGTGATCACGGTTAATATAGCCAGTAGTCCATTCTATGACTCTGTATATACAAGTCCTGATGCACCATGCAAGCTGCATGTATGCATTTCTGCTCAGTCGTCACAAACATTTCATTTGCCAATCATGCATCTAGGGAGATTCAGCAGTATTAGAATTGCATCATCATATGTCACATTAAGTGCATTGCCATAACAGTACCACAGTGGCCTGTATAATGGAATAGAATAGGATTTTAAAGGTCCAGTTAAGAGGCCATTTGGTTTTCTAATGATAAATTATTTAGCTGCCCCCACCCCCTCCCAGGAAACCCATGTGGACAACCAATAAAGGATCTATTTTATCCTAATGTGCGTGTGGTCTCTGTCTCCCTCTGTCAGCTGGTGAAGGACGTGGACAACGAGGTTCGCTTGCGGCTCATGCAGTTCGTCACAGGGACCTGCCGGCTGCCACTGGGAGGCTTCGCCGAGCTCATGGGTTAGTAGTACCATAGTAGTGGTAGCTTCACATACACATTCTTATAGTGAAACACTTCTACAATCTTAGACATTTTTTTCTCTATTTGTTTGGATATCAGGGAGTAACGGGCCACAAAAGTTCTGCATTGAGAAGGTGGGGAAAGACACCTGGCTCCCTAGAAGCCACACGTGGTGAGTACTGTGTGTGCACTGCTGCCGTCATCCGTCATCCTCACGCCCAGCTAAGAGGCTCTTAGCCCATTAACATTTTGACACCCAAAAAAAAAGTTAAAGGCGTTTTGTCGGTAGAAAGGATTTTTCACGTTTCATGTATGGAGGTCAATAAACCAAATTGGCGCCTGCGCAAGACCGTTTCTGCTGTTACACATCTTTTGTGCACTTCTGAAATGCTTTTGTGTTTCCGGAAGTGCATTGATTTTGTTGGGTCTCGCTTCGACTGAAAGGTGTGCAGCCCTAAATCCACGGCAGTCAGAGACATTTTTGGCCACAAAAGGAACTACTTCAAAGTGTTGACACTATTTTTGCCAGTGGATTTTTTCAGAATATTAATTTCCTGCCCAAAACCGGGAGGTGAAATGTATCAGTACTATCTTGGGCGGATAAGTCTGAACTCTCTTCCAGACGAGATGCAGTTAAGTCGGTAGTTAGGACCGTGGTCGGCATCGTAGTTTTAGAGCGAATAGGGAAGATTGTTGGCCCTGTGAATAAGGAAGTGAATAGAGGCCTTCACTACAAAACATGTCCTGGACGTGGGCGCTGAGTAAGGGGTTGAGAAGTAAGCGATTGTGTTTTATATCATATGACATAATGCTATTTACGGGTATACTTGTCCTATTAATTACACAAGGTGCTCATGGCAAGTAGCTTCGTCTCAAGGCATTCCATTTCGACATAAGATTGCTTCTCTATTTTTATTGTTTCTTACTGGCTAGCTACAGTTGTTCTCTAGATAGTAGCTATAAATCTAAACTTTTAAGTGATGTTCTTTCGTGCTAACATGCCCCTTAACTCTCTGCTCTGTTACAGTTTCAACCGTCTGGACTTGCCCCCCTACAAAAGCTTCGATCAGCTGAAAGAGAAACTATTGTTTGCCATCGACGAAACGGAAGGATTTGGCCAAGAGTAGAAACGGGAGACAGAGAGAGCGGAAAGGAGTCCTTCGTCTCTCTCCACCTACTGCTGTTTTATCCAGCCAAGTTCAGCGACAACAAAAAAAGAAAGAAAAAATAATAATTTGCACAGATAACTACCAATTTACATAAGCTATTTTGTCATTTTAAACCAAATCTTAATTCTTAGTGTCATTTCTTATTTTGCAGTATCCCTGGCCTCCTCCTCCTACCAACAGTGCTTACATTTTTATTTTTGAACCCCATCCGTAAAAGATATGCAAACATTTTGAGCTTTTACTCCTCTAAAAGAAAGCGAAGGTAAATCACGGATGCTGATTGGCCGCGCTCCCTCTCTCTCTCTGTCCCGGCTGGGCCTTTAAAAGACTGAAAAGCATCGTAGAGACAATTTGATAGTCCAATGAGAACCTCTTCTACGGCTCTAGTTCTATAGAGCTTTTTAAAGGGTGATTGTAGTATCAGGGTCCGGTGCCTGACTTTTTTTTTTCTCCCCTTCTTGATTTTATTTCATCATTTTTTTTTCTTATGCTTTTCTCCTTTTTGTGTTGGACCCGTAGCTGCTGTTGTCTATTTCTGTGCGCTTGCATGGCTGCCTTTTGGAGAAGAGAATACCCATTATCCCACCCCACAAAAAGACACACACAAACATAATGCACAAACCTCCTGTGAAGAAGGTGGACTACTGTTGTACCCACATCTTGCCACACACACACACACACACACGCACACAGAGTTTGGAGACTGCTATCTCTGTCAGTATTGAAGAGTTTATCATTATTATTATCATAATCATCGTTCAACGTCCAAGTAGAGTATTTGACCAGCCTGCCCTCTCCTCCATCTTCTCTAACTACTGCACAAAGATGAGAAGTGGAAAAGGGGGCTTATTGTGTGTGTATGTGTGTGCGCGCCCCCTACCCCAGTAGTGTTGATCCAATGACACGACGGATAACCCTCTCATCACCTCAAGAGCTGTTTTGGACAAAACGGACACTGGCCTTCATTTTTAGTAAGGAAAGACTCGACCTCTTCAGCCTGTCTACTATTGGCCACCAATCCATGGACATGCAAATTCAATGAAGTCCTCATTTTCTGTTTGGAATATGCTATGTTTTGGCATGCAGTTGCCTGGTGTATATTGGCACTTGTTTCACTGCATGGTACAGGCTCCGCTCTACTCACTTTAAAGCTCTTTTAATTTAGCTAGTCGTTGTGGCAACATCCAACCTTTTGCGTAATAGAATAAAGTCTGCTGCCTTTAGTTGTACTGTTTGAAATTAGTTAATGAGTGTCAGGAATGCAGAATGCAGAAACACAGGTACAGTGTTTTACTATTGATCTTAGCTTACAGGGTGGCTCACCCACTAATCTGTGTTCACAAAGGTGACTAATCAACAGCGTAAACCAGGATTTAGACCATTTGTCTGCTGTTTTCGCCTCACCTTTTAGGGTGTTGCGACGGCTTGCTTGGAAGGTTGACAGATGATTAAAGTGTTGGGTCTTGCTAGTGCACAATTAACAACACAAGCTGTGAGTGAAGTTGAGCTTCTACTGTACCATGCACTGGAAAACTGTGGTGTGTGTGTCTGTGTGTGGGGTCAGTGGCTCAGTCATGTAGGCTGTGAATGATCACGTTTTATCTGTGAGACTGTGCCGGCACATTCCAGCCCGTCTACTGATTGCAGCCAGCGACATCACGAAAAAAAGTCAAAACAAGGCATTTGCGAAGAGCTTGCGGCTGGCAAACTAAATACAAGCCATGGTATGGCTCTGTCGCATGCATTTGATTTTGTATTAGTCGCCGGTTGTGAGCTTCCTGTTGGTGGTGGTGGAAAGAAACATGCCCAAAGTTTTAAAGCAGTCTGATTCTGCAGTATACATACACTGCTGTTACCTCTACTCCCTCTTCCACACATCTTTAGGTTCCATGAATACCGTACGCTCTTGGCTTTGGTGTGGGTGTGGCTGCAGGCCCCTTTTTTTAACAGGGCTGCTCAATGACAATACACTGCATTAGACAGGGCATGTTCCCAGATGCCACCCCGTTTTCTGCACCACAAAGGGAGAGTCTTCCAACACGAATGGTTCCGGGGCTGGAAGGAGTGTCGCAAGGCTTGTGATAGGCTGAGCCGGCTCAAGCCAACTTCGCCACGGCACACTCGCTCGCTTTATCTCGATCGATGCCGTCTCGAGGCTCAAGTTCGCTTGAGACGGTGCCCCTCCATCGCACTCTGAAACTATAGTCTGAAATTCCTCCCCTTTTTTTGTAGTGCAGAAAACCGTGTTGCTTTCCAGACAACTGAGCACAAATACCTGGAACCAAGATTTACATCTTTTGCATCAGTTGGTGTTCAATCTGTGGAGGCGAGGGGATATAGGATTTCATTCCGACCCGAACTGATTTCAAATGCATTCACACCTTTCTAGCGCATGGATGAATGCTATTTATATAGATAATAAAAAATATAAATATAATCAACTATTTTAGCAATGAGAGACAAAGTCCAATATTTTTCATCCAGTGTTTTATTTGTCTTTATTTAAAGCTAAAATTGTGAAACCATTTTATAGTAACAAGGACTGAACACAAAGGCCACACACAAAAGACAACAGTAGTTTAGGCAGCCTCCTCTTGTAAATCCCTCGATCCATCAGATGGGGGCAGCACAATGCAGCTTTGAAAAGGAAAAATGCAATCTTTATGTGATTCTGACAAGAGACTCTAGTACTGTGCAGTTTGTGTTTTGACTTCTGAGAAAGCTGCTTGAATGCTCTTTTAGTCTGAGTCAATAAAACCCCATCTCACATCTGAAGACAGTGTGACCCCAATATATCAACTGATGAATGGACCGCAGTGATGTCCTCCATGGGTAGTCCAGTCAAAATAACACCAATGTCATCATTTTCCTAACTCGCAGTATTTTCTAGCACTTGGAACCCCAAATTTCAAGTGTCATTGACCCCTTATCAATTAAGAGTAACAGCCTGATTCATACGTACATTGAATTCCCTTGCCTCCTGCTGCAAATAACGATCTTCAAAAGTACTGAGCTTGTAGCTCTGCTATGGCTGGTGTGTCACACCAGCATGCAAACGTGCAAAAACAATGCATACAGTGGAAGGTTGCAGAAATCGTTGCCCCCCCCCCCCCCCCCCCTTCCTATTATTTTCCAATAGCTACAAGAGCAAATTTAAGCCAGTGAAATGATAAAGACTGTTTCTGATAATACAACATGAAAGCACAGCCACAAAACGGGCATATAACAGTAAATACTTATTTTTGCTTGATAAGGCCAACAGGCACTTTGGCCCCTACGAGTTTGAATTGGCTTGACTGTGACCAGTGTGACTGAATCTATATGGCTGAACTGGTACCTGCCCTCTGAAGCCATAGTGCAGCATCTCCTCTTAAAAAATGTTACTTTTCCTATTTAATTTATTAAATCTATGTTCAATCATCTTGTCACTTTCTTGTTCTCTCGTATGAGACGTACCTACGTTACATAAAGCCTTACGCCTGAAGTACACTTAGTTGTGGGCCTGTCTGCGTTGCGCCCATTTGCCACGATTGCCCGCTCGCAACTAAAATGTAACTCAAGGATTTTTAATTTAATTTAAGAAAATGTTGCGTGCATAAGTCCGAGAGCTGAGTTTGCAGAATCTTGAGAACACAAATCTCCTGTGATGTACAGCGTAGTGTGCCACGGGCCAAACTGAAACCTCTGTGGAATCTCTTCCACAGCGCGCCTCCTCCTCTCCAGGCAGCCTGAGGTCCTTTCTCGCTGCCAGAGTAGTAGTGGAAACATGCCAACCTTGAAAATGCAATGCTTTTAAAAAAAAAAATCTAGATTGTCCTGTTATTTATTTTTTTACGCACCCTAGTTATTTGCATTTTTTTCTCCCTTTGGTGCATCAGGTAACAAACATGTCTTTGTTTTTATTTCAACCAACTCTGGTTATGCTTTCATTTTGCAATCCAAAAGCCAGATGTGTGTGTGTGTGTGTGTGTGTGTGCGTGCGTGCGTGCGTGCGTGCGTGTAAGGGGAAGGGCTATTAGTATAGTATTCTTTCCTCATGTAAATGTTGGATACTTGCACCACCCCCAAAAAATCCAGAGTAGGTTTTTTTTTGGGATGTGTTAAAAAAAAAGACCTCTGAACAGGGTGGGTTGGTCTAATTCAACAATGGAGAGGAAGACTAACAGAGAAGCCCCATTGTGTATATAACATCTATTCATCTGTCCCTGTTATGTAATATGGGACGACAAAGAAAATAGAAAAATGTACTGGTATTGAGAGGCCGACAAAGCCGCCTCCTCTAAAGAAAAAGTACAAAACTGCATAACTTGCTTTCCTTTTGAACAAAAGAAAAAAATCCATAATCAATGAACTCTGTGTATATGCATATTCATTGTATAAGAAATTAAATACCTATTCTAATGAAAAACACAGACTGTTCCGTTGTTGGAAATCTGTGATGATGCCTTTTGTTCTTATCAGAAAAACGGAGGCCACGTTCTAGATTGCCTTCAGCGCCGCCAACTGCAACCAACAACTGATTTAACAGTACCTGTATAGGTACATGCATGCCACAAACTGTTCCTGGTTCATGATATATCCATCTGTGACCATACTGTGATAAGTGACTTTGATGGCTGCGGTTTAGGCAATCTAGAACGGTGTCTGAACTGTAACATATCGCGTGTAGATACACACTGTAACTGTACAGAATGCCCCCTTTTACCTGAGACTGTATAGAGAATAATCATTTTTAATCTCCTCTGACCCGTTTGAATCGAGAGATGGATGGATTTGTGAGAAAACAAAACGGATGAAATAAACCCCACCAACCCCTGCCTTCCATGCTTTTCTGTTGTGACAGGGAATGAGATGCATTCTGCTCAGGATTCAGACGAAAAAATAAATAAAATGTTGGCTATTTTTATTCTGTTCATATAGAAAAATGAATAACGTTATTTTCTCTTGTTTTATTTTTTTTGGTTGGATCTTGCCTGTGGAAAGAACCATATTTAATAAATGTATCTGACCATCTTTACAGACAGTTTGGAGCTTTCATAAGATCAAAGAACACTAAAGGACCGCAGCAGTGCGCAGGTACAGGGACCTTTAGTGTTCAATTGTTAAATCAAAAGTCAAAAAGCAGAATTTTCTTCCATTCCTTTCTGCCTCACATGAGAAACCTCACATTTCCCAGGCCAACTGCTTTCAGCGGAATCTCTGAAGGAAGTTGGAGATGGAAGGGAGAGAAGCAAGCCTAATACAGATGCGCAGTGACGTCACCGCACCGGTTCCGGAAGTCTTTTCCCCATTCATTTTTCTCATAGACTTTTCTAAAATAATTTATATCAAGACGATTACGCCGCGGCCAAAGCCAACTCAGGTCGTGACAAATCATGACAACAAACACAATATCGTCATATAATATATAATTGGGAAGAAGTAGAAAACGGCATGATACAAGACTTTGTTTTGTTTTTCATGTTAGAAATTATTTTATTGTCCCAAAAGTTTGTGTGTGTCATCATGATTCGTCACGACTCGAGTTGGCTGTGTCCGCGGCGTAATCGTCTTGATATAAATTATTTTCGAAAAGTCTATGAGAAAAATGAATTGGGAAAAGACTTCCGGAACCGGGGCGTTGACGTCACTGCGCAAGCCTATACATGTTGTTTTAAGACTCAAACACTCAAAAGTTCACGCTTTAATAGAATGATTCTTCTCACCCCATCACATGAACAGATAGTCATTTGGATGTTTGTATTGCTTCAACAAAGAATATATTAGGTATAGTATTAGCTGGCAAGCTATATCTTCTCTCACAGAGAGGAGTGTACACTGTGTGTCCACAACATATGCTTGGATTAGACTCTAATAATTAGAGGATATGAATGTGTGTGTATGTGCGTGTAAGGCCACCAAAAGGCTACTACATTGTAATTAAAATAACATTGAATTAAGAATGCTTCCACTGTCATTGTGGCTGTGTCTTCTCATCCTAGCTTCTTCAGAAGATCACCAGCTTCTTTATGGACCTGGAGAGGAACAAGAAGGAAACAATGTGAGTGTGTAGTTCTGTTATTTTTGCTGAATGTTTCCCCCCAGAATACGGACGCTATAATTCATGTGGTATAATTCATGCAATGCAGCGTGCTTTCAGACAGAACTTATGCGACTTCAATGGAGACACATCACTCCAAATGAACTGCAGCGGCCAAAGGGGCATATACAGTATGTGTGTGTGTGTGTAGTTTGGCATACACATTACACACTTGTTACCTCTTTGTCTTCCTGTGTGTGCGGAGGGTACTTTGTTGCCTTGGTCAGCCATAGCAAGGCACTCTCCTTGTCATTCATGGCCATGTAAGTCTTCCCCAGCATTAGGAGGTTTTTACTGTAGAAGTCCGGGTCGACTGGGAAAAAACGGAATAAAGACAAACCCATTTCTTGTGGCACTTTCACACACAATGCAATTTGTGTTGCAGTAAAGAACCTGATAACATGCCGTGTAAATGTTCATTGTAAAGTGGGCACACCAGAACATGCCTATAATATAATGTGTTACCTTCTTCAGCTTTCAGGAAGAATGTCAAAGCCTGAAGGAAGAAGAAAGAATATTAGGTTAGTGGTTGACTCTGATTTGTAAATACTCTCTTCACCGGTTGAATGAAGAGAAAGTGGTGATAGATATGTTGTGTTAATGAGATCATTCATGATTAAGCTGCTGTAAGGACAAATGCACTGACACTCCCCCTTTTTGAAACCGCTCCCTTGATTTGAAGGGATCCTGGGAACTTCCCTTGTCAAGAAACGTCCCTCAAGCTGAATAAACTTTCCTTTTATTATGGTATAAAAAAAACTTCGAACGCACTCACCCTCCATGCAATACCTTCTTGTGCATAAACGGGAAACACTATTCGCTGCCATGGTTACCACCATGCCATGTGTTACCCCTTATTTTGTTTGTACAGTTATATTGCATATTTGTTTGAATTGTGGAAGACAGTGTGACTGTGAAATAGGACATATTATTCTAGGTTTATAAATCATTGTTCAGTGTTAAAACGTGTTTTGTTTGTGTGGTTTCTTTGGCTGTTTTTGACAGTGGGGACATGGGGTAAATGAACAACGTCACTTGGAGCATTCTTTATTCTGCATCAAGATTGTTTAGGAGCAGTTATACACAAGGCAAATGTCATTTTATTTGTGGTGACCCTTCATTTGTATGTTGCAGCTTCCGTGCGGACTCGTTGGAGGGGTTACACACGCCAATAGACTGAATCGACAGACTCGCTCTTGATAAGCCCCTTCCACTTGAGGTTTTGGACAGCACAAGTAGGACGAGTGGCGAGGAGGCGGTTTCAAAAAGGGCTACTGAGTGAGTGGTCTTATTCTTTACCTCCTCGTATGTGGATGATGGAGGTGATGCAAAGATCACAGCTGCCATCTTGCGCTGGTACCACGGCAACTCCGCAAAAGCAAAGCACCTAGGCGTAGATGGATAAGATTAAAGTCACAGAATATTATCTGTAGGCCATTGTGTGCCACTACAGTAGCCGCCTTTGTGGAAGACTCGCCATAAGTTTCACCAAAACATTTCCTGTCAAACAGGATAACTCTCATCAGAAGAATACAAGAGTGTCACAAGGACTTAATTGCAACTATCCCCCCTCCCTTGCCCTCCAGGTACCCCAACTTTGAATTGGCTCATACACACATAAAATGCTGAATTAAATGATAGACTCACCAGTAACCCAGGATGTGGAATGAGGTAGCATCTTTGGGGTTCAGCTCTATGGCTCTCTGTGGAAAAGATAAGTAGTCAAAGTGAAAGCGATAAGACAGGACCAGCTAAGGCCATGTAATATTTTTTGGGGAGGTTCTTGGAAATACATTATTCTGAGGGGTCAGTCCCCGGATTTGAACCCAGGACCTCTTGTTCTTAAGTCATGAGCTCTCAATGGAACTGTCTCGTTCGCCACACTGCATGTTGTTTCTTGTTAACAAAGTTTAATATTAGCAGATTTCATATGTAGGAAGAGTCGGCATTGGCCTGGCGCTATGAAGTGAACAAATTTGTCCTAACTCTGTCTTACTCTGACTCTTCCCTGTCTAGACCCCATGCAGAGGCCTTTTGTGGCGGTTCAGGACAACCATGGATATACAGGTATGTCTAACTAGACACCAGGCACTGCACTCTAGGTGTCTTCATATCGCTCATATTGCTTCGTATTAGCTTGGCATTAGTAAGGAAGGAACTGCTGTTATATGCATACAACAGACAGCAACATGATGATAATAATAATTATAAATATAGATGCAAGACAGAATGCAACTAGAAAAAGTGCCCATATGGCACAGGTTTTCTCCAGGACAGGCCTCCTGGTGGCGCTAAAGGCTGCCAATTCTTCTTAAGCCTTTGATGGCAATTGGATGATTTAAGGCATTCTTTTTCCCAAAAAATGTGTTTTGCAAAACAAGTAGACCAAAGTACACTTTGTGGACTGCTTGGTCCCTTAAAGATACTGGTAAGTGAATTGTTTTTGTCAGTTTTTTTTGCTTAATGAGACTGTGATATGAACCAAACACAGGACTTACCTCCAAATGTTCCCTGATGATGTACGAGTTTCCTATTTTCACCTTTACGCCCTCGTAATCACCGATATCGCTGAGACATATCGCGTACCACTGTAGGTGCATAGGATGATAAAAGAAGAATTTAAATATTAAAAAAAAATCGAATGAACTTGCTGCAAAAATACCTGATTAATAAGTTCACAATGTATCACTCACAACACATCGCAAAGCAAGTCATTGAACTTGATCAGCAATTTCATCATTCAGACATTTTGTAGACTGAAAAACCTAGGGAACCAAGTATGTACCCCTGTGGGACTCAAATCAATGAACTCGAAGATTTACCACAACTTTTGGAGTGACGGATTATTCTGTTGTCTGCTTATCACTCCAAAAGCCTAATGAGAGCGAGCCTAGCTTTTCTTAATCTGTCAAAGAGTTAAGGGTTAGCTCAACCCAAATAACTTCTTTTTTCTATCGATTTAGTTTTCATCGCATTCCTAAGCCCATAATTTGAGGAGACTGTTTTGTGTCTCCAAAGTTTTCAGTATTATCCATATTGCTTCCAAGATCATTGGACTCCCTACACCCACACTCCCTATTATATGAACAATAAGGCCATTATACTGATCAATTGATTTAAACGTATGCAATCTGGACAAAGACACCGAACCTTGTCATGGATAAAGGTCTGTTTTATAGGAGTCGTGTCCCCCTCAGCCGTCGTGACATTAAACAAACTTCCTGCCGATAAGATGGTTGTGTATACAGTTGGGACCTCATGTTTTTGTATTGTCTTGGTGTCACAATGCTCTGTGTTGTTTTTCATGTGGGTGTTTGAACAGACTGTGGAGACAAAGATTTATTATAGGGAACCGCTGCTGCTTATCAAATGATTGGCTTAGGAATGGATGAATTCTTCAAGTCTCCATGGGTTGAGTGCTAATCACCATATGAAGTGAACTATCTATTAATGTCCAAATGGCTGAGCAGCAAGGCTTTCTTTTCTCTTACTGGTGTGGTGGATACATACTTTGTGTGCGGCGAAGCAGCCTTCGTCCTTCTCCAGAGCCTTCTTGACGTACTCGAAGGCCTCGTAGGTCAGCTGCTTCTTCTGGTCGGCAGCCACGTCCGACATCTGGGACAGGTCGCGAGACGCACGCGCCAAACGCCACAGGAACTCTGCATTTTCACTGGACCAACAGACACGCATTTATGTAGTCTGAACCTACTACAGGCATGGGGCTCTATTTTCATGCTAAACCCCTTATCCCTAAACATCTTTGCCTTTTTTCCTATTTTGATTAAACTTTTTGAATAGTTGAACTAGCTGATCTACATCAACGAGAGCTTGTAGATAGGCTATTCTAACATTTCAAAAATGTTTTTCACAAATAGCGAAAAGGTAGTTTTCAGGGATAAGGGGTTTAGCGTGAACGAAAAATACAGACCCTAGGCTGTATAGTTTTCAATGGCAGCCTTTATTTCTTATTGTGTAACAATCCAAACTGACTGTGATGTAATTAGACGTTGAGCTATGAAGGGAGGAATTTTCCCAGAGTACAAAAGACCTACTCATCAAAATGGCTTACTGGAGTGGATTAATATGAGCCTTTGTGTGACCGAGTTGGCCTGGTATACACTACAGATGAATGGCAAATAAAAGGAAAAACCTGATTAAAATAGAGAAGAAACATAAGAAATGTAGATATTCTATATGGATATCTCTACTCCTGGGAAAAAGGTGGTTGATTCTTTTTGGATCAAATATTAGCCTCAGCAAGACTGATGGCTTCATAGTTAAAGTGGGCAGCACCATCACACAGAAGGGTGAACTTATCTACCTAGGGTCTATCCTGGAGGCAAATCTTTCCTTTGATAAGATCTTCACCAATGTAATCAAAAAGGCCAACCAAAGTACAAGATACAGGCTCTCCTCACTGGTCAACAAAAACACCCTGAAGACCCTAACAGGAGCACTAGTACAAAATCAGGGGAGACACTATGTGGAAACAGTGCGTAGAAAAGGCGGTACTCTTACCTGTCTTTGTACTCTATCAGGAGCTGATAGAGTTTCTTCGTCTCTGCACAGCTGTAAAGATAGTCTGCCTGCTCCAAGACCTCCTCTGCTCACATGCAAAATACAATACCAAGCTTAGGTTGCACTTTTTTCCAAAGACAAAATCTGCTACATGGCTATCTTACTGTGTGTGTGGGTGTGTGTGTGTGTGTGTGTGTGTGGCTGTGGCTGTGGCCGTGGCCGTGGCCAACATCAGGCGTATCCTACCTATTTCTAATGCGAGGACCACAGACGGACCACCATGTAGCCTCTGGTAAGCCTCAAACCCTAGGTAAGAGAACGTAGGTAGGCTCAGTAAGAACGCAGCTCTCCGACTCCCACCCTGTGTGTGGGACAGAGATGGTCATAGATGGTTATAGTACTAGTCACATAATGCAAATAACCCACTTGACTGTAGGAATGATGTGAAACCTGTTTTTAGGTCAGAATGAATGACCTGCATGTCATTGTTGTCCTCGTTTGACCTGCAATACCATAGCTCTAAGCCAAACTATGCCAAAGACGTAGGTAACTATGGATCATGGCATCTGGCCAATTTTTCTGTTTTCTTTTTTTTAATCGGTACCTATGGTTTAAAATTATTTTTATGTTGGAATGCAGCAGATAGACAAGCTCTCAGCGAGTGGCATCGCTTCATTGAGAACCTGTAGATCTTCTATTTAAATTCCAAATAGCCAAATTATACAGATCTACTATAGGTTTGTAGTGGTTGAACTGCATTTTGAATGATGCAGACCCCACGTTGAGTGTCATTGTCCTCTTGTGACCTGCAATACTGTAGCCAAACTATGATAAAGACACAGGTAACTCTGGATCAAGGCATCAAGCCAGGTTTTCTGTTTTCCTTTTTTCCCCCATCAGCACCTTTATAGCCCACAGATTCCATCATTATTTTGGCCAGGAATATAGAAAATAGTATACATGTATTTATATATCATCAAATTCCAAATAGCCAAATTATATACTATAGTGATTAAACTGCAGTTTGCAGTTTAATTGCAGTTCCCCACTTTGAGGAGTCCTCACTGTGCTGTAATAGCCTAAGTTGACCAGGACAGAGCCACAGGTAACTCTGGATCAAGGCACTGAGCCAGTTTTTTATCATCAAAGTTGGTTTAGACTTCGGAATTTGATTGCGTAATTTATTTACTAATGTTATTTATTGCCATTAGGCTTCTCCCAGACCAATTTATCAGTGATCAGTCGCAGTATCACAGATGATGGCATACAATATAAAACAGACTGCAACAGTAACCAAATTAACTTGTCTTCATCATATACCACCCTGCCACCCATTTCCAACATTTCTTTTACCATGTCATTAATATACATTTTACATGTTTTGTGGGGATAGTAAAAAACACACCCATTCTGTGTTTTCTAGGTCTGGGAAGGGGGGAAATGGATAAATAAATAACATTGTAAAACGTATTGATCTTGCTGATGTGATCAAAATGTGTGTTTCACCATGTTAATGATAGTGAGATGTTTAAAATGGGTGGAATTCCCCTTCAAGCTAATTGACACTGCTGCAGATAACTCTCTGGCTGTAACAATATACCCCACTGCCCTTTTACCTACATCCCCTAGTAGCTAGTAACAAGTACAGCATCATCACAGTAAATACAATTATATTTCCATAACACCGCCACGAGCAAAACTAGTAATGGACTTTGTGCAGTCAGCAAATAAGACAGGGAATAATGAAACTCAGGACAGTCAGCAACACATTCAAAGGTTGTCCAACAATTGTACAAGAATTTTTTACAGTACTTACAATGAGGGTAGCTGTGATCTCCTCCAAAGCTCTCCAGTGTTGCAGATTGTTCCATTTAAGCTTCAACTTTGTTTTACTGGCATTCAGTGAGACCAGAGTCCTGGCAGCAGCAGCACTTCTACAGAGAGCTGTCATTCTGTCAAGTGTCAACAATGCTACAGTCACACTGTGACAGGTAGCTTATATTTATGAACGTGGTGCGTTCACGAGCACCGTAAAACGTCACGAGACGACGACTCTTGCCATTTTTACATTACAATATTACAGTTATAATTAAATCGACGTATTTGATTCTTGTATCTGTCGTCGCGCTGCGTTGTCTGTTTGTTGTAACAAATAACAATCGATAACGAGACTCAGCAAATGTTTACTTTGTTGTATAGAAACAGTGGTTGCGTTGTGTTTCTTCCGTCTTGAACGCATCCCGGATTTTGCTTCCACACAATATTCCGTCGGTGGGAAACAAAGGACGAAACTGTATGGTTCCGGGTTCATGGGTACATTCAGAGCCGTAGAGTATAGACAGAGTTACGCAGACTCCGTTCACTCCACGGGGCCCGTTCAATGGCGGCTCTTCTGCATAGACTTCTACTGAGAATAGGGACGTCCTGGACGGGACGTAGGCAGAAATGCAATGGACTCGGGCAACAGCGCAGTATCAATGATCTTATGATCCCTTTATTTTAGATCGTTTTGGAGTAATTGTACAACATAAACATTACGGAGACATCAGTTGTCTCTGTGCGATACTTTAAAACAGTTAAAGTGTTTCACACAGCTCTTATTTGTGCCGCCCTCGTTGAGAACCATGTATTTGCAACTCCAGTTTGTCCCTATTCAGGCTGCGCGAACAGTCTTTGAAAGCTGAGTTTCCGATCCTTCAATGTCGCACCAGATGGCTATGGATACATTTAGCGCACGATAATAATTTATAAGCGTTTCCATTTGTTGCTGTTAATTCAGTATTATTGCACAGCCAGAAAGGTTTACAGGACGCCTGCAATACTACAACCATAACATAGGAATTGCTCATACATATGGTATGTTGTGCGCGTGACTATTAGTCACATATTGACGTTGAGCGTGGCAACGCCCACTCTCCGGTGCCAGCGTTTTTTTAGCAAGGATAACGTTAGCAAGGATAAGAAAAAGGGGCGTGGCCCTTCAAAATAAAAGTACCCAGTGAAATAAACAAAAATGAGTAATTTGCACATAAATTGCCCATTAGAACTATAAATTAAGTATATGAACGAAAATATACAAAACAATAAGTATTTTTGTTAACATTTACACCGTTATTAACTTAAAAAACATATTGAAATGGATAAATACTGTTCACTGGAGTGTAAAATAGGCCCCTGCACAAAAAATGGTTCTTCGTATCAACTAGTGGGACATATGTACGCGTGCAGGGAGACCTCCTCTACAACACCCTACTGTCCGCTAAGCAGGAGAGGTTTATTTTAAAAAGTTATAGGCCCGTTTGTAAGGTCAAAGGTCAAAAATGGCAAAATTTCAAACTCAGACTGGCCACTGGAGCAAAGACGGCTATTCGTATCAACAAGTGACACATATCCACACGTCCGGGCAGACCTCCTCTACAACACCCTACTGTCCGCTAAGCAGGAGAGGTTTATTTTAAAAAGTTATAGGCCCTTTTGTAAGGTCAAAGGTCAAAAATGGCAAAATTTCAAACTCAGACTGGCCGCTGGAGCAAAGACGGCTATTCGTATCAACAAGTGACACATATCCACACGTCCGGGCAGACCTTCTCTACAACACCCTACTGTCCGCTAAGCAGGAGAGGTTTATTTTAAAAAGTTATAGGCCCTTTTGTAAGGTCAAAGGTCAAAAATGGCAAAATTTCAAACTCAGACTGGCCGCTGGAGCAAAGACGGCTATTCGTATCAACAAGTGACACATATCCACACGTCCGGGCAGACCTTCTCTACAACACCCTACTGTCCGCTAAGCAGGAGAGGTTTATTTTAAAAAGTTATAGGCCCTTTTGTAAGGTCAAAGGTCAAAAATGGCAAAATTTCAAACTCAGACTGGCCGCTGGAGCAAAGACGGCTATTCGTATCAACAAGTGACACATATCCACACGTCCGGGCAGACCTTCTCTACAACACCCTACTGTCCGCTAAGCAGGAGAGGTTTATTTTAAAAAGTTATAGGCCCTTTTGTAAGGTCAAAGGTCAAAAATGGCAAAATTTCAAACTCAGACTGGCCGCTGGAGCAAAGACGGCTATTCGTATCAACAAGTGACACATATCCACACGTCCGGGCAGACCTTCTCTACAACACCCTACTGTCCGCTAAGCAGGAGAGGTTTATTTTAAAAAGTTATAGGCCCTTTTGTAAGGTCAAAGGTCAAAAATGGCAAAATTTCAAACTCAGACTGGCCGCTGGAGCAAAGACGGCTATTCGTATCAACAAGTGACACATATCCACACGTCCGGGCAGACCTTCTCTACAACACCCTACTGTCCGCTAAGCAGGAGAGGTTTATTTTAAAAAGTTATAGGCCCTTTTGTAAGGTCAAAGGTCAAAAATGGCAAAATTTCAAACTCAGACTGGCCGCTGGAGCAAAGACGGCTATTCGTATCAACAAGTGACACATATCCACACGTCCGGGCAGACCTCCTCTACAACACCCTACTGTCCGCTAAGCAGGAGAGGTTTATTTTAAAAAGTTATAGGCCCTTTTGTAAGGTCAAAGGTCAAAAATGGCAAAATTTCAAACTCAGACTGGCCGCTGGAGCAAAGACGGCTATTCGTATCAACAAGTGACACATATCCACACGTCCGGGCAGACCTTCTCTACAACACCCTACTGTCCGCTAAGCAGGAGAGGTTTATTTTAAAAAGTTATAGGCCCTTTTGTAAGGTCAAAGGTCAAAAATGGCAAAATTTCAAACTCAGGCTGGCCGCTGGAGCAAAGACGGCTATTCGTATCAACAAGTGACACATATCCACACGTCCGGGCAGACCTTCTCTACAACACCCTACTGTCCGCTAAGCAGGAGAGGTTTATTTTAAAAAGTTATAGGCCCTTTTGTAAGGTCAAAGGTCAAAAATGGCAAAATTTCAAACTCAGACTGGCCGCTGGAGCAAAGACGGCTATTCGTATCAACAAGTGACACATATCCACACGTCCGGGCAGACCTTCTCTACAACACCCTACTGTCCGCTAAGCAGGAGAGGTTTATTTTAAAAAGTTATAGGCCCTTTTGTAAGGTCAAAGGTCAAAAATGGCAAAATTTCAAACTCAGACTGGCCGCTGGAGCAAAGACGGCTATTCGTATCAACAAGTGACACATATCCACACGTCCGGGCAGACCTTCTCTACAACACCCTACTGTCCGCTAAGCAGGAGAGGTTTATTTTAAAAAGTTATAGGCCCTTTTGTAAGGTCAAAGGTCAAAAATGGCAAAATTTCAAACTCAGACTGGCCGCTGGAGCAAAGACGGCTATTCGTATCAACAAGTGACACATATCCACACGTCCGGGCAGACCTTCTCTACAACACCCTACTGTCCGCTAAGCAGGAGAGGTTTATTTTAAAAAGTTATAGGCCCTTTTGTAAGGTCAAAGGTCAAAAATGGCAACATTTCAAACTCAGACTGGCCGCTGGAGCAAAGACGGCTATTCGTATCAACAAGTGACACATATCCACACGTCCGGGCAGACCTCCTCTACAACACCCTACTCTCCGCTAAGCAGGAGAGGTGTATTTTAAAAAGTTATAGGCTCTCAAGTACAGCCAAGTCACAAATGGTTGAATGAGCAAGGATAAGAGTTGGCCGGGGGAGTTAGCAAGGATAAGCAGTGCTGTTTCCAGACCAGAGGGGGCACTGTTTCTCCTGTTATTTTCCCATTTTTAACATACAAATACAAATACAATACAATTCTGTATAGACAATACAGAAATGTTTAAATGGCATATACTATAATAGTCATCTCATAGTCTAGTGATTAAAAAAAGGAATACGATGTAAATGCAAATGGAATCAACCACAATTTGTGTCATAGTATGAGTGAAACACGAATAATGTTGTTTTTCACATATGTGTATGTAATATGACATTGATGTTTTCTCATTTTAGTTGATTTTGCATATTAAGTTATAAGCATACTGTATATATGCTTGTTCCATATTCTCCCCCAGCAAATCAATTTGAGTTTTACACCCCTGGTATAGACAATACAGAAATGCATATCTGTTTATCTGCCTCCCTGCTCCGACACCTCTCTGCACCTGCCTTGTTTTTAATTGATGTGGAAAATCAGTGGAGTCTGGTATGTACCTCTTAAAGGGGTGTTACACTTTCAAAAAAACTTTTGGTCAATTTATGGTCTACTCAGCCTCATGTGAACACACCAGACAGTTTATAAGTTACTCCTTTCAGTATTTAGATATTTGATGTTCATTTTAGCGCCTCCAGCTCCTTCCCATAGAAACCCATTATAACTTAAAACTCCATTTTAACCATGACAGATTATTCGAAAACAACCATTTTTTTTTCTGGTGACTGATATTGTCCTCGGAATACGTGAGAGGGCCGTGGAATTTCATTTACAGTTTTTATTTATTTTTAAAATATTGTTTTATTCATTTGGGTAGGCCGTACCAAAAATGGAGGCGGCTACATTTTCCAAAACAACATTTAAAAAATAAATAAAAACTGTAAATAAAATTCCACGGTCCTCTCACGTATTCCGAGGACAATATGAGTCACCAGAAAAAAGATTGGTTGTTTTCGAGTAATCTGTCATGGTTAAAATGGAGTTTTAAGTTATAATGGGTTTCTATGGGAAGGAGCTGGAGGCGCTAAAATAAACATCAAATATCTAAATACTGAAAGGAGTAACTTATAAACTGTCTGGTGTGTTCACATGAGACTGAGTAGACCATAAAATGACCAAAAGTTTTTTTGAAAGTGTAACACCCCTTTAAGTGTGCCATTCGCACATTATAACAACTTGGGAAACACGTGAAAAACAACATTATTTGTCTTTCACACATACTATGACACACATTGTGGTTAGTTCTATTTGCATTTATATTGTAGCCTATCTGTGTTGTTACAGGACAATCATTCCTTTTTTAATCTCCAGACTATGAGATAGCTATTATAGCATGTGCCATTTAAACAGATATGCATTTCTGTATTGTCTATACCAGGGGTGTAAAACTCAAAGTGATTTGCTGGGGGAGAATATGGAACAAGCATATATACAGTATGCTTATAACTTAATATGCAAAATCAACTAAAATGAGAATCAATGTCATATTACATACACATATGTGAAAAACAACATTATTCGTGTTTCACTCATACTATGACACAAATTGTGGTTGATTCCATTTGCATTTACATCGTATTCCTTTTTTTAATCACTAGACTATGAGATGACTATTATAGTATATGCCATTTAAACATTTCTGTATTGTCTATACAGAATTGTATTGTATTTGTATTTGTATGTTAAAAATGGGAAAATAACAGGAGAAACAGTGCCCTCTCTGGTCTGGAAACAGCACTGCTTATCCTTGCTAACTCCCCCGGCCAACTCTTATCCTTGCTCATTCAACCATTTGTGACTTGGCTGTACTTGAGAGCCTATAACTTTTTAAAATAAACCTCTCCTGCTTAGCGGACAGTAGGGTGTTGTAGAGAAGGTCTGCCCGGACGCGTGGATATGCGTCACTTGTTGATACGAATAGCCGTCTTTGCTCCAGCGGCCAGTCTGAGTTTGAAATTTTGCCATTTTTGACCTTTGACCTTACAAAAGGGCCTATAACTTTTTAAAATAAACCTCTCCTGCTTAGCGGACAGTAGGGTGTTGTAGAGAAGGTCTGCCCGGACGTGTGGATATGTGTCACTTGTTGATACGAATAGCCGTCTTTGCTCCAGCGGCCAGTCTGAGTTTGAAATTTTGCCATTTTTGACCTTTGACCTTACAAAAGGGCCTATAACTTTTTAAAATAAACCTCTCCTGCTTAGCGGACAGTAGGGTGTTGTAGAGAAGGTCTGCCCGGACGTGTGGATATGTGTCACTTGTTGATACGAATAGCCGTCTTTGCTCCAGTGGCCAGTCTGAGTTTGAAATTTTGCCATTTTTGACTTTTGACCTTACAAAAGGGCCTATAACTTTTTAAAATAAACCTCTCCTGCTTAGCGGACAGTAGGGTGTTGTAGAGAAGGTCTGCCCGGACGTGTGGATATGTGTCACTTGTTGATACGAATAGCCGTCTTTGCTCCAGCGGCCAGTCTGAGTTTGAAATTTTGCCATTTTTGACCTTTGACCTTACAAAAGGGCCTATAACTTTTTAAAATAAACCTCTCCTGCTTAGCGGACAGTAGGGTGTTGTAGAGAAGGTCTGCCCGGACGTGTGGATATGTGTCACTTGTTGATACGAATAGCCGTCTTTGCTCCAGCGGCCAGTCTGAGTTTGAAATTTTGCCATTTTTGACCTTTGACCTTACAAAAGGGCCTATAACTTTTTAAAATAAACCTCTCCTGCTTAGCGGACAGTAGGGTGTTGTAGAGAAGGTCTGCCCGGACGTGTGGATATGTGTCACTTGTTGATACGAATAGCCGTCTTTGCTCCAGCGGCCAGTCTGAGTTTGAAATTTTGCCATTTTTGACCTTTGACCTTACAAAAGGGGCCTATAACTTTTTAAAATAAACCTCTCCTGCTTAGCGGACAGTAGGGTGTTGTAGAGAAGGTCTGCCCGGACGTGTGGATATGTGTCACTTGTTGATACGAACAACTGTTTTTGTCTAGTGTCCATTTTGGTCTGAAAATTGAGTAAAAACAGCAAATCTACAAGATTAAAACACACCCCATTACGTTTTGAGCTTGTAGATCTACTTTTTAATATCCTACATGTATATAGCGTGCCCCATACTAGCACTTTTTCAATAAATCTATGACATTTAAAAGACCATAATAATTACAAGAAGTCGCGCTTTTATTTTGAAGGCCTTATCCTTGCTAACTGGCAGCGGCCATTTTTAATCCTTGCTAGAAAAACGGACCTCTCTCCGGTTGCGGTAATTCACGTCAAAAACCACACCCACCCCAACAGAGCCATAGAGTAAACGCAGAGTTAAGACAACTCCGTTCACTTCATGGGGTCAGTTTCTTCCACAGACTTCTATTGAAGTAGGAAAACCGGAAGTTTACGGAATGCTTTGATCTCTATGGCTCGCGCGAGTATATTAACCGTCACACAACCAGGCTGTTTTTTGCCCCCCCAATGTCGTAACTGTGTCTTACTGTTGGGTCTGCCCGCCTCCCACTACCAACACACACAGCTGTTATTTGGCATCACATCACACTGTTACGTGCCAGTGGGGATTGAGGAGGAGTTCCAAAGATACAACATTAAAGATAGACAGCACAGGCACAAACTACATTTTCAAGTCTTAAAGAAGCACTTTCGGGTAAGAATTCTGCTCTTTTTATGCTCTCAAGTTGGGAACTTGGTTGATGTAAAACTTAATTTGTTGCCTGTCAGTTTTTTCTGGGTGGGTGGGTGGTCTGGGACAGGGTGGACACTGGGCTGTGTAGTGGTTCTTGTTGTATATTCCTACTCAGTTAGCTTTAACGTTGCTGTCAACCTTAGTTTATAAGCTAATGCTGTTTTTTCTTATGGGCATTAAACGTCTTTTGCTTTTTTTTGCACGGGGTTTATATGTGTTTTACATAAAACACATGAAATGAACAGGGAGGCTAGCTACCATTGGGGGTTGTCCAAGTTATCAGGAATACCGTTATCTGTCTTGTATTGAGTTGTGCTTGAATTGTACTGTAAATCTAAAAGCTGTTAATACAAATCTCAATCAATCGATGAATGCAAAAGAGCCTGTTGTAAACAATGTGAGACTTGACTCACATTCCAATCCAATCTTCTATCAGTTACTCTTCTTAAGCTGTATATAATATGATCATAATTATAGCAGAAGAGATGTAATGTGTGTGGTTTGTGTATGTAATTTTCTTTTAGTATACGGTTTGAAACGTATCTGCCTGTTACAGTATGTGTACAGCAAAATAAATAGACTGATAAGTGGACAACATACCTAGGATCTTGTGTTCATAACACAAAGTGTAAACAAGGAATGCAATAAAAATACATTAATACATTCTTGGCTGAAACCAAATATAGGAAACAGTTGGCTGAATAGCGAATATCCAAATACCCGAAAGACATAATTATAGCACAACATAAATTAAATAATAATCACCATTATGGGTACATTTTGCATGAATTGAATTCTTGAATTAATTCATTTGCATGATTTGCATACACTATTCGGTGATGTGGTTTCCGCCAATAGCTCAAAAATCCACTTTTATCCCAGTATGGCGAAGGCAGATTCACAAGCATCATTATTTGACAAAGGTGCTCTGTCGCACCTCCATAACATTATCTGTGATTTGTGCCGCTGATGTCATAACTAAATAAAGGTTTACTCTCTATTTTGCATCAGGCAGGACGATTGTAAATGGTAGACATTTGTTTGATTTGGGGTCCCTTACCAAGGGGGCTATGCACTGGAATGGCACTCGACCTCCAGTGCTTCTTTGTCTGTCTGAACTGTGATGACTGGGTCAGATTAGTGAGATGGAGCGTTACAAAACATGACGGTTGGGTCCAGAGAGGTGTGGGCTGAGGGTTCTGTGTAGGTGAAGAGGGAAGCAGCTACCTGGCACAGGGCCCTGAGTGACCAGTTACCACAAACACTAACTGGCTCTTCCACTTGTTGGTACTTCCACATTTTGGTTTCTGCACAAGACACATGATGATTTTGAATTCACTCAACCTGTGATGGTTTACCAAGCTAGGGTGTAGCTTTCTTGAATTGAGATTTAACTCGCAAAATAACTTTTCGCAATCCGAAATGAGTGAGGACTTGTATATCCCACTTTGGCCATGTAATGTGTCTTTCCTTGTACAAAATGCTTTTTGTGGTCTGATCAATCGGCCCATTCACCCCAAATGACTCGGATCAGTGATCAGCAACTTACCTTATCTTTGATATATTTGAATATTCAAATTTACCCAACATTATTGGTATCATTATCGGACAAAATCAGCAATTAGGATTGGTTGCGAAAAACCTGAGATACTGATTCAGTATCTTTGTGTCCATAAAGCATTGTGTTGTGTGTGACATCTTGTTCTTCCAGGCCACACTTGCTAACAGTTGATTTGTGAGCTTTCAGATGAATTAACAGATTACTGTGTTTGTGTGTTCAACAGCCATGGCTACAGCTGGAGCACCAGTACCTGGCCTGGGGCCTAATCAGTGTGTGACCAAGGTGGAGCTCACGGTCTCATGTGAGCATCTTCTGGACATGGATGTCTTCTCCAAGTCGGACCCGCTGTGTGCTCTGTACACTAATACCACCGGCTCCCAGTGGTATGAGGTTAGTAAGTCTAACTTTTATTTGGTTTCAGTAAACTATGCAATGAGCATGTTTCCATTATGTTCCATTATACGTTGTATACATCTTTAATTCATATTTTATTTTCTTCATGGCAGTTTGGTCGCACAGAGATGGTCCTGAATTGCCTCAATCCAAAGTTTTCAAAGAAGTTCGTCATGGACTACTACTTTGAGATGGTGCAGAAGCTGAAGTTCTGCCTTTACGACATCGACAGTGACAGCCGTGACCTCGGACAAGCCGACTTCCTGGGGGAACTGGAGTGCACATTGGGCCAGGTGAGCATTATTTAGCCATGCATATCTTTTATTAAACATTTAAGGCAATTAGCCTTAATTAGCCAGTCCATCTTTGTCCAATAGGCACGTTTCCAACGAGGGGACAAACACGAAAGCCTGACCTGCGTTCAAGGCTTTTTATCTGTCACACCAATGCATGTCGAGACATATGAAATATCGCTTCCCTCTCATCCACAGAGCAATAGACAAACAATAAAGAAAAGGGCAACAGTAGTGCAACAGATGAAGGCAATAAAGAGCTATAAAAAACTACCACACCCTAATTATATAAAGTGAAAGGTATTATAAAACAGGCGCGTAGCGCGCAGAGTCGCCAGAACCAGTTAAACAGGTTTTGGCCCATTTGATAACAATAGGCAGAAATTAATGAACGGCGGGATGTCAAGCAGTCTATACCACCTTGGAAACATCCTGATGCCATTGTGATGTAAAGTTTGCCGACTCCCCCACCACGACTCACTGTGTCTTCCTTGGATTCCTGGCCCAAGCCTAGCCTGGGCCAGCAAATTAATTCGGGGCCATGGCCCGGGCGGCCCCAATGACGCTATGCCTCTGTTTACCTCTTTGTGAAAGAGGTATTGGTGTTGTACATGTTGTGCATTGGACAGTGGCTTTTGGGGTGGGTCTTAGTAAAGGGCTAATTACTGTAATTATTGTAGTTTAAGCTTATACAGAGCAACGGCATCAGTCATCAGTTTACTGTAGTTCACTATATTTGTTCTATTCAGTTCAGTTGATAAGAAGTCATGAGACATGGCCAAAGCCTTTTCGGAGGATCCCAGCCAAAAGGGCTGAGAAGGTGTACTGACACCACTACTTCAATTCAGTATTTCCACACCTACATTCTTACAACAGAATCTCTATTCTGACTTAGTTATATTTATATTTACTTCTCTACTTCTATCTCAGAAATAATGGTTGTATATATTTTTTCTATTATCACCAGATAAGGAGATATCTTGATATAAAAGCTTAAAGTGAGCCTATGCTCTGTAGCTGTTAAATGGTACTTCAGTGATTACTTAGGTTCTTCTATTGTGCTCAGATTGTGTCCTGCAAGAGGCTGACGCGACCGCTACAGTTGAAGGACAAGAGAGCTGCAGGCCGTGGAACCATCACAGTGAGTTTATTTATTTGGAGGAAATTGTTATTTTGAGGGTTGACTTGGCACTTTTGGCACATTTTGTTGCCCAAATTGGTGTGCATATTGTGAGTATACAGTGCGGCTCTACCTACCGATGGCCCAAATTCCGGGTGCTGGTTCGAAAACAGCTTTAATAACATAGACTAACATAGTCTAAAGCTGTTTTCCATGGAGAAACTGTATAACTAGTTGTATGTATGAGTGCAACGCCCTTTTTTTAAATGACACGTCTCTTTTATTATAGATATGTGCTGACGAGATCACTGACAACAGAGTGGCTAATTTTGAAGTATTTGGACGGAAATTGGACAAAAAGGTACTGAAGTTAATTTGTGTGGACTGTCCTTTAATATGTGTTGTTTTATATTCTTCCTGTTAATACTAACTTGAGCTACTTTCTCAGTATTTGTGGTGGTCAGACCCATTCCTGGAATTCTACAAGAAATCAGAAAATAAATGGCAACTGGCCTACAGAACAGAGGTAAAGAAACTCAATACTGATCCACACACTCTGACCAACCCTAATAAATATAAGAGACACTCCTCATGTATAAAATATGCAGTTGTGTTTAGAATGTAGGAACTATTCAGTATAATAATGTATTTACATTGCATGCAAATCATTCTCACAAGGTTTTTGTGCATATAATTGCATGTTTGTCTGATTTGCATGAAGAAGAGCTTATACATGACTGGATTAAATCTGATGAGTGGCTGTGGTGGTGTCATTTCCTTCAATCAAACACAGTTCGATTCCTGTGTTTTTCCAGCTGCATATGCAAATGTATGTATGCAAAGACGTTTAAGGTTCTTTCTTCCTGCAGTTTGTTCGGAACAACCTGAATCCAATATGGAAACCCTTCAAGATCCCCCTGCAGTCTCTCTGTGATGGAGACATGGAGAGGCCAATAAAGGTACAAAACAACACACACACGCGTGTCAAGCAATAAGTCTTTCTTTTCGATTCGATGTAATACTTATTTAAAATAACAGACCATGTAAATTGCATCTTAACATAATAACAATGCATCCTGCTGGATACTTCTACTACTACCACTGGTGTTTTTTTGGAAGAGATTGTAATGGCTTATGTTAACACTGTACTCTCTAACATACTAACAAACTGAATCCATGTGATTTTCATTTGACGTTACACTATTCCCACCAGCTTTTCACGAACGGGCATTTGCCTGACAGGCTGGATGTGTGTGTGTATGCCTTATTCCCAAAAGGTGCGCATTTTTCTTTGTCCTATTTTTTACCCCTCAATAAATAAACTTAAAGCTACAATCTTATTATAATAAGATTATATGATTATAACTTAATATAATTAATTTTATTTTATTTTAAAGGTAATAGAGGAAACTTTTTACCCCAAAATCAAAATAGATCAATCTCAGCGCAGCAGTCTCCAGCAGTTTCATAACAACCCAATAGAGTGGAGGTGAGGAGGAGTTAGATTTTGTTTTTATCAAATCTAAGTCGCCTCTATTGCCTTTAACCCATTACTATGGCATGTACTGTAGGTACTATTATTTTATGAATCATTGTTCAATACCAGGGGTCTCCCTATTTTTCCAGCTCTTGACAAAATACATTTCCTTTTTTTAAGATCTGGGGAGAAAGGAAGGCCCCTGTTATCGTAGCTCTTCCCCATACAGCTGGACTACTTCAAATTACTGTAAACTAAACTGGCAGTCAAATTATGTTTTTTTTTTTTAAGGTTTGGGGTGGAAAAAACATTAAAACGTCATTGGACATAATGTTTCACATCTTCTAATCATTAGAAGGTGTAAAAAGGAGTTGCTGAATGCACACTATACACCACATCTAATGGGTGTGGAGAAAAAAAGTTGCTGAATCAGTGCGGTGAAGAGCTGCTTTACTGAACAACACTGTAGTGTACAACAATAATTATGATCAGGAATGGATTATTTATTTTTTGTCACTGTGCGTTTGCGCAAGCATGCCATTTGCCTTCTGTATTTAAAGGTATTATAGGCAACTTTTAGCCAGATATCAAAACGTGTATATACTGTAGCTATATTTTGCTTCTACTTTGATGCTGCGGCTGTTTCCCTGCAGACAGACACTTGCTTTGCCTGCAGACAGTCCAGAACTTCTTGGCAACAAATCATGGTGTCAAAACGTTTCTTGGGTTCAGGACATGGCGGTGCTAGTGTGCGTGAGGCAGCGTTTTAGCCAATCACAGCGCAGCAGTCTCTGGCACTTTCATAATGAGCCCATAGAGTGGAGGTGAGGTGGAGTTAGTTTCAAATCTGTTAGTGTGTACAAAACAGAACAGTACACACTAAAGTTGCCTATATTACCTTTAATACATTATGAACAGTGGGCACTCTGGGGTGAGGACAATATTGTGTCATCACCTCTCTCTCCCGTCTTCCCGGTCTCTGTACTTAGTACTATAAAAAGAACAAAACAAGTTGGACAGATTGAATGCATCAGATGAAAAAACATCTTTATTGTAGTTGTTATGCCTACTTTTGAAATGTAATCTGACAGTCCAGGTAGATCAGCTCTAGTTTATGTATTTTTTCATTTTTTATTTTATAGTCAGAGGTGTCATTTCAGAAAAAAACTACACAGCAAAAAAGTGCCACTTAAGCCCTAGTTAAAAAAAAATACTGAATATAGCCTGGGTGATATGAGTTTTTATATCTGCTATTTGTGAAAATAAAATAAAATCTATATTGTTGTACATTTGGGAAAATATTTCCTCTAAAGTGGGGTACCTGTAAAGTGGGGAAAGTTGATAAAAGAACCGAATTTGTGGTTAAATGCAAATAGTGGGCATGACCGTTGCCATCCCATTACATCGAATGATGCCCCTGATTATAGAGCATGTGTGTAGTACAATTCAGACTTGCATGAGTGCAATACAAACTTTTTTAGACAGTGTACCTTGGTAATTTCAGTAGTGGTAATAACTAGCAAACACAGATCTGTGCTAGCCTTCCGAGAATTGCATCCATCGGGCAGGAGTGTATCTTCTGTTTCTGTATTGTCAGGCAGTTTGATGTACAAGTGCACTCCCTGGACTTACCCCAATCGGTACCTTGTATTGTTCCCATTGCCATCAGTGTGTGAATGTGTCAGATTGTGCATTGCATTCACCCATTCACATACACACACTATGTAAAGCTCCTTGGATAAAGGCTCCACACTACTGTATATACAGTAAATGCCCCATTTACTGTTACAGTTTAAAAATCTTACCATAAAAGTCAACCATCCATATTATCGGATCTTTTGTGTTTTGGTCATCTGCTAAGTTTTTCTGTTTGCCACCAGGTTTTATGTTACGACCATCACGAAAATGGCTCCCATTCACTGATTGGCGAGTTTGAGACTACCCTCCCAAAAATGCAAGAAGGAACACACATCTCCCCAGTGAGTACAAATGACTATGACAGTCTATTGCACATATGTCAAACTCAAGGCCCGTAAATGAATTATCTTTGGCCCGCGGGATGATATTGAATTAGTATTAGAACTGGCCCTCTGGTATATTGCACACACCATGATAAGAAATGAATGCAACAAATTGTTCTAATTCCTCAACTCAGTCTCATTTACTTTCTCAATTAACTATGAAAGCAGCACTTGGTGAGGATCATAGAAGAAGAAAAAAATCCCCGAAAAATAGCAGGCGTTCACGTCTCATAGCGCGCCACTCTGTGGCGCGCTATGCAGGCATGCAGGCAGTTTCATCTTTACAATTACCTTGCCATTAAGAGACATTGATTTTTGAAGGGACATTACTTTTTTGCTGTTTGACAGGGACGTCATCGTAAACCAGTGTTGAAACACAGACCGGTATCTCCGGCCTTCGACTTGTACCAATTTTTCTATTTTGGCCCACTCTGTATTTGGGTTTGACACCCCTGGTCTATTGCATTATTAAATATGTATTTATGTATTTATTATCTGATCCGTTTCTTCCCCAGGCTGAATTTGCATGCATCAACAGGAAGAAGATGCAAAAGAAGCGAGGCTATACAAACTCAGGGATCATAGGCATCAAGCAGTGTCAGGTATTAATTCTCTCTTACATCACTTATGCAGTTATACCATCTGCCATGCAGCTTTTCTTCTGAATTGAGAGTGGTCAGACCTTTAAGATGACAAGGTTTATTTTATGTAAATGAACCTTACAGGTGGTGAAGGAGTATACCTTCCTGGATTACATCATGGGAGGCACTCAGCTCAATTTCACAGTGAGTTTTTATGAATATATACAGTAAATTATATTGTATTTGACTGTATATGAATGACTAATGAAGATTTATGACTGACTGATAATTGTTAAATTAATTAACTGCCGTCACTATGCAGATCTGTGACTTTTACTTACGTATTTGGTCCTTTGACAGATTGCCATAGACTTCACAGGCTCCAATGGGGATCCCCGCACCCCTCAGTCGCTCCACTACATCAATCCTGAGGGCTACAATGAGTATCTGACTGCAATCTGGGCTGTGGGCACTGTTATCCAGGACTATGACAGGTGAGACCTTTGACCTGAAAAATATTTTCACCACATTTGGACCATTTTGCAAAAATATCTGCTAAGTAATACTAAGTATTGTTAATAATGCTGATAATGATATGTAATGCCAATAATGCTAAGTAATGGTGATAATGCTTAGAGCACCAAAAGTCGTTCCCACCCAAAATGGATTCCATGCAATGGACCTTTCAGTAAGCCCCTCCCCAAATTGCTATGAGCCAATAAAAGCTACACATAACATGTGATAGTCCAACCTCTCCACCAATAGTTTTCCTATATGATAAAACATTGTTTTAAAAAATAAATGTCGCACACATATTTTCCCACTGCATATGGCAGGCCTTGTTGGAAGGTTTGGAAGAGAATTTGAAGATCTGGTTCCAAAAATGAACCAGTATTTAATGTGTAATGTCCATTTTATTTACCGTACAATGAATGAGCCTGGCTGGAAAGTGGGAGAGGGTGGGACTGCAAGATCTATTATAAATGTTTTTTGTTTTTTGGCGAATCTTAAGTATATACCATGTAGCAAAAAGGGGACAATAACTGTCGTTTATTATGATTATATATATATTCACTTAATGATATATTCCATTCACTATTCTTAACTGTTTCTACTGTGCAGTAACAAGATGTTTCCTGTCTTTGGTTTCGGAGCCCAGATCCCACCTACCTGGCATGTAAGTACAGAATGAACTTAGATGAATGGAAAAAGCATCATTTTCAAATAATAATTTCACTACAATCATTCTGAGCTGAACTTTACTTCTCATTACTGAGACACCAAAATCATTTAAGTCTGGTGACTGGTTAAAAGAAACATTCTCCATCCAGTGGTCGGTCTGGCAGCATACAGATGATAGTCCATCCGTTTTGTCTTAATGTTTACAGGTGTCCCATGAATTTCCTATCAATTTTGATTCTGCAAATCCATTTTGTGCTGGTAAGTTTAACCCACACTTCTGACATTTGTAGAATGTTTTTACCTGTTTTTTATATAATAAGACAATAGTTGATCAAAAATACTTCAATACAAGCTCAAACATATTGGTGCTTATTGTAATGTAGAAGTCAGTTTTATGTTCAAACATGTCTGTGTGTGTATTTTTAGGTATAGAGGGAGTGGTGACGGCCTACCAGCAGTGCCTTCCCCAGGTGAAGCTCTTTGGTCCGACCAACTTTGCACCAGTCATCAACCATGCCGCTGTCTTTGCCAGGCAGGCATTGCAGCAGAACTCTGCTTCTGTGAGTAGCCGATTCATCCCATGAAATGTGGCCTGAATTTAATATTACACTTGAGGGATTGTAGCTTTGGATGAAATCTTAACTTGAAGTCAGCTTCACTGTCCATCATGGTATAACATCTATAGCATGTAAAGCCACTAAAATGATATACAACAAATGTCCACAGTATTATAACACGCAGGAGTGAATGCATGTCCATGCATGTCCACAAGCTAAATGATGGAAAGTTGGTTAACCAGGTGTAACTTTTTGAGAGTGTAAAAAAGAGTGTAAAAAAACACAAGGCCAGAACAGTGGCCACAGTGTTCGCCCTGGAACTGGGAGGCCGGGGTTCGATTCCTGGTCGGGTCATACCAAAGACTCAAAAAAAATGGGTCAAAATCAGCTAATGATTCCCGAGCGCGGCAAACCGCAGCTCACCGCTCCTTGGAGCTCACCGCTCCAAGTGAAGGGTTAAAAGCGGAGAACCAATTTCGCTGTGGTAATGTAGTGACAAATCATGCGACTTTGACTTTGACTTTTTTTTTTAAATGAAACCAAGTGAACCCTTGTGGGTCCATTTGGTTTCATTTTTATACTCTCAAGAGTTAAAATATTTGTCATCTGAATTAGCCCATGTCTACACAACTAGAGAATGTAGAAGATTAATGGTCAGTTTGAACTGTATGTTTGAATGTTTTCATGGCCATAAAAGCGTACCACAATATGTTAGTTATTGAATCTATGAGTTATTTAGTGTATTATTAATGCTTCCACCCAAATTCCTCTCCACCGCAGCAATACTATGTTCTACTCATCCTCACCGACGGAGTGATCACAGACATGGATCAGACGCGCACTGCCATCGTGGAGGCCTCGCGGCTGCCCATGTCCATCATCATCGTCGGGGTGGGCGACGCCGACTTCGAGGCCATGGAGTTCCTGGACAGTGACGACAAAATCCTGTATTCGCCGAGGGGCGACCCTGCCCTGCGAGACATCGTCCAGTTCGTGCCCTTCAGACAGTTCCAAGTAAATAAGCGCGACCAAATGGTTGGTAGAAACTTCTTGGTCTATACTCTCTGGCAATATGACACATGAACCCTAGCATCCCTTTCTATTTTGAGCCCAACATTAGGCGAAAATATTTAGATTGGCAGATCTACCAAAGACCCCTGGTCTGTCACGCCTAGTAAACTACATATGTACTATATATTTAAATTGTTAAGTTAACTTGGTAATAGCTCTGAAAAGATGTTATGTTATGTTATGTTATGTTATGTTATGTTATGTTATGTTATGTTATGTTATGTTATGTTATGTTATGTTATGTTATGTTATGTTATGTTATGTTTAAGAAACAACGCAAATGTTATGTTATGTTATGTTATGTTATGTTACGTTATGTTACGTTGTTATTTCATGTTCAAGTTTAAGAAACAACCCAAAGGGAACCCATCTAATTTTCGATCCCTTATCTTGTCATTGCAGGCCAACAGGCAGGCTCTTGCACAGAGTGTACTTGCGGAGTTGCCAGACCAAGTTTCCTCCTTTTTCAACTTGTACAAACTGAAACCTCCCAATGAATCAGCCTTCTCTACACCTAAATAAGGGTAAGAAACTATGAGTAAAAATACACCAAAGGACACTTTCTTTTTCCATCCCCCTGTTTATTTTTTTATCTACTGAATGTAGATATGCACAAACATAAAAAGAGGGTGGGCATGATGTGAAGGCAACTGTTTTCTTATTCTATTTTCTCTTTCTACAGTGTGTTGGTGAACATACATGGTCAACATAAGAGCTCAACTGGAGTGTCTGGAAGTACAGACAGGACCTGGATCTTCAAGGAGTCGACCTCACTAGCATGGCAGATCTAACCTCACTGCATCATCGCATTGCCTTTTATTTACAAGTGTCTTTCAGATGAAAAGAAGGAATTTCCATGTATACAAATGTATGCAGACAAGTCACTGGATTGGATTGAAACTAGATGCCAGCTTTTTGCAATGCAAAAGTAGTTTGCCTACTTTTGTGTATGTACACTACATACACAGTATCTTGACTACGTTTGTATGTATTTTACAGTACATACACAAAGACGATGAGTTTTGATTGCTTTGTTTCTCTGTAATTGTTTACATTATAATTGACTGAATTTAAAAGGAAAAAGTAAGTACAATCAGGCCATATTTTATACAGACAAATGTGTAATTAGATTATACTTACATTGTCAAGGAAGCTTGACTATTTTTGATATATTTTGTCATAATATGGCATTTATTATTTTTTCCTTATGCAAGGTGCAATATTTCAATGTTTGAATTCAGAGATATTCATATTATATTTGTTTTTATATATTACGTATATATTATTATCCTGGAGATGGCGTTAGAAATGATTGATAGATTGATTGATTGATTGATTGATACTAACTAATTAGCCTGTAGAATCCCATTTGAAAAGATATCCTGTGGACCCCCATAAGAGAAGATTTTTACAGCTCTAGCAGGGATTCTCAACCTGTTTGATCTCAAGGACCCCCAGTCTGACCCTCATTAGTCTGCGAACACGCCAACTTAATGGCATTTCTATCTCTGACACCCCAATAACTCAGCGTAGGGTCCATTTAGTTCAATTTGTACAATATCTGAGTCATAGAACCACTCACCCACAATTTACAAGGGTCCATTTGATTTCAAAATATCATTTAGCTGGGGACTCCCCTGCGGGAACTCCTGCAAGGACCCCTAGGGGTCCCCATACCCCACTTTGGGAATCACAATCTGTCATAGGTGCTAGCCATGTCCGGACGGGAACGTCGGGTGTCCCTTTAACGTACAACAAACACACCCATGGGACCCCGCCCACCACATAGCAGCGCATAGCAATCTTCCTGTCATGGGGTGTTGCTAACAACTCCCTGGACTGAACCGAAGAGGGTGAGATCCTGATTTTATCTATTATAAAAGCGTTTTCGGGACATTGTCATCTCATTTTATATACCACGCGAACATTTCATTTGTTAAGAGTGACGTTGTGAATGTATTTATTTTTATCCCCAGCCCATCGCTGCCATTATCCTACTAACCAAAAAACGCAACGCTATAAACTGTCTGAATGCACGTAGTGTAAACAATCTTTTTAATACTGTGTCGTTTCATTCAAAATGTGTTACGTGTGTCTTTGTGTAACGTTACCGTGTTCAACAGTATTTTGGATTACCAATGTAAAGTTTATTTTTGCTTTATTTTGTACTTATCTTGCCAATGTGCCAGATCTCGTAATGATCCATCGTTGTGGAAAAATCACTTGACCATATTATATACACTATAAGCCTTACAGATACTGGTTCATATTGTTACTAGTTTTAATTTTGTTACTAGGACAGATGAAAATCGCATGTTGTCTTGTTTGAAATATATTGTAAAAAGAGTAAAGTAAGTCCAACCAATAGCGCGCGCGCGCGCGCGCGCGCGCGTGTGTGTGTGTGTGTGTGTGTGTGTGTGTGTGTGTGTGTGTGTGTGTGTGTGTGTGTGTGTGTGTGTGTGTGTGTGTGTGTGTGTGTGTGCTGAGTAAATATTGCAGCATATCATTGTCGTTATGTGATTGGTCTATCAACTGATCAATATCCCTCCATTGTAGTGATATTGATCATTTGGTAGACTACCATTGTAGTCTACAATGGTATGCTATTTATAGAGGTGGAAATTGAGTTTACTGTAATTGACTAGTATTCTGATTGACTCAACATGCAACCAAAACCACTGTATTCACCCATCATGGCTTCAGGTTATAGGCCATGCAATTGTTGTCTTGAGCAAGACAACATGTGTTATAAAATGTACCGGTATGTTAAGGTGCTATATTCCCTATTTTACACCATTTTACAGTAACTAACCAAGAAGTCATTAAATCTAACTAGATTATGGGTAACCTGAACCAGTAGATGATTTTTTGTTTGATATTTAGTGTAAACAAAGTGTTTTAGCATGATGTGACTTTTGACGGCCTTTCCTTCCATTGTTCTCAAAATATCCTTCCACTCCCTCCAAAATCCATGTCTTTGGGCATTATTTTTTAGTATATCAACTGTCTGGTACAATGAGCCATCCACACCAAACACTATTATTATAGGATTTAGGATGTCCCAATACTGTATCTTGTATCTAAAAAAGTCATATCGGTTCATATCTGTATCGGCAAATAATGCGTTGATTTCCCCAAAGTATCAGCATTGGCCCTTATTTGTCATTATCGGGTCATATATCAGTATTGGTAAATATGCCAGTCTAACCACAGATCCGACACTGGGGTAAGGGGATGGATGGAGTGGCAGACAAACCTGTCTGCCTCTCCATCCATTTAACTCTAAATAAATAAAGCAGTGATGGACACTAGCGTCATTGAGGGGCCGATAGGTGCGGCTGTGTTTATCTCTGCTTGTAGATCAAACAAAAAGCTGTTTCAGTGTGTACAGTATACCATGTTGTATTGTTGCTTGACCCTCGCCGTTTTGTCTGCCCTTGTTCATTGCAGGTGTAACCGTCAGTGTACGCGGGGTGTTTGTGTGTGTGTGTGTGTGTGTGTCCTGTCTACAGTGGTCATGGCGGCCGGCGCGCCTCCGTTTGCTGGCCCAGAGGGTGCAGGACAGTGCATGACCAAGGTGGAGCTGACGGTGTCCTGCGAGAACCTCCTGGACATGGATGTGTTCTCCAAGTCAGACCCTCTGTGTGTGCTCATGATGCACACAGCAGGGTCCCAGTGGTACGAGGTCAGTAGCACTGTTGCCAAATGCCAAATCCCAAAATGCACTAGTGGCACTTCCAAAATGCCCTAGAGCAGTGGTTTTCAACCATTTTCATGCCAGGGCCCACTATTTATTCTGCATTTTATCCACAGAGCACCATTTGATGTTGAGTTTCGTCTCTGTGATTAATTTAGGAGAAATAACTGGCAAAATGTTGGTCAAAATAGCAATTCTTCTAAATGTGTACCATCTTGAAAATTAAGTAATTCAGATGTTTTGAGTATAATTTAACTCTTGAGGGCGTAAAATGAAACCGGTACATTTGGTTTCATTTTACAATCTCAAGAGTTACAGATCTATAAGGGTCCATTTGGTTACAAATGGTCCTTTCTAGGAAGGAAGGAGGGCTATCATAGAAGGAAAAATGGTGAAAAATGAGGGTTTTATCTCTGGTGCCTGTCAATCAATTTCGCCCCAAATCACCAACAAAAAAGCACTAGATTTTCCACCAGGAGTTTTGGCGCTAGGGGGGGTCTGGAAAAAAGCTAAATATAGCAACGAATGTGCCAGGGTTGGCAACACTGGTCAGTAGCCCAGGGTCGCCACTGACCACTGGCATTCCACCTCGTAGGAAAGCCTTGTCTGGTGTTACAAAATGTGGATGTAAACTTACATCATTGTAGTTGTCACTGATTTGTAGTCACCCGGGCAGGAAACCCAACAAGTGGAACAATGACCACCCAAAATAATTCCCTGCGACCATAATTTTAGGGCCCAAAGGTATACATATACTGTATATGCTACTATAAATAGTCTTTGGAAAGTGCACTCACATTTAGATTTGTTTTTTGAGGTTATGTAAAAAGGGAAAAAAGCAGTTTCAGAAATACAGTATGTATGATTTGTTGTTGCCCAAACTGAAATAAAAACAAAGATTTTATTTGGTAGGCCATAAAAGTGTGATTGCAGAGAGATGTTGTAACGGTGTCGTGATGCTGCACTGACCTCACCTCTTGTGGTACGACTGCTGCTCTGAGTCCTAATGCTCTCCAACCGTCTCGGTTTTCTAGGTTCATTCATTAAACCCTGTGGAGTAGAGCCACATAGTACACATTCTCAGTAATACATACCGATACATACAGTACCCCTGATGGACTACCAATTTTGAAACATGCTTTAGTTATGTCATCTAGAACAGGGGTTTCTCATTGGCTGGAAGTTTACAAAAATAAATATTAGAAAAAGGTTTACAGCCATCACATTAACAGTAGTGGGGTTCCCCTTGGAAACCCCACTAATTATTTTGGGTAGTTATGGTTTCCTGCCCCGATGAGTAGTACAAATCAGTGATTACTGATTTAAAGGGGAATTCCACCCATTTTCAACATTTTACTATATGATCAATATATCTTAGAGAGTCACATGTTGATGATGTCATCAAGATGTGATTCAGCATGTTAATGATTTTTTTCCATAGGTCTATTTCTCGGAACACAGTTTTTTAGATATGTTGATGATATAGTGAAGTAAAATGTTGAAAATGGGTGGAATACAGCTTTAAGTTACCACCATCCACTCCTGGGCTACCCCCGCAAAAGGAATGCTGCCAGGCTATGAGGTCAATAGGTCGCAGGACTAGGTGGCCCAACTGCGGGAAACACCGTTTTAAGAGCAGGCAATTTCAGATAGCTTTGTAATGACCACTGTTGCTGTTATAGTTTAGAATTATTTATTGAAAGACCAAAGTCGTCTCTTCAGAGCATCTTAATTGAATTCATGTGTTAAATCACTAGAGCCTGGTTTATGCTTTGTCATATGAGTAATTATATCAAAGTCGTCTCTTCAGGGTACCTTAATCAAATTCATATGTGTTAAATCACTTGAGTCTGGTTTATGCTTTGTCATATGAGTAATTATATTGTGTATAATGTTGCACAGCAGTATCACGTGATACATCTCTGCCAGGAGACACATGCATTTGGTCCAGTGTGTCTGTCCACACTGCACCATGCTATCAGGGGCCGGGCAATCTGCATCGTATTTCACAAGCACACTGGTTACAAATTGTTTAGCTTAAGGATCTATCTAAATCGATATATCATAAACACATAAAGGTGCAACTGGTCCGAAATCCGAGCGAATTTCAAGCGATAATGTACAATAACCTACTTGTACTACTTTCAGAACCACAAAAAGAAGAAGTGAGCAATCACCTTGACTATACTTCCCTCTACATTTTACATTTTTCTGCTTGTACCAGCTGGGCCGCACAGAGAGAATCGACAACTGCCTCAACCCAAAGTTCACAAAGACGTTTGTCATCGACTACTACTTTGAGATGGTGCAGAAGCTGAAGTTCTGCATTTACGACATTGACAACAACACCTACGACCTCGGTGATGATGACTTCTTGGGGGAGCTGGAGTGTACCTTGGGCCAGGTGAGGATCAAAAACCTCAGGATGGCACAAGTTTGGTTCATCGTGTTGGTCCCCAACAACATTTCTCTGTCATGGGATTTGCATTGCATCTTAATGTCTTCTATAGTGCCACATATTGGTCACAATATTGCACACAATAGAAAAACAAACTGCTCAACCCAAACAACCATAATCAATATGAGTCCCAGCTGGTATGCAAAAGCATTTCCCAGCCCTGGATTGACAGCTTATTGTGACCACACATGCACGGTGGTGCTGCAGATATGTGCAGGGCTGCTTATAATCTTGTTATTCTGTAAAACACATAAAGAAAAGGAATGTATAAATGTGTTGATCTCTAGTCTAACATATAAAGAAATGTGTGAAATCCATTTCAATTCAGTTCATTTATTTTCATTTTGCATAGTATGAAAAAAAAGAAAAAGAAAAAAGAAACTACAAACATACTGTTTCTAAATGCAATTTAGAACCAGGCACAATCTCTGATTTATGCTAAACAAGCTTGTTTGGCATAAATCAGAACAGCTGTCCCAAACAGCATTATTAGTATTGATCTCAGTGCTTTGTTTGTATTCGTGTGTTTGTTTGTTCAGATTGTGTCGAGTTGTAAACTGACTAGGCCTCTGCTCCTGAAGAACAAGTCGCCTGCAGGCAAAGGCACCATAACTGTAAGTATATGCATTAGCCTTGGCGACCTTGCAAGTGGAGGCAAATGCTATATTTTCTAAATTTGATGTTGATGATTTCATATGTTTTTTTGTTGTTGTTTTGTAGGTATGTGCTGAAGAGAGAACAGACAACAGAGTGGTGCATTTTGAAATGGCAGCAAGGAAACTGGATAAAAAGGTACACTTTTTGGTACCTTTGGGGATTCTGATTAACAAGTGTTATGTTTGAGTTCTCTGTTGGAGCATACTATTACTAGAACTACTATTAGTGTCTTGTTATTTAGATTTTATAAAATAATTATTGTATTTACATCTGATCTTGAAAATTGCTTCAGTGAATCAACTTATTGTTTTTATTCTTCTCATTTGTAGGATTTCTTTGGAAAGTCTGACCCTTTTCTGGAAATCTACAGGCAGACTGGAACCACATGGAAGCTGGCCCACAGGACAGAGGTGGACAAATGCATCATACACTATTTATATTAGACTACAGTAGTATATTTCACTCACACAGCCAATGTATAATTAGTGTATGATGGTGAGGATATATGATAGCCAGGGTCGGTTCTAGGCATGGGGATGGGGGAGCATTTCCCCCCTAAATGCCCTGATTGCCCCACCAAACATGATGGCATGCAAACAACCCAAGATATTTCAAATTAAAGTGCTTATAATTGAAATGATTTGAAACACAACTACTGCGACTAACTACAAATGTCGCACCAGTAAACCAACACTATTTCATCATTGAAAACAGAATACTCTTTGAGTCAGACCTTTAGCTTTATGCATGCTGTGTGTCTGTTGCAACTTCAACAACAACTGATGTTATTATTGTTATTATATTACTTTACTTGCCTAATATAAGTCCTGTAACCGAAAATGGTAAGGGTAATTACCCTATTGGCCTGAATATAAGACTATGCTTTTTTCCCAATGAAAATATCCCAAAAATGGAGTCGTCTTATATTCAGGGGCTATACTATATGACATTCAATGTTCTTTTTTTCTGTAAATGGGTCTTGAAAAATGAGGGTCGTCTTATAAACGAGTCGTCTTATATTCGGGACAATACGGAATAGTACGTCTTCAGGTACATTTACGGGTATTTAAATAAGGCACAGGAATGTGGCTTGCCCGTGCCTTATCTAAATCTAAATATGAGGAAAATCTCTGCGAGAGTGCTGCCATTTTTAGCTGATATTGAACTCTTCTGAGCCGGGCATTTGGTAAATGCAGTAGTCGTTTGCTTGTGACTGAATGGCCAAGTAAACACTGGCACGTGGACACTTACGTCTACTAAAGCGTCATGTTTGACCTTTATAAATAAACCATTCATTGTGCTGTGCCTTAATTACTGTTATTCAAGCTGTCCTATTGTATACAGGTGGTGATGTACAACTTGAATCCAACATGGAAACCCTTCACTGTCCGCCTGCAATCTCTCTGTGGAGGAGACCCAGAGTGTCAAATTAAGGTATACACACACACATAGACATACTGTACATGCCCACCTACTCTTCAGGTGTACTACCAGTGTATCTTTGTTTATTTCTTCAAACTTGGTTACAGTTAAGTGGATTTAATTGTAATCTATTAACAAAAAGTCCATATTAAAAACTAATATTTTTTCTTTTTGTGATTTTTACTAATCTATATAGGTGCTCCTTTGTTTCTTCTATTTTACAAACATATATACTGGCTGCATCTAATGCCACTGGGCCATTGACTTGTTCAGTTAGGCCAATTAATGCATATAGGCATAATTATTAGTTGATGTGATTTTCACCCCTTTTTAACACCTTCTTAAAGCATGCTTGAGGGATGAGATGTCAAGTGACGGCACAAGTGAGTCTACTGTACCCCATCCTCAGTCTGTGTCTGTCGTTCACATGAAGGATGGTGTATCTGTCATATAGAATCGAGGACTGAGCTTAAACCCCATCCAGCAACCGCACCCATAGATGGGTCACTTGTCAGCCACTCCCCCCCATGAGCTTGAGTGTTCCCACAGCAGCGACTCCACACTCCTAAATGACTGCTTTGTCATCAGAGAAATTAGTCTTCTCTGTTCCTAAATGCAGTTTTGCCTCCAGATGTGTGCTGATCTATTCGTCTGTTACCCCGTTTGTTGTTTGTTGGCACCATGTGGTCTCCATCCAACTCAGCCCCAGGCCGGGGCTAGTTAGTTAGACATTACTCTTAATGTTGCTTTTCCACTGCATTAGTACCAGCTCAGTTCAACTGTACTCGCTGTACTAGATTTTTGCCCGCAGACTGCCTCAGTATAGCTTGCCGCAATGGCGACCTCCATTTATCTACATAAGATAATGCCACTTAATCTAACGCTAGTGCTGTCTTCATCGGCACAGATGAAGCATGAACCATGACACATTCATGCTATGTCGATTCTGTCTGTATTGTTTATATATACAGTACATATGTCACCTTTGGTTTTACTACAGCTCGCTTGAAACATCGGTGTAGGAGATGTCAAAAAGGTACCACTGAGGAGGCACACTTTTGCCTAATGTAAAATACACTAGATTCGAGTGGAGTTGAGCTGGTACCAAGCAGTGGAAAGGTGCCACACGGTATGATGTACAGGACGCACAAAACCCTTTTCCAACGAACCAATGGAAATCCAGAACCCTTTTGGGATACAGTACTGCACAGCTGCAATGCTGCTGTCACACAGATCTATGCCAGATTAAATGAGAAATTAAACTAATAATTTGAATGGGGATCTGTGTATTCTAGATAATGAGTTCCTCTTGTCTATAGAGCACCGAAGTTAAGACATCAATATCAGTAGAGGGCACTAAGTCCTAAGTACTTGTTAATCCCCATAGTGGGGGTTTAGATTTCCTCATATAAGAACTGTGTTTGAAAAATAAACATCCCGGTCGTTTCATTCATGGATTTGAAGAATCAACTGATTGAGGAAAAACGCTAATGTTACTGCTGAATCTATTGTTTTGCTAGAAACAGACAGTTTTCAAAAAATGTATGATATCTGACTGACTGACTGACTGATGATACAGAAACACTTCCCTGACAATAGCGCCGAGACAGTTTGTTTATTTTTGCACCACAGTTCTTATACGAGACGGTTTTAACATGACCCCCTTTCTCCATAATGGAAAAACCTCCATGAACGCAGGAATAAGCAAGTGACGTTAGTGACTTTGGCACTCTATACCAATTTTCTCTTTTTATCTGGCGTGTGTGTGTGTGTGACCAGATCTAGATTTGGTTTTGTCTCTCTCATATTCCACTTTTGCATTTTAGTATGATTAGATTCGATGATTGATTGAGCTGCTCTCCTATTAGCATGCTTGCTTTAATTGATTTGATAGTCAATCGATAATCGATAATAAGTGAAACTAAATCCAATTGAAAGGTTGAGAATGTTCTGTTTCTGTACTCAGGTGGAGTGTTACGACTACAACAGCAGCGGTTCTCACGACTACATAGGAGCTTTTACCACCAACTTCACCCAAATAGAGGAGAGAACACAAAATGGAGGAATGGTAAATGCTGGACAAAACGAATGTCACATATTTCCTGCTGAACAAACATATTTTTTCTTCACATCCAGTAACATAAAAATCACATATGTGGATTATGTGCTAACTACTAATATACAATGACCCAAAAAAAAACACCCCAAGGAGTGGGGACCATTATTTTCAGGGATACAGTATGTGACGAGTTGTGTGAAGTTAAGTGTGCATACAGATTTTTTACATAGCAAAAGTAGCTCAATCAACGATTCATGTGTCACCACCTGTGTCATGACAAACCTCTCTCACTTCCAGGCAGAGTTTGAGTGCGTCAACAGCAAAAAGAAGGAAAAGAAGAGGTCATACAAAAACTCCGGTGTTATAATTATAAAACGGTGTCAGGTATGTTTAATTGTCACTTGCCATGAAATGGACGTTATTTGCACCAAGCGCTTTACTTCTGTAAACATTCTGCCAACGTCTGACCTAAGATTGCTGAAAATGTGTAGCAAGTAACCTTGTGACTGTACATACACATCAACTGTATACAATAGCCACAACTACACACAGAGGTGTGCAGTTGAGAGTACAGTATAATATCATTAATAAAGGTTCCACTGACAGAAGATGGTTTATCTTAAAAAATATATACCGGTATATATCCCCACAATTTTGTAACCCACATCTATTTTTGGAAATAGACTCATTGTAGCCTCCAATCACCAACGTTTGTTATAATTTATAATGAGTAATACTTGTATTCATTCAAAGGTAAGTTTGAATGTAAGCATGTGTCCTTTACTTTAATGCAGGTGGTGAAGGAGTATTCTTTTCTGGATTACATCATGGGAGGCTGTCAAATCAACTTCACGGTGAGTGCTGATTTGAAAATATTCTGCCTACTGTCTGGCAAATGTTCAAATTCACCAAATGGTGCTTATTAGACAGAATAGGGACATCAGAGGTGGTAGTTAATGCAATGGTTTTGGACAACTAATGCGCACGGATATGCGCAGTTGCGCACAGTGCCTTCTCAAACCGGATACATATGTACATGGCACCTCCAGCTGCAAATAAAGGTGCCGGCATAATGAATCATAGCTAAGGGTAGAAGAAAAGTGACGAAAATAACAATAAGGGAATCCGAAATGGGGCAGCGTATTTGCACTAACGTACGGTAATACCAATATTGACATGGGGAATATTTGATAATCAAATATTTGGCTGTTTTGAGTGGCCAAACACCTTTGGCCACTCCTTGAGGTAATAACTCAACTTGAGATGCTGTATGTCATAAGACGGACATATGATTTAGTCATCCTTGGTTTTAAAGCCCACTTTGTGCAAAGGCCACTACTGACCCATAAAGAAGGATGTTGTTATTAATCCCAGGGGGGAAATTCAGCTTCGGCTTCAGCCAGCAGATGGTGATGATGGAGAACTGTGTGTATTGCTGCTCAGGGACACTTTGTCATGTTTTACTAACTGGTGTTGGAGGCTGAAACACACTGTTATTATAGCGGCCAAAAGCAAGTAAACGTGGATATTACTCCACCCTCTTTGAATGTTATCAGCGTATTAAATTTAAATGGCCATTATCAGCTGTAATCAGGATGACAGATTGAAGTCACTGTTCTGTTGACATACTCTTATCTATTCAGTGGTTATCATTCATTTAGTCCTGGCTTGTTTCCAGGTCTGCTCCTACTACTGTTAACATTAAATCATCTGGTCATCCGTTATCGTCGGGTCGGTTCCTTGGATCAGACGCGTCAATTTATGCAATATATTATGATGTCAGCTCTGTCAACACTAGCCTATGATAACACTTCTAACCAGAATTGTGTATTCTATGTGTTTTCTGGTTGGAATGTACTTAAATTGGGAAAATGGGGTCTGTTCCGTATTGAAAAGGATGGCTGTTGGGAACTATAAATGCACTCTGTCAAGGTGCTGATAGGCGGTGGAATAGACAGACATATTTTGTTTTATTATTTTTATTTTGACATGCTTCAAAATTACATGGGTGCTTGAACGTGTTGCTCATAAATGTTATGTCTCAATGAAACCATCATACAGTGTATTATGATGTTTTGTGCTATACACAACCATCCTTGCTTTAATTATTAGGAACCCTGGTAACTACAGACAAGGTTGAATTTAGACTCTTTCTTGATGATGTCTAATGTCACACTCGTTATTTTGTCCCATGGGCTGATGTGCCAAGTCGCCTGTTGCAACGTGTCTTGGTGTGATCACCCCATGGAGTATAGCATACAGTACAGCTTATTTGTGTTAACAAATTGCTGTGTTCTAATTTAAAACTACTAAAACATTTACGGTAACATCAATCTCCTTACCAGATTGCCATAGACTTCACTGGCTCCAACGGTGACCCCAGAACCCCCAAGTCTCTCCACTACATCAACCCGCAAGGCTACAATGAGTACCTGTCAGCTATCTGGGCCGTGGGCAGTGTTATCCAGGACTATGACAGGTAACCGAAGTGGTAAAAATCGCTATTGTGCACACTGTTGGCAGAACCAACTAATATACAATATCTTGCAATGTGGGTGGTTCATATAATATTGGCCACAACGTTCATTCAATTAAAGGGTGTGTCCGGAATGTAGAAATAGGTTTTCACAATACAGTCACCCAGAACTGTGTGGTGGAAATATTGGTTTTCCCTTTTAAAATGAGGAAACGCTGTTTTTTTTTTTTTTTTTCTTCTTTTTGAAAGGTGTAAACTTGGGTTTCCCTTTTGAAACTTTGAAGTCTTACTCACAGTACTGCAGTTTCCTGTTTGTTTTTCCCCCCATACAGTCATACATGACTGTTGAACATTTTATTGTGTGAATGAAAGACTTGACAGCCAAGACAGTAAGATACTGTAGCAATAATTTATTGACTCAGTGATGCACCTCAAGTCATAAAAAACTGACAGAATATTGTCAGTTTAGTACACAGTAGTAGCTGAGTGATTTTGATGTACAAGCAGTAGGTTGTTGGCCTGTACCTAATTTCATGCTCTGTCTTGCCTTTGTAGTGACAAGATGTTTCCTGTCTTTGGCTTTGGAGCTCAGATCCCTCCCACAGGGCAGGTACCAAAATGCTAAATCTGTGTGTAAATGCTGATAGTGTTTCCATATACAGTACCTGAGATATTTTAGTAGTATTTACTCTCACTTTCATGATTTACCTTTAAAAAAAATATATAATAAATGAGTTATTTTTCCCACAAAACTTTTAAATCTGTTCTTTTAGGACACTTAGGTCTAAATACCTAAAGGCTGATTTGTGACTTTACAGGTTTCTCACGAATTTCCCATCAACTTCAATCCATCAAATCCATTCTGTGCGGGTAGGTTAATAAGTCAAAGCCAGCTGCCAGATTAATTCTGTTTTTTCAAGTATCTTTCATGCATGTACAACGTATAAACAAATATTTTGTTGATGTTGTGTTTTAGGCATAGAAGGGGTAGTGTCTGCCTACCAGATGTGTCTGCCCCAGATCAAGCTGTATGGTCCCACAAACTTCGCCCCAATCATCAACCACGTAGCCCAGTTTGGTCTACAGGCTATGCAGCAGCAGACAGCCTCTGTGAGTAGCTGATGATGACCTTAAGTAGACAGATATCATTATCAGGGGGCGTTGCTAACATGCCACAGAAAACGCAATAGACCTTTCAGTAAGCCCCAGGGGCCAATCACAGCTAAGCATAACATGCGATAGACAAACCTCTTCCACCAATCGTTTTCCTATATGATAAAACATTGTTTTAAAAAGTAAATGTCACACACATTTTTTCCACTGCATACAGCAGGCCTTGTTGATGGACTTGGATGAGATTTTGGTTCCAAAAATGAACCAGCATTTAATGTGTAAGATCCCATTATATTTACGTTGTAATGAGTGAGCCTCGCTGAAAAGTGTCCCACCCATAGTTGAACAATGGGGAAAAAGGCAGGGCTTACTGCAAGGTCTATCGCTGTGGCCCAAAGGCATTTTGGTCCTTAATAAATAAAAACATACAAAAAATAAATACGAAATTTCCCCCTTTCTCGCCTAACATTCCTCCTACGATTGCAGCAATACTTCGTCCTGCTCATCATAACCGACGGAGTGATCACAGACATGGACCAAACGCGCGCCGCCATCGTCAACGCGTCGCGCCTGCCCATGTCCATCATCATCGTCGGGGTGGGCGGGGCCGACTTTGAAGCCATGGAGTTCCTGGACGGCGACGACGGCATCCTGCGATCGGCGACGGGCGAATGCGCCATGCGAGACATCGTTCAGTTTGTTCCCTTCAGACAGTTCCAGAACGTAAGTGACAAGACTTCATGCATTTACCGTTACACGAGCATTGCCACTACACGCGTGCTGTGGTTTGTAAAGCAAACTTCACTTGCAACTTGCAACACTTTCCTCGAATCCTCCACAATGCCTATTTTTTGGATATGGTGTATACGGTTTGCTTGACTTCCATACTAGGTCTGTTATTCAGATGTTGTTTAGACAGATGGTAGCTTTGATTAGTGGTTTAAAGTGTCAACCCATATCAACCAGTAGATTACGACCATACCATCATAATGGGACCAGTAGGCTGTACTGGAGTACATTTAATTCATTATTTGATCGATTGGTGTATTTTATTTGTATAGCAACTTTCCAAACTTTTCCAAACTAGTTACAAAGGTCTTTAACGGTTAAAAACAACAATCAAATGTGAACAATCAAAGAGCATCAGAAACAAAAGACAAGAGAAAAAACAGTATTAGGGAAATCACTCAACATTCAAATGTGTTTTGAAAACCCTAACAGTAACCTATATCTTAACCGGTAAGTCTCCTAACTATAACCTCAGTTTTAACCGGCCATGTAATAAGCAAGTAATGGTTGCAGCAGTAATTTAAGCAGCAGTAATTTAACTTCCATATTTCCTAATCACAGCCAGTAGTCTCCAGCAGAGCCTACTTGCTACAGTATATTGCATGGTCTTGATGAGTAACCTACTGGTAGCTTTTGAAGCAGTTGGTGTGACGCTTACTTGGCTTTTTTTGTTGCACTCTACATAAGCACAGGGACCATTTACCCGGTCAAACATTGACTATGATGATTCATGCCATGTACTCTGATCCTGAAATCGTCCACTCTGGATAAGAACATCTGCTAAAGGCCTGAATATTTTCCTGTACATCCACCACCTACTTTTAGCAAAGTTTTAAATTGCAAGGCCCATAGTGATTTTTTACAGAAAGTAATGCCTATTTATCATGCCACATATCTATATCTCATTGCAGGCAGGCACTGCAGCTCTTGCCCAGAGTGTACTGGCAGAGCTGCCTGACCAAGTGGCTTCCTTCTTCAATTTATGTCATCTGAAGCCCCCCAACGAGGCCAGGCCTTCTTAGAAATGTACAGTAGGACCATCTCGCCTGAGTTGGCTTCAGTGCCCCCACCCCCTCCCCCACCCCCACACGCACTCTGCTCTGCTTGCATGCAAGGCTCTGCATGGCTTAACATGCTTGTGATTTCAAGCTGTTTTCTTACAATAATCCATTCTTTTGTGAAAAGCCGCCTCCATTTTGCTCCCCATAGTTATTTTTGACTGCATCACAAGCGAAATACTACCGCTGTTTTTTTTTTCTTCTTCCTCCCACGGTGACTAAACTAACTAAACCTTGCGTCCCATGTTGGCTGGACCACTAGTGTTCATTAACCACATTAACCCTAGTATTCATGTTCTGGGCATGTCATAACTCAACCAACGTAAAAAATACACAAGTGAACATTCAGTCAAAATGACGAACGCACAAAGCTCACAAAGCATTGCAATTTTTTTTGCCTAAACAATTCATCGGCCACTGATAATGTATATATCGGCCACCGATGTGGCCTCTTTTGGCATGTTGGGTCATATTGTATCTATGTATCCGTATTACATAGCGATGTAGCTCAAAAGCCCCTCCTCTCCTTTTGGAAGTTCATTTGAATGTTTCTGAACTGTGGTGGTGGTGTTGCTGCTGCTGTACTACACAGTTGGGGCCCTATTTGCAATGCAACAATTTGTGAGATAGTGGAAGTGAAACATTAATTTTCGGGAAAAGGTATTTGGTGTAGACTAGAGAAAATAGGATTAGATAAAAGTCGACGAAACATGGCCACTGCTGTTGTTTCTTCATGTTCTTCATTCTTTCACTCTGTATGTCATTTCATTCGTTTTATGCAACAAACATACAGTATTTAGTGTTTTTGATGTTTGTGTTATCTTTGTCTCTAATGTGTGCTATATTGTATGTTTCAAAAGAACTTTTAACTAACGTGTTGCTTGTAGTCGATGGCTGCTATTCCCTGCTATCTCACAGTTGTTTGCGATAGTTAGAGTTTTCCAAGATACCCATGTATAAACGGTCAAACATTACCACATGCCACCATCTACCTCACTCACACTCTCTCTCCCTCCTTCTCTCTCTCTCTCTCTCAACAGGCTCCTCAAGAAGCACTCGCTCAGAACGTCTTGGCCGAGGTTCCAGGTCAGGTAACCGGTTTCTTCAACACCATGAAGCTGAAGCCACCGCGCGACATCCCTTCCGCTACAGCCCCTCCTGTGGTGCCCTGAACACTCCTTCCAGCTTCAAGTAACCAAAGACTTGAAAAAGGGTTCATTCATTCACCATACTGCATGTAGAATGAAGGAACATGCCATGTTTGGGACTTCAAATAATATGTTCACAAGGGACCTACAGTACTGTTAAAATCTCATCAAGCACTCCCAAAAACACAATCCGCACCACTAGTGATTTGCACGTCACTGACTGCAACTGCCTACCTATTTTTACCCACCACCCCAACTGTTCAGCCATGTAAACACGGAGGGAACTCTGTCCAAATTGTGGACTAATTCTGGGTTTTACCCCCGAAGTTGACAGGTTCACCCACCACCACACATTATCAGTCAAACATATCAGTACCCATGAAACTTTAGTGGACGTATCTCAGGATCTCACACTGCACGTTTCAAATCGGCATTTGGAAATGTACAAAGAATCAGCCAAAAAAATGATATTTCAAAATTTCTTCTGGAATGGAGAAATCAATTTTCTGAAATATATTCAGTCGATATATTTTGGACAAAAGGTCCTTTTTTGTACATATTGAAACATGCAATTGTTTGTTCTGCGCATATCCATCCAAGCATACCGTATGCATGCAACGGACTGCACTTTTCGTTTTGTCTGCAAATCAGTTCGGTTTTCTACGTTGTATAAATCCACAATCTACATCTCTGAGCTCAGGTGCCCATCGTGGCTTCAGGCTACCCCACATCCCCTACCAAGCATGTCGTTTCCAGACAATGGACCATTCTGCATCCTCAAAGAACTGGCACGTTTCAAATCTCACTTCCCTTTGGTCTGACAATCTTTAATTTTTCATATCATGTGACATCTAGAAGTCACCAGAGAATCTTTTGGGCATCTTGTGTGAGCCTTTACTTTATTTCAAGCACCAATGAAACTCACACCAATGACCAACTCCTTGCAACTACTGTCAACCCTTATCCTCAATCCTATCCTGGACTGCAACCAGAGTTTATTTTATGTTTAGGACACAAGGAACACTTTTTTCCTGGATTTGTGATATGTCACAATAACATACTCATTTTGAAAATGTTCCTGGACTACAAAGTCAGACTTCTATGCAGCTCTCACACATAGATATTAAACATAGGTGCCTCATTGGTCACTGCAGTTCATTGGAGTGACCTGTCACAGATGAAAGGAGGAAGTCAAGTGGAATCTTTAGGCAAATCCTTGTCAAACACACAGACCATTATTTTTCCGGCCATAGGGTGCAAATTACATTTTGCTATTGTTATCCACTTCAAATACTAGAAGGAGTTGCGACTAGTTGCATTGGTGCTATCTGGCCTTAAAAGTCACATTTCAGTTCACTTTCTGTCTTCATCTCAGCTGAGCATGGTAGTGTCAGTATAGTAACACAACTCATAATATTCAATTATTCATATATTAACATGTACATATAACATTGATAGTAATTAGTTAACGAGTAATTCATGTGACTTAAGTGCCAGCAATGTTTAGTTTAGTGTTCGTGTTTAAATTTCACAGCATGAAGATGATTTTGTAATTACCACACATACATGCTGATCCAGTAAGGCTGGACCAAATATACTAACTAGCCTTAAAGAATGTTTACAGTTAACAGGACTTTGATATACAGTATACTAATGCGCTTTTTAAGAATATGTATTTTACACATAACTGTGCCATTTCAGTTAGTATAAACAATTATATTTTGTATCTCTGCTGCTGAACAAAGTGAACCTTACTGGTTATTTGTGACATTGAATATACCTGTGTGATAGCTGTTGCCAGTTTGGAAATATTGGTACCCATTTGTTATGTTGTTAGTTTATACAGCATCGTTGAATGCTGTGTTGTTTCAGTGCATCTACAGCTATTTCACACTCAAGTTACTCGTCTACTGTTGTCTTGTTTGTAGTCATTTCAAACATACCAACTAAGGCAATTATTAGGTTTATATCTATATTGTATTGTGGCATGAACACAATATTAGGAGGACCCCCTCGAAAATGAGTTACTGCATCTCAAGAGGCTTATTTACTGCAGTGACATTTATTTTGAAATAAACAGATTCTACATTTAAGCTATAAAATCTTTTAACAGAGACAAAATGTTTTTTTTCCCCTTTGTTTTGTTTTTTTGTGTACAAAGTACATTTGCAAATGTATTTACAATTAGATGACTGTTGGTGTTATTGTGTAACACCTTGTAACTTTGTGCAATGAGGCTGTTATTTGTACAAACCTTACCACTGTGCCAATTATATCAATTATTAGTAATTTCTTTATACCTAGTAAAACCCATGTCTAACACCTTTCAGTTTGCTTAGATAATCTGGACTCCTAGATGTAACTTCTGTTGTATTTATTTCATTTGGTAGGCTAATGGCAAAAAATGAATAATAAAACTAATAATCCTCTCACAGTAACTCTTATTGGCTTGCTAAATAGTTTTGCTGCTTCTTGTGGTCTCCTCCCATTCAAATATGCCTGTTCTGAAATTAAACGAGGGACACAAACTTTCAAAGTCTACTGCACTATCTAATAAAAATGTTTATGACATCCTGGTTTTGAAAATGCCTTCCTTGTTACAGTATGAGTGCATGGTAGGTCAACACATTAGTGTCTCTGTTATTCTGTGTGTCTGTCTGTCTTATTGGTAGCAGATGCCCAGATTCTACCAGCCAACTCAATTAGATGGGCGTCCAGTGTCAGCATCATTCCTGCTCATGATGAATAACGTTCTTGGCCACTCAGTATCACAAGTCATCCACCATGTTAATCTGCACATATTTTTATACAATGTCTAAGCAATATGAAGATATCTTCTGTAGTTATGAGGGAATAAGGAGGAGACACTACACTGTCTGCCTTGCTGTAGCAGTCATTCTCTTATGTGTAATTAATATAAGAATTACACATCATATAAATGTCATCATATATCATATAAATAATTTAAGCTGATCATGCTGATCCAGTAAGGCTGGACCAAATACTGTATACTAACTAGCCTTAAAGAATGTTTACAGTTAACAGGACTTTGATATACAGTATACTAATGCGCTTTTTAAGAATATGTATTTTACACATAACTGTGCCATTTCAGTTAGTATAAACAACTAGAAACAAAATTTCTAAGAAATTTTACTGTGTGCCTGCCACTCGCCAAGTGTGTGCAAACTTTCGCGGGAGTTGGCATGCTAACATGCTATGCTAACGTAGTAGCAAACCCTAAATAGTATCGACCAATCAGAATAGGGGGCGGGGCTAAGATACACCAATCAACGTCAGGGACTCATTACCCGAGTCCAATGATGCCACCCATATGTCTCTATGACATAGCATTGTGGAGTTATGGCAGGAAATAGTATCGAGCAATCAGAATAAGGGGCGGGCTAAGTTACACCAATCAACGTCAGGGACTCATTACCCGAGTCCAATGATTCCACCCATATGTCTCTATGACATAGCATTGTGGAGTTATGGCAGGAAATAGTATCAACCAATCAGAATAGGGGGCGGGGCTAAGTTACACCAATCAACGCCAGGGACTCATTACCCGAGTCCAATGATGCCACCCATATGTCTCTAGGACATAGCATTGAGGAGTTATGGCAGGAAAGTGCATGCGTATGCGTGTGTGTGTGTGTGTGTGTGTGTGCGCGTGTGTGTGCGTCACACACTCCATATTTGGGATGTCTAACCCCATGGAGAACTCCATGAGCAAGTGCAAGTGTGTGTGGTTGTGTGTGTGTGGTTGTGTGTGTGTGTGTGTGTGTGTGTGTGTGTGTGTGTGTGTGTGTGTGTGTGTGCGCATGCGCATGCGTGTATGCGCATGCGCATGCGTGTGTGTGTGCGCGCGTGCGTGCGTGCGTGTGTGTATGCGCGCGCATGTGTGTGTGTGTGTGTGTGTGCGTGTGCATGCGCATGCGTGTATGCGCATGCGTGTGTGTGTGTGTGTGTGCGCGCACATGCGTGCGTGCGTGTGTGTGTATGTGTGCGCATGTGTGTGTGTGTGTGTGCGCGCGCGCGCGGTTGTGTGTGTGGTTGTGTGTGGTTGTGTGTGTGTGTGTGTGTGTGTGTGTGTTTGTGTGTTTGTGTGTTTGTGTGTGTGCGTGTGCATGCGCATGCGTGTATGCGCATGCGTGTGTGTGTGTGTGTGTGTGTGTGTGTGTGTGTGTGTGTGTGTGTGTGTGTGTGTGTGCGTCACACACTCCATATTTGGGCATATGTAACCCCATGGAGAACTCCATGAGCAAGTACACTATGCAGCAAAGCATAGACTGGAGAGGAGAGCATGTGTGTGCGTGTCTTTGCGCGCGTGTGGCTAGTGGCAGCCATCTAATTAGGGCCTAATCTGTTACACCTGTGTTCAGTGTGTCAGTACAGATACTATTGTCCATTAGTTTAAACAGGGAGTGGGAATGGGTAGCACTCTCTTGGAACAAAGGCCTCTCACGCAAAAATTAAAACTCGTAAGCGTTTACTTTTTTCGATGTGGGCGCTACGACTTCGCAAGCTATGTTGTGTGCGATCGTGGTATTGGTACGATAAAAGACGTGGTCGTGAGAGCGATTTAAGAATTCGCGTTTGAAAACAAACGTCAAACGCCAAAATGCAGCACATTACAATGTAATTAATATGGGGACGGGAGGTCACGTCATCTCGCTCTGAGGCACGTAGCACCGGTTCTGTACCTGACTGGGCTTTGATGGTCACATTGGGTGAAAGGCGAGAAGTTTGTCTACAAAATGTCCGAAAACCACGCGTGTGAAGCGAATATTGTGGCCGTGAGGACGATTTGTTCGGTCATGACCCGAACCTCGAGACACTGCATCTCGCACTCTGTTTCACTCGCTCACTGGGCGAGAGAGCCTCTAAGCTCCGCTAAATTCTCGAACCATGCTCACTTTGAACTGCGATAGCGGACAAACCGTGCAACATATTCGAATACCGTCTGAACCGTGATAAAGTCGAGAGCCGCGTCTGCTGTTTAAAGTTAAAATCGTGTTTCTACGCCACAGTGTGCCAGAGTAATGTGGCTCCAAATAAGCGCTTCTTTTTCTGATTTTTTCGGTGTGCCCCCATTCATTTCGAATGGGGATTTTTTGCGTCGTTTATTGCGAATTACGTTGGCACGGTAACGCGTATCGGAAAGAAAAGCACAAGCACATCTTTCCCGGCCGAGCCGCACGTTTTGATGTATATATTGCGGGGATTGTGCAAACCGTGCGGCCGGCCATAGCGGTCAAAATTTCGGATAGATAGACGAGGATGGATTAAGTTGACGAATCACAACCTGTGTGCTTCTGCCATACTGGCAGGCACACAGAATTATATTTTGTATCTCTGCTGCTGAACAAAGTGAACCTTACTGGTTATTTGTGACATTGAATATACCTGTGTGATAGCTGTTGCCAGTTTGTTTTAGAAATATTGGTACCCATTTGTTATGTTGTTAGTTTATACAGCATCGTTGAATGCTGTGTTGTTTCAGTGCATCTACAGCTATTTCACACTCAAGCTACTTGTCTACTGTTGTCTTGTTTTTAGTAATTTCAAACATACCAACTAAGGCAATTATTAGGTTGATATATCTATTGTATTGTGGCATGAACACAATATTAGGAGGACCCCCTCGAAAATGAGTTACTGCATCTCAAGAGGCTTATTTACTCCAGTAACTTTATTTTTGAAATAAACAGATTCTACAATTAAGTTATAAAACATTTTAACAGAGACAAAATAATGTTTTTTCTTTGTTTTGTTTTTTGTGTACAAAAGTACATTTGCAAATTTATTTACAATTAGATGACCGTTGGTGTTATGATGTAACACCTTTGTGCAATGAGGCTGTTATTTGTACAAACCTTACCACTGTGCCAATTATATCAATTATTAGTAATTTCTTTATTGTATACCTAGCAAAACCCATGTCTAACCCTTTCAGTTTGCTTAAATAATCTGGACTCCCAGATGTAACTTCTGTTGTATTTATTTCATTTGGTAGGTTAATGGCAAAAAATGAATAATAAAACAAATAATCCTCTCACAGTAACTCTTATTGTCTTGCTAAATAGTTTTGCTGCTTCTTGTGGTCTCCTCCCATTCAAATATGCCTGTTCTGAAATTAAACGAGGGACGCAAGGGGAAGTGATTTGAAATTCATGGTGTAGTACCAGCCTGGTGCACTAGGGGCCCCCAACAGTAGCTACACCTGCTGCTCTCTCCTGATTGGAGGAGAATTGGTGGTGACCTGGGGAACTTTTATTAGCTCCTCTGCTAACGTGGGGGAGGGGGAAACTCCATATGTGGTTTCCACACCTTATAATAGAGCATTTTAACAAAAAAAAAATATTTTTGGGTGATATCTGACAAAAGTGAAATCACTTCCCCTAACTTTAAAGTCTACTGCACTATCTAATAAAAATGTTTATGACATCCTGGTTTTGAAAAGGCCTGTCTTCCTTGCTGTTACAGTGTGAGTGCGTGATAGATCAACACATTGGTGTCTCTGTAATTCTGTGTGTCTGGCTGTCTTATTGGTAATGGTAGCAGATGTCCAGATTCTACCACCCAACTCAATTAGATGGGTGTCCAGTGTCAGCATCATTCCTGCTCATGATGAATAACGTTCTTGGCCACTCAGTATCACAAGTCATCCACCATGTTAATCTGCACATATTTATTTTTTATACAATGTCTAAGCAATATGAAGATATCTTCTGTAGTTATTATGAGGGAATAAGGAGACACTACAGTGTAGTGTCTCCTTATTCCCTCATAATAACTGCTGCAGAATGACTGCTGCAGCAAGGCATACAGTGTAGTGACTGTATGCCTTGCTGCAGCAGTCATTCTCTTAAGTGTAATATAAGAATTACACATCATATAAATATCATCATATATCATATAAATAATTTAAGATGATCATGTGAATATATATGTAGGGTAACATTTGCAGTATAAGAAAAGAATAATATAAAGAACATAAAGAAATATAAAGAATATATTTCACTGATAGGCTATGATACTTTAGTGTAGTGTAGTTTACTGTGGTGTCGTCATGTAGTGTAGTAGTCATAGGTGCACAGAGTTGACGGGGAGATCCGTGAAATAAACGAGCGCACCCCTGTGTCAATTAGCTCCGCCCCACACTTTCTCATTCTTGGCCGTCTGCCTGGAAGTCTCTGACGGTCCGTTAGTCTACTTTTATACAGTAGTGAGACTTCTCCGACGGCGACGGGTAAGTTGTTTGAGCGCTACTGTATTTAAACGTAATTTGTATTATGATAGACTAGTAGCATTTTGTATTAGGGTGTACTAGGCTAGCAAACCACACCCACTTATGTTACTTGGGAAGTTGGGAGTGTAGATCCCATATCCCAGAGGCTGTGATTACTTGACTGGTTGTCAGGCAACGGTCTCCTGTCAATCAACTCCTATAGTAGGTTGTCAAACATGTAAATTCAAACAATTACCGGGGAGCTATTGTTTGAGGTTATATTATTGTTCTCAGGATCTAATTGGTTTTATTTTTTATGTAGAGATATATAATATTTAACACGGATATTTTTCAGTATTTGTATATTAAAAAATATAATCTGTTATCATTCAACTAGCCAATCACCTTGCTGCGGGTCCTCCCGGCCTATAGGATGTTGAGTAGAGGGTCCCCTGGTTCTGACTGGACTTTATTTACCTCATTGTTTCCATGACAGAATCGAGGAAATGAACTTGGTAAATTAGACCCTATTAGTGGAATGGCTCTGCTTTTCGCGTAATTAAACAGAACAGAGCCCTGTTTTGTCCATACGAGAAACAGCGGTGCGGTGGTGTCCCATCTGACTCGGTGCGTAACGTAAAAAACTGTAATACTATGGTCGTAACTCGTAAGATGTGTTTTTGATGTGTGATCTGATGCATGCGAGACAGCCATACCCTTCGTTTTGTTTTATACTCCCTAGTGCGGTGGAATGCCTCTGATCCCCTGGGTACAGGAAAAGGGTCTTTCCCTGTTTTGTTGAAGATCTCTACTGACTTGTGTTTGTTCTGTGCGTTGGATGTGGTGTTCACAGACATGGCTGCCCAGTGTGTGACCAAGGTGGAGCTGACTGTCAGCTGTGACAATCTGCTGGATAAAGACATCGGCTCAAAGTCTGACCCCCTGTGTGTGCTGCTCACCTGCAGTCCGCAGTCCCAGTGGTATGAGGTGAGGATGGTTTTATATATCAGTGAGATTGTTTTGTTTTCAAAGATGATCGTGTTAGTACTTTGTGTACTGTGTAGTCTGCACTGTATTTAGATTGGACTGTGGAGAGATGGAGAGAGACAGATGCAGCAATGCTGCATCATATGTCTCTCCCTGCTGCAGTGTGTTTCCATTCTGCATTTGGGGCTGATGCTGAGTACCTCAAAACTCAGTGCAATTCTATTTGGAATGAGCGAATCACACACACAATGTATTCATGCTAATAAACAGTTTGTAACATGTCGTTTGATCGTCCCGCCTTTAGATCGCCCATTACTAACCCTCTCTCCTACCCTAACCTAAACCTAACCTCAAGCACAGAAGCAAAGCATCCATAATCCGGTCGTCTTAACGAATCCCTCTCCAACTGACCTTAATCTGGTCCTCTAACGCAGGGGTTCTCAACCTTTTTGACACCAGGGACCACGATTTATTCGGCATTTGAGCCAAGGACCAACATTTGATTACATTTCCCCACCAAAGACCTAAAACTAAAGAATTCTTTTGGTTTTGTCCACAATTCCAGGCTGGACTTTGCAAACAAAACAGTGTAGACTTCTTGTTTAAGTGGTGCTAATTCAGATGATGAATATTTTCCATTGTCCATTTGGTTTCATTTTTACACTCTCAAGAGTTACATCTGGTTAGTCAACTTTCCATCATTTAGCCTGGGGACCACCTGGAAACCTCTCAAGGACCACTGGTGGTCCCCGGACCACCTGTTGAAAACCCCAGCTCTAACGCATCCCTCACCAACCTTTGGGCAGCCCCCACGCACTGTTGTACTTGTCCCTGTTGTGATTGCGAGGATTGCTAAACATTAACATTTTATTGAGTGAATCAGAAGTGAGATGCAATCACTGCTTTAGAAATCAAAGCATTGCACAGGTTTAGATTCATTGCTGTAGGACGTTAAAATCCCAGTCACAAGACACTGCCTGGACTCGTTGACTAATGCATGTTGCAGCAACGCGTGTTTCGAAACCCCCAGCCATGGCGTGAAACGTTCTGCCCTGTCCCAAACAGCTGGGCCGCACGGAGAAAGTGCAGAACTGCCTCAGTCCGAAGTTTGCCAAAAAGTTTGTGGTCGACTACTACTTCGAGATCGTCCAGAAGCTGAAGTTTGGCCTCTACGACATCGACAACCAGACGGTAGACCTGAGCGACGATGACTTCCTGGGAGAGCTGGAGTGCACCATGGGCCAGGTGAACGTCTCTCTCATATCTTCATAGATACACAGTATACTGTATATAGCAGCGGTTTTCAACCTTTTTGACACCAGGGACCACTATTTTTTCAGCATTTGAGCCACGGACCCCCCATTTGAGGACATTTTAGCCCCACTGAGTCTGACCCCAACACTAAAGATTGCTTTTGCTTGTGTCCACAATTCCAGACTGGATTTGGGAAACAAATCAGTCAAACATACAGATCAACATGACCATTAGTACTGCTGTGTCCGACTCCTAACCATAGTGGTGGCTGAACGCACAGTATGACACAACCTGTTCATCTGGTGTCATAAGACCCCCACAACACTTTCTCACTGCCACGTGTTGTTGTTGCCACTATTTACACTCAATGGAAACCCGAGTCCATATGTTGATTCCTGCCTGCTTGCTTGCGTTAGCGTAAATGTATGTGATGGTAACTATGGGTTGCATTTATCGTTCTGCTCCAGATAAGAGCCTTTATCAAGTCTCTCTTTTGCACGTTGCAGGTGGTGTCTAGTAGAAAATATACCCGGCCGCTTGTCCTGAAGAACAACAGACCTGCTGGAAAGGGAACCATCACTGTGAGTATCTGTGTGTGTGCGTGTGCATGTACGTGCACATGTTATTGTTGGTGTTATTTACTATCTGTATTTTTGTCACTCTGTAGATCAGTGCCGAAGAAATAAATGACAGCAGGGTGGTGAATTTTGAGGTAGAAGCCAGGAAGCTTGACAACAAGGTAAAATGCGTGATTGATTGATTGATCGATCGATTGCTTTTGACTTTTGATCAAATACGGTACAAGGATTGGACATGAGAAATAAAAATATCTTGTTTCCATTAGGTATTATGGTGTATTCATTTAATTGAAACATTTAACACTACAAATTCAAATACAATTCTAAAGTGATGCAAAAACATAATATACTGTATATGAGTAGTAAAGAAGAATATGCACACTGGAAACAGTTCAGAGAGGTGCATATATGGCTTATACATAGTCATTGCATTTGGACGTGGAAAAAAGCTGATGTTCCTCCTTTTTATAATCGTCATTACAGGATTTCTTTGGCAAGTCTGACCCATACCTGGAGTTCTACAAGCAGACAGAAACCTCATGGCAGCTGGCCCACAGAACAGAGGTAAAACTACTTGATTTAGCCAGCTACAGTACGGTGTGCAGTCATGTGGTGTGCAATGTTATGTCGTTGTATTGAGCATAGGGAATTAGCGAATTCTGAGAAATGGCGTTGGGAGGTGTCTAGAAGATGCCTGATCTCTGCCTGGTGCGTGTACTGGTGTCAATCCTGGACGTTTTAGTACAGTAGCTATGGAGGAGAGGTCCTGTAGAATGTGTCAATGCTCCCATGTTGTTGCTGCTGTTGTCATGTTGTCATAGTGGCAAAGAGGGTAAGGGCTCCATTTTCGTTACATGCTAAACCCCTTATGCCATATCCCTTATTTCATTTTCACTATTTTGAAAAACTTTTTTGGACTATTTCAACATGTTAATCTATTAACACGTTGTGAGCTAGTAGACTGGCCATTTGAACTACTGAGAAATGTTTTTCTTTAATAGTTTAAAAAGGCAAAGAAGTTAAGGGATAAGGGGTATAGCGGTAACGAAAATCTCACCCAAGATGTGTAAAAGGTTAGTGTTAGGGTTCAGAAATACATTTATCATACTATATTTCACTATGTATCAGAAATGCTTTAATCGCATGGTAATTCTGTCAGACAAGCAGTTATCAGACTCTGAATTCTGTCAGAAATGCTGGGGAAGCCTTGACTTAGTAGGTACGTTTGTATGTCAGAAGCAGTTGAGGGCTGATTTCACCCCCACTGCAGAAAAGAGAGAGAGAGAGAGAGAGAGAGAGAGACAGCCATCTCCGTTTTATGATGAAAGCAGGAGCCCTCCCCCTTGTTGCAGGAGGAGGATGTTAGGCTAACTGCTGTGGGTGGCAACGCCTTTTCCTAAACAACATGAAATACTGTCCTAACTGTTGTTGGGAGTATTAATAATGTAAGCATAAGCTTGTGAGGAATTGATGTCCAACGTCCTCCTCCTATTGTGTTTCTGTTGAGTCAGTATCAGAAGCATCCTGTCAATGCATTCCTGACATACCATGATGTAATGTAGTTCACGTTATGCTGGGGAGCCGGTTAAGCACCCACTTTGAGTGTTTTTTGAGAGAGATGCATTTCACACAGTATGTTAGGTGGAGGGTGGGCCTTTTGTTGTGGAAAGAAGAAATGGTGGGTGGTGATGGAATTAAGCAAAAAAAGCCCAAAAGGATTGACCAACATCAGAGGGAAGACTGGTATTGGTTTGCATGGTGGCGTGCGTGCGTGCGTGCGTGCGTGCGTGCGTGCGTGCGTGCGTGCGTGTGTGCGTGCGTGCGTGTGTGTGTGTGTGTGTGTGTGTGTGTGCACGCGCGCGCTGTTTTTACACTCCAGTGTCGTGTATGTGTTTTATAGACTTATTTATATTGTCACAGGGGTAGACATTAAGGGAAATTTGCCACTGGCCCTTCGGGCCAGTGGCTTTTAAGAATCACTGGCCCCACAACTGTAACCACTGGCCCAGGTAATCGATCCCCATAGTCTGCAAAAAAGACCACCATTTATTAATGCATTAAATGCATTCAAGTTAACAGCACTCTTTTCATGGGGGTCAAAACCAGTAGACCGTTCAGCAAGCTGACCCTTATACAATGCAGAATGCCTAAAATATTTTTGTGCTAATAAACAAAATATAAATAAAACTTAAACAATTACAAAACAACACCAACATATTGTGAAATAAAAATAATAATACAATATGTATATCAGGGGTGCCCAACCTTTTTTGACGCAAGACTAATACAGGTTGCCCTGGCGACCATACAACAAAAGTTTGTACAACAAAAGTGCGGGCGCACCAACGGTTTGTACAGCAAATGTGCAGGCGCCAACGAGGGCATTTTATCACTGTTTCGGGCCATCGGGCCAATTATAATGTCGACTCCTGTTTGTCTCACTGAGGTCCCTCAGCTGTCTTACAATTGGGACTGATGGAAAATAGGAATGAGTTGTAGTAGCACATGGCCAATTTGAAAATGTATTGCCGCAGAGCAGACAGACACTCCGCCCTACAGACAGTCCAGAACTTTGTTGTTGTCAACAAATCATGAAAACAAGATTCGCTGGGCTCTGGAAAGGCAGTGCTAATTTGTGTGTGTGTGTGTGTGGGGGGGGGTTGTGTGGGGTGAGGCAGCCTTTTAGGCAATCACAGCACGGCCATCTCCAGCAGATTCATAATGAGCCAATAGAATGGATGTGAGGTGGAGTTAGATTCTGTTTTTAAAGAAATCTGTTTACAAACACAGTGTTTGTACACACTAAAGTTGCCTCTTATTACCTTTAAATTTCTTCTTTAGGTGGTACAGAACAACCTGAATCCAACATGGAGACCTTTCAAAATCCCACTGCAGTCTCTCTGTGGAGGGGACATGGACAAACCGATAAAGGTACAAAAAGCACCCAGCCTCTTTTCCTGTTTGTAATAATGCATTTATTATGCTTAACTACAGGGCTGGTATTTTGGTTTGCATGGCAATCATTTAACTTTATACTATTCTCCATTCAAGTGAGACAACGTCTGGCTATAGAATAATGATAAACTTTTAGTGTGTTTACTGCTAGTTTGAAATCAGCCGTTTTCCTTTTTCAATTTCCCGTTGCAAACATGTTAGGAAGAGAGCGGGTTCCTCTTTTTGCGGAACAAGTGAGTGGCCCACGGTTTCACTGTGTTTGTCTTTGTCCAACACTCCATCACTTGTTTCCATCACTTGTTGGGTGATGGGAAGTCAATGGAAAGTAGTTGACATTTGCAGGTTCTCATGCAAGGTTCTCTTCTCACTCGCGCTGAATGCAGCATCCTGTTTTTGGATAGTTTCCATAATGCATGGGTTTGCTTTTTTGTGAGCTATCGGGTCTAGGTTTGTGGTATTCCATTTTGCGCCATCACGTTCAATTTCACATTCACTTGAATTATGTTTATATATATATATATATATATATATATATATATATATATATATATATATATATATATATATATATATATATATATATATATATATATATATATATATATATATATAGTTCATCCAGAAAATAAGCTGTGTGGTTAACATTATTAGACAGTTTCATAGTTTGTTCTGCATACATTACCACTGTTGACATCACAGCTATGAGGTCAGATGCTGTTTGTGCGTTTGTTTACTTCAAATAATTGCATGTGTGTGTAATAGTAGTAGTAGTAGTAGTAGTTAGACACAGAATGTCATGACCTTTGTTTGCAACAAAGCTTATTTTCTTTACCACTTAAACCCTATATACCAGTATAGTATACTTAGTTGACATAATGTCTCCCAAGTCCCAACGGTCTATACTTAGACATTGGCTTCATTCCCTCCATGCCAAAAAACAGCCAATCCACAAGATCACAAGTGAGCTTGCAGACACACTTATCAGTCACACCACCTGTAGCAGTCCACCACGACGCATAACGGAATACCATATTAAGTTAAACAGAGTTGGTTTTGTTCTTGTTCTTGTTTGCATGTTTTGACTGTCCCATCCCCACACTGCCTAGTTGTTTCTGTCTGCACCCAGGTTGAGTGTTACGACTATGACAACGACGGCTCACACGACCTCATCGGCATCTTTGAGACCACCATGACACAACTGCAGAAAGCTGATAGAGCCTCTCCGGTCAGATGATTAGATGTGTGTGTGTGTGTGTGTGTGTGTGTGTGCGTGTGCGTGTGCGCGCGCGCGCGCGCGCGCCTTCTCTTCAGTAAACATTACTGAGCTTGCACATTGCTCTGAATTTCTCAACGTGCAAGTTGTTCAACATATACATTTCCCCCCTCAGGCGGAGTTTGAATGCATCAACAGTAAAAAGAAACAGAAGAAGAAGGGCTATAAAAACTCGGGCGTTGTCAGTGTGAAGCTATGCCAGGTACAAAACTTTATTTACAATGATGCAGACAACATGTTTGCAGGCCTTTGCTTGCTGTGCTTACAGTAACTGTGACAGGGAAATAACAAACCTTATGTAATAGAGGTGTTGTCAAAGTGTGACATCTTTTTTTTTTTTTTTTTTTTTTTTTTTTTAAAGATTTGTTTTGGGGCATTTTGCCTTTATTGATAGAAGACAGTAGGTTGACAGGAAAGGGGGAGAGAGAATGGGAGTGACATGCGGCAAAGTCCGCCGGGCTCGGGAATCGAACTCGGGGCACGCCGTCAGGCTGGCTTAGCAGCCAAGGTGCCCAGACGGTTGAGCTAACCGCCTGGTGTCAAAGTGTGACATCTAGTGGCCGAATGGCGTCATAACATTTTATCAGGTAGTCTGTGACAGTGATTTTCAGCCCTTGGGACATAGTATTCTACTGTATGTTTCAGGCAGAGTGACTCACATATCTTACTGGTACATACTAACCATCTTTATGTTTAACATTTCAGGTGGTGAAGGAGTACACCTTCCTGGATTACATCATGGGAGGCTGCCAGCTCAACTTCACGGTGAGTCCTGGGCCTGGTGGTAACTAGGGATGTTAATCGACACATATTTTTAATGTCGACATGTTGATGCCCAATGTCGACATGTCGGTCGATTTTTATTTTTATTTTATTTTTTTTATTATTATTATTATTATTTTTTTTTTTTTTTGCCCGCGGGACCCAACGCAAAATGTTGCCCTGGCTACGGCGCACAACGCAGCCGTGTGCATGTGTTCTGAGAGAATCGATGTTAAAGGTATCGTGACATTAAAAACACGTTTTTGTTCATTTTTTGTGTTTTGGGGGGGTTCTTGACAACAATTACACCATAAAAAGTCGGTATTTGAACATTCAGTGGTTTCTCCGTATTTTGTAGTTATGCTAATTAGTTTTAAAAACGGCTCGTCTGGTTGGGCACCGGATAGTTGCGTGTACATCACGGTAAACACCCACCCACAGCCGTGCTGTCTCCAGCCTCCCCTGCTCTACTCTCCGCCTCTCTCCTCCGTTTGAAGGACGTGCACACATAGACCATGAAGGGAGCTCGAGCCTCTTTTACACCGACGGCTGTAAACAACAGCCCAGATCATGAATGCAATTTCGCTAGAAGTGCCCTCTCATTGTATTACAGGCACTGCCCTAAACACTCTCTGCATGTCCCTGCATGTCCCGACACTGCCGAGATACAGAGAGAGAGAGAGAGAGAGAGAGAGAGAGAGAGAGAGAGAGAGAGAGAGAGAGAGAGAGAGAGAGAGAGAGAGAGAGAGAGAGAGAGAGAGAGAGAGAGAGAGAGAGAGAGAGAGAGAGAGAGAGAGAGAGAGAGAGAGAGAGAGAGAGAGAGAGAGAGTTTGATTATTGTGTAAAATAATTCCCTTCTTCCACCTTTCACTCTGGCGCTGCCGTTCGCAGCCCAGAGCAATCTAGTCTCAGCGTTGCGACATTGAGGGGTCAGAAACCGAACGCTTTGCGCTGTTCATGCAGCATGAGTAGGAACAGACTAGAGTTGGAAATAGCCCTACGATATTTTCAACAAGAGCAACATGCCAACTGTTGTCATGTTTATGTTGTAGCCTAGCTACTATTACTACAAAACGAACTAAAATAAAAGGGTTTTACGACCATTAAAGCTGTCTCTGCCTACTTCAGGTCCAGGACTTGTCCCTATTTGCTGCCACCATTCTCAATAGATGTTGATGTAGAAGAGCCTCCATTAGACTGGCCCCATGAAGTGAACGGAGTTTGCACAACTCTATACCCTAAGTTCTGGCACAGCAGCCGGTCTCTGCCTGCCTCTCTGTCCCTCTCTCTCTGTCTCTGCTCGATCATTTTACTTTGATATAACCCGTAATTTGTGCGACATCGGCTAGGATTCTGTTTATATTATTGATTAGGCCTACTATTTACAAACAACTGATATAAAGAGTAGAGTATGATTAGAATCAATGTCGTATACAGCAGTTTTAAAACCAATGGTCCGGGGACCACCAGTGCCCTAGGCTGAAATCCAGCCTGGTATTGTGGGTCTGTGGGGTGAAAATGTCATCAAATGGTGGTCCATGGGTCAAACGCTGAATAAATAGTGGTCCCTGGTATCAAAATGGTTGAAAACCACTGTAATGCAGTACAGTTGAACTGCTGATCACCAAATATTTAGTCTCAAAGACAAGTCTATGGATTTGTTCGGGACACTAAAAATGAGGCAACCACAGTGTCAGTGGTCTAGTTAGTATTTCCTGTCTATTCAACCAAGATCAGCTATTTTTGTTATATATGGATTGAAATCCTGAATTATTTTAGAATAATGACATCACAATGTTAATAATTAACTATCCTATTAACTAACCACATTTTGTCCCCTTTCCCCACTCAACATGTCCCACACATGCAACACTTATTTTACCTCAAATGAACAGGACCTGGCCACCCTATCTAGGAGGCGGGGAAGTTTGTTGGAGAGGAGGGGTAGAGGGGTGGGTGGGTGGATCATGACAGTGATTGACATAGAAGGAGTAAAGTACGACCCCTAGTGGCCAAAAGAATGTGTTTTTCTCCATGCCCCATTAGAATGTAAAAGAAAGGGACCAAAAACACATTAATTGAGTATTTTTTTCTATGAAAGCCTGTTAAACACATTTTGAGGATCATCTCCAACATAATAAAATAATGTTACAAATAATGTCACGATACCTTTAAATTAGGCTACTGTCACTGTGTACCTTTTGCAGTATTTCATCGCCTTCTTTCTTGCTTTCTTTCTTTTCTTTTTTTGGGTCGCGTTTGCAGAGCCGGATAAAATGCTGTGCACCATTGGGGAATGCCCCCCTAAACCCCCGAAATATAATGGAGGTGCCGGATGAAGTTTTCACCTGCCCCCCAATTGTGAAATTTTAGATCCGGGCCTGGCTAAACCCGACAAAAAGCTTAAAAAAAAAAAAAAACATCTTCAAGTTTGAGCGCACGCCCCGCTCCAAAGACTCGAGCTGTGGAGCTCGAGATTTGACAAGAGAGCATGAAGGCTGCTCTCATCTCGTCGGTGGTGAACTTTAGGTGTTTGTGCCGTGCATCCAAGAAGTAAGCAAATAGGCGATCATAGCCGTTTCTTTGAGACAGACTGCGGGGGAAGGAGGAGGAGGACGCAGCACAGACGCACACAGCACAGACATGTCCTCGGTACAGTGATAGTAATACCCGAAATAAGCAATTCTCTTTCCTTGAAAACAGTAACGTTATAATGTTTTGAACAAGAAATTACAAAGAATACAAAATAAAACTCATTAATATTAAAAAACGAAAAAAGAGGCGATTTGTCGACTTGTACTTTTTTTGTCGACGTGAACGACGTGTCGGCAATCGAGTCGATTTCCGACTATTTTTCACATCCCTTGTGGTAACGGTGTACTTGATTTCCTCCTTTCTCCTTCCACACATCCCTAACATCTTCCACGCACCACCTTCTCATTTCCTAACAGGTGGCTATTGACTTCACCGGCTCCAACGGGGACCCCAGGTCCCCCCAGTCTCTGCACTACATCAGCCCTCAGGGTGTCAATGAGTACCTTTCTGCTATATGGTCCGTGGGAAACGTTATCCAGGACTATGACAGGTGAATGGCGTGGTTACACAGAGTGGCTCAATATTCTTCTCTCAGCTCAGGTTGACTCATTTCTGAAGCACAGAAGTGAATTAATACTGGTTTGACTTTATATAGAAGTACACATGTAGGCTATTTAGGCTATCTACGTTGTATTAAATGCTCTCCTGTGTTGTCCTGTCTAGTGACAAGATGTTCCCAGCCTTTGGCTTCGGAGCCCAGATTCCTCCTACATGGCAGGTAAGCATGAATTGTTGCATGGATGCGTTGATATAACACTAACAAACTGCTACTTTTAGTTTGGTTATTACCACATTGAAACCAGAAGCCTGTGTCTTGTTTCACAGGATTTGCGTAGAACGTCCATTAAAAGTCTGTTTCTTTACATAATGCTTTTCACAGGTTTCTCATGAGTTTCCCCTCAATTTCAACCCATCGAACCCATTCTGTGCAGGTAAGTTTACAGTTTAGTCATATCGGGGCATATCTGGCTTGTGCAATTTTCTATGTTCATGATCCCCTCAGTACTGCTTGTATCTGACCTACTGGGTCATACAGCTACTGTAGTATTTTTATTATATTTGTCTTTGAACATGGCAAAATGCGTAATGACTAATGAGTATGTAAGTATTCATGTTTCATGTCGCAAAAGGGAACATAGCAGCCTCCACTCACTATGCATACAGTCTTGTTTCAAGGGCAGCTCAATCCTTCCTCTTTATCCGTTTACGATGCAGAAAACAATTCTATTTATCAATGGCACCGAGTGCATGCGACTGCGTGAGTCATGACTGCGACAGCTTCACACAACCTGACTAGACAACAGGTCTTTAACGCAGCAGCAGCATGCGCGAATCTAAGCCTTCCATAATAGCAAAGCTTTACCTTGCCTACCTTGCTTCACGGTCTGGCACTGTATGTGACGTGGATTAGAACTTCAATATCACACGTTTGATGCATTTATCAATGCATTGAATCAAATCATTCAACCTACCAGATATCAGAAGGCTGCACTTTGCGGTTGATCACGGCCATGAGCAACGACTTGCATTGTCAGTGACCTTGAATGTACTGTATATACCACATTTTCATAAAGATAAAAAAAAGGGTTGTGGATTCTGTCCCGGGCTTTCGATAGCGTTGTGATTCCCAACTGAGATATTGGGTGTAAAGCTGTATTATGATGAGATAGCGCATTAATTTATGGAAAAAACAACATGGAGACGTTTCTGCCCAGAAGTGATGATATGGTTAATACCGGCAGTCCAACTTTTTAGGTGTTGCATTATATCTTTTTTCATTTGCAAGGTTTGACAGCTAGGTTTAATCAGGACTGTGTGTGTGTTGTGTAGGTGTAGAAGGCGTGGTGGAGGCCTACAGGGTGTGTCTTCCCCAGGTGAAGCTCTATGGTCCAACCAACTTCTCTCCAATCATCAACCACGTGGCCACCTTCGCCAGACAGGCGCTCCAGCAGACCACTGCATCAGTGAGTGTTATGAATGATGAATGTGTTCATCATTGTTTTATTACCAACTAACAATGGTCCGGACAGCGTGACCATTCACTGAAGTACAAATCATATAGAACTCCTCTCTCTCGGCAGCAATACTTCGTCCTGCTCATCATAACGGATGGAGTGATCACAGACATGGACCAAACCCGCAGCGCCATCGTCAACGCGTCGCGCCTGCCCATGTCCATTATCATCGTCGGGGTGGGCGCGGCCGACTTTGGCGCCATGGAGTTCCTGGATGGCGACGACGGTCGGCTTCGATCCCAGACGGGCGAATCCGCCATGCGAGACATCGTCCAGTTTGTTCCCTTCAGACAGTTCCAAAACGTAAGCAATAGTTTAGAACAGTTTGTCATTTTGGTTTGTGTCATGAATGGCTTATTATTGGCTGTACTGGTTGTTGTTGGAAATATAAGCCAAATTTAGACGGATTTAAACAGAATTGGAAGCTGATATGTGTCACACTGTTGCTTGCCAAAAAAACGTGCAACAAGTTATACATTGTTTGCTGTCTCCGCCAGGATGATGTCTGTGCATGTGTGCATGTTTGTCCATTTGTAGTGTGTACAGCTAATCTCCCAATCGACGTGAAACTACAGACACACACACACACACACCCTGGAGGAGCATAATCTGTGATTCATGTTATGTATTACTCCAGATTTTGCCCAAACATCATGCAAATCAATACGCATTGTCTCTATAGTTGTGTGGTCAAGATGGACTTGCCCGGTATTTAATAATTGGCTAATACTGGCTTCTACTACCTGGTCTGGCGGAGACCTTTCCTAGTTTTTACTATTGATCTCAACTTTTCTCAATATGCTTGCACTCTGCTACCATCATTGCCATTGCTTTCTATGTTGGATTAAGAGTATGATTGTTCTTTACCGTGGACTTTAATATGAACTGTTGTATTGTATGAATCTGTCCTTGTGTAACCCCATTTTGCAAACCCGAATGATCCCCAACCCATATGCCCACCTAGCTTATCTCTACTGCTTGTGTTATTCATGTCATTGCAGGCTCCCAGCCAGGCTCTAGCCCAAAGCGTACTGGCCGAGTTACCTCAACAAGTGGCCTCCTTCTTCAGTTTATTCAAACTGAAGCCGCCTCAGCCCCATGATCCCAATCCGTCATAGGGTTAGCCCAAATATTTGATCTCCGCCAGGAGATGCATGTTGTTGTTTTTTAATCCATGTCTTGTCTGTCTGTGTGTCTGCCCACAGCTAATCTCAAATACATGTAAGCCAATCCGGTGTAATATGTTTTAGGCTTCAAATTTCAAATATCTCAATATGACCTTTTATAATTGTCCCTCCGGGCTATGGGATAAGCATCCTACTAACAACTAGCCAATTACAATGTCTCATGTCTCTACATCTTATGGAACATAAGTAGACAAGTTATATATTTTGACAACACTGTTGTAGTCGCTTTTCAAAGCCCTTTCCACTGAACAAGTGGTGTGGTAGTAGCATCCATTTGGCAAACACTAGCCATAGATTCAGCATAAATAGTGCCCTTGGTGACTGTCCACACAAATTAGTCCTGTTAGCAAATGATTCTTATTAGCATGTGACTCCTGGCGGAGATTCTATTTTATTTTTCAAAACCCATGAATCTAAGTCAGTGAATCTTAACCATTCAGCCAGGATGTTTTGTCCTGTCAGTCCATTATTTTTTGTCAGTCCATTATTTTTTGTCCTGTTCAGTCCATTATTGGTTGTAATTATTCCCATGAGCAACAATGACTCAGAAGACACTGCACAGAGGAGAATTGAACACAACCAAGTTGCTCTGGGAAAGACAACAGAATGAGAATGGTGTTGTGCACAAACGGCCTGCTATAGGCAGCGGTAGTGAGGGAAGGCAGCGAAAGAGAGAGGAATACGATCAGCTGTGGTACAGATAAATAATACATGATCGTGCATATTTTGATGGGATGATAATCATCATCATTATCAACCATCTCACCGGTTGGATTGTATCCCTTCACGGGCTGCATCCGGCCTACGGGCCGCTAGGTTTTCACCCTGGCCTAGATTAATCAATGCGTCAATCATGCTTTCATTAATCATGCGCGGCATGCTGCTGGCCATTTACCATTGCGACATGAAGCTCCACTGTCGTTTGCATGCTTATAGACCTGCCTTCATCTGCTTGTTTAACTGCCATTTCATAGCCTGGAAACCAGACTCGTTGAAGTTCAATTTTCAACTTCAACTTCGCAACTCCTTCTGGCAAGAAGTCTATCTCCATGAGTGGGGTGGCTTATGAAGTTCGAATACTGTCGAGGTTTCTGATTGGTCTATGAAAAAAACAAACATTTTAGACACCATCCAATCAGAATCAACGGCGCTACGCAACAGGTCAAGGAGGCACTGTCCAGAGGTTGAATGTTGGAAGGGAAAATGAGGCTGGGTCCAGGCTAGCCATTTTATCCATAGCCACTTATACTATACTATAACTAAATATACTTTGTTGTGCATCATAATGAAAATAGCCAATATACAAGCTCACTAACACATTGCACATTTGTATATGGCTATTCTGCAATTTCAGACGAATGTTTGGCTATAATGCCCCAGAACAGAGACTCTACTCGGGTTCGTGTGGTTGATTAAACTGGGGGCCAATATTATTTCTCTTTGGTGTTTCATGTCTCTCATCTTTAGTCTCAAGTGTGCCACAAACCTGTCTGCTACTTAACCTGGTGTCTGCTCTGCCCTCACAGGGCCCTAAAGAAGCGCTGGCTCAGAATGTGTTGGCCGAGGTTCCCAAACAGGTGGTGGACTTTTTCAACGTCATGAAGTTGACTCCACCCAACAACAACAACGCCGGCCCAGCACCGATACCTGCTGCCACCAACTAGCATGCCATACGCTAGTACGACAAAGAACCAACACGCCAACAATAAAGTCTCAGCACAAAGAACCCTCCAAAGTTCTCAAAACACTCCCGTACGCTCCCGTGGCACATAACGCTTTCTGCACTCCTGTACCCACTTAACGAACCATTCCCTCCATCCACCCTGACCAACTGGTACCTCCTACCATAGTGGCTACCGTGCTCAGTTGTTGGAGCATTTTACAAAGGGAATTGTGCCAGAATATATTTAACCATCGTCAAATTATTGACATGCATGTGCATTGGTGCATTTTTTATTGCCAAAATCTATAATGCATTTTCACCATGGGACCGAGATTCTGTACAGTATGTTGTATTGTGGGAAGATGTCAAATTTAAAGCAGGCATTAGAAATAGCTGGACTTGTGCTGGAATTTTGCCATATCTAACGAGACTTCATTTGATAGATGTTGTCTTTATATTCTGTAAAGTAGTAGTGATAGTACTGCTAATATTTACATGTAAAACATATAAAATGTTTATTTTTTCAACATAGATCGCCTTTTATTTGCCACAAACAAATTGTTTGGTTTACACTATGCTATTTGTTAGCTGAAGTACTTACATGTATTTGCCTGTAAACTAATTTGTATCAAAAAGTATTTACGATTATATAATCACACGGGAATAAATGTCAGTATTAAGTCATACTTAATGTGGTATACCATACAGTACTGTATGTTGTAATTTTGCTGTTTACCATAGGAGTTTAACTTGATTGTCTATCTGATTTGACTAATTGATGACCATTTACAATGGAACCTTAAGGCACATTTATACATACAATTCTATACCAATTTGCTTACTGCTCTGCAGTACATAAGTTGTTTATGTTCCTAAGTGCCAAATGATGACACTTGTTTTCTTCAGGAAGAATTAAATGTATACCATTAACCTTCTTCTTGTTGGATGTTTTCTTTATGAAAGGTTGTAAAATTAAGGAGAACTGATCTGGAGATGCATTCTTAAAATATGAAATTATTCTTTATTTGCATTCATACCGTTTTATTGTACTTAATGGTACATTGGCAGGATAAACATGCACTTAATAACAATAAAGGTGGTTTCTTTCTTGTGACATCTACAAAGTTAATGTTAAGCTTCTGTGGCTCTGTGACATAAATGATTCTGGCCTGGTAGGATCATGCTTCCACCCCTGCCCAGTGCCCACCAGTATTGCCCTAGGTATTGAAATGGGGTACATTTTCAATCCACATACATTATAGGCTGTTGGGATCAGGACTAGCAAAGAGCAAGATTGGTAGTGACACCCTTATAACAAAGTATAATTTAATTAGACTAATCAGACGCAGTTTAGTTTAAATAAAACATCACTCACTCTGTGAACTCAATAGCAAGTTCATTGTGTGATTGACTAGAAGATGAAGAATTGATTTACTTAGGGTATACTTATTTTCTCCACAAGATGGCTGCCTCCACCTGACCAACACTGACCAGGCCAACACTTATCTAGTTACCCTATATTCTTGGGCTAAAATATTTGACATTCAGTGTTCTTTTTTCACAAATGAGCCTTGAAAAAAGGGGGTTGTCTTATACTCAGAGTCGTCTTATATTCAGTATATCCAGTACAACAGCAAAATCCACACTGATCCTAGTCAGTCTACAATGTGTTACATATTTTGTAGCTTGGCCAAATGGCATTTTTAACGTGTGTGGTGTGTGTGTGTGTGTGTGTGTGTGTGTGTGTGTGTGTGTGTGTGTATGTATGTATGTATGTATGTATGTGTGTATATATATATATATATATATATATATATATATATATATATATATATATATATATATATATATATATATATATATATATATATATATATATATATATATATATACAATACATATACATATACATATATATACACGCAGAGATTTCCCCAATCCAAGCCTTGATGCTGTGCACCAAGCAGGGCAGCACTGGGACCTATTTTTCAGGAACTTTGGTATGACCCAGCTGACTATCGACCCCCCCAGTTTTGGCACAAACAGGGGACTTCATTCCTTTCCCTACTATACCACCAAAATGGCACATTAACATTTGTTAATGTGCCTTGTTAATTTAGTGCACATTCACAGTTTTTATGTTATGTCGTAGTTTGTAATTGTATTCTAAAGAGAAGCTGTTCTCAATTTTGCACTGTACTGTAATTCTCCATTTCTGAAAAGAAAAATGTCATTCACTCACTCACTCACTCACTCACTCACTCACTCACTCACTCACTCACTCACTCATTCATTCAACCTCTCAGTCTCAGGGCAGACACTAACGACAAGACCACTGCACTGTGTAACTGGTTATAGAATGTACAAATATGTAAAAATATTTATGATAAAAATACGTTATGCTTAAGTAATATTTCATCAGGATACCAAATGAAAACTTTTGAATTAGCAGAATTACAAGCTCACAACACAGCACAGCGCACTCTACACTACATCTTGGTTTGTCTGCATGCTCTGTGGGAAAACTTAGCTGTTAGTCCTTTGGGTTTGACTGCCTGAGGCCTGGGAACAGAGGTGGGTGTCTTGGGTATGACACATCTCTCATATCATGTCACAGGCCTGTTTACAAGGCAATGTCTCTCTGATTTGGGAGATTACACGTGTGTGTGCATGCACACACACATACAGACTGACCAACTGACCTCACAAGCCTTATTGATTCTTGATTGGACTGTGTCCCAGATGACTGGCCCCTCCAGAGCCCAAACAAAAGGAGGTCTATCTATGGCCTTACACATGACAAATTAGGGGGACCTATTAGGAATCACTGCTCTGGCTCTTCTTTCTCACTACGATGTTCCACAGTGAACCCCCAATTAGGTTCCCTGGCTGGGCTGCACTGATATATCCCTGGCCCCTTATTAGTTACTGGTCACATGGCCTGCATTTCAACACAAACAAATGACATAAGCATCTACAGTACTGATTGAATTGGAGCATGACCATGATGACAGGGAGAGACAGAGAACGTTACAACAGAGTCAATGTGTGAGGGTGTAATGACTATCATGTTTCCAGGTTAGACGATGCCCAAGATGTGGACCGCAGACGCACTGGTGGTCAGAACAATGCGATTTTAGTTATAACATAACATCGATTCGACATACAGTAAGTAGTGCAACTGTGTTTCTTCTTTAAAACCTTGCCATTCTTGTTGTAATTGTGACACTGATGAATGGGAACTTGCCTATTATTATTACTTTTGTGACTTTCAGCCATAAAAATAGGACACCCATGTATGAAAAAACATACACAATATGAATTGCTTAGCTGTCCAACAGTTTTTCTGTTTGTAAAGACAAGGAGAGACGTTGACCTTTGACCTGTTATGGCCCACAGTAGCCTCTCACATCTGTGATAATCTGCACATAATAGTCCAAAGTCTGACACCCCTAAACACACACACACACACACACACACACACACACACACACACACACACACACACACACACACACACACACACACCTGCTTTAATTGCCCACATAGTGTTGGTTGAATCAATGGTATAGGGAGGGACCGATTGAGAAACACTGTTGACAATGAGCCGTATCTACAACTTTCACAACACCTAGGCTGTGTGTGTGCCTGCCTGTCTGCTTGTGTGGAACAGTGTAGGAGGATTACAGACACAAACGTATATGTAAATACTGGGTTGCTCCTTTCTACTTGTTGCACTACTCTGTTGCAACAAGTAGAGAGTGAGGTGTTTCTTTTAAATGGGTGGCTCACTGTCAGTGTCTATATTTAGGTCAGGCACAAACGATCCACACCAAACGGATGCAATTGGGGAACTGTTGCGCTGAGAATCATCATCAATCAAACTCAAACTCTCCTCTCTCATGCCACCCTGCAGTGGAATTCCAAGTAGCTCGGCTCTCTGATGATGCGTCATGGAGATGCTCTCTAGCGCTTCACCCAGCAGGGGCGAAATCCAAAAGCGACCTCGCCCGCGGGCGCCCGTTTTCAAAAGCGGGCGCCCGCTTTCACAAAAACGGGCGCCCGGTTTCACAAAAACGGGCGCCCGTTTTCAAAAGCGGGCGCCCGTTTTCACAAACGGGCGCCCTTTTCAAAAGGTTATGGTTAGGGTTAGGTTAGGTTTAGGCATAGGTTTACTGAGGTTAAGTTTAGGGTTAGAGTTAGGTTTAGGCATAGCCTAGTTTGTGAAAACGGGCGCCCGCTTTTGAAAACGGGCGCCCACTTTTGAAAACGGGCGCCCGTTTTTGTGAAACGGGCGCCCGTTTTTGTGAAACCGGGCGCCCGTTTTTGTGAAAACGGGCGCCCGGTTTTGAAAACGGGCGCCCGCGGGCGAGGGCTCAAATGGATTTCGCTGGCTCTCGCTTCACCCCCATGGAATCCTTTTATCATAGGTGCACTATAGTTGACTTTTGGATTAGTCATTGTGGAAAGTAATAGTAAGTTGTTACTCAAGTACGAAAATGATCACATACTTGCAGAGTTCATACTTCATACTCTACTTGATTATTTCCATATAATACTTCAATAGGCCTATGTCTACTCCACTACATCCCAGAGCCAGAGACAAATGTTTTCATTTTATACTGCACTGCAATTACAGCTTTTGCTATACTTTGCAGTCTGTTGATTAATAATTAATAGGCCTACAATTATGAATAAAGAAGGACCCTTACAGGAATGCAACTCTGGCAATGTACTGGACCATGGCTCAATTTACGTTCTTTGAGTTAAAGGAGAATTCAGTGATTTTGGCATTGTATACCCAAATCCCAAATCAATCCCAAATCAGTGATACCCAAATCACTGAATTCTCCTGACCCTGGTAACAGATTCACATGCACATGCACTACAGTGGGGGAAAGTACAACAGCATGTACATTAAGGCCAAACCCACTTGATCATGATTGGAGGATTTTTCCAACCCAAAGTCCAAATCGATACTATTTCTTTCTCTTTTTGATCCGAGGGGCTCCCTGGGGACAGGGATGAACTCCTTGTATGGTCAGTAGCCTATTACTTATGAGAGTAATATGAGAGTATATGAGAGATGTTACATATTACTTTATTACTTTCCCAAGTTCCCCCCTCCCACCCGCTAAAGAATAGACACATACAACACAATCTGTTTAGCGACAACTTCCAACAACTTCTAGTGTATGTCATGTGTGCAGAATGCTGTGGTGGAATCTACAGACAACTGCACATGCTTGTAAATCTGTTCTATGTTTGCATGTAACAACAAGCTCATTTATAATATTTAATGAGGCATGTTTTGGCAGAGTAGGTTATCATTAGCCTATACCAGGTTACTTTGGCTGGAAAAGGTAAAAATATTTCAATAATATGCAATTTGTTACTGCCCAATAATGATGAACAGCACGCTATATAAGGAGGATTATCCAAAAAAGTGCAAGTCCAATTAAGTGAAATCACTGAATAGGCTATATGTTACCTTTAAAGCTGTAGAGGCGATTCTACAGATTTTACAGGAAAGATTGGGGTTAAAAATGTAGCTCAAATGTGGGCCTGTGGCCTAATGCTGCTAATGCATATCAAAAGAAATAAAAAAGGCACGATACTGGCCTAGTGAAACTAATCCTCCTCCTATACTACTACCTGGCTAGTGTACAGTAGGTTAGAAATGTAAATTGCTCCCCCCACCCCACCCATTTTCGCCCACACCCCCACCCAGTCACAGACCGAGAGCATAGTGGTGCCTTGAAGTCAGCAGTGAAAGGGTTAAAGCGGGGAGGAGAGGAGGACAGCGCACGGTGCGTGTGTGAGGCAGAGAGTGTGTCAGTGTGTGTGTTGTATGTGTGTGTGTGTGCTTCGGCAGCAGCAGGCAGCACTGCTCGGTGCAGATCAGGGTTGTTGCAACATCAACACCAGTCCAGCAGCACAAGCTAGTCAGAGCACCCTGCTCCCGTCCGTCCAGGCCGACAGTGGATTTTATTTTATTTTGTGTGACAGCGTTTCGTTTCGATTCCGAAAGGAATTTCGGAGTCCTTTCCGATCGATGCTTTAATAATGTCAAAAGGAGGAGTAGGAGGAGGAGGGCGTTGCAGGAACAGAGCAGCGTTGTAAGGTGACATGTCCTTCGTATCTCGGCTCCTCCGACGGCGGCTGTACTACTACCACTGTCAGTGCCCCGATCGCTGTCAGATGCGGTCATAACACGGACGGCTGAAGAACCGGATCTTGCATTTACGGTTTATTTAATAGCGATTATTGGCTTCTTTTTTTGTTTTTTAATGGCAGCGGCACTAGTACTAGTAGTGCAAACGGGGTGAGCGATCGCCGAGCCGAACGAACCACCGATGCGAGAATGCACTACAGCTGCGGCGGGTCGATGCAGCAGGGCGCAGGTGGACTGGATGGCCAGCCTGACAACAACCACACACCATCCATCCGTCTTCAACCGCTTATCCGTAGTCGGGTCGCGGGGGCACTGACTCACAGTCACACTAGCTTGTTATTATTATCATCACCATCTCCCGTGCATTTGTGATTATTGGGAGAAAAACGTGGATCGCTCCGAGGAGGAGCGGGAGAGCTAGCCGACCGTCAGTCATGCTTCCCGGGGTCGGCGTGTTCGGCACCAGCCTGACCGCCAGGGTGATCATCCCGCTGCTGAAGAACGAGGGCTTCTCCGTCAAAGCCCTGTGGGGCCGGACGCAGGAGGAGGCGGAGGAGCTGGCCAAGGAGATGGACGTGGCGTTCTACACCAACCGGATCGACGACGTGCTGCTGCACCAGGACGTGGACCTGGTGTGCATCAACCTGCCGCCGCCTCTGACGCGCCAGATCGCCGTCAAAACCCTGGGTGAGTGATCGGTCCCCCCTTAGGTCCTCTGGTACCCCTCCCCTCCTCCCCCTCACTACAGGATGCTGATGCTGTGACCTAATATTACCTAGTATGCTCTACAGGCCAATGCAGCAGCTTGTGCTACAATGAGTTTTTGGTGGATCGTGTTTTTGGTAATCATTTAAAGTGCAGGAACGGATTAACCAACACAAGGGCTTCTGGACCTGTGATGTTTTTTGGGGCCTGTGGCCCTGTAGCGTGTGTGTACGCAACATTTTTGCGTGTTTGGCCTCTATTTTTTACCCAGTACTGCATTTTTTACCCAGTACTGCATGGTCCAGTGTCAAGTCATAGGGCCCCTGAGAGCCAAGGCCACAGGCCCGGGCCCCACCGCCGGCCAAAGGTCTAATTTGGCTCTGATAATGTGTTAATACACTTTAGCACAGGACATGACTGTGCATCTATTGTCACAGAGGATGTGCCTCTCATGTCAGTACTAAAGCAATCTGAGAACCGTCACAAAACCCAGCAAAGACAGCACTGCTCTTTTCCTTTGAATTCGACAGAGTCAACAGTCTGTCTCAAGAGACCTCTTGTACTAGTGTGATGTAATGCAACTACTATAGCTGCATCTCTCTCCATCTTTCTTGTCTGAGTGTGGGTTCCAGCAGTGACTGGAAGGATAAAGCACTGCCCTTGAGCAAGGTACTTAAAGTAGGGCTTTACTGTAGCTGCAGTCAAGTTTCATGCGTGCGTGCATGTGTGCGTCCTCGTGTGTCCACTGTTCACATATGAAAGAGGCCTCTCATGTCATTATTATTGTTGTGAGCGGAACTTTATAAGTATGCTTCTCTCTGAACCGTCTTAGTTGCACACACACACACACACACACACACACACACACACACACACACACACACACACACACACACACACACACACACACACACACACACACACACACACACACACACACACACACACACAGAAAGAGGGGCATGTGTTGTGAAGACAGAAGTTGTACTACTTTAAATCTGGAGCAACATGGTTTATTTTAGGGGAGCTCAATTGGGAAGTGGAACAGTTCTAAAGAATGGTACTAGCAAGGGTAGTGTAGACCTCTGTGTTCGCTCTCTGCACCGTAAAGACCTGACATTCCAACCAAACACAACAAGAGGAAGAGCTAATAATCAAATTGGTTAAACCGGCCTGTTGCTGAGGTGTTTTGTTTGTCTTGCCTCTCTTTGCAGTCAACATAATACAAAGGACAGCCGTATTATACTCGCACTAAACTTAGACAGAGGCATCATCTGTGGAACAGCATACATAATGCAACATCTGTATTGTAAGCCATGCCAGGGGGACTTCTATTTTGAGGCTGACCCATACCCGGTACCTACCCCAGTGTTTTCTCAGGCCTCATACACACATCAAACAGACATTTGATCTTTGTCAGTGTTTCATGACCTCCTCAATGCTTTTCCAATGGAAGTCATTTGCCATTATTAGTGTTAGATTGCCCTCCTCCCCTGCCGTCAAACCATGCGACTTCAGTTGGAAAAGCATCGAGGAGGCCATCAAACACAGACGGGGAACACAGAATCTTTGTTTGATATGTGGCTATGAGTCCTCTGAGTTCACATGCAGGCATTAATCCAGGGCAGAAATTCCCTATTTTGAAGTGATACCATCATCACGGTGGGTGTGGTGTTCCTGATGTGGGTGTGTGTCAGCAATATCCCACTGATTAGTTTGACTAATGACAGCCGTGACTAACCGGCAGCCAAACATTACAGTCCTCTCTTGCCCCTTATTTTCTTCGCAGCCCAGTCCACACACATAAAGGAATATAAAAGTAATGAAAGCCAGTGCTCTTGTTGGTGGGTTGTCCCACTTTGTTGATGTCCTGATACCGACACTGGTATTGGGGTACTCAGACAATACAACCCAAAAGTATTCATACTCGGTATCGGTAACCTGGCCCGATACTCCCCACTGGTACCAAGCCCCCCCCCCCCCCCCCCCCCCCCCCCCCCCCCCCCCCCCCCCACACACACACACACACACACACACACACACACGCTATTGAAGTGAACCGTCCATAGATGTATCTTGAGAATGAATCACAAGTCTTGTTATCGTGGTAATTGATCACTTCTGTATCACTGCAAGTACAAGGGTTAAAATACCAGTTTTGTACAAAAGTACTCGTATCGGTACTCTGTTTTTGGGTCAACTCTACTTTCTCACTCCACTATACCAGCGTCCCTATTCTGGGGGTGAGCATTTAGCCAAAATCCACAAGCTCATTGTCAGCTTGTAGATGTTCTTTTTTGGCGATGGAAAACAGTAGAACTGGTACAGAGCACTAGATGCAGGGCGTCCGTAGACCTGCTGTTTAGATTTTGTAACCAATCAAAAACATATTCTACTGTGTTACTTTGCTTAATTCAATCGTGCTTCCTATTTGGCCCTATGGCAAATGTCTACTGCCTGCGCAGTGCTGACAGAACCCAGCTGTAGAAGTGCTGCCAGGGTTGGGAGCATCTAAATTTAATGGCTGACATCTGAAGAACTTGGACCATTTACATAATATAGTGTTGTGCTACCGGACAACACATGCTTTCTCCAGTGCAGTCTGCTAGCCTAGCACCGCCCACTCAACAGGCTTTCATCGTAATGTTTGCTATGGGAGATCAGAAAATCAATTTCACCTCGTCACATGCCATGCATGCATGTCTTGTACATTACGGGATAATTAATAACCAGCTACTTGCAAACTAGGTATTGATATAGACTTAGAAACATACAGTGGCAATGTCGGTAATAGCATGTGCAGACAGTATAGTCTTTATCACAGGGAACTGGTGTATCTAAAGTTCCCTGCTATCACATGTTAATTGTAGAGATGCTGTTTAATTTGTCAATTGTCACGCATCATTTGACACAGTTCTGCCAGAACAGCGGGTCATGGTTGTAACAGGGAAAGCGTGTGTGAGGAATGAGGATGAGGACTGGGTGAAGGTGAGTTTAGAAGGCTTATATGGGGCGGCAGTGGCTCAGGGCTAGAGTGGCCGGTAGAGCGGCCGGAAAGGTTCGATCCCAGGCTCCGTCGGAGTTCTTGTCGAAGTGTCCTTGAGCAAGGCTTCTGATCAAGCCCTGATGAAGTAGGTTGCTACATTCGGCATCGTTTTCTCCACCGCCAAGTGTATGAGTGGGTCGATGCAATGCACAATCTATGCAAAACACTTCGGATAAAAGTTGATTGATTTGAATTTATGAAGTGCATAACAGTATTGAATTACATTCTATTGCAATATTGGCCCATGTGTATGTCAAGTGACACACCAGCCATGTTACTGCTGGTTTGAGATATTTACAGTAAGAATGAATGCCCACCTACAACAGTAGAAAAATACTTTATTTCAATTTGCTGGCAACTAGAATGGCCTTTAATTGGTCCTTAATGTGTGTTGTACCATGTATCAGGTGTTTGAGGGCTTCCATTGAACAGCAGCATTATACTACAGCCCATTCACTTTCACACTGTAGCTTTGTTTGATTGTTTGCTTTGGTCGATGGAAGAGAGAGAGGAATTCTTTGGGCAAATGGAACTGGAAGGCTTCGGTTGTGGTAGACAGTGTTTGTTCATTCATACCAATAATCTAATGTCAATACACGGACGCCGATAGAGGGATGCACGCGCAGTCACGCAAATGCACGATGCACTGTTCTCTTATGCTGTGTTCACACAGACAGATGCAGAAGATAGAAAGATGCAAAGCGCTACACGGTATATTTGTAGCTCTGTATCTGAAGTTGATTTTTTTAGATTTTGCAGCAGCTACAAATGATGGATGATGTGTCTGTGCATCTTCACGCCGCTGGCTTCCTTTGACAATGAATGTATCTTCACACTCGAGTACGACCTGATGCCTGCGGGGCCTCACTTCCTCATTCTCTCCCATCTTTCGATCGGCAAAATAAATGCCAAGAATCAATGGCCCTTCCTGTTTAGTTTCTCTTCCACGTCGAGGCACGCGTGACGGCAGCTGTCGGGCCACATTCTGCTCTGAATGATCCTGCTGAGCCATGAATGATCGACGGTGTGTGTGTGTGTGTGTGTGTGTGTGTGTGTGTGTGTGGCACAGTGAACTTTCTCAGGTCAACCTGCCACACACACATACAGCGGCCACGGCCATTCTTTCTCTCTCCACGTCTCAACCCATTTCCTTATGGTCGCATTGTTTCAGAAACCGCCTGTTCCTTCCCATCCACTCCCAAGATCTCCCTCTAGCCTCGAGCCACGGCCTTGGTGTAGGAATTAGAAAATAACTGTGCTGATTGTTTATCGATCATGTTTGTTTTGGGTGAGTGGGGGTTAAAGCGACCGTCTCAGGGCCGGGGCTAACTCAAACTGACAAACAAATCCCCATTACTGACGATTATCTCTAGATTCTGTGAAAACAAAACCGTAAATGCTGTTTTGAGTCAAGGTGAGGTGGCTACTACCACGTCATGCTAAAGTGTAAGTGCTGAACGACTGCCAGGAAAGCTGTGTCATGCTCGTGGGTGATTAGAAAGTCTGGTCAGAGAGGAATGCGAAACCGGCTTCCTCTTCTTCTGTCGGGGCGTACGTACAGTAGGTGTGGTGGGTGTTGTTGATAGCCATCATCGTGTTGTTGCTACCGCTGTTTGCAAGCTCCTTGCTTACATCATGGGTCAAGTTAAGCAGCAGCAGTCACATTGGAATGTGGACTTAAGGCATGGAAGGCATTCGATAATAAAGTGTCATAAACATAACATAAACAACCGTGCTATTCATTGATCTGTGACACAAGTTCATAGTATTGCTTGTGAGAGTGGCTCAGCCATTTCAAATCAAATGAGCTTCATTGGCATGAGAAAACGCATGTTTCCATTCCCAAAGCAATGCTTTGCAACTATACAGGAAAAACTCAGATTTAAGGTCTGTTTAAATGTGGCAGCTCAGTTTACATGGACGAGGTTGGAATACAACTTTAGGGTGGTTGTATTCCAATGGCCAATCTTCTATTGTCGGTCAGTTCTGTGGATGTTTTGATGTTGCTGTGAATGGAAGCGCTTCTGTTTCCGGTATTCTGGTATTAAAAAAGATAAATAAAACCTGGAACTCTGTGCCTCGAAGGAAGACCGGCTGAAGTCAGTCAGCGCGATGATGGTCACATGCACGTCACATGCGCGTCAGGTTCACCTGCATCTAGAAGGACCGTCCCCATTCCCTCCTCCTTCGATTCAGAGAAGTCGGTTTTCATTACGGCAAACCAGTCCGTCCTGCCGCGCCACATCTCTTGCTTCAATAGGGGTTTCATTCTGCCCTGCTCTTCAGCCCCCAGTCTTTACTATAGCATTCCTGAGGCATCTGATGTCACAGAGGCTTTCACAGTGAATTCACTCTTAAGAACCAGAACTAGCACACTCTGTCTGCTCCGACACACACACACACACACACACACACACACACTGGCGCTCATACATGCACGCACACACAGAACAGCACTTTGCTTTCAAAGAATAGACTCGCGTGAGCCCCGGGGATTTCTTGGCCCGCCTGCTTGTGAAAGTGTTATTTCTTAAGCCAGTGGTAGCCCCTCTGGTTGCTTCACGCTGGAATATATTAGCTATTCTCAAGGCCTGAGAGCTGGTGTGAGTGTGTGCCTGTGTGGTCATAAATATGACTTATTACTATTTATTTGTTTTCCTTTTCTCTTTTAGACCATTCTGTACTCTACTTTTGGTGTTTTAACTTTCATTGAAAAATAGCAGGTGTACACAACTCATTAGCGCGTTATGACGCATGTACACCAAATATTTTTGGTTGGAAATCATGAAAACGCAGCGCAAATCTTTTTTAACGTGTTCTTTCAGAGGGAATCATGTTTGGTATAATCTACAATGTATGGTTGAAATGGGTTGAACTAACTAAATGAATTATACTGCAGCCTTGTTATGTTATATGTGAGTTCACACTCTGTTTTTTCGTTGAATGGCGTCTCGCAGCTTGTATGAATCTGGGACAGATACTGTGAGGGGGAATCTGAGCACTTGGCTGAAATGTAACACGAGCGAGAGTTTCAGGTGCACTTTTTCTTCCTTTTACACTGCCTTATTTTGTATGTGGGTGGAGGAAGTTAGAGGAGGGGGGATTCAGTCCCCCCCCCCCCACACACACACACACACACAGTTACTCGTGTGTATTGCACTTGACCTAGTCTGTATCAGAGCTGTTTTAGAAGAACTGCAACAAACGGAAAAAAAACCTCACCCATGTGTAATTTGAGTGTGACAGCAAAGGTGTAGAAACATCAGCGGCTCATGGTCTCGTGGTTGCCACTTCTGCACCTTCACATTATTACCACACAGTTGAAGTGAAACAAGTTTGGTTTATTGCTGCAGCATAGTGCAAGGTTTGGCACAATGTTTGTGTAATGGCATTCGATGTTTTTGTGTTAGGAGGTTGTTCGTGTCCCCCTCAAAGCTATACATAGGAGGGGCCAGCACCCCTCATAAAACTAGTGTAACATAAGCGTAGAACACATCACTGCACAGTGCGCGCACTCCGCTATCCTCTAGTCTAGAGTTTTTTCTACATTTTATTTCGCTGGAATCCTTAGCACACAGCACACACACACACACACACACACACACACACACACACACACACACACACACACACACACAGGGGCAGATGTAACATGTCCCATTTGGGGGGTCAAGAGAACATGTTGGAGGGGCAAGAGAAAATGGTATGGGGCCGGCCCCCATACCATTTTCGGTTACAGGACTTTTATTAGCCAAGTATAAGCATCAATAATAACATCAGTTGTTGTTGAAGTTGCAACAGGCACGCAGCATGCATAACGCCAAAGGTCTGGCTAGTTTTCTGTTTTCATTTATCATGAAATGCTGTTGGTTTAGTGGTGACACAGCAGTAGTAGTGCTTCAGACTTTAGGGGGGCATTGCCCCCCCATGCCCATGCCTAGATCCGCCCCTGCACACACACAGTGTAGCCGTTCGTTATCTTAAAAGGTGGCTGACCTTTTTTCCTCCTTTCACTTGCTTCAGTGCGTTTTTCCTGTTCTGTGTCATCACCTCGCTGCCATTCACCCCCCATACACACACACCCACCCCATCTGTCTGTCTACCCCCCACCCCCACCTCTGGCTGTCTGTGTCTCTCTATCTATCTATCTATCTATCTATCTATCTATCTATCTATCTATCTATCTATCTATCTATCTATCTATCTATCTATCTATCTATCTATCTATCTATCTATCTATCTATCTATCTATCTATCTATCTATCTATCTATCTATCTCTCTATCTCTCTATCTCTCTCTCTCTCTGGTGTGTCATCAGTGACAGAGGATATCAGGTAACAGTGTCCAACCAGCCGTGTAGCCCCATGCAGCCAGACACTTCTTCCTCACCCCCTGCTGACCGGAGCAGACGGTCCAGTCCAAGAATAGCCACCTTCGGTCTCCTTCCTAATGCACACTACAAAAACATAACTGCATCATTTTCTTGGGAGGCCTTTACCTCTTTATACAGGTATATGGCCTCCCAGTTGGAAGAGACAAATGGTTCCCACATGCACATGCAGCACAGTAAAGTGGGTCATAACACTAGAAAGTAGAAAGATGCAATTCTTGAAAAAGTGTGCGTGCCTCGTTTGCACATACGACTTTGGAGCACTCTCACTAATTCTCCTAGCCAATTACAATGTCATGTCACCGCTGTGATGCTGTGTAAGTAATTCACAGAGCGGAATTATCCCCTTGAAATGATGTTGCAATAAGCAATAAGCTGGTAGATGTTTACAGTTAGCCCTTCACTAAGTACCTCTCCAATCCGGCTTTGTCGAGTGTAGGCACGCTATAGAAGAGGAAAGCTTGGCCTGCGTAGCAACTGTCGCTAAACATTTTGGATGAGCAATAGATAGTGACTAGTAAACCCATCCCCAAAGAGTGGTGTTTTAAGAAGGCCTAATTACAATTACAATAGTAATTGCAAAAATGCCATTTGCCATGCCCCCTGTGGAGGTATTGGAGGAATTGCTTGTGGCTCTGTGCTGATTAAACCACCCTCAACATCTGATTTGGGGGGGATTTTGACATTCCATAATTTGTGGCTTTTTTTAATAGATAACATGACTCTCCCATTAACTTGGGAAGACGATTAAAACTCTTCTTCTAATCGGATAGAGATCATGTGCACCAATTTTTTTCTATTGCTATGTGCAGCACCACATTGTAAAGAGTGTTTCATTATGCTGTTATTCCTATATACTGCATATCCTGGGTTTAAATGATATTATCATGCTTACTCCTATTTCTTCTACTGAAATCAAATCCAAGTAACCAACTGACATGTAACAAAAGGAGTTCCACCTGGTGCATCCCAACGGCAGGGTATAGATATCAGAGACACTGGAGCATCACAGATATGTCCAGAGCCTTTTTAACCCATTGTGTCTTGATCAGATTCTAGTTTCTGATGCTAGATTCTAAATATCCTGCCAGAAGACTGTCGTCTCGATGCCTCAGGTGTGTAATTCCGTCTGACTAGAGGGCAAAGCAGAGATAAAACATTAAAATGAATGCCCAGAGGGGGAAAGCTCTATGATGTGAGAAAAGCAGATTTGGCACATACAGTATCAGGACTGATGATACAACGCGACGTGTTAATTGTACAGCCTCATACTCACTCGTGCATCTGTTGTGACAGACTGACTGGGTTTTGTGGCACTGGCGGCGAAATAGGTTATGAAACCCTGCAATATTTACATGAAAACGTCACCCAAGCATCTGCCTCGCAGTATGTATACTCCTGGCATCATACCCTATGGAATTTCAATGTATATTCCAGAGACGGTGTGGAGGAGTAAGGCTGTTCTCGCTATTTTTGAGTGGTGCAACCACTATGTACTGTATGTACACCCACCTGTACACCTCTCACTATGTTTAAAGGAGCATTCAGTGATTTTAGATGATATGGAAAACCCTCCAGTACCCCTGGTAACATGATGTGCACATGCACACACTCTACAGTGTTGGGAAGTGCAACAGGCCAACAGCATGTATACAAAAGCCCAATCCCATTGGAGGAAGGCCCTCTCTCATCCTGATAGGACGAAAGGCTTTTCTCCCAAAGCCCAAACTAAAACTAGGGTTTTTTGACACCAGGGACTCACTGGGGGGACAGGGAGGAACTCCTTATATGGTCACCATGCTATAGTAGGGAGGATTAGCCAAAAAAGAAGTGAAACCCCTTCTATACTTTTTAATTAGACTAAATCGCAACCCCGCAATAGCATCAGAGCAAAGTGGATTTCAAATAACAGCCCAATTATGGGCCAAAACGGATATACCGTATCACTGTGTGTGTCCAGTGGTAAAGGGCATGTGATGTTAGCTTTGGGAGTTGAATGTCAAACCGTGATGATGTTGTAATGAGGAGGATTCAGGGAGGACCTGTGGTGTGCTGCTATATATAGCCTCCCTCTCTGTAGGAGGAGGAGGAGGACACACCATCACCATCACCCCTGGAGCTGCACAGTTCCCACCAAGGAAGCTTTTTTCAGAAGGAAATGTCATGCATGGTGAATGGAGCCAGCTGGAAGATCAGGAACAAACATTTATGAATATAAACATATAAATCTGCTCGGGACTATAAAAGAAGATGTTACAGTTTGCTTCCATTTTTGTTACCATCTAAATCCCTTATCCTAAACCCCTTGGGCGCGATTTTCCTTCCACCCCTTGTCCCTAACGTTACCCGATACCCGCAGCGAATTCCCTTATTGCTATTTTGGTCACCTTTTCTCTTCCCTTAGCCACTATTCTTTATGCCGACACCGTTATTTGGGGCTGGAGGTGTGTTCATGGGCGTGTTTGTTGCGCAGTCCCTTAAGTTGCTAATTTCGTCAAATAGATTTGGGAACTAGATAAGGCCATCTCAGACCACCCGTTAACCGATCCGAGAAGGCAGAGCCACGTGCGCACAATGCGGGCGTCTGTGCGCTTTGGAGATGTCCACGACTCCACGTGGAAAGGCGCCAGTTCAATTCATCTCCTTATTTATGGATTGTCCTATAAACAGCTGTAGATTGCCTGCTGTCGGTCACTTCCTTGTGTTTAGGTAATGTACAGTATATAATATAATTAAATACATTAATTAACTTGTGACGCAATGCTGTAAATTGCAAAAAACTCGGGAATACGCGGCAAAAAAGACGTTTTTTTGATCATTCATTTCTCAGTCAATTCTGGACCATTTTTTACATTTCAAAATACAGCGTGACGGGAAAAGCCTCCTCTCTCAGATGCTGTATAGCATATGTGGGTAGGTCTTCTCTACGATCCCGCATCGAGCAAAATGTAAGTGTCGGGGATTCGGTGGACCGTTTCCACCAAAATCCCGACACTTACATTTTGCTAGATCCCGCATCGTAGAGAAGACCTACCCACATATACTATACAGCATCTGAGAGAGGAGGCTTTTCCCGTCACGCTGCATTTTGAAATGTAAAAAATGGTCCAGAATTGACTGAGAAATGAATGATCAAAAAAACGTCTTTTTTTGCCGCGAATTGCCGACTTTTTTGCAATTTACTTTATAACATTTCGCAGACTTGGGATAAATGCACGCCACATACAGCAAAAAAACATGGAACATGTTTTTTCAACATAACATGTTGAATGGTAAGAAATGATTGAGAATTGACCGAGCTATAATTGTTTGAAAATGAGAGCTATGATCTTTGGGAATAGGCTACTCATGCATATGTCTGTCCTAAGCCCTCAGCCAGGCTGCGTGCTTAGGAGGGTCAGACATAGCAGTAGGGATAAGGGAACTAGATAAGGGATGAATTAAAGGGAATGGCAAGACCAACACGGATTGGATGAAAGCTAAAAACGCCCAAACCACACCTATGCATAATTTAACGGGTATAGGAGGTGTTTAAGGGAGATGGCATGGTTACGAAATTATCAACTTTAGTGTGGGAACGCCTCTTCCCCAATGCTAAGTGCGTTAATTGCGCATAAGGGCTAATGTAACCAAAATCGGGCCCCTTATCTTTTTTTTTTTTTTACTATTTTGAAAAACCTTTTGGAATAGTTCAACATGCCAATCTATTGACACATTGTGAGCGCGTAGACTGGCAATTTAAAATATTGAATAATGTTTTTAATAGTTTAAAAAGGCAAAGAAGTTAAGGGATAAGGGGTTTAGCGCTGACGAAAATGGAGACCACAGTATATAGTGCCACAGTAGATTATTATCTGACTCTCAGAGGTCTCATGAGATTTGTCTACCAGTCAGGAAACACTGACAATCTTGCGATAGTTGGTCCGTTCAGAAACATACTTTTTGCTCTTTAGATAGTACAGTAGATACCTCTATAAAATGACATACTGTACACACCGAAAGGCAACACAGTAGACAATGATGTGTTCTATGTCAGTTTTCCAGAAGTGATTACTTTGTACAAGGCCTCAGTTATTGTTTGTTCATGAGCTGGTTCACTCTCTCATTGAGTCCAATGCATTCCCCCATTTTTTTCCCCGCCATATTTTTGCTCCAATGGTGTGGCTAATCTGCAGTCTGGAATTCAGCAGGGGTGATATCGACAATGACATTGCAATTTGCAGACCCTACCTGCTTCATCATATAGCTTGGTTCCCACCACACTGACACCCTGTCAGACAGTGTTATGCAACCTCACTTCCCACTGGTGGAGTGTGCTGCTTGCATGCACCATTGACAGTTGATTGGCCCCAACGATTGAACCCATTTCTTCATGATCATTCTATGGATTAAAATATGATTCATTGAATAATTAAGTGGCACGTTTTTGAGGGGAGCTTGCCCCACATATGCTCAGCTTTGTGTGAATCATATTGATGAATTGATCGTTGATTTGATTGGCTGAGGAATGTAGATATTGACATAGTGAGAGCAGAAAATTGACGACCATCGTGATCGGCCTGAATGTGACGATGTTTTAAAGATGTATGATGATAAGAGCACTCCTCACTTCACATGAGTGTGATTTATTTTTATATAATTTAAAGAGCAATCAGGATTAGATGTGCCTTCCTCCAGATTGCTGTTGGCATGTTGCATTTTTCCGCCCGCTGTAGAGCGTGTCCATGTGCACATCTTGTTGTTGCGTTTCCCCCATTGTAGAGTGTGTGCATGTGCACATCTTGTTACCGTGGAGACCGGAGGGTTTTACCAAATCACCCAAATCACTGAATCACCGCTCCTTTAAGGCAGTATGAACTTTTGACCCATGCAGATGCTAGGCCCATAATAACCAATCACACACACACAAATGCACACACACACACACACACACACACACACACACACACACACACACACACACACACACACACACACACACACACACACACACACACACACACACACAAATTGGTTAAGGTTTGAGCGAGAATGGCTGTAGTGAAGATAATAGATTCTGTCTATAATGTGTGATTCAGTGTGATTTTTCCCAGTGTGTCTGTTCAGCCTTTATCATGGATTGTAACCTTGGGAAAGTTGGAATTGAGTTCTCTCCGTAGCTATTTTAGTCACGTCACCTTCAGCTGACCTTCAGAGTAGTGTTTTTTGTGTCTGTGTGTGTGTGTGTGTGCGTGTGTGTGTGTGCGTTCCCCGTTCCCAAGCTCTCCATTCTCAAGGTCTCGGCTCGGTTTGCAGCACAAAGAGTTTATCACTGCTCCATGTTCTGCTGTCTTGGAGCTCTATTAACATGCTAATGGCAGCCTGGGAGCGTGTATACACGTGTGAATGTGGTGTGTCGCCCCGTCAGAGTCCTGTGAAATTGCCTTTGTCAAAATGAATGGCAGAGAGCGGGGAAGCTCTTTTCAGTCGGTCAACTCATCCATCCCTGAAGAAGAGAGAAAAGTCTATCCATCCAACCCCCCATTTTCCATCCAAAATGCTGCCTTGACTCTGAATAGAGAAAAGGCAGCAATTTCGAATAACTTAATGTCTGCGCTGGACTGCCAGACAAATTGTTTCATATGCGTGATGATATATAGTATTTTGTTCTATGTAAGGTATGTAGACCAAAATACTAAATACTATGGTATATAAGTATTTTGGTCTAAATGGTCTGTTACTCCACAGCCCTCCTGTGAGACACAGACTATCATGTACATTAGAGGGGACCTATTACCATATTGAAACATGGTGGTGAAGTGGTCCTTAAGTAACTTGAAAAAATAACTATAAAAAACCTTACTACTGGGCACACAAATCTGGGCAGCAATATGTATGACATTGCCTCTCTGTTGACATGAATGAATAAACAGCAGCACAGAACAGATATAGCCAAAGCACATCAAACGTCTCACCCCTCAAGAAGTGTTGCATGTTGTTGCACGTCGTTCATGAGAGGCAAATGGCAAAACCGATGAATGCAAAGGAAAAATTGGGATTTTTTGGGGGAATTTTTCGGGGACATGTGGTTCACATTTTCACAACGTTAGCAGAGACGGACAAATGGAGACAACGACAACATAATAATCTCCAGCAGCAGCGCAGCCCGCCTTCGGGGCCTGATGAAGATAATGACCTCAAGCCACTGTATTATTAAAGAAGCGTGTGTGTAATCCTTCATGTCGTCACGTGTACGATGATGTATCACTACTGCACAGTCTGTAGTGCACACGCCTTGCTGCACCCTGATGCAACACCCCAGGCCAGAACATGTTTCACAGGACGAGAGCAATGTGGACGCACCCAGTCGTCACTGGAGTTGACACTGAGCAAAGGTGTGTGTGTGTGTGTGTGTGTGTGTGTGTGTGTTGTGTGTGTGTGTGTGTGTGTGTGTGTGTGTGTGTGTGTGTGTGTGTGTGTGTGTGTGTGTGTGTGTGTGTGTGTGTGTGTGTGTGTGCGACTGTGCGTGTGCGTGCTCCATCCATCCATCCATCCATCCATCCATCATCAGTGTTTGTAAACACTGCTTGTGATTTAATGGGATGGCCTCAAACATCGCCGCACCGTTTTGTCCCCGTGAACTTGATCCGTCCCGTTTCCTTTCCTTTCTGTGTGTCCTCCTGGGCTGATAATTCCCCAGGCGAACCCTGCTCCATAATGGTCTCGCTCTGATGTCTCTTTATGCGCCTTGTGTTGGGGACAGGGGGGGCCTGCCCGTGTTCCCTAATTGGTCACAAGGGAACTGAGGGGACACACACACACGCACACACACGGGAGGCAGGTGCAGGCGTGACACCGCGGAGACATTAGAGGCAGTAGACGGGGCTTCTGATCAGATGACACAGCTGATGCTGTGGGTCCCTTTGGGATGTCCTATCTTCACTAGGATCTGGTTGTTTTTTTTGTGGCTTGGTTAGTAGTGAGGGCGGTGTGACGCGTAAGGGGAAAACGGAGAGGTGTTTGCGACAATTATGCTGAGCGTCCTTTTTGTACGTCGTCAGTGATGGTTGGTGTGTGTGTGAGCCCGTGGGTTCAAGGCCCTGAATTAAAGCTTTACCCTAGCCTTAAATAAGTCTCTAACTTTAGACCAGTGGTTTTCAACCAGTGGTCCGGGGACCACCAGTCCATTAGGTCCATTAGTTAAAATGTTCATTATCTGAATTAGCCCAAGTCTACACAACTAGAAGATTAATGGTCATTTTGATTTGTATGTTTGCATATTTTGTTTCCCAAATCCATATTGTGGACAAAAGCAAAAGAAATGTTTAGTTTTGGGGTCTGTGGGGCTAAAATGTCCTCAAATGGCTGAATAAATAGTAGGGCCTGGTATCAAAAGGGTTGAAAACCACTGCTCTAGACCATCAAGTTATTTTTGATTGATTTAGATTAGTGTGGTTAACTAGAATTTATTTTCATATACAGTTAAAGCAATTTCTTATTGATTATTTGACTAACCTACACGTTCCACATGTCACTGCAGTGTAGGTTACGGAGTCGGTAATCGACTAGTTCGACTGGTATTAGCCATAATAGTTATTGTGCATCACTCATACGTATGGATGATCATCGGTGTGAACACATATAGGGAGGAATTGGTCATGGCAATGGAGCACCATAGCAACCACTTTTCCTCCTTTTTGAAGTAGTGACTAGTGTCAGAATTACTGTGCTACCACAATAATGGTTTTAGAGAGGTTTTCTCTCTCCCTTTCGTAGGAGGAGGACAATACAGAAAGAGTGCAGAGGGGGTGTTATCTGACAGCATGCACTCTGAATAGCAAATACAGATGTTCCCACTTCTGCATGACTCAGCCTGGTCAAAGTCAGCAGCAGGTTACACAACAAAGAATTGAAATCTACAGAATGCAGATTAAAATACAGACAAACATTGCAGTCTTAATGAAGCTTGTTTTGAAGCAACAATCTCTCTATTCATGCAGAGTAGTCAGAACATATCAGAACTAACGGTATGTTAACTGGAGATGGACACTGAGGGATTTTTGCATGCAGGTAGGGAGAGTTGCAGCATCTGCTGCTATTGAATAACTCCAGGACCAGGACAGTACCAAAGTGGTTTCATTTTTTCAGTGCATGGCGTACCTTGAAATGAAAATGTCCGAGAACCACAACACTATGCATGTTTAGTTTGTTTCAGAGGTTCAACGTGCTTTTGCTGCGTGTCTTTCTGTGGCATGTGATCAGCCATGGGGTTTTCAACATATGATCCAGGGACCACCAATGGTCCCTGAGAAGATTCCAGGTGATCCCCAGGCTAAATGATGGAAAGTTGGTCAACCAGATGTAACTCTTTGAGAGCGTTTCATGTTTACACTCTCAAGAGTTAAAATATTCATCATCTGAATTAGCATTAGAGAATGTAGAAGATTAATCTTTAGTCTGTTTGTTTGACTGTTTTGTTTTCTCCGAAAACTAGCCTGGAATTGTGGACAATCTTTAGTTTTGGGGTCTGTAGGGCTGAAATGTCATCAAACAGTGGTTCGTGGCTCAAATTCTGAATAAATAGTGGGCCCTGGAATGAAAAAGGTTGAAAAACACTGCTGTGTATATGTTGAAGCCTTGTTTACATAGCCTGTCATTATCTGCTTTCTACCAGCTCCTGCTGTTTTGTCGTTGCTCTGCCCTACTTCTTAATGTGTTTTATTTCTGCTTCGTTCCAGAGTCACAGTGCATTATTATTATTTTCCCACCTTGTTTATCTTCCAGCCAGCAGAGACAGACAGACTTAAACTAAATGAATCATTGTACTGTTTCCTTATCTGGCCGTGCCAGGACAAAGTTGAGCCAGTGAGACACATGTTCCGCCAAAGCAAATTAGCAACGCAACAACAACCGGACAAATGCCTCCTCAAACAAACGGCCATATAGGCAGATTCACAAAGACAGCATTGATCCTCCCTCTTAACCCCTATACTGTGACATACGACATGAAAGTAATGAATCTGCGACACAAATGGAGCCTTGTACAAGTTGTAGATTGGTTATTTTTTTGCAAATGATTATTATTTTCAAACTGTTATGTTATGAGTGAGCGAGTGGAAATATGGCAATATGAAACAGCACGCTCAAAGTAAACCTATCCCGCTGTATCACCAGTTAGCAATGTCTGGACTGTTGCTGGCACTTAACTGGGGTGACTTAATGTCCTACGATGTTGACCTCATAGTCTCATGATGCTGGTGATTCAGAAACCTCACACACTCGCGCACAAGTATGACTTTCGAGCTGTGTTTGTTCACAAATGGCCATGTGCAGCACAGAAGATGGGGGAGTGAACTTTTTTTTCCTGTTAACCTTTCATGGTTTTATAATAACCACTGTTGATTTGAATTGCCAAATCAAGTCCCACTCTGTCTTTCCTCTTCAAACTACAGGATTATTACCGCCTGCTTTTAATACACCTCATAATGATCTGCTAAAGGTCACCCATCGCAGCTTCTCCACTGTTTGGCTCTCTACTCGTCCTCCTACTCCTGTTCTTTCCTGTTCTGACGTTCTCTCCGTTCTCACTGCACCTACCTTCATCCACTCATCCTTTACCCTGACTGCAGTGGTTTTCAACCTTTTTCATACCAGGGCCCACTATTTATACAGAATTTGAGCAATGGACCACCATTGTGGGACATTTTAGCCCCACATAGCCCCACAGACCCCAACTAAAGATTTCTTTTGCTTTTGTCCACAATTCAAGGCTGGATTTGGGAAACAAAACAGTCAAACATGCAGATCAAAGTGACCAATAATCTTCTACATTCTCTAGTTGTGTAGACTTGGGCTAATTCAGATGGTGAATATTTTAACTCTTTGAGAGCGTAAACATCATTTGGTTTTTACCAAAAGGGTCCATTTGGTAAAAAACAAATGGACCCTTGCGGGTCCATTTGGTTTCATGTTTACGCTCTCAAAGAGTTACATCTGGTTAACCAACTTTCCATCATTTAGCCTGGGGACCACCTGGAATCCTCTCAGGGACCACTGGTGGTCCCCGACCCACCTGTTGAAAACCCCTGCTTTAACCCTACAGCTATGACAGAGGGGTGGCATGATCGCCATGCCAACAACAACATCTAAGCACCTCGCTGTTGGACCGCCCGCCTCGTTCTCAAATCACAGATTATTTAAAACATCGAACAGCCATTGTTGTAGAACTGTCCTGATTCGTCTGTGCTTCCGATAATGTGACTGCAGTGAATACAAGAGGGAAGTTCATTTTAATTTGAAGTACATAATGTGCAGTAGAGCTTGGGTCTGAGGGCTCATGTTTAACTGGATTTGTTTGTGTGTGTGTGTGTGTGTGTGTGCCGACTGCACTAGAGACTGCCACTCCAGAGTGGCTCTGCACAGCCACGGTGGGGAAGCAATACACTGTTAATAGGAGAAACAATATCCATGCAAACAACAGTATCAGGACATTATTGCCCTCTGAATGGATGAGAAGTAACATTGTTAAATTAGCTTATGTACTTTGTGGGCAAATTCAGATTGTTGTTTGACTCAGAGAGTAAATAGATATTTTTTTTTTAGTTCAGTTAAATTAACAGTGTCTACTAGTAGCTTATACCACCTCCTCTCTCATCATCATAGCAGGGACATACCAAGATCCAGGGATCAACTGGATGACCGTCTCATGTGACAAGCCCCACGTGCTCTTTGTGGGAGTGTTTTTGCTTGTTGTGTGCATTGCATGATGTGTGTGTCTTTGAACGGAAGGATGGTATATGATTTGATTTCACTACAGTGACCTCCCTCGGGGGCAAATTTGTCCTCTGTATTTAATCCATCCTAATTAGCAGTGAGTGGAACATGTCGCAGAGCTCGGGGATCAGTACCAGTTCTAATGCCACTGCCCGTACCGTGACCAAGGTCACTAGCAAGTAGCAAGTGTAAAAAAAGTGATCTATAATCTATCACACAAAACACTAAGCTTGTAAGATTAGTGCTGCGCGATGTGAGCTTGTAGATTTTCCCATTTTGGTTGATTGTACTGTATGCATTTGTATTTTGTAGATTCTACAAAACACTCGCTCTGCAAGAACATACTGAAAGATTTGTGCTGCATTCTCACATTCTCCCCAAAAATAGCAGGCGTTCACGGCTCATAGCGCGCCACCCTGTGGCGTGAACGCCTGCTATTTTTCAATGAAAGTCAAAATACCACAATTACAGGACAGAATGAATTAAACTAGAGATTATCATAGTGAACAAAAGTCAATATTTTTGTATATAAATAATACTTTTAACAGAGTATGCAATACACAATTCTATAATATGCTTTGTTAGATTATTACCATTTTGAAAACAATCAATACTGTATGTGAAATCAATGGGCATTAAGGGGATGTTTATACTCATGTAGAACACTGTTCTGGTTGGCTAATTAGCCACACAGCAGAGCACCATAGCAACCATTTTGCCCCCCTCTCGAAGCACCCTGTAATGATTGTGACATTTATGGTGTCACAATAATTAATTGGAGGGGGCAGAATGGGCGTATGGTTAATTTATGCCACCCAATAACGCTGCATTTATTCATTATCATAACAACGCTCGAATTACAAATTGAATGAGTTTAATGTGCCAATGACACGAAAGTGTTCCACGCCTTCTGCCTGAATACCAAATGCCTAATAATATGTTTGGCCTCCTTGTCCATAAATAAACACATGAAATATGTGTTCGTGCATACCGTAAAAAATAAGATATAATACGCCTGTTCCCAATCTGGGATCTGGGTACACCCTAGCCTAGGTGTTTTTGATTGATTGATTTTTGATTACTTAGGAAGTCGTAACATGTAACATGATAAAGCACGCCATCTTGTCTAATATTGCTTAAATTGGGTTTATATTCCGAGTGCAATTATGATTTAATACTATTGGGTTGTCAAAAGGGGGTCTGTCTAATGTGTATCAGACTGCGGGTCTTTGGAAAATGTTGTTATCCATCTCTTATAGTAGCCAGCCACTCTCTAACTTGGGGTAATGGCACACATTCGAGAAGGCTATAAACTCCTTGCAGAACCAGCGTATTAACCGATAGGGATAGCTGGCTATATGAGTGAGGCTAATGCTCTCTGACACTGCTAGCACCAGACCCTGCCATTTACTAATGGACCTGGACCCATCCAATGTGCACCAGGGTACCGTAAATGCTATTATATTTTAGCTTTACTGTAGATGTGTATTTCACATAATATTTTCATGTTTAACTACCCTAACAATACAGAGGCAAACTGTAAATTTGTTTTAATCGCCAGTCATACCAGCACCCTGCCCAGCTCAGAATGCGATGCTGTTCAGGCCAACGGAGGGATATTGTTTCCAGCGCCTGCTTTTGTTTCAGGCGACAGGGAAGTCAAACGTTTATTCTGCTTTCAGTAGTAGTGTTCACCCGTCAATGCTTGAAAAGCACGCCATTTACATGCAAATTTCGGACTGAAGAGACATGCCAGCCGCATAATAAGAGCCAATTAGTCAACTGGGAACCTTGTTTTCTTGCAAATCCGGCAAGAACGTCAATGCTGGCAAAGAATGTCTGGTTCTCCCCTCTCTCTCTCTCTCTCTCTCTCTGTCTGTCTGCGCTCGTGCTTTTGTAATTGCTTTAAGGTAGATTCAATTTGGGATAATCAGCAGAAAGATGAGAGTCTGTTACTATGGGCCTCTGGCTCTCTTTTCCGCTCTTTTCCTGTCCTCTACCAATTCGGTTGATGGTATGCTTGCTGCCTTTTTAACTCGCTGGCTCACTGACTTTTTCACAGTTTGAAAATTGATTGCAGCAGGCCTACATATCCATGACTTTCTTATAGCCGTTTGCGTTTGTGTGTGCAGAAGTTCCTCTCTCTCTTGCTGTGTTGTTGCCAGCTGAGCAACATGAAACAAGTGGCCAGGTCTTGTTAGACCTACAAGCTCACACAGAGACATGTTGTGAGGTTGTACATCTGTGCCAGTGACTTTACAGGAACAGATTTAAGCTAGTCCGTGGACGAGACGACCGGATGTGGGCGTGGTCCGTCGCCGTTGCAACAGAAGCCCAACATGGTTAAGAAAGCAGCCGACGTTGACGAGGCCACACCCTTCCCAATGATGTCACTGGTTCCCATAGTGACACGTCTATGCAGCACGTGACAAAAGTGGTTTCCATGGTGACTCCTACACAGCACGTGTCAAATGTAAACAAGAAAGAAAGAAAGAAAGAAAGAAAGAAAGAAAGAAAGAAAGAAAGAAAGAAAGAAAGAAAGAAAGAAAGAAAGCTTATTGGATTCCCGCTGGATGGCAAATAGGATTTGTTCCAAAGTTTTATAGGGGAGTCATGTAGGACTTTTTTTTTAACTAGGGTCAATATCATTCTATGAACCATGTCTTGAATTAACAGAAAGGACGATTTAAGGAAATCCATTAATTAGGATGAAGTGAAAATTACCACACTATAATTTGGGTGCAGTGAAAAGATCTAATTTCACTTTTGGATCACAGGCAAAAAAGTATATGATGGCCACTGGCCAGTAGGTGTCATTATATAAGCATATTCCATGCAAACAAACTAACAATCCATGAATCTCACTCAACTCTCGTCCACGTTGTGACACGACGCCAAGAGCTGCGTTTTGCCGTCCTAGGAGAGGGTCGGACGGCCGCGAGGCTTATGTATCGAGCACAGAGCGATTGATTACGTCGGTCGTAGGCCTCACGTTCCCCCAATCTTAAATAGGCTACTGACTTTACAGGAACAGACAAGTTGAATGTTGCTTATAATAAGCAGACATGGCAACGGAAGGCACGCACACACACACACACACACACACACACACACACACACACACACACACACACACACACACACACACACAGTCAGAACTGGATGTGCCCAAATACCTTGTTTTTGTTTTGTTTTGTTTGGGGGTTTTATAAAACAAAACTTGCCATCCATTGTTGCTGTACATTTTTTTCTTCTGCTTCCTATCTTGTTTTAGCTTAATGTTTTTATTTGTGCATATTGTCTATCCACCCAAGGCATCCTGCCTGATACCGTACACATGCACACTGGGAGGCCCGGTGCTGTAGATGGTGGTTTTCAACCTTTTTCATACCAGGGCCCACTATTTATTCAGAATTTGAGCCATCATTTGGACCACCATTTGACCTTTTAGCCCCACAGACCCCAAAACTAAAGATTTCTTTTGTCTACCAAGCTGGCTTTCGGGGAAAGCAAAACAGTCAAACATACAGATCAAAATCATCATTAATCTTCTACATTCTCTAGTTGTGTAGACTTGGGCTAATTCAGATGGTGAATATTTAAACTCTTGAGAGTGTAAACATGAAACCAAATGGAACCGCAAGGGTCCATTCGGGTTCATGTTTACGCTCTCAAAGAGTTACATCTGGTGCAATATTCCATCATTTAGCCTGGGGACCACCTGGGATCCTCTCAGGGACCACTGGTGGTCCCCAGACCACCTGTTGAAAACCCCTGCTTGTAGATCACTGAGCAGCTGTGGATTTAGTGCCTTGCACAAGGACACTTGAGCGGTAGATGAACGACCCACTCTAAACGATTAACTTTCCAAGGACACATGGCTGAATTTACAACCTTTTTTTCCTTCTTCTTCTTTTGGACCACTTAAACCCTCTATACCTTGTTGACGATGGGGTCCCTCGGGGGATCTTTACTTGGTTTCCTTGTGTCCACCCCAAAACCTCCAAAAATAGCCAATCTATAAGCTCAAAAATGCATCACAGCTGGTGAGTTTGTAAGCCTGCGAATTTGGTCAAATGTTTTGCTCAACGAACGGTAGAACATTTACAGTTCATGTTGTCATTCATGAGCCTCGATACCCAGGTTTTAATTATTTATTTTTTGCATAAAGTAAAAGCCTGGACCAAATCATTGGTTCTCTCTTATTTATTAAATCAAAAGATTATTTGGGCTGTTTGATGTGTTTTTTGTTTTGCTCTTGTTGTCCTGGCGATCAAAAGGGTATTATGTAGACCTTGTGGGAACCTTTTTCTGGTTTGCACAAAAAATGTAATATGTATTTATGAGAAGAAATACACATTATTTGTAAGGCTATTAGGAAAAAGAGTCTGGGAGTGTAAATTACATTTAAAGTTAAATTGGGCCATTGGGGTAAAACGGCTGCATGCAAAATGCTTTTGATCATGTCCTCACACAGATGGTAAGACAAACCTGTGTGATATACTATACATAGAACGCTGAGGCCTCCTGAAGCTCTTAATACCAGAGCTAATTAATTTTCCACTGGCTCAATGTCGGATGATACTGTGTGTGCGTGCGTGTGTGTGTTTGTGCGCGTGGCTGTGAGATCACCATGCCACGCCTCATTCCCCAGTGCACATGCATGCTGGACATGCAGGGACATCACCAATGACGACCAGCTAACCGGATACATGCCATGACGATGGAGACACGGATCATTTTTATCGTTAGATAAAACCTGGGCTCCGTTCAGTCTACCACGGTGCTTTGAATCTGTGTGGGAAATCTACAAGTTTGCCTACATACAAACCCATAGCGTGTCTGTGAACGATCAGTGATACACACAGTAGTAGTAGTTTATGGATGGTGTTATTTGCATGATGCTGTCTGGAGACAATAAAATGGTAAATGGTGCATTTAGCATGTCTAGGCTAGCGCTTTGGGGGATTGCGGTTTGCCTCGTTGGTTCCCCGATTCCACTGCTGCACGAAAATATATAATCTAATAAAGCGAGATGTTTATGGGAGTTGGCAGATCTGGTACGGGACAGGTGGGAGCGCTCAGAATTTAATTCCGGTGAGATTCTAATTGGGATGGGTTAGGGGAAGCGGGAGCTTAGTGGGGAAGTCTCACAAACGCTGAATATTAACACTTTTGCAGTTAACACCTTTACAGTTTTCCCACGCGAAAAAGCGTGATGTAATATTCTGTCCCCTGTTTCCCACGCGAAAACGCGTGTTGTACTTTTTTAATCTATAAGCATAGATTAACTTGCAGACTATCATGCCATGTAGTCACTTAGGGGTTAATGTCACTAAAATAGCCGAAAAAACACTGGCGCATGTGATGTGGTATCAGCCCGCCCCATAGAGAGCCATTAGTTTGGGTGTTGTTGTTGTTGTGCCATGTGGCTACAGAACAATGCTAAAGGGACTCACCGCTCTTCTCCTTCGCTGCATGCATTGGGCGCACGTGAGTGTGTGTGTGTGTGTGTGTGTGTCGTGACGCTTTCTCTTTCTCTTCTCCTCTCTTCTCTCTGTGTGTGTGTGTGTGTGTGTGTGTGGAGGGGGGGGGGGGGGATCTGGGATCGTGTTTCTGTTCAGTCAAAAGCAAACGATGATGGATAGGTCAGCTTTTTCATGCATGCTACCTTTAGATGGCGCCATCTCCACACTGGAACATGTCAGAAAGTTTGTCTTTTTTTTTTTTTAATTGTAGCCAACCACCTGATCTTTAAAATGGTATAGGCATATGGGCATCTACTTGAAGCAGAAAAAAGTTAATGAAAGATAAAACTTTAAACCTGATTATTTCATAACTAGTCCTGGAGGAAACGCCAGTGTGAACAACGGGGCCCTTTTGTACAATTTATATAAAAAAAAGAAAACATATTATCGAGTTGGGCTATTTTTTCCCTTAAAGTGGACACCTCAAGCTGTCTTTGGATACCATTGGTTTGCACAAATTCATAACAGAGGATTTTCTATAAATCATTTTGTTACTATTGAGCCCAATGGGAACAAGACTAGCTTTTTGCCTGATCAGTTAAGGAGTTAAAGGGGAACAACACCCATTTTCAACATTTTAAGTCATTAATATACCTTAGAGATGTTGTGTGGACATGATAAAAAAAAGTTCCCTCAATTCTGTATTTCCTAAAAATGGAGGTCTGAAAAAATCATTAACATCATGAAGTACATTTGATGACATCTTCCAGATGTATTTCACCATGTTAATGGTTTTTCTTTCAATTTCCTGAGAGGGCACAAATGTGAACCAAATGGACCCTAGTGGGTCCATTTGGTTCCATTTGTGCCCTCTCAGGAAAATTTTGAAAATGGGTGGAATTCCCCTTTAATTATATCCTGCAGTATGTTGGCACTAAGGCAAGTACAGTGAGAGCACCATTTTGGACAAATCAAATGCATATGAATTACTGCGTGTTTCCTCTAAAATGTGTCTCCTCCCAGTCCCCTGTGGGTCCACTTGATATTGCAGTGTAAGAATGTAATATCCCAGTGGCTGTGTGTTCTCCTTCTGTGCTGTGTTGACCCTCTGCCCTGGTTGGTGGAGAGACATGGAGAAACACGTGCTAAGGAGCTATCAGTGATTCACCACTGAGCGGTTTTCCCCCTGCCTGTCTATTTGTGGCGCTCTGGAGTCCAGGGTCTATTGTTGTTAGGCTGTCATACTGAAGAGTTTAGCATCCTCGTTAAGCCACCTGGTTTTACCCCCCCCCCCCCCCTCCTCGGTCCAGCTGTTGCCACGCCGGTCCTATGTTATTTAATTTAACTTAATTTAATTTCAGCCTTTGAAATACAGTACATGCGCAACTGTCATTGTATTGTTCTTTGTTGAATATCTTTTGTTATTGTTGTGTCCTGTAAAAACCTGTGACCCGACGGTTTGTATATAATTTACAGTAGCTATAGCTATGGCACTTCCTGTCCGTCCTTCCTTCCTTAGCGTTATTGTTGCCGTGTGCAGTCTGTATTTGTGCATGTGTGCAGCGCACGCACACACGCGTGCATGCAATAACAACATACTACTAGTCACACTACTAGTGCTGTATGCTTGCTGATTGGCTATACTGTAAATTCTCTCTCTCTCTCTCTCTCTCTCTCTCTCTCTCTCTCTCTCTCTCTGATCTTTTCATCCTCTCTCCATAAGCTCTCTCTCCTGACAGATCTTCTTTCATTTCATTCATTTAAACCACTCTCTATTTTTAACCTTTTTCTCAACGAATTAACAGTAGATTCCAACAACCTCCTCTATTGATAAACAAAACTCCCTTTTGTCAACTAATATAACACACACGGCGACAGTACTACTAACCACAGGCGGTCAGGATCATTCATTCACTACTGTGTGTGCGTGTGTCTGCCCCACCCACTAACGCTTAACCACAAATATGAGCAATGGCATAGATATAAAAGTATCCATAGTTCATGTGCATCTTATGTCCTTGTTCACAGTCGCTCATTTTGCAGGGGGGATAGAATGACACTTATTGTTATGGATACTATAAACCAATGCATCATCGAGTTCCAAACATGTCACAGAGAGGCGCTGAGAAATGATTACTTCCTCTTCCATGTTTGACATGATGAAAGCATGTTACTATCGGCGGAAACATGCATGCTACTACTGTACACTTCTCTATTTCTATACTGCACAATCACTAGTGGCATTTTTCAGAAAATTAGCCATTGTTAGGATGGGCATGATGGGCAGTAGGAGAGTAGCCATTCATCAGCTTAATCTTTATATAACACTTATTTTAACCCATTTTGTCATGACCCTCGATTCGAGTTTCTGACACCAGATTATACAGTAGTTCCTGACACCAGATTATAGCTACAGCAACATTCTAGCTTTTGACGCTAGATTCTACAGTAGTTTCCGACACTGGATTCTAGTTATTGGCATTAAATTATAGTTTCTTATGCTAGGATCTACTTTTTGACCCTAGAATCTAGTTTCTGACGCTAGAATCGAGTTTTTGACACTAGATTCTATAGTTTCTGACACTAGATTCTAGTTTTTTTCTGTGTCAGTGATGCTAACATATTTTAAGCCAAGGACCACCAGAATTATCCAAATTTGGCTGCAGACCCCCACCTGAAAAACATGTTGTTTTAGGGATCCCCCAGAAGCAAAAATTTGAGGTAAAAATGTTGGCTTCCAAAATAACGTATTCAGAGGTTTGCAGCACATTTTCACAATTTTTCAAAAATAGCAGAACTACAAGCTCATATCGCGCCACTCGGTGGCGCGATATGAGCTTGTAGATCTGCTATTTTTCAACAGATAAAACACCAAAACGCGTTCAGTACACACTTAATCAAAGAGAATCACTTATCCTACTTCATTTAATAGCTAGTGCCTAATAGTAGCTGCCAAAATGTTCATGGAAATAAACCCTGGAGCACGAGAGCGTGCCACAGTCAGTGCCGAGGTGGATGGATATCAACTGATATTATATAAACAGGATAAAGTGCTTCAATAAACGGCCTGCGAAGGTGCTGACATTGTGGTTGATTTATAATTATAATTGGCAGAGGTTTGAGCTGGCAGCCAGTGTTAATGTTTCATGTTTATTATAGCAGCCTGTTACTCATAATTATACCCGGTGTTTGCTTTCACTGGATCTGACTGAACGACTTCTGAGACATAGCAGAGTGTGATCTCAACTAGAGCGTAGGTTAGTTCTTGGATGTCTTCAGCCCTAACTCATTCAACACACACACATTCATATGGTGGAGGAAACCATGCAAGGCACCAACAACCTGCTCATTTGGGAGCGATTAAGGGTTCAGTGTCTTGCTCAAGGACACTTCGATGCTAACTCTAGTCTAGGGGAGCCCAAGTATCGAACTGGAAACCTTCCCCAGTGGCTGCTCCACCTCTGATGCAATATGATTCAAGCTTTCCATTTGCATGCGACGATTCCTTCTGACAGCACGTCAATTCTCCCTCACATCAGAGACAACCTGAAGCCACAGAGAGCAATCGTTTAGGTGCCTCAGGACTCAACTGTGGCGTCCTCAATTATTGTAGTTTCAACCCTGCTTTTTGTCTCCATCGTACTTGCTCTGCAGGTTGGTTATTTTTGCAGAATGTTCTCCCCAGAATAGTGGACGATAAAAGTTTGTGTGGTTTAATCCACAGTTCCCTGTGACAGATGATTCTTTATCTATACATAAAAAGGAAAATCAGATCGGGCAGACCAACAGAGTATACTATGCACCATGCTATCATTACATGTCATGGATGAAATACTGGTTGCCCTACAGTTATCTGTATCTATCTCTCTCTCTCTCTCTCTCTCTCTCCCTTTCTCAGTCTCTAGGTTTGGTGTGTGTGCGTAGTGTGTATTCATTATTTATGCTCTGGGACTGAGCAGCTAAGCTAAAGGCTTTTTTCTGCTCCATTACTATGCTCCCGTGGGCCGGGAGCATTACATGCCTGTTGAGCAGCACACTAACACCAGAGGCATGATTTACCTGGAAGCACACACACACACACGCACGCACGCACGCAAAATAAAAGTCTAGTAGGCGCAACAACAACATGGCATGGTTACCGTTCAGAGCAGAACATGTAATCGACATAGTGCCAGAAATGCCAAGCATATACTCAACTATGGTCATAATCAAACCATACATTGTTAGTAGGAATTGTGTTCTGACTGTAATCAGCAGCATTGTGTCAGTCAGCCATACAGCCAGTCTATGGGAGGCAGAGCAGGGAATTGTGTGGAAATGTCATCTGGATGATACTTACACACACACACACACACACACACACACACACACACACACACACACACACACACACACACACACACACACACACACTAAACCTAACCCTTACACAGTTGTCGCTTGGTTTAATTGTTATACATTTGTATTAATTCACATGTATTACAGTTGCAGTGCAGTGACAACATTCCACAGTTACAAAGCGGTTGGGGGAAGGCGGGTAGCAGCGTTGTCCCCTTTTTGAAAATCATGTTTGCAGCCACATTGGAGCTCTCCATGGGCCGCATGTGGGCCACGGATCACCAGTTTTACACCCCTGGATTAAATCGACTAGTTCGATGAACTGTTGCACCCCAAAATCCCCCTCCCTCCTCATGTTTCCAACCCCCCTCTCTCTCTTCTTTCTCTCCTCTCAGAGAAGTCATCTCTGTTCCACTGTAGTGTACTGTCTAATATCCCTTCACCTTTCTCTGCTATCACAGTACTGTACTTGGCAGAGAGAGGCAGGGACACACACACACCCTCACACACGGCACGCACGCACACACACATTGAGATTTGTCCGCTCTGTAGCTCCGGTGACTCAACTAAACAGGCTGACCTGGTTCAGCCAGCTGTGACCTTTCAATCAGAGAGGAGATGAAGGGTCATTGTTGGTCGGAAGAGCCAGGGCTTTAATTTGTCAAAAGGTCATCAGTGAATGGCTGGCGGCACACAGTTGCACAGTCACACTGGCTGGCAGCATGCTTTTCATGTTTCTCTCCGTATATATTGCATTGTATTGCATTATTTATTATTTGTGATTAAAATATAATGTCACGGTATTGAGGACCTAAAGAAATATTTTAAAAAAACATATTTGTTCATACTTCTTTCATATTAGGGAAACATTCTTGGGGTTCTGCATTCCTTATCTAACTTGGCGGCCAGCCGGGGCTCTGTGTTTCTGATGTCATCAACGCTATGCCCTGCCCTGGACTACAATTCCCATAATGCTTTGCTTTAAGCGGTACATTAAAATATGAATCATTCTGATTCCAAAAAACATTTGCGGTGCGGCATGAGCAATGCAGTTACTGTACATAAACGTGAGCCTTTCTCCAGCGGTTGTGGAAAGTGAGCTGATTATTTCACCACATGATGATTGTTCACGGCAGAAGTGAAAGCACTAGCCTGGAGGTCAATGATGTGGTCTTGAGGAAAGGTGTGGTGGACGGGGGTGTGGTGCTGATCCTGTGGGTGGCTGCTGGGGGCATTCCCCCTCAGAACTGGGTCAGAGGGATTAATATGCTAGTGTGGCTGGCTGTAGCCAATCTGAGCTAATGGTGGGATTAGTGAGTGATGAGTTTCACTTCTAAAAATTCACTTCCCAAAAAGTTTCACTTCCAAAAATTCCCCTCCACCCCCACCTATCCCCCCCTGCCCCATGGGCGGATCTAGGCATGGGCATGGGGGGGAATGCCCCCTGAAATTCCCAGACTGCCCCACCAAACATGATGGCATGCAAAACAACCCACGATATTTCAAATTAAAGTGCTTATAGTTAAAATGATTTGAAATACTACTACTGCTACTAACAGTTGTGTCACCACTAAACCAACAGCATTTCATCATTGAAAACAGAAAACTCTCTGAGTCAGACCTTTAGCTTTATGCATGCTACGTGTCTGTTGCAACTTCAAGAACAACTGATGTTATTATTGATGCTTTACTTGCCTAATAAAAGTCCTGTAACCGAAAATGGTATGGGTGCGGCTTCATCACCCGTGTCGCTTCGCGCCACGGGCGATGAAGCCGCCCCGATACCATTTTCTCCTGCCCCCCCAATTGGGAAATGTTACATCCGCCCATGCCCTGTCCCCCTCTAGCTAGAAGTGGAAGTGTGATGGTATGTTGGTTTTCACACGCTTAGGGTTAGCGGTTTCTGCCAGTGCTTATTGCGTGACCAGAACATGAAGTTTTGAGTTGACCTTGCCAAAGCTGATGCCATTTATGGATATAGGCAGAGTCATATATTTTACGACCTGTTTCCTGTTATGTTAGTTTCCTTTTGATTTCATGTTTGTTGTTTTCTGTAAGCGAAATCTTTAGTTGGCAACATAGCATGCATTACTCACTGTGTGTGGACGCATAACCACTTTAAACCTTGGGCAGATTAAACAGTTCACCTTTTATTGGAACAACATTGAATCAAAAACAACAGTGCTATGCAACAGGTGACATCAGGGAAATTGGAGTCAAGCGGCCCCTATCCAGACTCCGTTGCCGGTAACATTCATAAGTTGAATGTTGCAACGGCAAATGAGGCTGGTTTATAAATGATGCTGCATGCGGTGTTGTGACATGTAACTAACAACTGTGCTAGCAAAAGGTTTGTCTTAATTGTCTTGTTGTGACACTGTCATGTAAGGTCATGCATTATTTCTTGGCACGCAGACTGTCACACACAAGACAGGTTTGCATACTATATGTCGGTATGTCACGTACTTTATCCCCCAGGAGTCATTTTCCTTCCTTTTCTTCTATAGTAAAAACGTCTACCGTACTGTACTAGGGCAACCTAATACTCTTGACATTGTGGGGTTTTAGTTGTACTATAACAGCCTGTGCTGAATGCCATCCTCTCTCTCTCTCTTTCGCTCGCTCTGCCCTCAAGATAGTGTAAAGTGATATGTTTTGTTAAACTAACTATTAAATAGCTCTATAAACATCATTCCTATAGTGTTCTTTTGTTAGTTTTTTCATTCATTTTTTTCCAACAACAGGTTTCAGAGGCTGTCTCCCCAGCCTGTCTTTAGTAAACAGAAACCACTATAGATTTTCACTGGGTTGGGATGAAAATTTGGGGCGAGACTACACGTAGGACAGTGGCTCTCAAAGGGTGGTCCGAGGACCCTCAGGGGTCCGGGTTACATACTACAAATGGACCCGTTTTGGTAGCATTTGTGCACTTTCAGAGTTAAATAACTTTCAAGAGATGGAATCACCGCTAGAACCGTACAACTCGCTTTAACTTTTTGAACCGAAACATATCACTTATACACCTTTGAATTTCCTGTCTTTGTCTCTGCACTGGCACATTTAAAAAGAAAGGGAAGCCATTAAAGCAACAATAGCACGATCTATGAGCTTGTGAGCTTCTAGATGAAGAAGAAGAAGTACGAGTTTTTAGCCTGACAGCGACAATTTACAGTACGGGTATATCCTTTCTGACCTCGATAAAGTACATGCAGCTCTCTAAGCGGTTTGGTATTAGCATAGAAGTGTCAAAGAACTGAAGAAAAATTGTGCCTGCTCGCCAACACACAAGTCCTTTCTGTGTCAAGGTCATGCTTCAACCACTTAGACTCTCTCTCCTCGGAAATTCCATTTAAATCTACTGAACTTTGTGTTTCATCATTAGGATTCCCCTCCCCTGTTCTAAACGGCTCTGTGTGGCTCCAGAGAGAATAGTGGAGTCAGCTATTTTGGGAGATACAATACACTTAACCAAACCCGCAGGACAGTATTAACTCTGAACTTACTGTCTCAGCTTTACAGAATGAGATGAGATGATGCTGATGATGCATTCGCTTCGCTATTCTTGGGTCAAAACATTCTGCGATTACAATAACAGATGTGCAAACTCAGTGTGTAGCTTCTGACTTATTGTGAGCTTGCCTTGCACCAGTGTAGATCGGCTTTCTAAAAGAGGATGTAACCTTTTAGAATGTAACCAATCTACACCGGTACAATACTAGTATAGGACATGTGGGAGTCACAAAACATGGTTACTTTACAGCTCAGCTATTTTCACTATTTTTGAAATTTGTTGAACGTTTTGGAAATGTTTTACCTATGTTCATATGGCCAAAATTAGGGATTATTATTATTTGCGATATTCGATCAAATCCCTAATTAAAAGTGGTTTATTAATAACAATAATAATAATGATAATATTATCTAGGATTTATATAGCGCTTTTTCATGAGTACTCAAATATGCTTTACCAGGAAGTCTAAATGTACAGTATATGGCGTACGTGTTTCCTAAAAAAAATGTTCTCCTCCTTTTGTTTCCGAAGGTATTGGCAAGAATGTGATCTGTGACCGCACTGCCACGCCCCTGGACGCCTTCCGCATGATGTCGGCGGCCCAGTACTACCCCAAGCTGCTGAGCATCATGGGAAACGTCCTGCGCTTCCTGCCAGCCTTCGTGCGCATGAAGGAGCTGATGGAGGAAGGATACGTGGGAGAGCTGCTGGTCTGTGAGGCTCAGGTAGGAAACCACAAGACACTTTTATCCTGTTATGGACGCTGGTCTGCGTACGATCAGGTACAACTTACAGTGGATACTCTTCCTGATCTTAAAATCTTTGGATGGGGAAGGGTTGGATGGTACATTCATAATAAAACCAAAATACCATTCCAGACTTATTTCTACTGCACCTCTGCTGCACAGAATCTACTATAATATAGCTAGCACAACTGCAGTTGTTGGAGGTGGTCCTGACCAGAGCCAATCCAAACAATTTATATTGTTATAAATATTGTTATAAATGTCCATAACCATATATAACTCCTCATAAACTCCTCACATTTATAACATATTATAACTGTGAGTCATAGTGCATTATGATGGTCAAAGGAACAGCACATTATAACTACTATCAATTATTCAGTTAGGCACATATAGAAATGATATACTGCGTTACAATGCATTATAACCACATGTTTACTAAATTAAATGATGTCTTATAAACGACAATAACATGCTATAAGGTGGATTTGAGACCTTTAAGTAAAGTGGACAGATATTCATGTACCATTAATAGTCACAATATAAACTACAGAAATGAACATGAATATCTGGTTATGAGGAGTTGTATATGGTTACGGACATTTATAAGTCTTATAATGCATTATAAATGTATTATAATGCATTATAAATGAGCACATAATGCATTATAAAGGTGACCTTCAAGTAAAGTGTTACCAAAAACCCTGCCGTAAACAACCTCTCCCTCCTCCCTCCAGGTCCACAGCGGCAGCCTGCTGGGCAAGAAGTACAACTGGAGCTGTGACGACCTGATGGGCGGCGGCGGGCTGCACTCGGTGGGCAGCTACATCATCGACCTGCTGACCTTCCTGACGGGCCAGCGGGCCGCCAAGGTGCACGGCTTCCTCAAGACCTTCGTCAAGCAGACGGACCACATCCGCGGCATCCGGCAGATCACCAGCGACGACTTCTGCACCTTCCAGATGGTGCTGGCGGGCGGCGCCTGCTGCACCGTCACGCTCAACTTCAACGTGCCGGGAGAGTTCCGCCAGGAGGTGATCGTGGTGGGCACGGCGGGCCGGCTGACGGTGGGTCCAGAAATTATGTTGTTTTATCTCTAAAAAGGGGAATTCCACCCATTTTCAACATTTTACTGTGTCATTGTTGTACCTTTGAGGTGTTGGGTAGACATGATAAAAAAAAGAAAAAGAAAAAAAAAAAAAAAAACGTTCCCCCATTCTGTGTTCCCAAAAATGGAGGTCTGAAGAAAACTTTAGACGCTTCTTTTTTTCTGAGAGCGTACAAATGTTACCAAATGAAACCGTTAGGGTTCATTTGGTTGCATTTGTACGCTCTCAGAAAAAATGTTGAAAATGGGTGGAATTCCCCTTAACCCCCCCTAACTCAGGGGGGACAGATTTTGCCAGCCCTACTAGGGTAGGCTGTAAGAATGGCAGTGTGGGCGACTCCAAAGTCTTTCATTTGTAGCAGTGGTTTTCAACCTTTTTGACACCAGGGCCCACTATTTATTTGGCATTTGAGCCACGGACCACTATTTGAGGACACTTTTAGCCCCACAGACGACAAATCTAAAGATTTCTTTTGCTTCTGTCCACAATTCCAGGCTGGATTTGTGGGAAAAACAGTCAAACACAGATCAAAATGACCATTAAACTTATACATTCTCTAGTTGTGTAGACTTGGGGCTAATTCAGATGATGAATATTTTAACTCTTGAGATTGTAAAAATGAAACCAAATGGACCCAAATGGTTAACCTACTTTCCACACTTTACCTGGGGACCACCTGGAACTCTCTCAAGGATCACTGGTGGTCACCAGACCACTGGTTGAAAACCACTGGTACTACCTTTCATACAAAATCAGCTTGAATTTGCTTTTTTTTGCAATTAGTCCCAACTTAAAGTTTACCGTTCCTATTCCATATAATGCCTCTCTATACTAGGTGACGGGCACTGACCTGTACGGGCAGAAGAACAGCCGGGCGTCGGACGACGGGGGCGGCGGTGGCGGCGGACCGGAACTACTTCTAAAAGACGCCACGCCGCTGGAGAAAGCCTCGCTTCCGGAGAAGGCCTTCAGCGACATCCCGGCGCCGTTCCTCACCGGCACCATCCGCATGATCCAGGCGGTGCGCGAGGCCTTCCAGGACCAGGACGACCGGCGCACGTGGGACGGCCGGCCGCTCACCATGGCGGCCACCTTCGAGGACTGCCTGTACGCGCTGTGCGTGGTGGACGCCATCAAGAAGTCCAACCAGTGCGGCGAGTGGCAGAACATCGCCGTGATGACGGAGGAGCCCGAGATCAGCCCCGCCTACCTGATCAGCGAGGCCATGCGGCGGAGCCGGATGTCCCTCTACTGTTGAGGGGAGTGACGTTTTTTTCCTGGTTTTCCGAACCGATATATATTATGCACTCACGAAGATGAAGATAAAGAAGGCCGGCGTTCGTCTCCTCCTCACGGCCCTGTACGGAGGGGTCCCACAGGAGTGGCCCCCATCCTCCGTACTGTATTGTAGGAAATGTTTTTTTCATTACTGGTTCACATCCATTTCGTCGAGAACCTTCGGATCTGTAACAGTTGCTGTTACACACTTGCAATGGGAATACATTGCAGTTGAGTCAATGGGATACAAAATGGCTGTGGTTCCGGCTATGGCTCTTGAGTGCTATCACAACCCTCCCTTGTCTCAGAGGTTAGGGGAGTAGCAAAGTGTTTCAAAAAAAGGCACATTTTTATTTATAAGAAAGCTTTCTTCCACCGATAGACTCCTGAGGCGGATGCTCATCAAGGTGTGGGAAACAAGAGAAAGAACGTTTCTGCAATATGAGGAATTCTAACTGACTGACGGTCAACATGCAGTTCAGGGAGAGAGAGAGAGAGACAGAGAGATGGCCCTTCCTGTTACCTCATCAGCCCAATTTAGCTGATTAGCCAATAGGAACCCTGGAAAACGTCCCCTTTCATCCGGCTACGTCTTGACAATACAGGTTATGAGATTTAAAGAAGAGTAACTATTCGTTTTTCTGGCATTCGCTCCTGACATTGTCCATTTGTCGACAAGGTTTTCACCACCATGCTAGCCGTGTTCATGTCAAATATACAGTAAAAGTGAAGCACACGCCTGTTCTTCTCTTCTCCCCTCCCATCTTTGTCTGGGCGAAACATCTCACGCTGTGGGTCAAGAAGATGAATGGAAAGGGAAGTCTGGAAAAGATGACTGCGACGTGCCACTATGCTGTCGCGATGATACTCGCCACTGCGTAGTTCTTAAAAGTCCTAACTCTGGAAATGTGAATGTCGAACATTAGTGTGCTTGACTACTCCAGTCTTTTGTCTCGGTCGGCTCTAGTATACGTATGAAACCGGAGAGAGGGAGAGGGGAGGAAAAAAATCAATAGCTGGGCTGGTGCGGTTTGCAGATGGGTCACTTTAAGTATGCAATATATCTAAGCTAGAAATCCCTGGTGGACTTAACTGTGCATCAGCCTTGCCTTTCCTGATGGAAAGAAGCCCCTTTGCCTGTTCTTCGTTTTAAAAGAGGTTCATATAGTGCTTTGCTTGTATGCAATTAGACCAGTGGTTCTCAAAGCGGGGGATTCAGGGACCCCCCACAGTTCCATTTGGAAGGGGGATCCAAAAACACTTACTAGTATTTTAACTGGAAATGAAGAATTGAGTATACTACCGTGAGTATACTAATATGACCCTATTCATGAGGGGGTCCATTTTGGTTCCATTTGAGCTACAGGGGGTCCTTGAGAACCACTGAATTAGACCATGCAGTGCTTTGAAGCCCTACAGTAGCAATGCAACTTGGAATGCCTGCATGGCCTTTTTTTGCAATGAATCATTTGTGCTGTTAATAATAATACTTTTCAGATTCTTCCTCAAATGAGGCCTAAACTAAGATCACTGGTTGTGTTATATTTCTTTTTTTTAATCCAGTCCGTTATCTGCTGACCAAGATGGCTGTGTAGTATTATGATTATTATTATTATTATTATTATTGTGAACTTCCCCAGAGTTCAGCGTGCTGAGACAATCCTGCACTATGCTCTGAGTTGAAAGCTGCGGGTCATGTGTTTTGTTTTGTTTTTAATCCTCAACACTATAATCCAGAGGGTCGTCTTGCTGGCAAGCTGGTATAATGTAACAGGGTCACGTTAGAATGCTTTAAAAAAGCTCCCAACACGCACTGGGTCAACACAAGGAGCACCCGGGTATTAGAGCAGCAGGGTATCTACAGCATCCCCACTCCAGTCTGAGATGAGAACCAACACAGTCACAGTTAAAGGCCCACTTTTCACCCCTTTTGCAACCAGAGCTTATTTTAATGATGTTTAGGACACATGGAACACTTTCTTGGGGGTTTTATGTCTGTAATATCATTTTTCGTTTTGTTTTTTTAGGTATTTTAGTTGTGCATGGATGGTCATGAGGTCATGAATAGCCAGGAAGTTCCTTCCTGGACTACAGGAAGGAACTACAAGTCCCATCTCCATGCAAGCCTCTCCACGAACCACAGGGAGGGGAAGTGCACTGGAGGTGGGACTTTGTAGTCCAGGAAGGAACTTCCTGGATGTAGATGACCTCATGAACGCCCATTCATAACTGAGATATCTGAGAAACAACTATACACACATCAGAACTCCAAGAAAGTGTGCCTTGTGTCCTAAACATCAAATAAACAATAACATAACATTAACAACAAAATAAATGAAGGTTGCATAGCAGCTTCAGCTCCAATTATTCCTCGCAGTTTAGCACAAAAAAAAACAAAATCCGGCCATTTTGTTGTCAGCTTCCGACCTTGACTGTCAATGTGACCTTGACCTGTGACCTTTTTTTTCTGATTCCAAATGTATATTGTCTCCTCTCTGGCACCCTACTGATCATTCCTCTCTCTTACTTTCACAAAAGTCCGGCCATTTCTTCTTTTGTTTTATTTTGCTCACAGCTATTTCGCCACATATTTTCTGCAGGCAGAGTAATAATCACGTTTTAGTTAATAGTCGGCCTGACTGGTCGGCTAACCGCATTGCGGTCTGTTATAATTTGGGTGCATGCGTTTCACACTGGAAAGAAAATTGTTTTTTTTTGTTACCTATGTGTTGATAGCTAGGGCATTTTAACAGGTATTTGACCGATCTGGGAACTAAATCTTTACCAAGAAATGTATTCACCAATGTGTTTCTAGTAAGAGATTGGAATTAGACTCTTGTCGGAAACCTCATGAAAAAAGTCAAACCTATAGAAGCAAAAAAGTCAAATTTCATCATGCTTTATGTAGCATGTGGTATGTCGAACTAGGGGGTTTTCATGCGTTAGTTTTGAGGAAAAGCACACACTCATTGGGGCTGGATACAGACATAGCTCAAGTGTGACAGGTATGGCTGTCTTTAGCCCAAGGAATGCTTTCTGAGCAAAACTAATACTTGCAATAGATTCGGCATCATAAAAAATGCTAGATAGACAAATTATATGCTAGATATAGCCCAGGGCTATATCCCAATGGGGGGGGGGCAGGAGAAAAAGGTAAGGGGGCCGCTTCATCTTCATGATGAAGCCGCGCCCATACCATTTTCAGTAGTGTTTCAAATACTTTTAAATATAAGCACTGAAATATCTTGGGTTGTTTTGCATGCCATCATGTTTGGTGGGGCATACTGGGTATTTAGGGGGCATTGCCCCTGATATAGCCTGAACATTGGTTGTGACTAGTACTCCGACTTTGACCTGTTTTTTACAAGGTTTGCCTGCAGGGGTTGAATTTCAATCTTTTAGTACCTGTTATTAGACACCATTAGAAACCCACCGGTGAAGAAATGTGTTAGTAACGATTTAGTTCTCCAGATTTTCATAAATACTTTCCCTTAGTATGAAGAGAAAACAAAGTCTCCGCACATCATATAGACACGAGTGGAATCCCATTGTCAGATCATTGTTAGCATATTTAGCTTGGAGCATGGGTTTGGATGGCCTTATAGCTGCATCAGCACTATTCAGACATTTGTCAGGTGAGCCATCGGTCGTGGAATAGTGTCTTTTAAGTGACTACTGAATAAGCAATTTACTGTGAGGGTGTTACTGTTATTTATTGATTTGTGTGGTGGTGAATGGCATATAATTTACTGTAATGCAAATCATGCTAAAAAAAAGTATGTGCCAATACAGTTGGCCCCAAGTCTTGTATTTAAACGCACGGTTAAAGGGACAGCACTGCAGAAGATGCCCTAACCCCGTGAGCCAAAAGATGTATTTTATTTTTTATTATATATTATTTTTATTTTATTTTTTAGCAGCTCAAATGTATCCTTGTTCCCTGTCAAAGTTTTTATGTTCTCTGACTGTGCTGAAATATGATATTTAGTAGGAAACTATTATACAAATGTTATTGTGGATTTGTCCAAATAAGTAGACTATACTGTATGTATTTTTATTTGTAAAACAAAACAAAACAAAACAAGGAACGGGGAACACATTTTGAAAATGAGTAAAGGGTATTTATTTGTGTTGTTTTTTTTTTCTTTGTTAATTTTCAGACTGATCTGTACTGTATTTGGAGGGAGATAGACGAGGCCTTCTCGGAGCGCTCGATTCCTTTTATGTCTGAAATAATTTATGAACAAAAGTGTTCCCTTATTTTTTATTTTTTAACAAATGTTTTATTGTGAAAAGCTTTACGTGTCCTCTCTCTGCGTTCAGACACATGCGTCATAAATAATTCATAAAGAAAACTACGTTTACACACGCATTTAGTGTTTTGTTTGATTTTGGTCACACCCAGACTTGAATAATAGCCTGATTATTTAACACTGTAGCATGCTGACGGGACAGCGGAGTGGAATGTGGAATGTGGAAGTGCAGCACTATCATGGAAGTCAACTGGATGCAACTGTTCCGTCCAATTGACTCCCGCCACTCGTCCCATTGAGTTAGAATTGTACTTCCGGCAGTCTTCCGGGTGTTTCAAAACGCCACTGAGTGAGGGAGCGGGGCTATGGTTCCAGCCCGCTATCCTTTTATTACTCTATGGGTGGACAAAGCAGAAGACACGGGGCTTCGTTTTCAACCCACTGCGAAATCCTTTATCCCTAACTTCTTTGTCTTTCTTCTTTTTTTTGTTTTTTTTTACTATTTTAAATAGTTACTGTAAACTAGCCAATCTACTGTACATTGACATGTCGTGTCATGAGCTTGTAGACTAGCCATTGTTTTTCAAAATAAAAGACAAAGAAATTAGGGATAAGGGCAGGGCCAGTTCTAGGCATAAGCTTAGGGCCACAAGCACCAACGGGGCCACATCAGGGCCCGCAGGTTACAGAATACGGTTGTTAATTTTGTTACAATTCCTATTGGACTACTGACCTCTGTCACCTTTTGTCATTTTCACTTAATGGCGGCCCACAAGTTAACATTGTTAAGTTAACATTGTTAACTTGTCTCAATTGTAATGTTCTATTATTGATTTCAGCTGCTTCCAAATGGGCTACTGCTGGTCTAGTGGCCCACAAGCGCTCTGGTGTGAGTGCCCCCCTAGCCTCTTCATTTTCAGACACACACACACACACACACACACACCACACACACACGAAGTAGGTGGGGGGTGCACACAAAATAATCTCACATAGGTCCACAAAATACGTATAATGGGCACACAGCAATGGATAAGGTGTTTAGCAAATGGATCCCTCAGTCTGCTGGAGTAGTTGGCCAGACCCTTTCTTTATTGTGTATTGTGTTCTAATGTGTCACACCATGCGCTGCCAAGAGGTCAGCGCCGTCATGCCATGGTGTTGTGTTTCCCGGCATGCTGTGGTGGCTGCGTTCGTCAACACCTTGGCCACAACAATGCACAACACGCCATTGTTGTTACAGTGTCATAAAACACCTCACAGTCCCGGTACCTCTCTGCCAAATCCGGGTTTCCGACCGAGTATGTTCAGCAAAAAAAACCTTTGTCACTCACGTTCAAAATGGAGAGCGCTGATAAGCTATCGCTGTAACACAATAAATATTATGCTCTCTGGTCACTGCCGCTTCGTCCATCGCAGGTGTCTTATCGGAAACGGCATATAGACTTTCCCCTTTGTCTGACAAGAGTTTGTATAACATAAATATTTGACAAAATAACAGAGCTGCCACAGCTGAAATTGTCTGAAGTCAGGTCAAAGAGACAGTGGTGGTACAAGTCCATAAACACAGGAATATTAACCTGTGTTATTCTGTGTTATCACAAAAAATAGTGTGGCAAAGACTTGGGTGTGTCTGGCAATAAAATGGCATTGAGAGACTCATTAGACTAGAGAGTGAAAGAAAAAAGACCTGGCATGCTTTGGTTGATTTTCATATTATTTGTTTGTTACTGTACAGTAGCTTATACAGTAACCATAGCAGAGCATTATCAGCTACAAGTTGGTATCAGAGCTACAGGCAGCTTGCCATTAAGATGCAAATGTAATAAAAATTACATTTGTGGTACTACATGCAAATGTAATAAAACCACCGCCTCAATAGATGAACAAAGACTGTTTTGGGTTTCCACCTTTTCCTTTGTTTTTTGTATTCTTTTATTTCCCTGTTGACACTTGCCAACTCACTTCACCCCCTGGTGGATATGTTTTGTAACTTCTGCAGTAGGCTACTAATACAGATTAAAACAGGATAGCACACAGTTTTTCCACAATGGGGGCACTTGGGGACTAAATTGGAAAGCATAGGGAAATTGAATAAAATATATAATGAAATCAGTTCATAATTGTCTCCACCAGGCTGAAGGCATGTTCGGTAATATGTTTTGCACTCCGTCCATCTGTGTGTAATATGTTTTGCACTCTCCATCTGTGTGTTCACCCGTCTGTTACCAGCTAATCCCAAATCTGGTCGCTGCCAAACTTTGCACACACAATCCCTGCATGCCAACGATGAACCTCTGCCCCACATCTTCTAGAACAGCCTGTTATAGCGCCACCATGAGGCAGCTTTCCACCTTTTTACCGATAAATGCACCAATCTGTGTGAAACGTTGCATGCACTCTCCCTAGACGACAAGGTCGAACCTTTGATGTGTATTTTTCACATGTTCTTTTTATAGCGCCACCAAGAGGCCGAGCTTTGTAAAACACATCATTTCATATTAATCTTTCAGATTCGATCCCAAAATCCGGCAAATATAACGGCACCCCTTTCACGTTGGCCTTTTATAACGCCACCAACAGGTGGATTTTGGCAAAACACATTTTTGAAAAACAAACAAAAAAAAAGCCCCCCCATCATCCAATTACCACCCTTTTCACATTGGCCTATAGCACCTGGTGGAGACCTGTGCCCGGAAGGGCACTTTTTCTAGTTGTTCCTTTTGCCAGCCAGGTTATCCATGTTGAAAGTGCCTCTGTCATCTCTCCTTAGTTTTGTACATAATCATCAGTTTCCAATAGAAGCCTGTTTTAGCTTAATTTCAACATAAATCATGAGATTGATCACAAACTCCTTGTGGATGAAGAACTGCTTGTGTGTTTTTAAATATTCTACCAATACCCGTACCCCAGTGCATATCCTGCCCCAATGCATTGAGAAGCGACAACCAGTTGTGAGATGGTAGTTCTGCTATTTTACACTGCTGTAGGGAAGGGTATGGAACAGAATAGAAAAGACAGCATCCGGTTAGATTATTTTGCAGTGTTGCATATTTAACAAGTTAAGTAATTTAAATGAGCTCAGTACTCTATAAAGGTTTCATGTGTTTTTATGGCTGCTGCCAACTGAACCCATTTTCATATCATTTCCTAAGTTGAAATGATGATTCATTCCTTTATTTAAAAAAATATTGAACAACGGTTGCTGTCTTGGTCACTTGTGAGCTTATGCTGCGTTTCCCCATTATATTTTTCTTTGTTTACTCAGGATTTCACTGCCTACATGATAAATGAGAATAATACGTACTTGCATTGTATGCGAAACCCCACATACAACATAAGACGGTTGTAATAATATATCAACCTTCAAATCACCGGAATTTACAGGACAAAAATATGCAGATTAGTAGAGTGTGCAAGTACCCAAAGTGTCAAAATAAATGGTGTAATCCTATTTCAGCAAGAAGGGCTCAGGTATAGACTGCATATGTTGAATCAAGTTCTGCTTTACCACTTAAACTAAGAACATAATATTGTATGGCCTGTATAGCCTTCTAAGAGCTCCATTGTCGTCACCGCTAAACCCCTTATCTCTAAACCTCTTTACCTTTCTTCACTATTAAAAGATTTTGAGTAATTAAAATGTCTACAAATTGACCATGTGTCAATGTAGATTGGGTAGTTGAACGATTCAAAATGGTTCTGAGAATAGGCAAAAAAGAAAACTTGCAACTTGCAAGAAATGCATTACAAAACACATAGGTGCAGGTGGGACCAATCCTGTTGGCGATATGTATAATGGTTTGTCCAGATATTGCCAATATCTAGTAATGTTGGTGCTAGGTAGAAAACAGAATGACTTTATTCTGTCTGCACTCTGAATAGTGTGTGCTCTGCTGGAAAACAGTCACTATGAATTGCTTCTCCTTGCTCTGCCGGCATTCAAACTGTTGAGAGAAGGACTTGTCTTTTTTTTTCTTTCACTTTAAATGGAAAGGGGAGGAGGAGGAGGGGGTTAAATTGTTCATTTTGAGTAGAACAACCTTCAAAGAGTTGCTTCTTCTGCCCTCAAAGGCCGTTGCTTAGCAACCAGCATCCACGATGCCAAAACGAGGTCCTGCCTTGGGTTCCTTTTTCTGTGTGTGTGTGTTTTTCCTTCCTTTTTCGCACTCACATACTGCTGGGCTTACTTCTGTCGTCCTTTCTTCAGCTGTCTAGCCTTAGGAACCCATAACTATCTGTCACACACACACACACACACACACACACACACACACACACACACACACACACACACACACACACACACACACACACACACACACACACACACACACACACACACACATATCAGAAAAAAATATATTTCCAAACTGTAGTATTGAAGATGGATTTCTTCTTCTTGTTATTGGTCTGACATGTACATGCCTCTTTGAGATCTAGGGCCCGATTTTGGTTACATTAGCCCTTATGCGTAATTAACGCACATAGCATTGGGGAAGAGGCGTTCCCCCACTAAAGTCGCTAATTTCGTACCATGCCATCTCCCTTAAATACCTCCTTTACCCGTTAAATTATGCATAGGTGTGGTTTGGGCGTTTTTAGCTTTCATCCAATCCGTGTTGGTCTTGCCATTCCCTTTAATTCATCCCTTATCTATTTCCCTTATCCCTACTGCTATGTCTGACCCTCCGAAGCACGCAGCCTGGCTGCGGGCTTAGGACACACACATGCATGAGTAGCCTATTCTCAAAGATTATAGCTCTCATTTTGAAACAATTATAGCTCAGTCAATTCTCAATCATTTCTTACCATTCAACATGTTATGTTGAAAAAACATGTTCCATGTTTTTTTGCTGTATGTGGCGTGCATTTATCCCAAGTCTGCGAAATGTTATAAAGTAAATTGCAAAAAACTCTGGAATTCGCGGCAAAAAAACGTTTTTTTTGATCATTGATTTCTCGGTCAATTCTGGACCATTTTTTACATTTCAAAATGCAGCATGATGGGAAAAAGCTCCTCTTTCAGATGCTGTATAGAATATGTGGGTAGGTCTTCTCTACGATGCGGGACCGAGCAAACTGCAACTGTCGGGGATTAGGCGGAAACGGTCCGCCTAATCCCCGACAGTTATAGTTTGCCCGATCCCGCATCGTAGAGAAGACCTACCCACATATTCTATACAGCATCTGAGAGAGAAGGTCTTTCCCGTCACGCTGCACTTTGAAATGTAAAAAATGGTCCAGAATTGACCGAGAAATCAATGATCAAAAAAACATTTTCTTTTCCGCGAATTGCCGACTTTTTTGCAATTTACAGCATTGCGTCACAAGTTAATGAATGTATTTAATTATATTATATACTGTACATTACCTAAACACAAGGAAGTGACCGACAGCAGGCAATCTACAGCTGTTCATAGGACAATCCAGCATAAATAAGGAGATGAATTGAACTGGCGCCTTTCCACGTGGAGTTGTGGACATCTCCAAAGGCGCACAGACGCGCATCGTGCGCACGTGGCTCTGCCTTCGCGGATCGGTTAAGGGGTGGTCTGATGTGGCGTTATCTAGTTCCCTAATCTATTTGACGAAATTAGCAACTTAAGGGACTGCGCAACAAACACGCCCATGACCACACCTCCAGCCACGAATAACAGTGTCGGCATAAAGAATAGTGGCTAAGGGAAGAGAAAAGGTAACCAAAATAGCAATAAGGGAATTCGCTGCGGGTATCGGGTAACGTTAGGGACAACGGGGGGAATGAAAATCGGGCCCCTAGTTTGAAGAGTGCGTGTGTGTGTGTGTGTGGGGGGGGGGGGGGGGGGGGGGGGGGGTGTTACGGTATAAAGTATCTTTCTACTAGCAACTCCTATGTGTGTTTGTATGTTGCGGAATGTGACTATTTGATCAGCTCCTGTATGGCGATGTATACGACGATATGAGCGTGATTTTGATAGAACTACAATACAACTAGAACTACAATACAACTGTAAAGGTGTACAAAATGACTTACACATCAGTATGGGAAAGCTCCCATAGTCAAAGTGATACACTGACTCATTTTGGTTACAGAATTCATACAGAAGACAAGACTCAACACTACGTGAAGGAGGAGGTGACCAACCAACACATGGCATCAGGTCAAGTCAGCAGCTACCATATCGTGAGGTCATAGTAAATTCTAATGGAGCTCTTTGTTTTGAAACAGACCCTTGCCCAAATCATTCACCTCCCAGGATATGAAACATACAGTAGTTAAATGAAGTTAAACACAGCCGTCTTAATGCTTAGCGGGCTCTGGCTCTTCTTTTTTTTTTTAGATCAACCCTTGTCACAAATGTCACCTTTACATTTTGCCTCGACAACACACACACACACACACACACACACACACACACACACACACACACACACACACACACACACACACACACACACACACACACACACACACACACACACACACACACACACACACACACACACCCACATATGCAAACATTGTGTTGGAAACGTGTGGCTTCATGATCTGTTTTTTGTCACCACCGCCTCACAGTGTGTTTAAAGTCAGAATCTGCTAGGGACGTACACACTGACACACATACACAAAGTGGACTTCAGCACCTGCCCTTTTACCCATCTGTACAACTGCACTTTCCAATAGTAATAATAATAGCCGATCTAGCCGGCCTGTGGTTGCTTCTCGCCCTTAAGGTGTTTTACTTCTTTGTAAAAGCTGGAACTTCCTATTATTTAGTTTCTGTGAAGCACAAAATATCCATCTGACTATATCATTAGTATTGTATTGTGTTGTTAGTATTGTGTTGTTGGTACATAGTGTGCAGTACTTGTGGACCTCTGTATATACCGTTATGTGAATTTGAAGCATCTTTATCTGTCTGCCTGGTCAGGATAGTGTACTGTATAGCCTATTTATATTTTCTATCCATCATCAAAGTTAGTGTCAAGCCCTGACAATAGTCACCACTCACCGATCACCTAACACTTGCCCGCTTGCCCGGGGCAAGTAAAAAAAAATGGTCAGGCAAGTGAAGACTCTTACCTGGTTGCGTGATTGGTCAAGTGTGTGACTATAACATAACACAAGATATACAGAAGATATATTTGTCTTGAAGGTGGTCATTGTGCCCTGCCTCCTCGTCTTTCCCTGCTTTCTAGCTATCTCTCCTATTTCTCTCCCAGGTCCATTTGGTTCCAAAATATCATTTTGCTGGGGTCACGGACCCCTGAGTCTGACCACTATGGGAACCACTGAGAACCAGTGATTTACACTGATTTACAAGTTGAATATTTACTGTAGCTGATTATTACTTAAACAAAACAGTCTTTGACTGCGAAAGGAAATGTTTAAAGCACCCAAGTAGAAAGTAAACTTAAATGCAAAATTTTATATATATTTTGGGGGGCAAGTGACCATGACCTGAGGGCAAGTAGAACCTGACTTCCACTTGCCTGAGCAAGTGCCTCGGAGACCTTAGTGTCAACCCCTGATTGTTGATCTTGTGATGTCATGCAGGTCTATTGAGTTTTCTATGTCATCAGGCCGTTTCTTGTTTCTTGTGCTACTGAACAGCCTTTACCTGTGAGTTGCTACGCAAATACTGAACACATGGAATGTAGTAAAATGTGCTTTGGACAAAACCTCTTAACTTCATCATTGGGCTCTCAAGACTGTTTTTCAATAATGTCAGCACTAGCAACAATGCAAGATAATCCCCCTTTTTGAATATACTGTAACTCCAAAGGAATGAGAGAGTTGACTTTGAGCAGATTTAACTGGGTATAGTTTTGATAGTCTGATTATGTGTGCAACAGCGCCGCCTACTGTCTATAATAACTATACCTGCATGGTCACAAATGTCCAACTTTAAAACAGTAGCTGCTATTTGCCTTAGATTAGATAACACAACGGTGTTTTACCCACTAGTATTGGGGTTTTATGTATTTATATTTTTATCCAACAATCTGGAAACCCGTTTTTTCACCCAGTGCCAATTCCTAATGTGATCCTGGTCCCTCCACCAACCTGGGGACTGGCCTCATGCTTCCTTCAATGCATGAGGAGTCCAAGCTGCCTTCTTTTCACCTGACAGGAACACGTTATTCCAACCAGTTCCTGTCCCCTCCAGCAGGCGCCCCCGATGGCCAGGGGGAGGCAGTTCAGAGCCCAGGATTACTGCATGTTTTTGAGAGACTACCCTACCCTAAGGGGACACAGGGAAAACATGCAAACTTCTAGCTGTGTGAGGTGACAGCACTAACCACTGTGCCACATTACCTTCTATTACTTTTTTTTTTTTTTACTCTTGGTACTTTATCTAGTTTGTATTGATGAATTTCTACAAGATTGTGTTGTTAAAATAAATGCCTCCAAAGTGTTAAAATATAGCAAAAATACCTGTTCTATGAACTAAAAATGTGTTGTAGTGTGACGCATGTTTTTGGCTTGTACCGGCAGATTGTCTATTTTCAGGTTGACATGCAATCCCTTGAGATGAACCATCTAATTTTTGAGGTATCCTGATTATACAAAATACATTTCATACAGTGCATGAAGCCAAACAATATTTTTACAGATAGTTTGACCAGACAAAACTACAAAATAACTTTCAGAAATAAAATGACTGCATTCTAAATATAAACTGCAGCCAGTGCTGCTGTCTTCTTGAGGTGGGAGACGGCAGGTTGAAGATGGACAGTCAGGACAAATCATAGGTGGTTAAATACTGTTCTGTGTTTTTGTCACCTGACCAATTGTTGGTATGTCAGTGTCATTGTGGTGAGGAACAGATTACTCAGAACTGCCTGTGTTTATAAACTTAAAGTATTATAGGCATATTAGGCAACTTCGTTCAACAATAGCCCCTGTGTTTTCCATATCAAATGAGAACATGAAGGCCTAGAGAGAAGCAGCATTTGGAAAGCAACTCGGCTGTACAAATAAATTATCTTTTTGGGATCAGAACTTATACACACTATTAGGATAAAACCTGTACAGTGAGGTTACTTAAACGAACAGCTTTGCACAATCCGAGCCAATTTTGCCACTTTCCTCATATCCTTCGGTTAATGCGTCATTATACATCGGCAGTTTTAAATTCCATATGGTTATGACATGCATAAGCATCAGTCTGTCAGACAATGTACCAATTTACGGCCCACTACCTTAAAACCAGGCACACTCATCTTCCATCTTTAATGAGCACACACACAACTTAAGCAAGGTGTAAGTAGAGTGTAATTATATAATTAGTGTAGTTGTTGGTCACAGGGCAACCAGACTATTGTTATTGTCAGTATATTGTATGCTTCTAGAGGAACTTGTGATGTCATGCAGGTCTATTGGGTTTTATATGTCATCAGGCAGATGCCATAATAACCAAAGGGTTATTTTCCATTCCATTATTAGCACATTTGTTGCTTTCAAGAAGAAACCACCTACCTACTGTACATTTTGGAGTTTTATATTTCCCTTTTTGTTTATTTGCTTAAGGCAGTGCTACTGAACAGCCTTTATATATGTGAGTTGCTTTGCAAATACTGAACACATGAAATGTAGTAAAATGTGTCTCAAAACAGTTTTTCGATTGTCAGCACTATAGCAACCCAAGATAATCCCCCTTTTTTAATATACTGTAACTACAAAGGAATGGGAGAGTTGACTTTGGGCAGATTTAGAGAGCCAGCGAAATCCATTTGAGCCCTCGCCCGCGGGCGCCCGTTTTCAAAACCGGGCGCCCGTTTTCACAAAAACGGGCGCCCGGTTTCACAAAAACGGGCGCCCGTTTCACAAAAACGGGCGCCCGTTTTCAAAAGCGGGCGCCCGTTTTCAAAAGCGGGCGCCCGTTTTCACAAACTAGGCTATGCCTAAACCTAACTCTAACCCTAAACTTAACCTCAGTAAACCTATGCCTAAACCTAACCTAACCCTAACCATAACCTTTTGAAAAGGGCGCCCGTTTGTGAAAACGGGCGCCCGCTTTTGAAAACGGGCGCCCGTTTTTGTGAAACCGGGCGCCCGTTTTTGTGAAAGCGGGCGCCCGCTTTTGAAAACGGGCGCCCGCGGGCGAGGTCGCTTTTGGATTTCGCCCTGCTGGAGATTTAACTGACTATAACGTTTCAATAGTCTGATTATGTGCAACACCGCCACCTACTGTCTGTAATAACAACCTGCCTGGTCATAAATCAGTAGCTGCTGTTGCCTTAGATTAGATAACACTACACTTCTGTGTTTTACACACTAGTATTAGGGTTTTATGTATTTATATTTTTATCCCACAATTTTGAAACCCATTTTTTCACCCAGTGCCAATTCCTAATGTGGTCCTGGGATCTACACACACCCTCAGACAGATGACCAAACAGTGAAATACCAGCCGCTTCGACCTCTATCCATCCGTCTAACCTGTGGGCAAGAATTACCTCCTCCTTTGGGGGCTTCGGTGTTGGAGCAATGTTGGGGGCATGGCTTTCCACTCCAGCAATGAGATCAGCACTTGGTATTTCCGACGCAATTAGACTCTTGAGGCTTGCTCTCAGAATATGATGGACAATGTTTTGACCCCCAGTACATTCAAGGGTGTTTGATGGACTTCAGGGAACTGAACATTTTGCATGGCAAGTTGCAATACATTCCCTTCCTCAATTCCTCGTTGGGATGTTTAGGTCTGTGAGTCTGTTTTTCTGTAAGAAAATATCATACAGAAAATATCATAGTCCACAGTAAACACGGATACCATAACAGAACTAGATACCACAATAGTTACAACCCCCAAATCATGATTAATCAGAGACTCATGTACTCGGAACTGGTGCCACAGGGAGGAGGCCGGGGAGGTGGAGGAAATTTGAACACATATCTGATCAACAGGACAGAGTCAGCTTAGCAGGAAGAGAGAGAGAGGACAGGGAGAAAGAATAGACTGCTTATATAGAGCACATGATTGAATGTGGGTGTGACTGACTAGCTGACAGCCAATGACAGTGAGGGGAGTTGACATGGTGACAGCCAATGAGAGTGAGGGGAGTTGACATGGAGAGACTGCAGATTTAAAGGAACAGAATGAATTACTGATTGAAAATAAGGGGAATTAAATAAACCTTCTGCCCTCCGTGCCTCAATGAACTAACACTTCGCTGGATTAAAAGCGCTATCCTCTGGCCAGCACATTCTTAAAAGTACAGTCAGGCCAATTATAACATCGACCCCTGCATAGTCTCAACATACTGTATCAATTAGAGAAGGGCCAAATTGACACTAATAAGCCCTAATGCTGAATCCATTCCAGGCATTAGTTCCCCTCAGAAAACTCCTCCAGTCATATCCGTCATCATAAATGCATGACTGTTATCTGTTGTTATCGCCATTTTCAGCCCAATGAGAGTGCTTTTTGTGTGCGCACTGTGGAATTCTCCTTTATTCATGCCGGTTGTGTTTAGAATTGATTTTAAAATTCTTTTACTTGTCTATAAAGCGCTTAATGGTCTTGCACCTTCCTACTTACATGACTGCCTGCCTAAGTATGTCCCAGGCCGACCCCTCAGGTCTTCCACTGCAGGCCTGCTTGCGGTGCCTAAAATGGCAACTAAAAAACACGGTGAAGCAGCCTTTTGCTTCTATGGACCGACGGCGTGGAACAAACTCCCATTATACATTCGGCAGGCAGCCTCTGTAGACATTTTTAAAGCACAACTCAAGACGTACTTCTATGCACTTGCTTTTAACTGATTCCCTGTGATTCTATATTTTATGATTTTATATTTTATGCCTTATTTCAGGTCCTCACTGTACTGCTTCTTTGATGTATTTTAATGATCTCTTTAATTTATACCCACTTTTTTTTTTTTTTTTTTTTTTTTTTTGTCTTCTTCTCTATTGCAATGTAAAGCACTTTGAGCTGCATTTTATGTCATGAAAGGTGCTATACAAATAAAGATTATTATTATTATTATTATTATTATTCATGCATGGGGAGTTTCCATAAGTGCACCTGTTTTTCTCTATTGTCCATTAACCTCAGTGACTATATTGAGCTCTATACTCAATCAGTTAATTGCAATGCAACATGGTGAACATGCAAATTATACAACACTTTTCAAACAAAAACAACAAAGCAAAACAAGCAACTTAATTGAGAACATAACTAGTTAAACGTGTAAAAACTAAGCAAATGAAAACATTAAAGGGGGATTTGAAGGGACTTGAGGCTCGCTGTCCATGGTGCTGATTGTTGCTCAATGCATCCACTGGGTGTATGCAGCAAAATACAATGGACTGTTTATTCATGAATGTGTATCTAAATCTAACTACAGTATGTTGCACCAGGGTGTCACTGAAGCTTTTATTAAAGTGGGTTAATTATGACCTAGCTCAGCTACATACCACATCATAGTAGACTTAGACAGTGCTACTAGAGTGTTGGGTCTGTGGAAATGTGATTGATACAAACAGTTGCAGTTGTGTGTATCTTGAGTGTGGGGAGTGGCAGTCTAATCAGGTGATCTTTCTTCTGCAGATAACGCTGGCTGTGTGTTGGACTAAAGGATTTCCCTGGAACCTGAACATGTCCTTGTCGTGTCTCCTCCTCCTTGTGCGTCGCTCAGCCCTCTGCCAGTGCACAGTCGACTCCCACCTCCATCCCAGACTCTCCCCAGGTTTTGGAGGCTCAAGAAAGGCGTGCATGTTATCCATTCCAGTCCCTGGCCTGCGGTCTCTTAACAGGCCAGTCAACCTTTATGCTAACTAACTGGTTACTTCTCAGGATTCCACTTCAAATATAGCAAAAAAAAGAAGTAGCTGTTATATAAATTCAAAATGTGTTGTAGTGTGACGCATGTTTTTGGATTTTACCAGAAGATTGACATAAAATATGCAGTGTGGCGTTCTGGAGTGGGTGTGGAAAGATAGTGTGTGACATTCATCAATCCCTTGAGATGAACCATCTCATTTTTGAGGTATTCTGATTATACAAAATAATATTTCATACAGTACATAAAGACAAATAATATTTTTAAAGATAGTTCGACCAGACAAAAATTACAAAATAACTCAACACATGCGAAAACAAAACAACAAAACACATTGACATAACATATGATGGATCATTGTGTTATTAATCTATTACAAACATAAATGTGTATATTAAAGGAAATCTGTGAACAAGTTGATGTTAAGACATTGTGTATGGTACAAACAGTTGTTTTCAGAAATAAAATGATTGTATTTAAATATAAACTGCAACCAGTGCTGCTGTCTTCTTGAGGGGGTAGACGGCAGGTTGTAGATGGACAGTCAAGGACAAATCTACATAGATGGTTATATACTGTACTGTGTTTTTGTCACCAAATGTTGGTATGTCAGTGTCATTGTGGTGAGGAACAGATTACTCAGAACTGTCTGTGCTTATAAACTTAAGGTATTATAGGCATATTGGGCAACCTTTTACCCGTTCAACAATAGCCACAATGCCTGTGTTTTCCAGATCAAATCACAACGATGAGAACATGAAGAGAGTTCCAGCATTTGGAAAGAAACTCGGCTGTACAAATACATTATCTTTTTGGGGCCAGAACTTATACACACTATTGAGATTTGCACTTAAACAGTAGTGCAAAATCTGAGCCAATTTTGCCACCTTCCTCATATCCTTTGGTTAATGCCTCATTATTGGTAATAGGGGTAATAATAATAATAATAATAATGGATTGCATTTTATAGCGTTTTTCTATGCACAGTGTGGCACGAGTAGGCCATGGCCTACTTGTGCACAGCGCGCAAGTTTGCACTTGTAGCACCCAGCCATGAGCCAACCACAACAGCCCCACTAATCGGGCTCAGCCCTATTGATGCGACTGGTTGTGCGTTGGACTGGCAAGTGGGAGTCCCGGGTTCAATCCCCGTTTCTGCGTAACACTACAATCTGGCGTAGTCGCCAATATACCCGTCTACGTCCTTGCAGGTCAAATCCAAATCAAATCCAATCAAGGCAAAGACAAATCTGTCAGTGACATGATCAGTACTGTGAAGGCCTTCAAAGCAAAAGTCTCATTTTACATGCAACAGGTAAAAAAAACAAGAGCAGCATTTTCCTTCAATGAGAGAAATATTTCTATCACTACTGTCCAAGCTTGGGCAGGAATTTGAGGACAGTTTCAAAGATTTTGATGAACTGGAGCCCTGTGTGGCATTCATTGCTAACCCTTTCTTTAATGGAGGTAGATGTGAGTGTAATATCAGGGCAGATGGCTAACATGTTCAATGTCAATGCATTTGAAATGGAAATGGAGATTATTAATCTCCAAAATGATGTGCAGCTAAAAGCACAACAGAATTCACAACATTTCCAGGCGTTGGTGGACCCAGAGAAATATAATAATATTCACCAAGCAGCCCTGAAAGTGAGTGCTCTACTTATCTTTATGAATCTGCATTCTCTGATATGAATGTGATCAAATCCAAATTCAGAACTAGGCTGACTGATGATCATTTGAATGACTATAAGAGTGAACCTGAGTGGATACACCCCAGCGTTCAATTGTCTTGCGGAGGCCATGCAGTGCCAGAGGAGAATGCAAAATGTGAATGCACTTTTGAACCAGAAAACCACAAACTTGTGATGTGTGGAACCATAAACTTGTGATGGATACGGATATGAAAGCTAAAAGTGAAGTATCTCTCGGCCCCTCAGATTTTTTCAAAGTAGCTCTAAAATGAAAAACGTTGGAGACACCTGATATCACTAAATAGGAGAAGCTGAAAAAAATTGGAATGCAAAAATACACTGGGAATGGTTATTAAATATTATTTCACTTTTATCAAAATCTTTATAAATGTAAAATTCATAGTGTTAGAGTTTGTTTCAACTTCCATCTCACATCACCAGTAGGGAGCCAACAAACCTCTGGAAGAAACGAATCGAATGCCTCGATCTTTGGCTCCCTCTTAGTTGAGGAAATGGAATTCAAGGCAGGCATTGCAATTCATGTGATTACATTCACACAGTATGTGCACAACACCCCCCCCCCCACACACACACACACACACAACTTTTAGCACAGACAGAGACAGATAAATGTAATCAATTCCGTATTTATATTATTGTTATTATTACATATATTATTGTGGTCTCTTGAAGCGGAATGCGAACGAAAATAGAAGCCTGGGTACCGAGGAGCAGCAGGGCGTCGAGATGAGGTTCAGGACCTTGGACAGCGGCGCGTCGATCAATGGTGAAAATTTAGAAATAAAAGTGCATGGGGCAAGGTGAATGTCATCAAGATGGTAGTCGCCCCACAGTTTAATTACATTTCAATGATGCTACCACTAAATATTCCAGACAAGATTTTTAAAGAGTATGATAGAATGGTTCGGGACTTTCTCTTGGAAAAAAGAAACCTAGAATTAAAATGAGTAAAATGTGGATGCCAAAAGACAAAGGTGGACTTGGTTTACCAGCTATGAGGACATATAATCTATCATTTGAAATGTCTAAATTGTCTAAACACTGGACTGAGTTGGATTCTGAGTTGGATTGGATTAACATAGAGAGAAGCTTTTGGCCCAATAGAGGTTCTATCACACTCAGTGAAGAAGACACTTAGTCTGAATCCCATAATTTCTCACTCCAGGACGGTATGGGGAAAAATTCATAAAGATTATAAAATCTCACAGTATACACAACCATACTCATCACTCTGGAATAATCCTAAAGTACGTAATGGGAGGAAGGAGATATACTGGAAAAAATGGCAGGCAGCAGGTGTTAATACTATTGATGATCTATTTGAAGATGGGTCTTTCATAACCTAGGGAGATTTGACCTTGGAAATGATGGTACATTTTGGAAATATTTACAAATGAGACATTGTCTTGGTAATAGACTTGACCCTCTTGAAAACCCAATAGTTGAATATTCAAGACTACCACATGAAGCTCATACTCCATCTATGTTTTATAAAATGTCTAAAGAATGGTCAGGGGGTACATGCGACAGTCTCAAATTAATTTGGCAGAATGATTTGGGGGCTGATATTGAGAATGAACATTGGGAGAGAATTATAGCAAATGTAGGAAGCGGGATTCGGGAAGCAAGAGGGGAATTTATTCAATACAAAATAGTACATTGATACTCTCTGACACCGACTAGATTATTTAAAATGGGTATAGCAAATAATAACACATGTTGGAAAAGCAAAAAAGAAATTGGTACATATATGCATATGATTTGGGACTGTTGCTTAGTACACCCTTTTTGGTGTGGAGTTTTGGATTTCCTTGAGAAATGGGTGGGGACTGCCTGCCTAGAAACCCACGGCTCTGTTTATTAGGAGACAGGACAGTGGTTCCGGGTAGGCCTATCAATAAAAATGCTTTTACTATTGTAAAGGTTGGACTTGTAACAGCTGCCAGGATTCTTCTTCGCAACTGGAACTTAACCCGAACACCCCGTCTTAAAGAATGGAACGAGGAAATGATCAAAATCACATTATATGAACATATGTTGGGCAGAGTAAATGGTGAGAAAAGAATGAAAGAGACATGGGACAGTTTCTGGACATATTATGGAACTTATATGAACAATGACTTGGAGATCATGGACTGGATTCCCTTTTTTGTTTGGTTTTGTTTTGTTTGTGTTTTGGACTGGCAGCTGGCTATTGGTGAGATTTTGTATTGCTGCTGTGATGTGCTGATTATTTTTTATTTTATTTCATTTTTTATAAGAAAAAGAAATAAACACTTGAATTACAAAAAGAAATAAAAGTGCATTGGCATCGAAATGTAGGCTCTCTAAAGCATAAGTAGTAGGCTACATTGCCTACCCTACTCATTTCGTAGAATTCAATTCATTCTATTTTTGTGGCCGAAATGTATACACATCACCTTGTAGGTGACGTATGAGTGTGAAGTCCGTGTATCCAATCAATGCCTGTGACGGTAGAACGGTTAAAAAGTGCAACCTTGCAAAGTTTGAGCCAGGTGGATTGTCTTTGTTTGCTTGATTTTGCACTGCAAATCGTCTGGAAGACACGTGTGATAATAGGGACTACACTACTAGCGGCTTATAGCGACCCCCTCTGGTGTCTCGAGCTGATAGCCAAGTCTATTTTGCATGGATTTCACTCTAATAAGAGACCTATCTCATGAGCTCGCTATAACCAAATATTAACCAAAAAATGTCAGCGTCGGTTTATCATAGTTTATAGCATATAATCCAGTTCTTAAAAAAAAAATGACGCTGCATGTTGCCAGCCTCTGTAGGCTCTATCCCACTTGGATGTGTTGCTTGTGTTATTTTAGGATTCTTCAAGGGCGTTTGCTAAAGTTTTGTTCCAAATAAATACTCGCTCTAAATGACAAAATGCGACATTCTTATTCAGCCTGCTGCAGCACTGTCTCCAACCGGACGTCACGTGCTTATCACGTAGTAGAGATTGACAAGTGCCTTCCTCCAGATTGAAGATGGTGATCAGTGTGGCTCCTCTGGGCTCAGGGCGGGGTGGTGGAGGTGGTGCGTTGTGTTGGTGCAAGCAGGTGCACTACTGGTGCACCGACCTGACTTGAAGTTGTGTACAGCAGCAGGCAGCGTTATTATACAAAATGATCGGTAAATTACGATTATGTGCGCATAAGTTTTTAGCTCAAGGAACTAAAGTATAGAACAGTAGCCTGCTGCTGCTGCTGCTGCTGCTGCTGCTGCCTGCTACTGCCATGCACAAACTGGAGCAGTATACAGTCAGGGGTGCGGCTCTCCTCCTCCTCCTCCTCCTCCTCCCCTCACCGCCTCCCCTCTCACTGACCCATGACGCAGCGCTCTGCTCCGGTTTCTGTTCTTGTAACGCTATCTGTTCTCTCCTCCTATAGTCTTGACAGCCAGGGAGGTGATCCAGGCAGCCAGGGGACGGTTCGAGCAGCAGCAGCAGGGCTGACTCTCCATATTGCTACAGTACACCATCGCATCCTTCTCTAAAACGGTCCAGCCATATCATCATCACCACCACCATGCCCGCGGAGGAGAATGCGGAGTCGGAGTCGACCACCATCAAAGTGATATGTCGCTTCAGGCCCCTCAACAGCATGGAGCAGGGGAGAAAAGACAAGTACATTCCGAAGTTCAAAGGGGACGATTGTGTGCAGATAGGGGTAGGTTTGTGATAACGGTCTGCTACCTATTTATAATTAACACCGTATACTGTGGCGACTAGTTAGTCTGTCTGAACTACTAAGTGTATGTAGCATATAAGCTGTATCTTATTATCTGGAAGTTGCACAGTACTTCATGTAACGCTGTAATTTGCCTTGTGTGGCTGAAACGATGCAGTTTGGTAGGTTTGAGGTCTTTGGAACTTTTAAATCAAAATGTTGAATATGATGTCATCAAATCATTATAATTCCAGTAAGCTTCTTGGGGCATTAATGTAGGTAGGCCAGCCAACACCCAACATGAGCTACATATTGCTTTTGCAAAAATTCCCACCAATATTCATCATTTATTCACCAAATCATGGATTAGGCTACTTGTCATATGATGCCCTTTTTTGCTGGTAGCTTAAAATTGCCAACATAGGCCTATTTACTAGGGAGGATCTGCCTGCTCATCAGTGGCGACTAAATTATGTTTTAGCTCTCTTTGGAATAATAGCTGTGAGCCTATAGACCTACCGTTCAGTAGAAAAGTACAGTTTTCCTCCTCCATCCATCCCCACAAACAAAATAAAACTACCCTGTGTTGATGTATAGTCCGTCTGTCCGTCTGCCTGTCTACCTGCCTGCCTGCCTGCCTGCCTTAACTGTATTATATGTGCAATATGTTGCTGACTGTTTTGGATTGTTGATTTAACATCCCCAACATTGAGATTGACTCGATTTTAGTTTGTTGTCATTTTGTACCTTTCCTTCCTGCAATGTTCTTATATGTTGTAATTTAGAGGAAAATTTATTGGAGTGAGCGACAAGCCCATCATGGCAGCACACCTTGCAAAATAACAGCAGCCTTGTCACACCAGGGCAGCATATAGCCATTCACCAACATCATCACCATTTGGTCTGGTTTTTACTGCACCTGAAGTGATTTCCCCCTCGTTTGCATTCGATCTGTAACAGAGTCCATGAGGACGGCTTCAGACAAGGTCCGATTCTATCTGCTTTATAGGAGGCGGTGTGGGGGGTGGGGGGGGGGCTGCGGTGAGTTTAAAGGAGCCTGTAGTTTTAATGTTTTTGTTTGGTATCAGCTGTTTTTTTTTTCAAATGCTATACTGCCTTCCTGACTCAGTGATACAGAAGAAGACCAATGTGATGACTCAGTCTGGGAGTAAGATGTAGCTTAAATAGGACAGAATGAGTGTCTGTGGGTTCATCGCCCCAGCTCTCTGTGTAAGGAAATAACCTTTTCACCAGAATGGATTGCTGTTGTCATTTCTGTCTGGCTTATCTCCACCATCATCAAGTCATTACAGTGACTCTGAAGAACGGCTGTGTAATATCATCCACTAATATGAGGGAACTGTCCTGCGAAAAAAAAAATGGGACCTCCCTGTTTGGCACACAGCATCATGGGTGAAGGGTCCCTGTAACATACTCATGCCCAGGGGGTATACTCATTGTACATCAAGTTACCCCCTGCCATATAAACAGGAGATAGAGGCAGCAGAGGCTCCTGTGGTTGCCCTATGGGCCTCTCAGCAAGCCTTGCTTGTATGATGGTCCCTGATGTCATCAGTATAATAGTCATACAGATTTCTGTATCTGTCAGTCCAGGTCCATTTAATGCTCATATACTAGTAGTAGCTATCTTGATATCATCCATATAATGCATGCCCACTTTTGTGCCCATATACGACCCAATTGATGATGATTGAGTCGATGAAACAACATAACACACAATACGCAGCTATCTACTGACTACCGTACATGATGTAACTAATTGTGTTGACCAATAGCGCAGCCACAAAGAGTATTATTTGCTAGAGGACAAGGCGGAGTGTTGAGATGTCAGTCTGCCAGAAGCAGAGGAGAGATTAAGAGGAAACACGGCCGGACTAAAAACAAACTCAAATGAGTCCATGAGTCTCCTCAGGGGGAAACCTTTTAACACTGACGCCTGTGTTAAAAGAGCTGGTCCGGTCTGGTCTTGTGCTTCTGCATCAGATTGTGCTACTTAACAAAAAAAAACACACAGCTTGCGAAGGCATAAGAAACATGGCGGTTGTGTGATGTCTAGCCAGGTGGAACATCTGTCATTTTACGCTGGTTGTGTGAGCAGGATGCTAGTCAAGTCATTCGCTGTAGTCTCATGTTCTGGCTATGAATTCTCTCAAGGGATAAATTATAGAGTACATGATGTTCGTCAAGAGGTTAATGTAGCATTCTCCTTATCTCCAAATAACCTATGCTAACTGGTGGATCATGACACAGCTGTTAAAGAGAGTAGTGGTAGTGGTCGATGTTGGGTCTTGATCAATAAGCCTTTTCTGTACATCTGCACACGAAGTAAACTGCACAGATCATTCTATGCTGCTGTTATTGGCCACATGATAAAGCACTACCACATGACTACCACAGCACTATTTAAGAAGTTAATTTGTTGCTTACAACATAAAATGTAGAAAATTCACGTTGGTTATTTTGGCCCGATTCAGTGGTTTTCCGTAATTTTCCACAGAGTTACTCAGGCCTGAATGTTGCAAATCGTCTTAATAATATTATTTATATTACCTTTCACCAATGCTCTGACTCATCTGAGAGGTAATTGTATTATGAAAATGCAGACAGATCAGACTTCTGGCAGTTTCAGAATACAGTATTACAATCTCATTGTCTGACCTTCTGGGAAGAGTGAGGCAGCACATCACCATCTAATATAAGCTTTAGAATCCAGTAATAAACAAACTCTGTTAAGTGTGATTTTTACTAGACAAAGGCCACATCCTTGCACCAGCTCATGTAAGCTAACTGCTGCAATTTTCTATAGGCATAAACAGAAACGTAACCATTCCTTCCCCTCTCTTTCACAGGAAAAACCCTACTACTTTGACCGCGTCTTCCAGCCCAATACCACTCAGGAGCAGTTCTACAATGCTGTGGCACAGAAGATTGTCAAAGGTAGGCTGTATGTAGACCAAGGCTGTAGACCAACTGGGCCTGCATGTCACAAACAGCCTGTGATGGGGTCCAAAGTAGCCTTGATCTCCAGGCTCTCATCCGCGCTGCGAGATGAGAGCCTGGAGTGAGGGTATCCCAAAACGACTGACGGAAGTCGGGACTTCCGGTTAGTTAACTTCCACCGGAAGTTGCCATTAGTCACAATGCGGTGTTCCCGAAAATGAATACCCCACGGAAACATTTTATTTCTCCCTTTGTGCTCGCAAAGCTGTAAATGTTTAAAAGATGAAATCGTGTGCACTTTGCACAATTCTATAACTGCTTTGTTTGTTACAATCGTTTTTTCTGAAAATAAGATTAAACAAGTCAAGTCGCTAGTGAGGACTGAACAGTGTTGTTTCTCTGGGGACTGTAAATACAGTCACTTCCGCAACTAACGTTTTCAGTCTCAAAAGCGCAACGTTTTCCCAGCGTGGGTCCAAAGAGACCCTTGCGGTCGTATACTTATATAATTGATAAGAGCTGTGCACAAAAATTGTGCTGGGAGTTGTGTTTTTTCTCTTTGTCTTATCTTAAAAAACGAAAAGGGAAAAAAGTTACAATTGGGTATCCTATTTTGTTTAGTTGTACAGTATTTTGATTTCAAAATCTTCATCATTGATTCATTATTATCATCGATCTTGCACCAAAAAAAGAACATCAACCAAGGGCATGACTGTGCATTTGTGCATGTTAAATATTTATCCCTCCACTGTGCCTCACTTGTTTCTGGATACACTGTATCATTGCAGATGTCCTGGGTGGCTATAACGGGACGATATTTGCCTATGGGCAAACCTCCTCAGGCAAAACACACACCATGGAGGTAAGATGAGCTAGAATGTTATGAGTAGTTGACCTCTTTCCCTAACTTGACATCGGTACTAATGTAGCTGTTGTGGTTCTATGCTTCATAAAGGGGAACCTCCATGACCCCGAGATGATGGGGATCATTCCCAGAATAGTTCAAGACATCTTCAGCTACATCTATTCCATGGATGAAAACCTGGAGTTTCATATCAAAGTATGTCTAAAATGTCCTTACCTTCTGTAAGCTAAGTTCACAGCTCAACATTTGGACTGTTAATGAAACACAAATCACAATGTTTGATCTATTGGGCCTGATCGTGCAATTGGTGTTGTAAGGTGTTCACAGGAAACCACTCACCCACCACTGTTTAGACCCAGGTTTGACTTCCAGCAGCAGTAGTTGTTCTGGCTTGGCCGTTTGCTCCAACAAACATGGTAGTCAGGCAGTCGTGGTATATAGGTGGGAAATAACATATAATGCTAAAATATTTCCTAATACTGACCCGGCTGTTGGTAGTGGGCATTTTTTATAGTGGGCAATTTATAGTGGGCATTTTTTTAATAGTTTCTTGTAATGGATTAAGGATCATGAAAATTCTCTAGTCTGACATGAAGGAAAGTTTGAGGGTCACAAGAAAGTGATTAAACATGTATGAATGTATTTACAGTATATAGACAATATCTTACTCCAATAAAAATCACTATACCAAAATTCCCACTTTAAACAAAAGAAGTCAGTCGGCTACCGGACTACAGTGACTGTGTTTGTGGGTGGAAGCCAGCAGCACAGTTGTGTGAGTCCTTGTCACTATGCTAGGGAGTTATAGTGATCTGGTTGATCTGGGCACTTGTTCAGTGGCATTGGTAACTGGGGAAGAGATTGTGAACTTCTGAGAAACTCCTTGCTGTCAGGCCAAAGATGCAGAAGAGATGTGGTTGTCTACTTCACATTAGTCTACACACAAGGACCACAGTCCCGTTCATTGCATCATTGCATTGGCCATGATTAAATTGGCAGAAAATGATAGTTGTTAAAACAAAAGTCTAACCCAGGTCTCACTGCTTTACAGGTGTCATATTTTGAAATCTATTTGGACAAGATCAAGGACCTTTTAGATGGTATGTACCTTATTGTGCTTGACATCATTTTCTGATGTTCTTGTAATATTCATTTTATTTCAAATTCAAGCACATGCTGAAAGTTGCAAGTTGGTTTAACACGCTCTTTTCTTTCACAGTATCAAAAACCAACCTGTCTGTGCATGAAGACAAAAACAGAGTGCCGTATGTCAAGGTAAGAAACATAAAGATCAGTCTTATGACAATGAGGCAAAAATGTTTCAGCACCATTCTGTTGACAGAATAACCCAGTCATACTAAAAAAAATGTTTTTCACATTTTATTATCTCAATTTTATTATGTATGCTTATTTCATGTTGCGGAGCTGTGCGCCTCAGTAGAGAGTTATTTCCTGACAGTAAAGAAACAGAAAGTGTGCCTACTGGTAAAATTACATTTTTGATTGCTTGTACTACAAATAATTGCAAGATTTATGGAAATCATGTTGTCAGTTAATAAGGTAATAATTGACTTACAACGTACAACTTTCTACTTTTTATCCCTACTTTGGAGAGCCAGCGAAATCCATTTGAGCCCTCGCCCGCGGGCGCCCGGTTTCAAAAACGGGCGCCCGTTTTTGAAAACGGGCGCCCGGTTTCACAAAAACGGGCGCCCGGTTTCGAAAACGGGCGCCCGATTTCAAAAACGGGCGCCCGGTATCGAAAACGGGCGCCCGGTTTTGAAACCGGGCGCCCGCGGGCGAGGGCTCAAATGGATTTCGCCCCTGCTGCTACTTTGAGCATAAGCTAAGATGGTCACAACTTTAAACAATGTCTAACCTACAAGCACAGAATGTGAGTAAAATGAAATACCACTTAAAGGGGCTCGAACATGAATTTAAAATCCAATGTATTATATAAATGTTGCCCTTTAATAATTCATTTACCTCCCCTCTCAGGATTCTATACCAAGCCATTTCAGCCAAATTCATGGTGGAGCTACTAATATTTATTGTGAAATATTGTTGAGATCAATGCACAGACAGTTGAGTTAATAAGAACTCTCCCGTCTGCCATGTCTGAAGCTTTGAAAGTAACATCATGGTTCCCCTTGAACATAGTTGATCCTTTGTAAAGAAAAAGACATCCCCGCTGGGTCTTCTATCGTTTGAAAACTGTGTGTGTGTGTGTGTGTGTGTGTGTGTGTGTGTGTGTGTGTGTGTGTGCGTGTGCGTGTGCGTGTGCGTGTGCGTGTGCGTGTGCGCGTGCGCGTGCGTGTGTGCGTGCGTGCGTGCGTGCGTGTCCCTAGGGGAGCACAGAGCGTTTCGTGTGCAGCCCCGAGGAGGTCATGGACGCCATCGACGAGGGCAAGAACAACAGACACGTGGCTTACACAAGTGAGTTCCAACACTGAGCTCCTTCAGTTCCTCAGATGCCTGTCATGGGTTCAACCCTTAGCAGACCTCCTGACTGGATGTGACCACAGGAGACCTCCCAGGGCTCTTCATAGACCTGGTGACAAATTACCTTTTAGCCTAGGGCTAAAATAACCTTGAAGGATTGACGTATTCAGCGGCGATGTAAAAAATAGCCGCGGGCCTTTATGACTAGGGGTAAACAGGGCGTGTCCCTGTTGCGCTGTATTGAAATTGAAAAAAATGAAAATGGGTGGAATTCCCCTTTAGTAGGGGCTGCACAATGAATTTAATTTAAATTGCTGCCATTTCCAAACCACAAGATACTTATGTAATTCATCAAATTATGAGATATTTGAGGAAGCTTCTGAAATTATGTTTTCGGGTGTTGTAAATTTTAACCATGCATGATCATCTCCAGGCCTCCACATTTACAAATGCTGAAAAACCTTAACTTCAGCTTTGTTGTTCATTCTTCAATCTCAAGTAAATTTAATTTGTTGCGCAGTCCCAAGTTAAAGGTTAAGATAAAAAATCAAGATGTACAGTATATATAGCTATATTTATATACTTTTCCCCCCGTACAATCGCTCCTACTTTGATGCTGCTGCTCCCGGCAGACAGACACTTCCTTTGCCCTGCAGACGGTCCAGAACTTTATTGTTGTCAACAAATAATTGATGTTGAGCTTATGGCAAGGTGGTGCTAGTGTGTTTCAGCCAATCACAGCGCAGCAGTCTCCAGCAGTTTCATAATGAGCCAATAGAGTGGAGGTGAGGTGGAGATAGGTAGACAAAATCTGTTTACAAACACAGAGTTTGTACACACTAAAGTTGCCTATAATACTTGAAAAACATAAACAAACGTTTATGTTTTATATTCATTATAATTTCATGAAGTAATTAAAATAGGCATTGAATTGATCTTATTAGCGTGTGGGTAATAGAATTGATTGCTTATCGTGTGTGTGTGTGTGTGTGTGTGTGTGTGTGTGTGTGTGTGTGTGTGTGTGTGTGTGTGTGTGTGTCTGTCTCCATCTTAGACATGAATGAGCAGAGCTCCAGAAGTCACAGCATCTTCCTCATTAACATAAAGCAGGAAAACAGCCAGACGGGACAGAAACTCACTGGCAAGCTGTACCTGGTCGATCTGGCTGGGAGTGAAAAGGTACGTCACCATTCCTCCATCTGTCCTCACTTTGTGGTGTAACATGGTCAAGCTCTGACATCACATCATTGTTTTTAAAATAATATGGTTTCATTCCTGTGTGTGCGTGCACGTGTGTGATTATAGCTGAGTAAAACCGGAGCGGAGGGCACGGTGTTGGATGAAGCCAAGATGATCAACAAGTCCCTGTCATCGTTGGGAAACGTCATCTCCGCTCTGGCTGAAGGCTCGGTGAGTGAGTGTTGGGTGTGTTTGTCAAACTCAGTTCTGGACTGGGATAAAAATTTGTCCCAGTCCAGACTGGTCCACTAGTGGGCCAGACTGGCCTCTACAACCCACATGCAGTTAGCAGGAATTCAAACACCCGCTCTACCAGCGCATACACAAACAAAAAGCCTTAATACCAGCACTTTTACAGAACAACATAAATGATCCAAACCAACAGGCACACAACCCTTTGTTGCTCTCAATGATGCTGGCAAGATAAGAGGGTTTATTTGTCACTGATACAACTACTGACACAATACATTCCTGTCAACTGTTTTATTATTATTATATTATTATACTATTGTTATTTTAGCGCCCCCTAGGGGCCCCTATGGTCGAGGCCCACCGGAAAAGCTCCTGGTACTCCCTATGGCCACTCTGACCCTGGTCAAACTGGAGCTGTGTGTCAGACCGCCTGTTTGTAGGTTGAAAATTGACCATGCAGGATACAGGATGTACTATAGGGAGGGCCAAGCAGAGGCAAAGATTGACATGCTCTCCATCTTTAACAATGTGCAAACAATGTACAAATGTACGAATTTAATGGAGACTCAATACAGAGTAACATTAAAAGTGCAATAAACCCTTGACCATACTTGGTAGCCAAGTAAATTCATTCTGGTCTTCTGTCAGCCCTATGTACCATACAGAGACAGCAAGATGACCCGCATCCTGCAGGACTCGCTGGGGGGGAACTGTCGGACTACCATGGTCATCTGCTGCTCGCCCTCCGAAAACAATGAGGCTGAGACCAAATCCACACTGTTGTTTGGACAAAGGTGCTGCTCACTCACTCACTCACTCACTCACTCACTCACTCACTCACTCACTCACTCACTCACTCACTCACTCACTCACTCACTCACTCACTCACTCACTCACTCACTCACTCACTCACTCACTCACTCACTCACTCACTCACTCACTCACTCACTCACTCACCCACTCACTCACTCACTCACTCACCCACTCAATCACTCACTCAACCACTCACCCACTCAAGTTCAAGTTCACTTATTGGTCTTCTCTTTCAGGCCATGCAACTTTTGTCTTCAGCTACTCATTCACTACAGACCAGTGACTGTAGGCAGAAGCCAGAGCTTTATACCTACAAAATAATGAATTAGTTATGAAATTGCAAAAAAACAAAAATGAAAACAAACAACAACAAAAGAAAGAAAGAGAGACACTATCTCTCACACTCTTAGCCTAGTATGTTAGTGAAATGATTGTGCAATAGCAGATTTTTTGGGGGGGTGATTTTTAAGTTAATGAGAGCCCCAAGTCCATATGGCCTTCAGCAATAAACATGGAAAGGCACGGTAAGGCAAAAAATACCTAAAATTCATTTTGCTTTAAATAGCATGTGACATGTCAAATGTTTTCATGATTCTGAATCCATTTCCAAGTGTTAGTTTTGCACAGAAAACAGTCCTTAGGCTAAAAATAGCCATCGCTGTTACCACAAAGGACGAGGAGTGTGTTTTGTGTGTTTGGAATGGATTCAGCATAATGAAAACCACCTAGTTTGACATGTCACATCATGCTATTTCTCCCGAGGGCTCCTAGACTAAAATCCTTCAGTATGTCCTAACAAAGCCTCACATAAAATTTGGTGCTTTTATCCGCAAGTGCACAATCCACCTAAAAAAGTGCACTAGGAGACTGCACTGTACTTGTTCTGTTGGTCAAATCAATAACTCAACAGCGAACACATTAAAAGAACATTAACCTTGTATCAAGAGAGAGAGACAAGAGAGAGAGAGAGAGAGAGAGAGAGAGAGAGAGATGCAGGTGTTACATTACAATTTTTTCCCTCTCTCTCTCTCTCTCTCTCTCTCTCTCTCTCTCTCTCATCAATCAGTCCGATAACAGTAGAGAACACATCAGAAAACAGTATCCTTGTCTATCCTTGACAGGGAGTTGCAGGACAGGTATTACATTGCATTTTATACTCTCTCTCTCTGTTCTCCTACATCAGGGCCAAGACCATCAAGAACGCGTGCGTCCTCAACGTGGAGCTGACGGCGGAGCAGTGGAAGAAGAAGTGGGAGAAGGAGAGAGAGAAGAACAAGACGCTGAGGAGCACGGTGACCTGGCTGGAGAACGAGCTGAACCGCTGGAGGAACGGTGAGACAGAACATCCTATACCTGCTGTCTGGCTCCTCAAACACCAGAAGTAGGTCGGGAGTGTCTTATTGTCAGGCTATTATCAGCTGCTAACGTGCTGGAGTCTGTCCCAGAAACAATGTACCAGACACATTGGGAGATTAGGGACACAGGGATAGAGATTCAGACCTACCAGTGATTCACACGCGACTTGCCAGTGCACTCACTCGTAGACTGAGTTGGCGGTGCCCGGAATCGAAGCTAGCCTGACACTGCTTATACTGTATGGACATGGACAGTGTTGTGTTCTGTTTGTGCCCCAGGACAGTAGTCAATTCTAATATATTGTAGCATAGGTCAGGAGACAAAACAAAACAAGCCAACATCAAGGTTCAAGGTCTTTATTAGTGTCCCCGTGGGGCAATTTGTTTTACAGCCCAAGCAGTATTGGCCAAAAAGCACAGAGTACAAACAAAACAGTACATACAAGACAGACATATAACATCAGACAGTAGCACGAGACCTGGACATAAAGTGCAAAGTACGACAGGATATGAAACATGTTCATAACAAGACAGGACAAAGAAAGAGGTAGCGATGATGTAAAGTGCCATGAGTAAAAATGTGTTAGCGAAAAAAGTGGTAGGTGCTGTAAGCAATATCACCATCGTCCTGAAAGTTACTGTAGGGTTAAGATTACCTTCCACCGGCCGCATTCACCGCACGAATGGCCAATGCGTAGCGAGTCTTAATCAGGGTCATCTAGTATGAATACTAGCCCTGGTGAAGAGCTTTTTGCTTTTGCTTTTTGATCCCGCATCTAATAATTTTGCATTTGGTATTTTCAAAGATGTACTTTTGCCACTAAATGTAGTACAACCACCTTTTGTACCTGTAGCTTCCAGCGCTATCCTACCTGTATAGGATAGGTGATGTAGCAAAACATTTGGCATACATTTGACTCACCAAAACGGAGGCTGCACTGGTCCAGACTGTTGCCTCTTACAATTTCCAAAATGCTTCCGTCAGAGAAAACGTAAGTGCCATAAGATGAATGAAGACTCTTCCCGATTTCGGCATTGTCTTGACAGTCTTGCAAATGCATCCTAATATAAATCAGCGTTCTGCTTTTGTGCGGAACGGAAATACCGTAGTAACTTCCTTACTTTGGGATTCGGGGGAGCTGGTGTAGTTCCAGACTTTATATGCCATTCAGAGATTGTAAAATAGTTGTTTAGCTACTGTTGTAGAAAGACTACTCGTGTGTTGCATGCATGATCACTGTTTGATTTCAGTTACCTGTGATCAGATCTCGTATTCGTTTTTTTAAATATATATTTTTTTTTTGTGTCATGGTTACATTACAGCTGCATCACACCAGTTCCGATTGAAACTTTAGTAGGATATGGTTGACTTGATGCTTGAACGCCAGAGAAAGACCCCTTTGTTTTCGAGGTCCGTATTGGCCACGGAATAGAGAATATTGCCTTTGTTCCCTACGTACAGACACTAAAAACGGTGCAATTTTTAGAGTTTAGAGCTTGTCATGGGACCGTTCTCCGACATTGCAAAACATGCACGGCGGTGTTGTTGGCTCACATTAACAGCTAGGTGATGTAATGCTTTAAAGGCAGCCAGGGGTTTTTAAAATGCGACACGCACCATCCCCGGGGAAGGAAGGGCCATAGTGTTGCAGTGAAGGAGTGGAGAGACGTGCAGTATGACGCGATTGTTTCGGGGGCGATCAGCAGGATGCTACTGTACAAACGATGTTTGGCGTTATTGTGATCTACGAACATATTTGTCCATACATAAGCTATAACTATTTACATACAGTTTCGTACGTCAAGACTTTGTTTACTTTGTATCGCTTCTCTGGTCGAAATTCAGTTCAATCTACTTACAGGGGTTCTTAAACCTGGCCTTTCACTTGGGTGGTGCAGGGCAACAATTCCTACCCTACCTGCTACAGAGAGTATGGATGCGTGTGGAGTATGGAACTATATGGAGTTCTCAATTTCTGTGCGCAACATTATTGACCAAGCAAATAATCTGAGGTTGAATTGCAGCGCAAAGATCAGTTCGGATCAGTGGTCCTTGAGAGGGTTCGAGGTGGTTCCAGGCTAAATGATGTCATGTTTACACTCTCACAAGTTAAAATATTCATCATCTGACAGCTAGAAGGTCCTGGGTTCGATTCCCACTAGGGGCGCCGCTGTGGGTGCTGGCGGTGTGTCTCCTCCTCCACGTCATCAGTGCCCATACTCGAGGTGGGGTTGGCGAAAGGGCCTTTCTGTGTGGAGTTTTGCATGTTTTCCCCGTGTCCCCTAGAGTAGGTACGCTCACAAAAACATGCAGTAATCCTGGGCTCTGAACTGCCTCCCCCTTTCCAGCCGGGCACCTGATGGAGGGGACTGGGACTGGTTGGAATAACGTGTTCCTTTCTTGCGCTATGTCCAACCAGAGAAACTCCCCTGTGTCAGGTGAAAAGAAGGCAGCTTGGACTCCTCATGTATTGAAGGAAGCATGAGGCAAGTCCGCAGCCTCCCCAGGTTGGTGGAGGGTGTGTAGAGCCCAGGATCACATTAGGAATTGGCACTGGGTGAAAAGATGGGTTAAAATGTCATCAAATGGTGGTCCGTGGCTCAAATGCTGAATAAATAGTGGTCCCTGGTACCAAAATGGATGAAAACCACTGGTCCAGATCACATACAAGCTTTCTTCAAGCTCTCTTTCTGATCTGCTATATGCTTCCCCCCTGGCAGGCGAGAAAGTGCCGGTGGAAGAACAGTTTGACAAGGAGAAGGCTAAAGAACTAGCTAAAGAGGACGTCCATACTCTGGACAATGCCCTCAACAACGACAAGCTGCCGTCCACGCCCGCCCACAACGCCGTCCCTGTGGTCATGCTGAGCGACGCAGAGAAGGAGAAGTGCGAGGCGGAGGTGGCCAAGCTTTACAAAGAGCTGGATGACAAGGTACACACTATTCTTATTTGTTATTTCTATGTAATCAAGAGAAAGCATGACAACGACTGCCAAAAGTTAGGACGGCAGCATGTACTAAGGGAAAGTAATTAAGAAAAGCTGGGAACTAAATCTTTACCAAGAAATCTCTTCACCAATGTGTTTCTAAAGGTGTCTAATTACGGTACATGTACTAAAATGTACATTCAACCCTCGTGGGAAACCTCATGAAAACAGGTCAAGGTCATGTAATAGTCAGGGAATTTTCTATTTTTCATCAACAACTGATTCAGTCTGGCTTATTATCCAGGCTACCTGCCAGTTACATACTGTAGGAAAGCTCCAATGATTAACTTTGGTTTCTCTCATATCCAGGATGAAGAGATCAACCAGCAGAGCCAGATGGTGGAGAAGCTGACCCAGCAGATGCTGGACCAAGAGGAGGTGAGCAGAGAACAGTCCATCCAGAACGATGGATGATCCAGATCAACATTAGGCCAGTGGTTCTCAACCTTTTTTAATTTCACAAGACCCCATAAGTTCATACCAACCAAATTATAAAATCCTCTTTAGTTGCTTTAGTGTCCTCTGTCACACAGTGGGGTTTACTGCCTCCTTATTCTTTTCAAAAAAGGAAAGAAAACACTACTTGAAAAAACGGCCTGTCACGTATCGGTTACTTGTTTTCGATGAATCTATCTATCATGGTTAAATTGGAGTTTAACGTTACAATGGGTTTGATAGAACAGCTAAGGTGAATATCAAATATCTTATCATGTATCTTACCCACCTTCCTTCCTGTGTGTCTAACCGTGCAGCTGCTGGCCTCGTCGCGCCGCGACCACGACACCCTGCAGTCGGAGCTAAACCGCCTGCTGTCGGAGAACGAGGCGTCTAAGGAGGAGGTGAAGGAGGTGCTGCAGGCGCTGGAGGAGCTGGCCGTCAACTACGACCAGAAGAGCCAGGATGTGGAGGACAAGACCAAGGAGTTCGAGGCCCTCAGCCAGGAGCTCAACGAGAAGTCGGTGAGACACAAGGGCCTTTCCTTTTGGCCTCAACCTTCTTGCAGGAGAAGGTATCTTCATTGAATTTCAACAGTTCATTGCAGGGCCGGATCTAGGCATGCACATGTGGGGAGGCAATGCCCCCTCAATGGTTCAGTGTCTACCAAAGGCTGAATGACAGTTGTCTCCTTTTGGATGGAAGTCATAGAGAATCGGTGCTTAGCCAGCAGTTGGTTTCCGTGTCAAATAGATAATGGATGCTAGCGCCCGCCGCCATTTAGGAAATAGCCAATATCAGAAGTCATGATGTACAGGGGTGATTTTTACTCCAATGAGTATAATAACATGACAATAAAAAATACTGGACTAAAAATGAGTTACAAAAAGATGGGTCATGGACCCCAGAGTGGGTGGGACATTGGGTGGTGCTGCTATACTTTACTATACCCTGAAACTGTCTTGAATTATGGCTAGAGCATTATAGTGTGTTTTGTTGTTAGTTTAACTACGCAAAAAACAATTGTGAGTGCATCAAGTGTCTATTGTGACCAGTCAATCACAGACAATGTTTCCTCACTTTTATGAACGATTTATTTGTTTGGTTTTTGCAAATAAGCACTAAGCAGAGAACAGATGGATGTTATGTATGTACGCGTGAACATAATATAAAAGGATAATCAAGATGAAAAAAAAGAATACAAACAAAAATAGTTTAAGTGACCAACTATAACACGCAGCATAATGATCAACTCAAACATCATCATTTCTAACCAAGCTCCAACGTGTCTTCCGTCCAGAGTTCTCTGGCCTCCATCGACTCGGAGCTTCAGAAGCTGAAGGAGATCACCAACCACCAGAAGAAGAGGACCATGGAGATGATGTCGTCGCTGCTCAAAGACCTGGCTGAGATCGGCATCGCTGTGGGCAGCAAGGACATCAAGGTTGACCGTCTTAAACCTTGCCACACACAAGCATGATCGGGATGCACAGCACTATCGGGATGCCCAGTTTACTTTGAACTCACATCTCACCTGTGTATGAACTGATTAGTTTTGCGTGTAAACCAATGTTTGACAAACAGTTCACCATTTCAGCAAAATAAATAAATACATATATATGGTATATAGAACATTTGAAACACTTTAGTGGGTATCTTTATGTGTGTAATATGTGGTTTTAGATATTCTAGATAAAAAAAAGATCCTGTTGTGAGCCCAGATATCTTCGACACTACTTCCTGGACAATGGGAGTCATGTGATCATTCTTGAAAGGGGGGTAGAAAATAGGAAATAGGACAAGTATGATAAGTCAAAAGATGTTACTCCTATTGGAAATGAATGGCCGATTTGATAAATCATGGCTGATTTATCTAACTTACCCAGTGCATCCTTGAAGTAGTGTTGATGACATCAGAGGCAGTGGGCTCAATGCTAAAATCTAAAATGTCTAAAACCAAATATTACACACATGAAGAGTAAAGACCCCCAGGAAAATCTTCTAAATGTCATTAACATCTAGAGGATATATTTTTTGCAAAATTGAATTAATTTAATTAATTCAATAATTAAACTGAATTTAAACCTTGGGATTGAATTAAGTATAAGGGATATGCCCTTTTCGGTTAAATACAGTTGTCAGTTAATGGCAGCAATTATTTCATTGCCTGCTATGTTAGGCACGAAAAGATCTCCATTCTATGTTCTACCGTTGTTGTTTTTTCTGTTGGCTTTTTTCAAAAACCTCTTCACAGTACCAGTACCAGGCCCCAACGTGACGCAAACCCCATTCCTTCTCATGGTTGGTCTCCACCACAAAATGTATCCCTCTTCTTGGTCCTGGGTCTCGTCATGCCTCTGTTCTGTGTCCTCTCCAGCAACAGGAAAGCAGCGGTCTGATCGACGAGGAGTTCACGGTGGCCCGCCTCTACATCAGCAAGATGAAGTCAGAGGTGAAGAACATGGTGAAGCGCAGCAAACAGCTGGAGAGCAGCCAGACCGAGAGCGCTCAGAGGCTGGAGCAGAACGACAAGGAGCTGGCCGCCTGCCAGCTGCGCATCTCCCAGGTAACAACGACCTGCCACCACCACCACCACCACCACCACCGCAGTCACAACACACTGCAGTGGTGGTGGTGCTGGTGGTGTTGGCTGCTGCTGCTGTCAAGAAAACATGCAGACTACTGTAGCGTCAAATCTGGTTGTTGTTAAAGGGGAATTCCGCCCATTTTCAACATTTTACTATGCCATTAGTAGACCTTAGAGATGTTGTGTAGACATATAAAAAAGTTCCCCTCCATTCTGTGTTTTCTAGGAATGGAGGTCTGAAAGAAATCATTAACATGGTGAAACACAACTTGATGATGTCATTACTTATCTTATCTTTACTTATTACTTATCTTTACTTATAATGAGTACTTACAAACTCTGACACTTAAACGGGAATTCCACCCATTTTCAAGAGTTTTTCTGAGGGTATACAAATGGAACCAAATCAACAAATCAATACGAAAAAGACAGAAGAGATTGTTGTGGATCCTAGATCCATAGGTGACCATACCATGATCAGGATACATGGTCATGATATCAAACAGGTCACCTCATATAAGTACCTGGGTGTACAAATTGATGGTGAAATGAGCTGGCACACTCATGTTGAAAATCTTTGTACTAGAATACACCAACGCTTGCACTTTCTTAGAAGACTAAGACTATTTGGAGTAAGTACGAACATAATGCTGATATTCTACAGAGCTAGTATTGAGTCAATTGTGAGATATGGTATCGCCAATTGGTTTGGAAACCTGACGGTTAAGTTTAAATCAGAAATCCTGAGATTGGTAAAGACGGCCGGGAAGATTATGGGGATGTCAACACCTCCCAACACCCCGCAGACCATCTTTGAGCAAGCCACACTAGGGCAGGCAAAGAAAACTGTGTCTGATCCCTCTCATATACTGTACCCTGAGTTCAGGTTACTGCCGTCAGGTAGGAGGTACGAGGCTCCAAAATGGAGATATAATAGATTTAAATACTCCTTTGTACCAATGTCCATTTCACTCCTCAATAACTCTCTTGCTGAGGGGGCAAGGGGAGGGAGGAGAAGACTGTGATTGTCGTATGATGCTGCTAGAACTGCACTAGTTTTGGTACTGTTGTATTTATTCTATTTATATTTATATTCTTTCTATGACTACTTAACTAAGCACTACTTTGGGAGGTGGTATGTAAGCCTGATGAGGTGTACCAGTCACTACTATTGTACTGTATGTACTGTACCGTATTGTCCTGTATTGTCTTACTTGTTGCTGCAAGTCTGTATGTCCAAGACAAATTTCTCGAACGAGACTAAATAAAGTAACCTTGAACCTTGAACCTTGAACCTTGGAACCAAATGGACCCGTTAGGGTCCATTTGGGTCCTAAAAGAAATATCATGATGAAACACAACCTGATGACTGGCATGATGTTGTGTTTCACCATGTTAATCATTTTTTTTCCAGACCTCCACTTTTATGAAACACAGAATGGGGGAACATTTTTTATCATGTCCACACAACATCTCTAAGGTATATTATTATTAATGACATGGTAAAATGTTGAAAATAGGTGAAATTCCCCTTTAATCATATGTAAGGAATTTGGATTTACCGGTAAACTGACCAAAGTGTTGGTCAGTCGGCACTGTTATCAGTTTAAATCAAAATTCCTTGAACTGAAATCCTATCTCTTGCGATTTCTCTGAATGTGTCAATATTTTGTCTCTCTGTCCCCTTGGTTCTCCATGGTGTTTAGCACGAAGCCAAGATCAAGTCCCTGACGGAGTACCTCCACAATGTGGAGCAGAAGAAGAGGCAGTTGGAGGAGAAGATCGACTCTCTGACCGAGGAGCTGGTCCAGCTCAGTGCCCAGGGTGAGGAGGATAGCATTTTCAACACACCCACCCATTTTCAACATTTTACTATGTCATTGATGTACCTTCTAGGTGCTGGGTGGACATGATAAAAAGGTTCCCCCATTCTGTGTTCCCAAGAAATGGAGATGTTTAACCAACATGGTGAAACATCTTGATGACTTCATCAAGATGTATTGTCACCATGTTAATGGATTTCTTTAGACACTTCTTTTTCTGAGGTTGTACAAATGGAACCAAATGAACCTGTTAGGGTTCATTTGGTTGCATTTGTACACTCTCAGAAAAAAAGAAATCCCCTTTAAGTCCATGCTGTCATGTAACAACATGAAACGGTCCATTTTGATACTAATTTAAACTCAATCTGGCAGCAGTGGACCTAAAGTTCAGAGGGGTGTGCTTGTGCATGGGCGACTGCATATTCGTCCGACATCCCATTAGTTATCATTATGGACAGGGCCATGAGTCTCTGACTGAGGTTGTGCAGTTCCCAAGTTTGTATTTGTGTTGTCTGTGTCATTGTGCTATGCACCATGTTGCTGAAAAAGAGAACTTGTGCTTAGCATACTATGCTTACTGGATAAATGTTCTCCTGTATAGCTGGGCCATATCTGATCAATATGTTATTGGGCCGTTTCCCAGTGGATTTATGCTCTATGAAGTTAAAAAAAAAAAAAAAAAAATTAGCCCCCAACCTGGCAGAAATGTGGGGGAAATTTATGAGAGCCTAAATCCATATTATGGTCTCCATCAAATAACACGGGAAGGCATAATATGGCCAAATACCTAAATTAATTCTGCTTCAAATAGCATGTTCTCGCTCTCATGAATTTTCCCTGCACTTTTGCGAGCTACATGGGGGCTAAATTTGTTTTTTAACTATGAAGAAATGGACCTTTGCTCTCTGCGGTCACAGATCGGTCAGATACTTCACCCTGGAGTACTTAAAAGGGCCAGGAATAGACCTTTAAACATCTAAATGAGGATTTATTTTAGGGTTTGCACACTGCATTGACTTACATTATCCGTTAGCACCACCTAGTGGTGAATGTAGTGTCCTGAGAACTCTGTATGACTATGCATTTTGTTTGGTAGTCTTTAGGAATTGCATTGTGGCTATAGAAATATAACTGCTTTTTCTGATGATTCCTGATCATTTAATGTACCAATGTAGGTAATTAAAACAATAGGATTATGGTAAGGTATGGTCATTATCTATAAAAAGTCCACCACAAGTTACCTGAGCCCAAATAGACATTTTGAGATTGCATTTGATATTGTTTAACAATGGAACAAAAAGAACAACATTTACTATGACCTGTGGCACATCTCTTAAAGGAGAATTCCACCCATTTTCAAAAGTTTCCTGAGAGAAAAAATGGTCCTAAAAGAAAAATCATTAACATGGTGAAATACAACACAAAGTTGTGTTTCACCATCATAATGATTTTTTTTTTCAGACCTCCATCTCTAGAAAACACACAGAATGGGGGAGGATTTCTTATTATGTCCACACAACATCTCTGTTAGGTATATTAATAACACAGTAAAATGTTGAAAATGGGTGGAATTCCCAACACAATCTGAAATTTTCCCCCCTCTTTGCGGTATTTCCATCCAGAGAAAATCCACATGGAGGAGAAGGAGAACGAGAGACAATCTGAGCAAGCAGGTTCAAGGTTCAGGGTTAGTGGACCTTTATTGTTCCATCTTCTGTACAGGTACATAAGACTAAACCTTAGTTTGGCCTGTCTTTCCTTCAGACAATGCTGTGTTTGCCTGTGTTGGTATCGTATATTATCTTATTTTATCTCTCTCTGTTTGCTTGCGGTCACAGGAGGCAGTGGAGAAGAAAATCCAGTCTCACCGGGAAGGTCACTTGAAACAGATCAGCAGCCTGAGAGACGAACTGGACACCAAGGAGAAGATGATGACCGATCTGCAAGAGTTAGAAACCCCCTCCCCTTCCTCACCACTATACACACAAACACATCATACACACAAAACAAACAAAATCAATTTCTGACCCTGGTAGGCTGTCGCGACAGTTGGCAATTGTGACTCGGCAGGTGAACTGTCGCGGCAGTTTTAGAACTGACGACCCTGCAGTCACGACCGTTATGCCAAACGTATGCCGCGGCCACAAAATGATGTGACGGAAGAAAGGAAAATCTGCCGCGACAGTTTTGGCCAACGGCCGAAACAGATTTATTATTGCAGTGACAGATTTATTGCCATTTATTGCCAACTGCCATGACGCCTGCGCAACTGCGACGCCTGCCGTGGTCTGGAATTGATTTCGCTCGTTCTGCAAAATACACCTGCAGGACCACATTCACTGCTAGGAGCAGTCATGCACTACACAAACGCACAGATAACCCGAGCCAATGCATTTGATAAGCACGCCGACTGCTTCTTTTTTATCTTGTGTGTACAGCGTGAACCAGGAGATCATGCTGGAGCAGGAGAGACTGAAGGCAGAGCACGACAAACTCAAGGCCGCCGACCAGGAGAAAACCCGCCAGATCCAAGAGCTCACGTATGTTTTAATGGAAGTAAACAGAGTCCGATTTACAAATCATTAATAAACAGTTATCTATGAATGCGGTACTTATATAGCTATAGCTTATGTATTATTTGGGGAAAATCAGTGTCTTTAGCCACTGAAACCCTCAATACTGTGGGGGGGGGTGGACCTCAGGGTGGGTTGTGGCATGTATGTTTTGTGCAAAACTCTATATCCTTTTTGTCTCACCATCACTAAGCTCGCGTAGATTTTACTACTCCTCACCAAAATATAATGGTACACCTACTTATTGTTTTGATTGTTTAAAACACACATTAAAACACACATTCATGCTTACACAAATCACTTTTCCATCCACACTTGGTCTGATTTACGTAAAAGTATAATAATTGATAATAATGCTTGTCAAGATATGTAATGAGACATAATGCACAGTATTTTATTAGCAAAGCTGGTAGTCTGCTAGGGATTGTGCGCTTGCTCAGTGGTATGACTTTCTGGATTTGTTTGTTTTTTATCCCCAGGATGATGCAGGACAGGAGAGAGCAGGCAAGACAGGACCTGAAGGGACTGGAGGAGACAGTGGTGAGTTTTTCACATGTTCTTGTGAATATGTATGTGGTTATTAGAATACACGAAGGCTCTGCCCAAATAATACTCAACAGGGAGGGGCTGTTGCAGCCTGGAAGAGGGACAAAATAGGAACATTTCCAAAAAAAGGTCAGAAAAAAGGGTCCTAAATGAAAAATCATTAAGATGGTGAGACACAACATGATGACGGAGCAGCCATTGGACTGATCCAATGAAGTGAACGGAGTGTGCGACAACTCTGTGTAACTCTGTCTGTATTATTTGGGCCAAGCGTTCCTGTTACCGCTTATTGGAGGGTGCAGATTATTCTTTCCATATTTGCGTGACCTCCACTCTTATCAATATGAATGGCATTCACTGTAGTTTGTTAACGATTTGTTGATGGCGTATTTAAGGAGGGATAAGAATGGATGTATAACTTGTAATCTTTTGCACATTGGACGGTGCAGTCAGTCGATTTGTATTGATGTCTTGCCGGCAGCAACATTGGCATATTTCCATTTATATAAGCTTTTCTTGGTGCTCTGCCGACTTACATTTCTTCAAAATTCGACTTGGTCCCAAAATGGTCTAAACCTCAGATAAAATGCTTTGGCTATGGTGTGTGTAGTACCAGCATTCAAATCGGAGGAAGGTAAAAGATTGTCTGGCCTTCTTAGGCCTTTGGCCGTGGAACTACCTGCAGTCCAGTCTGAAATTGGCTTTGAAGATTCCCTGAAGAATTTTCAAACAGATCATCTTCTAAGTACAGTCCTAAACACCTGCACATGTTCGGATATGTGTTATCTAGCCTATTTGCATGCTCATATTTTTCTATTTGGGTATAAATGTTGTGCCATGGTGTATGTTGCCTTGCTGCTGAAAGATTAGCACTTTGGTGAATTGCTGTATTTTTTCCAGGGGTATCCTATTTTGAGGTGAATTATGGATGTTTTATTTGCTGTTCCCAAATGTGACCTTTATACGTAGTATTGAAATGCAATGTTACTTCTGGCGCTTGGTCATAAGAGACGCACCTGAATGTGTTTTACTGGTTACATAAAGGTTAAAGGGTAATTCTACCCATTTTCTTTTTTTTCTGAGAGTGTACAAATGTGAACCAAATGGACCCTAGTGGGTCCATTTGGTTCCATTAGTACACTCTCAGAAAACAAGGTCCTAAAAGAAAAATAATTAACATGGTGAAATGCAACCTGATGACATCATCAAGTTTCACCATGTTAATGTTTTTTTTTCAGACCTCCGTTTCTAGGAAACACAGAATGGGGGCACTTTTTATCATGTCCACACAACATCGCAACAAGGTGCATTAATGACAGTAAAATGTTGAAAATGGGTGGAAATCCCTTAAGGTTTATACTTATACCAGTATACAGTATATACACTACTTATATTTCTATAGTATCTTTATAAGTGTGTGTGTGTGTGTGGGGGGGGGGTGCACATGATGCAATATACAGTATTTTCTCACACAGTACTTTGTGTTTGTGTCCCCGTTCTGCTGTGACCTGCTTCTCTGTGATGACTCACAGCTCCGAGAGCTGCAAACCCTCCACAACCTGAGGAGGCTGTTTGTTCAGGATCTGACCGCCAGAGTCAAAAAGGTAATGTTACAGTCTGTGTTTAACTGTAAAAAAAAACACACACACTTAGGTCTACTAAATACACAATAGCAGAGAATAATACATATTGTATATAATGTGTATATATTAATACAAAAAAGAAAAAAAAAAGATCTTATATGAAATCCACCAACTGGGAATAGCAGAATCCTCACTCAAATGTACCCTTGGGCAACTCCATAGCACATTTCACATGCCCCAACATTTTATTTAACTGGCATATTGTCAACCACTTAATCCTATGTTGGATGAGTGGTTAGACCGGCATATTTTCCAATAGCGATCCGACCCGATAATGGCAAATAAAGGCTGATCCGATACTTTTTTTGATACCGATACAGTATTCGCTGATACCGTATCGGGACATCTCTAGATTGCAAATTAATGCTAGCCTTTTTATAGTGAACCATTCTTTTCTTTTTCTTGTTAACTAGAGCACATTATTGTCAAAATGAAAAGGGTTAATAGTTTGCTATGGGACTTGTTTTTTATGGAACTATTGGTGATGTGAAAGCTCACACACAGTGACAGACACAGTGACACACAAACACACACACACACCTGCACACACCCACACAGGCGCGCGCACACACACAGGCGCGCGCGCGCACACACCCACACACACACAGGCGTGTGCACACACACACGTGCCTCGGCCATGCATCTTTAATCCTGCGGCCGCTCCCCCCAATTAAAATCTCCCTGTGTTTAAATTTTAATGAGCTCAGGGAAGACAAAAAGAGTGTCTGTGATAAGTAGGTCATGGGATTCTTCAAAGGTAACATGTGTAAATAAGGGATTGGGTTTCTCCACAGATCACTGACTACTGGCCTCCAGTCACTAAGGCTCAGGCTCATTCAGACAGGCTGCATAGTCAAGTACTGTACTGTAACATTGTACACAGGGGCGTTTTTGACATTATGCAGACTAGGCAGTTGCCTGGGGCGCCATGAGGGGAGGGAGGGCACCGGAGCGACCAACAGACATGCTTTAGAAGGATCCTAGCCTAATAAGCCATATCCATATAGATAAATACATTATACTTGTCCTCTATAACTAGAATTGAACAGTTAAAACACATATATTCTTTAGTTTCATATTTTTATATTTGGGGGGCGCCATTTTACTGTGCCTGTCATAGGTATGACGTCACAGGAGATTTTCCCTCCAGGGAAAATCTTGCCTGGGGCTGCTTAGAAACCACGCCACTGATACATACAACATACAACTAATACTCAAGCATTTGAAGAGTCAAAACCACAATATTAGCAAAGTGAAATGTGTTTGGTTGGAGGTTATGTATGCAGATTACATCGATACCCAGTTAAATACCACTACCTCTGTTTTGAGTTACACGTTGGATCAGTTTGCAAGATCACTTGCAAATTAAGTATTGCCTAGTCAGCCTGAAAGATATTTTTGAGAATACTAATTGGATTTGCCTGCAATCTGGACAAAGTGTAAGAACGTTTTTTTTTGGCCAGTGCCTGCGTTAGGCAAAAAAAAAAACTTTTAGAAACGTTCTGACTAGAGTCGTCCTGATCGTATATTTTTTTTTCTTCTCACAATCCGATTCTAATCATTCGATTTAGTATCTGCCAATTGCCAGCCTAATATCATGATATGGATATAATATTAATACTAGGAGTGTCCGGATCACATTTTCTTGATCCCTGATTCAATTCCGGTGATTTGAAAACCGACCTGATCGCCCCGACGTGTCGCCCCCTGATCGTGTGATGTTATTGTTCCAACCCTACCGTAGTGAGTTGTGAGTGTTGTGTCTGAACAGAGTGCAGAGCTGGACTCTGAGAACACAGGAGGCAGCGCAGCCCAGAAGCAGAAGATCTCCTTCCTGGAGAACAACCTGGAGCAGCTCACCAAGGTCCACAAACAGGTAAACCACTAAAAGCATTGCCATGCTTTTAATCCTTTTTCCCCCATCAATGATGATTTGGGAAAGACTAAGACAAAAGACTTTTCTCCCAAAGCCCAATCTGAAACTTCTTTTTTTTTTAGGAACTAGGGCCTAAGGAGGAACTCCTTATACAGTAATATTATGGTCACCACAGTCTATAGTAGGGAGGATTAATATAGTAGGGTATAGTAGGGAGGATCTATAGTAGGGAGGTTAAGTCAAAATAACAAAATTTGAATTAAGTGAAATCACTTACTATACCTTTAATACGGCTCCACCTATAGCTGGTGCGCGACAACGCCGACCTGCGCTGTGAGCTTCCCAAGCTGGAGAAGCGCCTGCGGGCCACGGCGGAGCGCGTCAAGGCTCTGGAGGCGGCCCTGAAGGAGGCCAAGGAGAACGCGTCCAGGGACCGCAAGCGCTACCAGCAGGAGGTGGACAGGATCAAGGAGGCCGTCAGGGCTAAGAACATGGCCCGCAGAGGACAGTCTGCTCAGATCGGTCAGTAGAATGAAACAACACACATTAAAAAGCATTTCCTGCATGCTGTATCTCCAAAGCATCCATTCTCGAGCGCCCAGCCCTGACGTGCAGCCCATTTACGGTTGTGCAGTTCTCGAGCACCGCTGCCGTCATCCAACTGTTTTATAGTGACCGGCTAACAGCAGCGGCTAAAGCTAACAGTGGCTAATGTCGTCCTAATAACAGCCTGTGGCATGAACCCGGATGTAAAGTCGTCACATCGTAGAATGGAAGTGAACGGAGCGGCAGCATAGCATAGTTTCAAGCAAGAGGTACAATAGGCAACAAAAAAGTTAATTGACTGCACGTGTCCTGTGCAGGTCCCCTGGTTTCGGTGAAATATGAACGTAGGTGGTCTGGTCATTTTGCACTGCGGCCATGCATTAAAAGAAAATGAATGAATCCGTTTCCTACTGTATCTTATCAATAAAGCACCACACACACACTCACGTTATGTATGTCATTACCTTGTGTTGTTCTTGCTTACTGTAAATCGCTCTGGATTTAAGAGCATGTGCTAAATGCCTAATGTGTATGTGTGTGCGTGTGTGTGTGTGTCCAGCCAAGCCCATCCGTCCGGGTCAGCAGACCATGAATCCCACTCCCGCCAGCATCAACGTGAACCGGGTCAACAGCCAACAGAACAACCAGCCTGCCGTCATCAGGGGAGGAGCTGTCATCAAACAGGAGTAGCCTGGGTACAACCTGCCACTGTTCTTGCAAATGTAATTTTGTGTTATGTCTTAGATCAGTGGTTTTCAACCCCACTATTTATTCAGCATTTGAGCCACGGACCACCATCGGATGACAGTTTAGCCCCACAGACCCCAAAACTAAAGATTTCTTTTGCTTTTTTCCACAATACCAGGCTGGATTTTGGGAACAAAACAGGCAAACATACAGATCAAAGTGACTATTAGTCTTCAACATTCTCTAGTTGTGTAGACTTGGGCTAATTCAGATGGTGAAATTTTTAACTCTTGAGAGTTAACTCTTGAGAGCGCTCTCAAAGAGTTACATCTGGTTAACCAACTTCCCATCATTTAGCCTAGAGACCACCTGGAACCCTCTCAAGGACCACTGGTGGTCCCCAGACCACTGGTTGAAAACCCCTGTCTTAGATCAGTTTCTAACGGAATATCCACAACGTCAGCAAGGATTGTAATATTCTGTGGACGTTTTTCCTTAGTTTGACTCTGTTTCTTATCTGTTTCCCCTAAACCCAGCTGCTGAAGATGGAGCCTGGAGTTCAAAGAAAGCGAAATGCTGCATTTAGCTGGAGGATGGTTACAAAGTCAAGTATAAATATGAGAGGTACATACACGCATACTTTAGTATGGGTTTTCAAAAGAGAGAAACTAATATTAACATGAATCAATGCATTGCTCTTTGTTTCCCCCGCCTACAGATGTCAAGTGGCAAGTTCAGACACGTAGAATATGTCTGTAATTGTTTCTTAACGGCAAACATAAACGCTCTAAAAGGGAGCGGAAATCTCGACGGAGACACCCTTTGTCTAATTAATTCACCAAGTGTACTATTCAATTCCCAGCTCACTTGACATGTTTTTACTGGTGAAAAGCATTATTGTTACTGCTCTGTTGGACTGTTAAGAGTCTGCAATGATTTGTATTATTATTATTATTATTATTATTTTTGTTATTATGTTTGTTGCCTATATGCTGTTTTTATGCCATGCTTTTAAACCTTGCAGCACTCTGAGATTTGAAAGAATGTAAAGTGCTTTATAAATATTAATAATAATAATATTATTATCACTTATGGGGTCAAGCCCAAACGGCGTATTTATTGTTTCTGTAAGAATTTCAACATTTTAGCATCTGTTCTGTACTGTAATTCACTAAATTCTGTAATATGGTAGAGAATACATTACCGTGAGAATACCCTTAGGAACCGAAGCCTTCGTCAAAAGACCTCTGACCTTTAGATTTCTCAATGAGTGCATTTTATGATTTGCTCGATCCACTTTTTCTGCTTTTTTTGTGGCCTTGGTAACCACTCCCCTTAAATTCACATTTCCATTCATGCAGAAAAAATCAAACCACAGTCACAAGTTATGACATTCGAGGTCATGAACTTTACTTTAACTCTGCGCTATCATGGACAACACCCCTGTCTTTGTCTTTAAATAATCATTTGGGGTGGTTTGAATGTAAAACAAACTAACACAGTCCTACGGCACTTGTCAAAAGGCTTGTGTAATAATCTATGAATTATCCTTTCCAGCCCCTGCTTTTGTTTCGGATAGTGCATGGTGGTTATACCACTTGCTGTAACCATTTTCATGTCAAATCATACAGATATTCCTGTCCCATATTAGAGCAGCAATCTTGGTTGGGCTGATTTGTATTTTACTACACATTTATACTGACTATAATATGCAAATCAGCTGGACTGCAACAGCTGTTAAGACTTTTCCCATTGGGAAGACACAGTATCTCTGCAGAGATAACATCACTCATGACAGTGGACAAATGGAAATGACAAGGCTCATTTAGTTATGGGGACCTGAGACGCACCTTTGTAATGGAAGGATGATTGCAGTGATCCATCTAAGCAGGGTTTCCATTTAGTGAGCTAACCCTTGGTGTTTTAGCTGTTGAAAAATAGCAGATCTACAAGCTCATATCGCGCCACCGAGTGGCGCGATACAAGCTTGTAGTTCTGCTATTTTTGAAAAATCATGAAAATGTGGTGCAAATCTTTGAATACGTTATTTCGGAAGCAAACATTTTTAACTCAAATCTTTGCTTCTAGGGGATCCCTAGAACAACATGTTTTTACATGAGGTTCTGCAGCTAAATAATAGATATTTCTGGGGGTCCTTCCTATGAAATATGTCAAGCATCACTGACACAGAAAGAGATTTTTCCAGAAAAACTAGAATCCCGTGCCAGGGACTAGAATTTAGTGTCACAAACTAGAATCTAGTGTCATGGACTAGAACCTAGTGTCATGGACTTATTGGACTAGAATCTAGTGTCAGGAACTAAATCTAGTGTCAGAAACTGGAATCTAACTTCAGAAACTACAGTCTACTGAGAGGAACTAGACTCTACCGTGGGGGACTAGAATCTGGCATGAGGAACTAGAATCTAGCATCAGAAACTAGAATCTGATCAGGACACCATGGGTTAAAGGGGGAAGTAAGGCTCTGTGTTACATTTGTGGATTTACTGCTATCTGACGGTTTAAAAATCTTTTATGGTAGGGATAGGACTTATCTTTGTGCATTGTGATGCACAGTAACTGTCAGTGAGCAACATGCCACACTAATGGGATGGATTAGATTTACGTACGTATGCCAAAGTGATCATGCCAAATGCCCTGCAGTGTCTCTATCAGTAGTAATAATAATATACTTTATCGTAACAGTTTCAGTGCTTTCTCATTGGCACACTTACATCTAACACTCCCATTATTAAAGGGGTTACATCATGAATTTTAAATCCAATTTATTATATAAATGTGGCCCTTTAATACCTCATTGTACCCACTGAAGCCTGGCCTAAACAACCACTCAGATCATTTTACTCCTCTCTCAGGATGCTATTCCAAGCCATTTCAGCTGCAGTACCAAAAATGTCCACAGCTCAGGTGCACCCGCGCCCCGTGTCATCCTCAACGCTTATCCCCGCCCAACTCAGCATCAGTGTCGGGCGTGGGACGTTGAACCACAGTGGGAGGAGGTGGGGACCGATCCATGCATAGTGCATACCAATGACTTAAAGGGGAATTCCACCCAATTTCAATTGTTTTTCTGAGAGTGTACAAATGCAACCAAATGAACCCAACTTTTTGGGGTGTAAAAAGGCTATAAACAGTAACCACCACATATCTTGAAAATGTAAAATTCATGGTGGAGCCCCTTTAAAGGTAAATGTTTGTCCCTTTTCAACCTAAATCCCATTGTTCCCATCCCATGTGTGGAGATGTGTGGAGAAAAGTGACACTTCCTTTCACATTATCAGGTGTACATTTTGTATGCTCAAATTCAGGGCTAGGTAGAAGCCATTCGACTGGCCTGTGATCTACGATACCAGGCTCGAAACAGCGTTGAATACATTGTAGGCCTATTGGAGCATATGAATGTGAGTGAGGGGCCTATTCTTTACTTACTTCTTCACTCAACTTAAGCGATCAGTTCGCGGTTGTCGGTTGTGGTTGTCGAAAAAAGTATCAGAGTGGGTGGTTTAGGTGATGACGTAATGGTCACCTGATTAAGAGATCTCTATCGTTTGGTCGCTTGCTTGTGTAGGCCATGGACTACTTGTGCGCAAAGTGCAAGTTGACACTACTGAGTGCAGATCTTTTCTGCACACTTTTTTCCCCTCTATTATCACTTCTAACCCGGACCCTAAAAAGTGATGTGCATATATTTATTCATTTACTAAAACACATGTAGTATACATCCATAGGACATCTTTAAATTATGCCCATGCTTTCTTTAATTGTGTAGACATGAATTTTGCAGGCCTCTCTCTTTAAGCTGCCTGCCGAGAGATTGCTGAATTTTGACGGAGCTCTTGATCGATGTTGTTGCAGGGTTTGTTTTGGCGCGTAAGATGGTGGAGAGATCTCCGTTCCTCTATAAACAATGATCATGTAGCAGCAAGCACTACCTCCATGGTTACTAACTATTTTTATTGGACTGTGGGTGGGAGCTGTGCTTTATGTTGTGTATCCTCTTAACTTTATAGATAGTTTTGTTTTTGTTTTGCTTTGTGTTTATTGTTGCTGCTCTGTCGGACGTGGTCTCATCTACTGCACTGACCACTAGTGACCCAGGCTGTATAGAACTGGCCATGTGCACTGAAAGAATACATGAAGTCTCGGGCCCAAATAATACTTGGAGCAGACGAAATGTAGCGACATTGAGGAGTCAAACATCTGAGCCCTCGGGAGGGCTGTTGCAGCTTGAAAGAGTGATAAAAGAGGGACATTTCCAAAGTATTCCTGAGAAAACTTTCCTCAGAAGAAAAGGTCCTTAAAAGAAAATTCATTAACATGGTGAAACACAACTTGATGATAGAGCCGTCATTGGACTGATCCCATGCAGTGAACAGAGTTTGCCACAGCATAACTCTGTCTATAGCCTGGGTCGAGTATTATTGTATTTGGGCCGAGCCTTCCTGTTACCTGCTACTGAAATACTCCAACAGGTTGATCTCTGAGGGCAAAGATTAACATCAGGCAGTGAAACTTACTGTTAAATGTCTAAGCATCTTGTAAACTAAAACTTTTATTTCTTTTTTCTTTTTTCATTATTTGAATAAAGGTGATTGCTTTTGTAAAATGAAAACATAATTGCTTAAAACGTTTCTATTACTATGGAACGTTTGTTCAGTAATGGGTTTCCTGGTCCCTCCCCTTTTTAATAAATGGAAAATACATTTTCATGTTAGGAATTAGTATACCAATTTAATAGTCTTCTTTAAGTTCGACTTGTGTCTGTTCTTTTTTGTTAAATCACTTCCAGTTTCAGTTGTTAGAGCCCTCTCTACTGATGATATTAGTATAACAAGCTCAGAATGTATTTTCTGTTCACTAAAGCTCTAGACATGGAGTCCCTGGTTACTGAACAAACATAAGAATACAGAACAATTTAACATGAAACTTAACTCATTTAGCAAAGCTGTATATAGTAAATAACTTGCAGTCCCTTTACCCTACAGCACTTTCTGAAACGTATGCCTTAATGAACACAAGATGTCTGATAAAAAAAAAAAAAAAACCTCTCAAATAATGAGTGTGATGCTGTCTGAATAAGAGGGAGGGAAACTGGAATGATTTAAACTCAAGATTGTCTCAGCATTTATGCAGTTTTCTTTCCCCCAATTGGTTTCAGGTTGTGACAGCAGTGTATATACACAAGTTATTGTGCTAAATAATAATGCGGGGTGGACAACAATGTATTGCACATTTCCTAAAAATGCTTGCTGCGGCCTTGGTTCCTCAAGTTTTTTTGTTATGCTACTATACCAATAAAGTCTCAAAGAGAAACCTCGCTGTGATTCTTATTTGTTACCATTGTACACAATAGTTCAGTGTCACGGCCCCCCGCCGTGTTGGTGCTAGTGCTGGGGGTGGTATTATCCTGAGGCAGTTTCCTTCTTGGGGAGAGGAAGTAGGACAAGAAGGAACACATTGTGCTACAATACGAGTTCTCATCAAGACAGACATTATTAACTATTTGATCCCTGTATACTTTAGTTGTATAGTAAATTGTGGAAATGTAGATCAGTTATTTTTGCTAGTTAAGAGTGTTATTCTCATCGCCTAATACAAAAAATGTTCGTTGATACCTTTTTACACTGACGAAAACTAAGTAAAAACAGAAAATTACGACTAACACTATAATAGACTAGACACAAACTTGACTATGATGATAACTAAAACTAAGACTGAATATAATGAGATCGGCAAACAAAAACTAATAAAATGGACTAATGGACAAGAAATCCAGTAGACTCGAGTGATGAGTCGCTTTGTTTCTAAAGGACCTCTATATGATCTGCTATGCTGGCAATGAATCAATATTTCTGTGGCTTGTTATGTTTACAAAAACAAACAAACAAAAACAAACATGTTCCATTCATGAATGTATTCCTTACAATTATTTTATTCATCAAAAGGATGACAGACAATGCCAAAAATATTTTTAGATTAGATGCTGACCAAAGAAGTAAAGTGGAAAGTAAAGACTTGTTGGCTAAAAATAGTCGACAAGAACAACACTGCTAGTATGTGCTCAAATAGGCATATTTGTTTGTTGACTGGCTTGGTCTGTGTCTAAGTCAATACTGACATGTGTGACCCTTACCATTGTAGGGTTGTACCTGAACAGCTGCCTTGTTCCACATATTCTCCAGGACTAGCTATAATTCTCTGTTGCTCAGCTGTTTTGAGAGTGACTTTCAATTTCATATCTGTGTAAGTCAATTTCCTTTTGTGGAAAATATAATTGATTTATAGTCCTAATAACATCAAGTCAAGGTGAACTACAGCTGTAGCCTCCTACAATACATGCCAGGGACGCATGATCTGATCTGCAATATCTGCCTTAAAAATGAAATATCGCTATCAACCAATATTAAAATTATATTTAAGATTATTTGCTGTCCAATATTTTATGTTTTAATGTGAAGCTGAAATGCCTTTTCTGATAATGAAGGGCAGGCTGCAGATTCAATTCATTTTAAAAAAGAAGGAAAAAGCACAAATGCAATATTTACATTATAGTTTTGAAATAATAATATTAGTTCAAACTATGTAAATGATGGATGTACTTATGTGCATCAGTAGCCTATCCCTAAAAATTAGGTAGTGAGAATGCACTGTTTTGTTTAATCTGCACACAGAATCACAATGGGTAAATCCTGAGCATTGAGCTTTTTTACCTCGTTGATGATTTGATGATTTAAACTATTGTTATTTTTCCATGTCATGATTATGACCTGAATCCCCCAGGACCTGAATGGAAACAAGAACGCCAGGATTTTTTGGGTGTTCCCATTGGCTTGGCTGTTTTTTTTTTTTTTTTTTTTTTTTTTTCCCTTTTTTTTTCTTACTTTAACCTGTACTGCTAAGTTGTGCTAACCAACTGTACATCATTTAGTTGGGGACCACCTGGAATCCTCTCAAGGACCACAGGTGGGGACCGGACCACCGGTTGAAAACCACTGATCTAAATGAATGGCCAATGAAGGTCCCCTCCCTGTTGTAGGGCCACGGCCCCACTGGGGCCAGATGGTTCATTTGGCCCTGGCTCTATCTAGTGTCAGTGTACACTAGTAAAGGTATGCGGGTGAGGTTCTTCAAAGGAACCACAAGGGGGAGTGCCGGGAGTGGGCTTTGCATTGCTTCTCCTCTTCTGCGTGGATGCAGCAATCTATCAGTGGTGACAGACGGGCGGGGTGGGCCGTGGGAGCAGCGGCAGGCAGGCAGGCAGCACTGCACTGCACTGGGCGCACACACAACACAGCACAGCACAGCACAGAGGCAGAACACACTACACTACAGCACAGCGGCGCTACAGCAGCAGCACCACCACCACGTCTGTCTGTCTGAACGGATCAGGGAGAGACGAGGCGGGGGATTGCGAATAACAGACGAGACGACTGCTCGGGCTGGCTCTCCTCCTCCTAGGACTATTCAGCCCCGTTTTGTGTTAAAAATACTTGGGGAGGAAAAACTTGTCTACCTCACATCCATCGGGGCGGCAGAGCGTGACGCCTCCCGTTCCCTCCCGCCCGCCGCCGTCACTAAAAGGTTGGTGTTACTGTGGACGTATTTTGTGTCATTTTTTTTCTTGGTCACTCTGCCTGGAAGGCTATTGGGTTTCGTTACTTTGTTGTTGCCATGCCGTGCATGCACGCCGCCGCCGCTGCTGCAAGACCGAGAAGAGCTACTTTATAGTGTGGTTGAGCTGGCTGGACAGGAGCCATTCTGCTGTGTGTTTTTTGGATTCCCCCAGTGAGTGAACCTGCAGTACAACAAGAAGAAGGCAAGCCCTGGTTATTATTCCCGAACTGGTGAGATTAATTATTGGTTTAGCTGTACATGTTAGGCAATTTGTTTTTACGTTCAATTGAAGTGCCTGTGGCCACGTGATAGAATCGATCTTGTCATGTGTGTTCTTCTGCCTGTGCTGATTAATGTGTTTGTTTTAAGTGTGTGTGTGTGTGTGTGTGTGTGTGTGTGTGTGTGTGTGTGTGTGTGTGTGTGTGTGTGTGTGTGTGTGTGTGTGTGTGTGTGTGTGTGTGTGTGTGTGTGTGTGTGTGTGTGTGTTATTGTGAACAAGGGCTGCAGTGCAGAAGGCTATATGTTAACCAAAACGGTGTCTGCCTGCCTATTATTCCGACCTCATGTAATTCCGAAAAAGGTTAGGTTTAGGATTGGCTTGGGTTTACTATTGGGTTGGGTTTGGGGGTGATACATGGCTAGATTTAGGGGTAGGTTGGGGCTAGGGTCTGAGATAGTTCGGAATTATGAGCTGTCGGATTATTTGGAAGAGTGGAAGGTCGGAATTATGACATGGCAATATCTAGTCTCTCATCTTGCCTTTTGTATGGGTCCTCCTTGGATATTTGCTTGATAATAGCCTATTTTGTGGTGGTTTCTTTAAACTCTTTTGTTATGTTTCTGCAGTCTTCTTAAGGGGTCTTCTTAAATGAGAGAGCAGAGCCCCCTCCCTGCCCCCCAACCTCAGTTACCCCCTGAAAGACAAGACAGGCAGCCCCCTGCCCCGGCCCGGGCTGCCCCCACTCCGGTGGGGCATTCCTCGGGGCCACACTCAGCCCACGGTTCGTGAGGCACGCTGCTTGTTAATATGCTGTCAGACTTATTTTTTCTCCTCTGCATTGCATAATTTTTCGGCAGGAGGACTGTATTATCCCTCCCTAACCCAGACAGTGCCTACTCCTCCCATTATTACAGTAACAGTAGCCTCTCCACCATATTTAATGGAACCAGCAGAGAGAGAGATGCAGAGTAGAGAAAGATAAGTGGAAATGCAGCAAGCAGCAACACACATGTGGGATTGGATGCTCAATTCTTTCTCTGCTCCATGCTTGGGCGTGCAGCCATGGCGACATGTGTTTTGAATGAACCACTGGGGACAAAGAAAGCCACTCACACAATCTCTCACGGTATTTCAGTGGCTGGGAGACAATGAAGCACAGGTCGTGATCCTAGAAGACAGGGTTATATAGTGCTTTCTGTGTTAATAGTTGTCCCATTTGCAATTAGGGAATGATTAGTGCTAGAATTTATTATACTGTGTGCAGTGCATTATGTCATGGTATGGATATTCTTGCCAGTCAGTGGAATGGTGACGTGCTTACCATAAGGTCGACTCAAACACTACGACTTAAGGCCCTGATACACCTAGCAATGTTTTGATCAATATCAACAAGCAACGTCAATTATCAACGTTGACTTTTCACTTCTCTATCGAAAATGATCAACTCCTGGTTGTTCAGAAAAGTCAGATCATTAGCGCCCTCTACTGGACAACATTTCGGAATCCTCCAATCACAGCCCTCCTTGGTGCCACCTGATCCTTTCTCCTCCCACAGTCAGATGCCTCACTGGACAGAACATTTCATAACCTTTTCTTAGTCTGTTACGTGAACATTTGGTTCTTTTAGGACCTTTTTTCTGAGAGTGTACAAATGGAACCAAATGGACCCGCTAGGGTCCATTTGGTTCACATTTGTACACTCTCAGAAAAAAATGTAAAATGGGTGGAATTCCCTGCATGGAAAGGTGTTGCCTGTTGCCATGTGTCTCATCATGTTGCCCGTTCATGTTGACATTGTTAGTTGGTATTGATCAAAATATTGCTAGTGTATCAGGGCCTTTACCCAAATGCAAATCCTTTTTTATGTTATTCTTAAAAAAAAAAAACATAACCACAAGCTTTGTTTTATTTGTGTACTACAGTACATTTCAAATTCAAAAAGATTCAGAACTGAAAAACAAGTAGGCCCTACAGTGAGAATAGGGAATGTCAAATGACCGAATGCAATGACAGTTACTTGGTCCAGTTTCCCCATACAGCCCTGGGCAACTGCCAACCACCGACCTGCAGACTAGCAGCGACTGTGTGGCACACTTCTGGTTTTTCACAGAGCAACAAGTTGGCCGAGGGCTCCTCTGAGAATTCACTTTGTTCTGGCTGCATGCAGAGAGAGAGAGAGAGGGGCGACGGGTTGTGGGGGATTCGTTCACAATGGAATTCACTGTCTGGTTCTTCTGTCAGCTCAGCCATGCACAGAATTATAGAAATACGCTGTGCCGGATTAGTGAGAGGAACCGAAAAACCAAAAGAAACCTGGAGATTTCCAAGTTGTAACCCTGAACAGTGCCTGTGTCCGAGAAGAAGTCGATCTGAATTTATTGTTAATAGTTAATTCCAAAGAGCGTCTGACTCAAAAAAAATGGGGCCCCCGCCAAGTCGGATGATGTAGCGTTTGATCTTAAGCCACGCACTGTAACTGCCTCTGTCTGCCTTCTGAAATAAAAAACGCTCCTGCGTTTTTTCGTATATGGATGGATGGATGATTGATATAGACGGATTAGCAGGATGCTTTTGTCAAATTCCCATAGAGTTCCTAAAATAAAGTTGAAATGCTGCCATTAAACCTCAAGCATCTTGAGCTGCTTAACTTGCTCTCTGGACTGAAGTACTAAAGCAGTGATGTAGATATACTGCATCCTGCATCCGTCCAAATACACAATTTATAGATCAGGGACGCATTTGGACAGTAAGCTCTGCATCCTGAGGAGGCCCCACTACTGTAAGCAGCATGTATCTTTCTACACGAATATAAAGTAAACACATGCATAAAATGACAAAATATGACTCCTAACGTCTCTGAAGTGGGACTCATCAAATGTACCTGGGACTCCTCTAGAATACCCTCCCCTGCATGCCGGGAATCATTAGTTTGAAAACGCATTCACATCACTGCTAAAGTATACTAAATGAATAAAGCGAACTAAAAGAATATTCTGTAATGTTCAACTTTTAAAGGTAGTTAATTATTACCCTCTAACATCTTACTTGGCATTTGGCATCAACATGTTCATTAGCAAAACATGACAGTTTAGCAGTTTAACATTGAGCTTCAAATGATTCTACTTATACAGTATTTGTTAAATTCTTTCAGAAATCAGCCACTACTCTTTGCCCGGGGTACCATTTTAAGAACCATGTTTGGTCTCTCTCTCTGACTATGCTTCCAATCCTTTATTGAGCTGAACAGTTGTCGGACTTGGCTATTCTTTTTTGGAACTTTAATCTTAGACACAAGTGCCTCCACTTCTTTCAGATTCCAACTGGTGTGAAAATGGATGGCAGTCCAGGCTAGACTCAACAGATAAAGGCCTATCTAGTGAACAGATTTCGTCCAGAGTGTTTCTGGGTGACACTCTCACGCTCCTATCACAGCAGGGACAGCATGCAACGCACTGGCACCACGGTGATGTCACTCTTAATAGTCCTTTTATGCGAATAAACTACTCATACAGTCACGTAGATGCGTAACGTCTTCGCTCTGCTCTACCGACCATAAATCCATCGCGATGGTTGCTGTCACAGCGGCGGCAGGTTGAGGCTGTTTGCCTTGTGCTACGACACTAGTAGTCATCACAGTCATCAGGTGCTTGACAGGACCTTTTGAAGAGGACCCGGTCTCACACCTGGTTGGGAGTGTGTGAACTGTTATAGAGGGAGGGAGGGAGGGTTGGGGGGATTACTGTGTAGGAGAGTGGAGAATGACATGGAGATGTGTGATTGATTGCCCCCGCGCGCACACACGAGATGATATGACTCACTTCACAACATGATTATGACAGATAAATCAGTGTACTTTCGTTTGTGTTGTCCTCTGGTACAGAGAGAGAGATTCCTGGAGATTTGGTTTCAATTCAATTTGACATCGCAGTAGTTCTGCTGGGACAGGCCAGGACACACACACACACACACACACACACACACACACAGACTACACACTAAAAGCCCAAGCGTCGGTTACATAATGCCCAGAGTGTGTCTGTCAGTGTGTGTCATGGTTCTTGGAACAGATAAAATAGAAAACCACTTTGGACCGTTGCACGCGCCTCATTTACATTTGTCATGTTCTCTCTCTTGTTTGTCACTCTCACTAGTACTTTGGCCCGGACTTCTCCTCCACTCCAACCAGCTCTAGAATCTATTCTGGGGGTGTCGTGACTGTAGTCTGGCTCGCCCCGGAAGCTTAGTAGTGTGCACGCGTGTGTGTGTATATATATTCGTTAAGCGCGACAACGAGGGAGCCCCTTATAGACTGTGTGTTCTCACGCCTCTCGCTAAAAGCACCTGCTCACGACTAGGCCCCGCGCTGCCTTCCAGCCAAGGCTTGTCAGTGCGACGGCCCCGGCTGCTATTTAAGGCAAGAAGAAAGAGAATTTGATATGAGCGATTTTGCTGCCTGGCGACAGCTCCTCTTCGGTGGTGGTGGTGGAGGCGGGCGGCGGGGTGTACCCTGTGTATGAGCGCTGCGTGTTAAATGTCAAGGGGATTCTCTCTGACAGATAAATCAATGACAGGCCCATCCGCTCATACCCGAAAACACCACCACCGCCATCACCATCACTGACCCATCAGGGTCAGGGACAAGGGGAGGGGGATGGGGCCTTGGGGGTCCTTCACAGACAGAGGTGGGCTATTTGTCAGCGAAACACGCACATATTCGGAAGGGAGTTTTTTCAAAGTCCCAGCTCTATTTTTTTTGCAGGCTTTTTCCTTCACAGACAGTGTAGCCGTTCTTCGATGATTAACGATGTCATTTTGCGTCCTAAGAGAAACCGGAAGTAATATTAGGGAAGGCTATCTGTAAAAAGCACTCTTGGCATGACAGGAGTTCAGTGTCTCATCTCTCCTCGAGTGTCATTAGAGTCCCAACGTAGGAGAGGTGCGCGGAGGGTCGCGTTGCCATTAGCAGTGGAGGGTCAGATTACCGTCTTGGATATCCTGTTGAGGTCATATAGGTTACCACCGCGGCAATCTGTGTTGATGCTTTGTTGTGGTTTGTGGTTGAGGAGGTGGGGGGGAAGGCGGTGCCCCAGGGCCGTTCCCTGTGTCTGGTGGTGGTGGTGGGTCGGGTCATAGCGTGACTTACAGGCCGTCTGCATTCATTGTGGCTGTGGCAGGTTTGTGGTCTGGGAGCAATTAGTTGAGTAACAGAAGGTGGGATTGCGAGACTTGAGAGGTTAACCTGTGCCGTTGTTGAGTCACATCATGGAATGGCGGCTGTGTCGAGAGCAGTCTGGCATGTGTGTGTGTGTGTTCACGTTCATGTCTCACTGTCAGAATTTGCGCTCAAGGGCTTCTGCCTTGTTAAAGGGACATTTCACCCCCTTTGCAACTTATTTTAATAATGTTAAAGGGGAATTCCACCAATTTTTAAAATTTTCTTGAGGATACAAATGTGAACCAAATGGACCCTAGCATGAGTTAATCCCATTACATGAGTTAATATTTTTTTAATCGTGTTATTGTTTCTGTAATTAATTAATCTCCAATTAATCAGTTAAGGTCTCAACCCTAGTTTTTATGTGTGATTTCTTTTTTTCTTTTTAGATATTTTAGTTATGAAGGGATGTTGATGAGAGAGATCATGAACATCCCTTCCTGGATGTCTTCCTTCCTTTGTTTGTTTAACCGAAACATTTCTTGTCTCTCTTCCATCTCCTGCAGTTGATGCTACGAGTCCACTTGGTTCTGTAAAGTCTGGAGATGAGGATCCCTCCACTAGCGCTCGGTTGCTGAAGGAACATTCCCAGGTTTCCGAGGAGGTTGGAGGTAACGATCGTCGGGAGCCATCATGGTGGACCGGGAGGGCCTGCTGCCCCCGGCCATCGCCCCCGGCCAGATCTACATCGAGGTGGAGTACGACTACGAGTACAAGGCCAAGGACAAGATGGTGACCATCCGCCAGGGGGAGTGCTACCTGCTGGTGCGGAAGACCAACGAGGACTGGTGGCAGGTGCGTAAGGAGGAGGGCACCAAGGCCTTCTACGTGCCGGCGCAGTACGTCAAGGAGGTGCGGCGGGCGCTGCTGCCGCCTCCCCCGGCGGCGCCGCCACAGAAGCCCACGCCGCGGGCCAAGCCCACGGTGCTGGAGATCTGCCGGGCGTCGGACGAGAACCTCAACCGGCCGCCGCAGCAGGAGATGTCCAGCTTCGGCCCGCGGCCGCCGCCGCCCTCGTCGGCCACGCCGTCGCCCTCGTCGGACCGCGTCACGCCGCCCGCCCTGGCCAACCGCGACGCCAACCAGAACGTGGGCGGCGTCATCGGCGGCGGCTGCTCCAGTCCGCAGCACTGCAAGGTGGTGGCGGAGCTGGTGCTCCTGCACAACAACAACAACCACCACCACCTCCTCCACCACCACAACAACTCCACGCTGCCGCGCATGCGGGCCGACTCGCCTCCTCCGACTTCTAAACCCGCCGTGAGCGGCGATCATCACAGCAGCAACGGCAGCAGCGGCCGGAGTCCGGACAGCGACAAGACCCCTTCGTCGTCGGGCGACCTGACGGGGGAGGGGTCGGACAAGCTCCGGAACGACTCGGAGTCCGGGGACGACCTCAGCAGCAGCTCCACGGAACACATGCAGGTAGGATGGACAAAAACAATACTTTTAGATGGGAGCTTTTTTAGGTTTTAAGCAAAGGGATTTAGGGGGGGGCAGTATAGAGCCCTGGGGGTTAAGCATATATGGTTTTAAGTGGTTAAATCATCCTCATTGTTTGCCACTCGAAATGAATTGGGCTTTGCTCAGTCGTCATCTTAAAAGCCCGGGATCGGTGGTCTTTTCTATAGTTTAGCAAACCGACGGAAAAGAGCAGAAGATTAACCCTCCCTCCTCCCATAAAGACAATGGAATTCCAATGATCTAATCATATGCACCAAATGTGCGGAGGGCAGCACAAAAGTTGTAGGAGGAAAAAGTGTGTTTCAAACAAGCCCGGGGGTGTTTTAAACCTACGTTCTGTCTAATGGCCTGCAGGAGGGCGATTTAGTGTAATCGATTTAGTATATCACATTGAAGTGAATGGGCAGATTTAGCTACTTCTCACTTCGTTTCATTTTGTCAAGTTTTCTTTTTACTTCTGCTTCAGTAGAACATGGTGTCCATAATGATTGGGGCAATATCGGATTCGGTAAGAGTATAAAATAGCTCAAAACTGCATCCTGGTGGTGTTCTAACAGGTCAATGTGAAGTTTCACAGTAATCACACATTTTTTTATGATTTTAAGGCATTTTTGATCAAAGACAATCCTGATCTTCTTAGCCAATCAGGATGAAGAAATCGTCAGTCCGTGGTGATGGTGCTATAGCAGGTCTAACGTGAAACATTTGCGGCAGAGGTTCTGCTTTGGCTTCCACAGAGTGTGAGAGCGTGTGTTTTTTGCAGGTTCACACCTATTGGTCCAACGGTGCTTAAGATTAGCCGTACACACATGGGCAGACAGGGAGGCATCGTCTTGACCACGCCTTCGGCCTAGCAGAGGCGATAAAATAGGAGAAAAAGTAGGTTATGCTTTTAGGGTGTGGCTGTGGCTATATCCTTGTATATTCCTTCGATTTAGAACTGCAGAACTGCTGTTCACACTTCCTCAGGTCCTCGTCTTTTACACTAGGACCACGTATACGCTTTACCAGTGCCCTGATTCTGAAGCGAGACTTCTTCTTATACAGTAAGTGGATGCTGTTGGTACACTACAGAGGAGCCCAGTTCCGATTGGGAACAACAACATTCACAGGGCTAATAATTACTTTTGTATATGGAAATAATTATACCGCAATCTGTCAACTTCCCTCGACGGGTTAGGTGGAGTGAATTTAACCTGAAGTTCCTCCATCCATTCATCTATCCATTCTGACATCTCTAACGGAGAGTCTGCTCACTCCTATCTGCAGTTGTGGAGAGAGGGAGACCTAGAAACTGTGAATAAGGGAGATTGAATGGAAGGCTGCTGTGGAAGGTGAACACAGCAGTATTTTTTGTTTGTTTTTTGGTGGGGTGTTTTTTTTTTTTTCCAGCCTGTTGCAAGGCTCCACGTACAGCCCCAGTTCTTTGTTTTCCCCTGGCCAGGGAGGTCTCCTCCACCACTGAGTTTAACAAAGAGAGAGAGAGAGAGAGAAGGGGTGGTGGGGGGTGGCTTGAATAGAAACTAGGTCATATCTGTCGAGGATCAGTCTGAACGAAAGCCCCCAGTCACCCCACCGTGTGTGTGTGGGTGGGTGTGTGTGTGTGTGTGTGTGTGTGTGTGTGTGTGTGTGTGTGTGTGTGTGTGTGTGTGTGTGTGTGTGTGTGTGTGTGTGTGTGTGTGTGTGTGTGTGTGTGTGTGTGTGTGTGTGTGTGTGTGTGTGTGTGTGTGTGTACACACATACTGTATGTGCCAATGTGCAGTGCACCATGTGGTGTAAAGTAAAGGGAAGTGAGAATGGTCGCCCTGCTCTTGACATGGTTTATTGTGCGGTTTATTTTAGAGGACCACTTGAACCCTGCGCACCGTCGTTCATACCACAAATAGTGAAAAATAGAACCATCTGTTAAAGTTAAAGCTATTTCAGAAAACGTTCTTTCTGCCTATAATGACATGTCCCCAAAAGAAGAAGAATGCTTCAGGTTGGAAGAAGTAGTAGTTAAAAACTTGGCTGCAGCCTCTCTGCGGGTTGCCATTGAAAACGTCTCCAGAGAAAGGGGGGAAAAATGACCCCATTGGTCGGTTCTGCTCTGCTGCCCATCCACGTTCAACAAGCCTTTTTTTTGCGTGGGGGGAATTAATTTCACGCCTGTCAATTTGCACGGGCCAAAGTACACACGTTTTGTATTGGGGGTGGGGGGGTCTGAGACATTTGCATGGGTGAGTTTTGGGAGTGAGTATGATGAGCTGCGCTAGTCAGAGACCAGGGGGAGTCCAGAGAGGCAGGTGGAACCACTACTACTCTTCCACAGTCATGTCTTGTTCTGAGGTCATACGATAAGAAGCCAACCTGGCATCCATATTTGTGGCATTTCATTATGGGTGAAAACATCTTAAACAGATTTTGAAAACGAATCAAAAAGAAACGTCAGATCTACCTCTTTTATAGATGTTTAAAGCTCTTATTTTATTCTGATAGGGGGTCTCCCCATCTGTCTACTGTACTGTAGCTTGCTCTTTAATCGACGGAAAACATATTTTCAGGTGGGTTGCCAGTTTTAGGCGCCATTCCTGTTATCTGGCTCCCTGGAGAGAGTACCCATTTATCAGCTTCAATTTTACACAGTGTTCCAGTTCCACTTCTGTCTGCTTGTTTCTTTGAGAGCACAGAATGGACGGTTGAAGAAAACCAGTAGGAGGAGGAAGCCTTCCCCCTTTGAGTCATCACTTCCAATTACATTTGTCCTATCTCTTGATAGAATAAAATAGGGTATCTTGGCCTGAACTACAACATATGGAACTATCTATTGAAACGGTTTATACACATTCTTTTTGTCTTTATCTTTATTTTTGTCTTTTGTTTTTTGAGAGACGGAGAGATGCAATGAAGCATGAACTAGATCTGCACTGCAGTAGAGTGCCAACTTGCGTATTGCGCACAAGTAGGCCATGGCCTACAACTTTTGCATGAGCTTCAACTTTGCGAGCGACCAGAGAGCCAATATCTCGGCACCTCCGGGAGATAATACTCATGACAATGCTTATGAAGAATCTCTTAATTACGTCACCATTTACGTCATCACGTAAACCAGCCAATCGGAGTGCTTTGAGGGACGGTCGACGGCTGTGGCGCGAACCGATCGCTCTGCTCACCCAAGTGATTATCCTTTCCTACTTCCCTGCCTGGCCTGTTGCCAGGCGAGAGATTGGAACCTGCGCTAAAGCTACTCCCCCGCGTCCACTCCTTCCTGCCCTTGCGGGGGCTGCGAGAAAAGTGTGTGTGTGCGCGTGTGTGGCAGGTGCGTGCCCGAGACACGCATAGCCAGGACAAAGCCAGACGCGCACACACACCATGCTATCACACTCTGGCAAATCAATGCAATGGCACTTTTTGTGACACCATTTCATTAATTTGGAGCACTGCTGTGACCCACTGCTCTCTCATCCTACTAGTTCACCACCACTACTTTTTTAAATGGAAAGAGCTCTGTCTGTGGGTGATTGGACTGATGGACAAACCTGTGTGTGTGTGTGTGTGTGTGTCTGTGTGTCTGTGTGTGTGTGTGTGTGTGTGTGTGTGTGTGCAGGGGACTTCTCAGTGACGGTCCTTTTGCTGCAGTGCCAGCTGGTTGCCTGTAATTGATTTGATTTCACCACTGATTGATGGTTAACGCCCCCCCCCTCCTCCTCCTTGACTTGTCCTGCCATTCTTTTCTGTGTAATTAGCTTATCTCTGGAGCCTTGGCAACAGCAGCAGGTGACAGTTCACTTTCCTTCTTCTTCGCCTCGTCCTGACGGCGTGCAGGAGGGACCCACCAGGTTTACACGGCACAGGCATGCATCTTGACGCGTTTGGATTCTATCTGTTAATTTGGGGCATTTTATCAGAGACTTTTACTGTGTGTTTATGTGTGTGTGTATATGTAAAAAACCTGAATTCAAATCATGTAGCTTTTGGTCTTTGTGGCTCAGGGGTAGAGTGGCGGCTGCAAGGTTGCCAGTTTGAAACCTGGCACTCCCCCAGAGTTAGTGTGGAGCTGTCCGTGAGCAAGACACTTAGATTTTCGTCGCTGCTAAACCCCTTATCCCTTAACCCCTTTGCCTTTTTAAACTATTTTAAAACACACGGCCAGTATAAAATGGCCAGTATACAAGCTCACAATGTGTTCATAGATTGGCGTATTGAACTATTCCAAAAAGTAAAGAAGTTAGGGAAAAAGTTAGGGGCAAGGGGTTTAGTGTGTGACGAAAATGGAGCCCTTGAACCCTAATTGCTCCCTCCTGATGCGCTGGCCAGTACCTAGCATGGTTTCTACTGCCATTTGGGCGCGTGAATGAGACGCCAATTTCTGTAAAACACTGTGGATAAAGACGCTATATGAATGCACCGTCTACCACTGTCTTCTTCACACAGTAATGTCTCCTTTTCAGTTTTCTCACATAACCTTTTCAGCGCTTTAACGCAACGATTGTGTGTGTGAGAAGAACTAGCCAGATTGTTGTTGTTGTTTTTCTCTCTCTCTCTCTCTCTCTCTCTCTCTCTCTCTCTCCGTGGTGGTGAGTCACAGACTAGCGCAGCTGAGTTGGCCCCGGGATCTGTGTGTGTGTGCGTGTGCGTGTGTGGTTGCATTGCGGTGGCCTGGCCTGCTCTCGGCTCAGCTCTCCCATTATACTGTATATGATCATAACCGTGACCTCCAGAAGCCCTTCACGCCACGGCGGTGGTGTTGGACTCACTGCCTTTCATACCGGCAGACAACAACAACGCCTCAGAACGTTGGCGTGAAACAAACCACCACCACCCCCTGCCTGCTGGCCAGGGGCGGATCTAGGCATGGGCATGGGGGGGCAATGCCCTCCTAAATGCCCAGACTGCCCCACCAAACATGATGGCATGCAAAACAACCCAAGATAAGCTTATATTTACAATGATTTGAAACACTACTACTACTACTAACTAACTACAGCTGTGTCACCACTAAACCAACAGCATTTCATCATTGAAAACAGAAAACTCTCTGAGTCAGACCTTTAGCTTTATGCATGCTGCGTGTCTGTTGCAACTTCAACAACAACTGATGTTATTATTGATGCTTTACTTGCCTAATAAAAGTAACTGAACTGTAACTGAAAATGGTATGGGCGCGGCTTCATACCATTGGTATGAAGCCGCCTCCATACCATTTTCTCCTGCCCCACCCCAATTGGGAAATGTTACATCCGCCCTGCTTCCCTCCCCCGCAAACGGGTCCATTTTAGTCACCCGATAAAATAATCTCAACATGTGAGCCGTGTGTGTGTGTGTGTGTGTGTGTGTGTGTGCGTGTGCGTGTGCGTGTGTGCGGTGTGTGCAGGCAGCGGTCGGTCCGTCACCGTACCTTATGTAGCTGGTATGTCACTGAGATTAGGAGGGAGCTATATCAGTCAGCGCCTAAAATAAACTAACTGTGTGTTATTTCTGTTGCATGTCTTGTCCTGTACTACTAGCAGCCCGTAGCGCTTTTTCTGCTTTGAAGACGGCGCCCTACAGTTGGCTCTGACATAACCGGATCGTAAATGCATCCGGACTAATTTGATGTAGAGAGAGAGAGGGAGAGGGAGTATAGAGGGAACAGCTGAGCTTGTCCGAAGTCTACATTCCTCTGGGCTGATTTAGCCCCACTGTAAGGTCTTTGGGGCTTATCTTCTGTTTGCTGGTGGTGTGTGTGGTGCGTGTGCGTGTGTGTGTGTGTGCGCGTGTGCGCGTGTGAAGGTCTCAAACTTATTTTGAGTTTGGGACAAAATGAGAGACCCCTTTTGCCTGCGGCGACAGAGATGCCACTGTTGCTGAGGCAGAATAGAAATCCATGGCCGACAGACCAGGCGTCACAATTTTACATGTTTTTGTGACCGGAACAATATATGCTTTTTGATCAAATGAGATACGTATTAACAGTTGGGGAAATTTACAGTACAATTCGAGCACAACTCAATACAAGACTGATAACTTGTTTACATTGGCAGCCACCTTGTGCTGATGCTGTGAAAGCCAGGCATGGTTTCTACATTCAGATTAAACGGCCATGGAAGTTTTTATGCAAAACATTGTGGTTTGTGACATCACTATTAAACTTGGTCGAAAACCACTATAACCGAACACTTCATCTGTTGAGCATCCGCTGCTAAGTGTCATTAAATTTCATCCATTGTTTGCCATGCCGTTGGGTCGTGAGTGACTTGGGCATGTGGGCATGCGCTGCTCTCTCTCTCTTGCTCGCGGCTAAGATGTATGTTTACAGACTTGTGCAACGGAGCAAAGGTTGCACTTTGCGGACGAGTGCCGCAGGCTTGGCAGCTTATGGAAAAATAGCGTTCGTCTTTGTGATCGTTTTGGTTTTGAGGCCTGGGCGGAGGTTTGTTGGTAATTGTACTTTACAAAGATATTGTGTGTCTTTCCAAAGTATTTGGACTATTCGCTTTTTATTTGCACCTTCAGTTTGAATGTACACATGACAGTATAGTAAAGTACTTTTCATAGAAAGCAGGGGCGCATGTAACATGTCCCATTTGAGGGGGCAAGAGAACATGTTGGAGGGGCAAGAGAAAATGATATAGGGGCGGCTTCATCGCCCGTGGCGCGAAGCGACACGGGCGATGAAGCTGCACCCATACCATTTTCAGTTACAGGACTTTTATTAGTCAAAAGCATCAATAATAACATCAGTTGTTGAAGTTGCAACAGACACACAGCATATATAAAGCTAAAGGTCTGACTCAGAGAGTTTTCTGTTTTCAATGATGAATTGTTTTAGTGGTGACACAGCTGTAGTTAGTTAGTAGCAGTAGTAGTGTTTCAAATCATTTTAAATATAAGCACTTTAATTTGAAATATCTTGGGCTGTTTTGCATGGCATCGTGTTTGGGGGGGCAGACTGGGTATTTATTATTGCCCCCCCATGCCCATGCCTAGATCCGCCCCTGATAGAAAGCATGGCTTCTTTCTTAGGTCTCCCGAGTCCCTGTACCAAAAACGACTTCTTCCTTCCTAGACACCAAATAAAAGCGACATAGCAAACACTACAACAAGCTACTAATTACACATTCTTAAATAGATTCCTTCACAGCCGAGGCTAAAATGTCAACCGGGGCCGCGCAGTCAGTTTGCATTTTTCTTTTACAAGACTCAATTACCCAAATTTAATTGCAGCTCTGCTTTGAAGTAAGAGTACACTTATGCGTTATTACATAATGGGTGCTCGTAAATACCAAGCGGATCTGGACTGCAAAAAAAAAAATGTTCCTGTTAAGTAAAGCGCAGCCTGTCCTCCAGTCTGCGGACGGGTGCCCCGTAATCTGGAACCGCGCCGAGAGTCTTAGACGTTAAAAAATGAGGCCCCTGCGTGTTTTCCACGGCATACTTGTCATTCCTGCCTGCAGTTCGCACATGCGCGCGGCACACACACAATACACACACATACACACACTTGCAGTTCGGACCAGGCCATGAGTCAGCCGGCCGGCTAATTCAATGGACTTAAATATGAAGCAGTGCATGGAGCCAGCCATAATTTAATACATTACTGGACCGAGCAAAATACTGTAGAGAACTTCTGAGGACTTCTTTTCCCCCCTGACTCTGTTCCTATATGAGTGTCTGTCTGAGGTTGTCTGCTTCTCCCTGCAGCCTCCTACAGCAGGGGTTTTCAACCTTTTTCATACCAGGGCCCACCATTTATTCAGCATTTGAGCCACGGGCCACCATTTGATGACATTTTAGCCCCAAAGACCTAAAACTAAAGAATTATTTTGGTTTTGTTCACAATTCCAGGCTGGATTTTGCAAACAAAACAGTGGACTTCTTAATGAAATAGTGCTAATTCAGATGAATATTTTAACTCTTGAGAGTGGGAAAATGAAACCAAGGGACCCGCAAGGGTCCATTTGGTTAGTATTGAGTATAGTGGATATGTGGCCTTGTGGTTAGGGTGTCTGCCTTGAAAGAGGGTCCCAAATGACCCAACAACGCCTCCCTGCTTGGCACTGAGCATCAACGGTTGAATTGGGGCTGAAGTCCTTGCGATACTAGCGCCATGTCCGGGGGGGGGGGGGGGGGGGGGGGGGGGGGGGTGTACATCCACCTGCCTCATATTTTAATTGTTGCATCTAAGTCTCGGATGCTGCAATGTAAATTGTTGAAGAGATTGAGGGTTGTTTTGGTTAGTTAGGCATTCATCAGTGTCTGACACAGTGAAGAGAAATGAATCAAACAAGCAGAGATGTCTGCGATTTGTAAAGTGAATGACATGCCCCCCCCCCCCCCCCCCCCCACACACACACACACCTTTTTTGGCACATTTTGGTGACCCCTTCAGCGCGCAGAATGCCTAGCGACGGCACCGTCAGTATTTACAGTCCTTGTCGTCCTCATTTGGTTTGTGCTGAAACCGCCTCTACTCTGCAGAATTGACGTCTTCTAACCTGTAGTGACCTTCCTTGCCCCTCCCCCCACATACCTTCCCTCTTCTTTCGCTGTTCTGATCCTTGGGGATTAATAGAACCATGCCCCCCCCCCCCCCCCCCCCCCCCCCCCCCCAGGGGGTGGTGTGCCTTCAAGACGACCGCAAGAGGCGGAGTTCTTGGGTTTTGGAAGAAGAGAGGGGGTGGGGGGGTCTCTCGTGCCTGTTGTGTAATGCCCAGGATTTGGCCCTAATCCATCCTGAAAGAGGAGGGTGGTGGTGGTTGTTGTTGTTTTGTTTGTGGAGGGAAGAGAATGGTTGCTAAGTGCCTGTCTGATCATCTCGTCTCTCTCTGTCTCTCTGCAAATGAGAATTGAGTGGTTGACAGCCAGCAGAATGACTAATGATTTAACGCTACTCTTTGCTGTCTCTATATCGGTTGACGTGTCCTATCTCTCTCTCTCTGTCTCTCTGTCTCTCTCTTGGTATTTATCCCTGCCGTGTCATCATGACGGCGTTGCGCATCAACCTTTTTTCACTTGCTCTCTCTCTCTCTCGCGCGCGCATTATCTCTCTTCCCTTGATCGCTGGCTGTCGTTTATTTGTTCGCTCGCTCCCCCTCCTGTCATCCCCACTCTGTCTCTCTCCAGCTCAGCCAGCTCAATCTGGAACTTGGCTGACTCTGACGTTGTTCAGTCGCTGGACTGACTGACTGACTGACTGTTGGGACGGCATGTACCCGGAGGAGAAGGTGAGAACGCGCAAAGGAGCAGGGGCGGATGTAACATGTCCCATTTGGAGGGGCAAGAGAACATGTTGTAGTAGCAAAAGAAGGTTGAAAATGGTATAGGTGCGACTTCATCGCCCGTGGCGCGAAGCGACACGGGCGATGAAGTCGCACCTATACCATTTTCAGTTACAGGACTTTTATTACGCGATTAACATCAGTTGTTGTTGAGGTTGCAACAGACACGCATAAAGCTAAAGCTCTGACTCAGAGAGTTTTCTCTTTTCAATGATGAAATGCTGTTGGTTTAGTGGTGACACAGCTGTAGTTAGTTAGTAGCAGTAGTAGTGTTTCACATCATTTTTAAATATAAGTACTTTAATTACTTGGGTATCTTGGGTTGTTTTGGATGCCATCATGTTTGGTGGGGCAGTCAGGGCATTTAGGGGGCATTGCCCACCCCCATGCCCATGCCTTGATCCACCCCTGCAAAGGAGGTCTACTCTGGCTGGTTGGTTGGTTGGTTATGGGGGCAAGCCCTTCTTCGTCTGTGCTTGCTTTTCCCACTCCCCTCAGCCTCCCTCCTCCTCCTCCTCTTCTTCTGCATACCTGAATGAGCCAGCTGGGTCTCGTTAATGGCAGGCGCCCCGCGATCCCGCTGCCTTCTGTTGTTATGGTTGTTGCACTTACGTATATACTCTCTCCTGGCTAACGGGAACGGCTCTTAATGTGTTGTTTATTTTTTGCGCGTCTGCCGCCTCCGCGGCTGCTGCTGCTGCTGCCAGGTGAAATGTGACATATGTGAGTCAGAGAAACATTGTTTCACAGAACAAAATAATGTTGTGGGAATGCTAGTGTATTCTCCTGACCTTGTCTTGATTGATTGAACGTTTAAGGCTGAAGAGAGAAGTCCCTCTTGGGGACTTGTGCAGGAGAATTCCACCCCAGAAAGATTTCTAACTTTACAACGTATTTTCAGTTGATTTATTTCCCCCAAAAAAGTGGAGCAGTTGTTATTTTGTGAAAAAAAAAACTCCTTTATTGGCCCTACCCCGCCATAAGCTTGTTATGTCTCTCCACCATGTCAACAGCGTGTTGGACATGGGTGAAGCTTGTGGTGTTGGTACTGGACCGCTTTCATTTTGGAAATACATCACCTGCAAGTAAAGGTAAGAAAGCCTACCGGGGTGGAATTATCCTTTTCATTCTGCAAAACAAACACTGCATTTCATTCTTATAAGTTTTTTCCAGACTGATTTCAGCCAACTGCTGAATATAACACGGCTTATACTTATGGTAACTTATCTTTTTCCAGCATTAACATTTTTCATACCCAACTCGACGGGGGGGGAACTTGTCGCAATGCCCAACACTAGCTAATGCTGTGCTAAAGGTCAAGACTCGTGCGGCGCAAAGTGCGGTTTTACACTTGTTACGTGTTTTGAGACCTGCCAAGTACATTTCATTTAGTAAGTGGCCTCCATGTTGATGCACATGGAGGTGGCGGTGAGGTCCAATGCCCAGGGCACTGGGGAGTCTTCCAGGCACAGGTTACGTAACACGTGTAGGGGCTGTTTTTGTACCGGACGGAGGACAGTCTTTTTCAACAGCTGGTAGACATTCCCCCACTCCCCACAGCCCAGTGGTCAGGGGGCCATATCAGTGGTGGATGTAACATTTCCCAATTGGGGGGGGCAGGAGAAAATGGTATGGGGGCGATGAAGTACCATTTTTGGTTACAGGACTTTTATTGGGCAAGTAAAGCATCAATAATAACATCAGTTGTTGTTGAAGTTGCAACAGACACACAGCATAAAGCTAAACGTCTGACTCAGAGAGTTTTCTGTTTTCAATGATGAAATGCTGTTGGTTTAGTGGTGAGATGTAGTTAGTTCGTAGCAGTAGTAGTGTTTCAAATCATTTTAAGCATAAGCACGTTAATTTAACACAAGAATGACTAGGGTAGCAGTTATACCTTAAAAGACGGGGCATTCTCGGTCAAATTTGACCGTCCTCACCCTCTTCCCCCTCCTCCCCCGCTACTCCTCACAGAAGGATTTTTCGCACCAGTCTAATGGGTAATTTACATTTCAATTGTTGTCGCGTCGGGTGCGGCCTCTCTCTCTCTGTCTCTCTTTCAGCACTAAACTATTAAGCTAACTAAACTTCGTCTTTGTAACTTTTCCACATTTTCAACTGTTTTTATTAGACCCGCAAAAGGTTTTTAGTCCATTTAGTCATTTCATTTATCACGTGCAGCTGCGATGCGGCAACGCGGCCTAAGCACGCAGCAGACACATGCATGAGTAGCCTATTCTCAAACGATTAGGCTATAGATCTTATTTTCAAACCTCGGTCAATTCTCAATCATTTCTTACCATTCAACATGTTATGTTGAAAAAAATGTTCCTTGTTTTTTTTGCTGTATGTGGCGTGCATTTATCCCAAGTCTGCGAAATGTTATAAAGTAAATGGCAAAAAAGTCGGGCATTTGCGGCAAAAAATATATGTTTTTTGATCATTCATTTCTCGGTCAATTCTGGACCATTTTTTACATTTCAAAGTGCAGCGTGATGGGAAAAGCCTTCTCTCTCAGATGCTGTATAGTATATGTGGGTAGGTGTTCTCTACGATGCGGGATCGAGCAAAATGTAAGGGTCGGGATTTCGGTGGAAACGTCCCTTCTTTCTTGCTTCTTGCTTTTTTGCGTATTTGCAGAGCCGGCTAAAAGGCTGTGCACAGGGGGGGGAATGCCCCCTAAACGCCCCAAATACGTTGTATAACGCATAAGGTTTTCGCCCCCAATTGTGAAACTTTATATCGGGCCTGACAAAAGCCGCCAGAGAGAGAGAGAGAGAGAGATGCTTCTTCGTGTGGGGAAACCGCACTCATACCATTCTCTCCTGTCCCCCCAATTGGGAAATGTTGCTGCATTCACACACTCACGCTTAGCTTGTACTAATCTAACCAATAATGACTGAGCAACAACAGACATAATCATTTGGCATGTTGGAGTCAGTCTCTCTCTCTCTCTCTCTCTCTCTCTCTCTCTCTCTCTCTCACTCTCTCTCTCTCTCATCTCTCTCTCCTCTCTATCTCTCTCTCTCTCATCTCTCTCCTCTCTCTCTCTCTCAGTCTCTCTCTCTCTCTCTCTCTCCTCTCTCTCTCTCTCTCTCTCAGCAACTCACAACAAGACACACAAGAAGATGAAGCATCTCTGGCGGCTTTAAGGCCCCGATATAAAGCTTTCATCAATTGGGGGGGAGCTATGAGCACAACGAAAACCTTATGCGTTATACAACGTATTTGGGCGTTTAGGGGGGCATCCCCCCCCCCTGTGCACAGCCTTTTAGCCGGCTCTGCAAATACGCAAAAAAGCAAGAAGCAAGAAAGAAGGGACGTTTCCACCGAAATCCCACTTACATTTTGCTCGATCCCGCATCGTAGAGAACACCTACCCACATATACTATACAGCATCTGAGAGAGAAGGCTTTTCCCATCACGCTGCACTTTGAAATGTAAAAAATGGTCCAGAATTGACCGAGAAATGAATGATCAAAAAACATATATTTTTTGCCGCAAATGCCCGACTTTTTTGCCATTTATTTAATAACATTTCGCAGACTTGGGATAAATGCACGCCACATACAGCAAAAAAAAAACAAGGAACATTTTTTTCAACATAACATGTTGAATGGTAAGAAATGATTGAGAATTGACCGAGGTATTATTGTTTGAAAATAAGATCTATAGCCTAATCGTTTGAGAATAGGCTACTCATGCATGTGTCTGCTGCGTGCTTAGGCCGCGTTGCCGCATCGCAGCTGCACGTGATAAAATGAAATGACTAAATGGACTAAAAACCTTTTGCGGGTCTAATAAAAACAGTTGAAAATGTGGAAAAGTTACAAAGACGAAGTTTAGTTAGCTTAGTTTAGTGCTGAAAGAGAGACAGAGAGAGAGAGGCCGCACCCGACGCGACAACAATTGAAATGTAAATTACCCATTAGACTGGTGCGAAAATCCTTCTGTGAGGAGTAGCGGGGAGGGGAGGGGGAAGAGGGTGAGGACGGTCAAATTTGACCGAGAATGCCCGTCTTTGTAGGAAGTTCCGCATCAAAATTCATATTTAGAAATTATTACAAACGAAAAGAAAAACATAGATGACTTGAATTGCATATTTAGGAAAAGTCATGCAAGGGGGACCTTTTCAGACCATCACAGGCAGAGAAAATCCACTTCAAAATCTCAAAAACGATCAAAAATGACCTCTCAGGCATTCTAGTGTTAAAATATCTTGGGTTGTTTTGCCTGGTGTGGCAAACTGGGCATTTAAGGGCGTATTGCCCCCCCATGCCCATGCCTCGATCCGCCCCTGGGCCATACCCCGATCCGGATGAGTGAACAGGTCAAGCTATGCTTCTTCTAACTCTCAAACCGCTGAGAAGATAATGATCTGGGGCTCTGGAAAACCCATTCCACTGCACCGCACCGCACGGACCAACCAACCCCCCCTCCCAAAATAATATCTCTCAGCCCTGCACGGAGCTGTCCGGGTGTTTGTGAGACTCGAGAGTGCTAGTATTAAGCTAGCTGACAGCGAAGTCATTTAGATATCGGGTTCCACCTGTAGTTTCCAGCCTGTAAAAAGTCCTTTTGGCACCGGGTTGTGTTAAAGCACCGCATTCATGACTTGCGATGTGTTTTTCGGTGACATGTTTTCCGATCTCTCGTATTTCTTCTCGCACAAGAAGAAATCCACCCAGGGGAATATGGAGTTAGTGGAGCGCTGGAGTGGAGAGAGAGCTGGTGGATTTGTGATTCACTCCCTGTTTTTTTTTTTTTTTCCTCTCCTCGCCTGTATCTTTCGCTCTGGCTTTCTGTCTCTCCTCCTCCATTCTCCATTCGCCCACACAGGTGTTGAGTTTCCAGCCGAGAACTAGTGTGAGTCTAATAATTTGAAAGGTTGAAGCACAGCAGGCTGCGGGAATAAAAAAGGTGACTGTGCCCTTTTGGACCTGCAGTAATCTTCCTTCATTATTCCTCTAGCCCTGTACTATATTCACCTACCAGTTAAAGGACAGTTTATTTGTTTTTTTTTCCAACCAAGGTACTTGTTTTAGATTGTTATTAGAGAAACAAAAGAAATTAGTCTTCATTAGTCTTCATCCTCATTTTTTCATTTTCTACGTTCTTTCTTTAGTTTTAGGGATTTTTAGCTGTTTATGGCAGGAAAGCGGGGATATTCGAGTGTGGGGCTAAACATGTATTTTATTAACTCGACCCCAAGAAATTACATCGGGACCCAAAAGGTCACAGAGTCTACAGAATGTGAATGTACTGGGGGTGTAGGCACAATATGTCATCCTGTGATGTTTTTGGGGTCAGATGTAATTCCTTGGGGTCTAGTAGGAGTAGTAAGAAATCGCCAAAATAGCACTAATCTTTTACTTTCTATAATAACATAAGTAATACATAATAATAATTCTATAATAATTAATAATTCTAATAATAATTAATAATTCTATAATAATTCTATAATAAAATAAGAAATGAAGCTTAAATAACCCTAAATCTTTCATTTACAGAGGTCCGCAAGGCATCGGTACTGGCAAAAATAGTCAAAAATAGGCTTAACATATTGTGAGTCTTTATGGAGACCTTCTGTTTCCATGGAATGTTAACCTATTATGACATGCCCAGAAGAGATACGTTTGGGTTCATTCATGGGAAGGAAATAAATGTTAATCCTGTCAGTAAAGTGGTTCGTGCCATTTCACAATAAGGTTCATGTGGCATTGTATTATATAAAAAATAACATTATCTTCGGTATAAGACCTCAGACTGGCTGGGAGCAGTCACCACCATCCACCATGCCATATAAACAAAGTATATAGTAAAGTATGTACTTTATACAAAGTATAAAGTATATTTTCAGTCCTTACACGTCTCTCTCTTCCGTTTTTTCTGTTGTTGTCTTTTTTTCATCCAGTGGTGGCCTGTTGCACCCTGGGATGTTTTTTTTCCCCAGTTTCTTTTGTTTCCATCGGTGCTGTTTCATTTAAGCCTCAAGGACAACATGAAAGGAAAACAAGGCAGCACATTACCGTTGATCAAAGACAACAGATGTAAACCATCAGGCATTTCTCTCTTATTTGTTTCTCTCTCTCTCCCCAACCCATGTTCTCCAAACTGCCTGCCACAGCAGCAGGTTGAGGTGTGTGTGTGTGTGTGTGTGTGTGTGTGTGCGTGTGCGTGTGCGTGTGCGTGTGCGTGTGCGTGTGCGTGTGCGCGTGCGCGTGCGCGTGCGCGCGGATGCGTTGGCATGTAGAAGGAAGAGGCACTGATGCGTGGGTGTCGCGGAGCATTGCTGGCCACACATTGTCTCTTGACATGTGCCAGTGAGAATGCTAATTACCTAGGCGTGCATCTTTTTTGCACAGCAGACAAAGGATCATTCCTAACAAACATGAACAAAACCATCAGATTCACATGTTGCTTAGAAGATGCTTAATAGCAGCCCACGACCATAGGTGGATGTTTGAAGGCAGAGCGCGGGGTGGTGGTGGTGGTGGTTGCATTTGTATTGCTGTCATTTCGTAGGTGCAGAAGGAGGAGGCACTTTTCCCATCCTACGCGAGCCTTTGTGCCGTGCAGCTGCTGGTTTGTTGCATTGAACATCCATCACGACAGTGACTGGGGGTTAATTGTTTTCACTGATGGGTCTGTCATTTTGTTTTATGGCCGTTTTTGCGCTGGTTTGTAGGTCGTAGGTGTGTGTGCGCGTAGGTGGTTGACACGTGTGTATACTGCAGTGTTGTAGTGGGGCTTTTAGAAGTGTGGGGGGGGGGGCTCTTAAAGGGGAATTCCACCCATTTTCAATTTCAGAAAAAAGGAAACTCATTAACATGATGAAAGACATCTTGATGGTGTCATCAAGCTGTATTTCTCCATGCTAATGATTCATTTCAGACCTCCATTCCTAGGAAACACAGAATGGGGTCTAAATTTTTCATCATGTCCACACAACATCTCTAAGCTATAATAATGACATAGTAAAGTATTGAAAATGAGTGGAATTCCCCTTTAAGACACGTGCATGCACACTTGCATTCACATGCGCATTTGTGTGCACCTGCGCAACACACACAGACACGTTATTAAAAGTATAGCATATCGAGAAACATTGTTTACAATGCCTAATTGTATCCATAAAGACAAAAGACAAGACAAAAAATACATAGGCCTACTTTTGCCCCAAAGATATTTTAGATGTGGGAAGTGGGGGACGCCGCCCCCCCACGTCCCCCCTCCACTACACCCTTGGTATCAGGGGCGGATGTAATGTAACTTTTCCCAGAAGAAAATAGTAAGGGGGGCAGCTTCATCGATGTAGCCGCACCCATACCATTTTCAGTAGTGTTTCAAATACTTTTTTTAAATATAAGCACTGAGATATCCCTAATCAAAAAAATCCTAGAGGATTATAGAAAAGTCCAGATTTTGGAACAAATTTGGAACAAATCTCATTGGATTTCCAATAGGATTCCAATAGATTCCTGATTTGGGGGGAAATCCTATAGGATTCTATTGAAATCCTATTGGGTTCCTATTGGAAATCTAATAGGATTGTTCCAAAATCTGATAGGACCTTTCTATTGACTAGGGATATTTGGTGGGGCAGACTGGCCATGCCTATGCCTAGATCAGCCCCTGCCTGGTATACTGTACAGGGGTCGACATTATAATTGGCCCGATGGCCCGAAACAGGTTTGAAAACACGTGCGGACCACCAGATGGCGCCCTATACTGGCCCGATGGGGCCAGTGCTAAAACGCTGTCGTTGGCGCCCGCACCTTTGCTGTACAAACTGTTGGTGCGCCTACACCTTTGTTGTACACACTTTGTTGTATGGTCGCCATGACAACCTGTATTAGTCTTTGATCTTGGGTCAAAAAAGGTTGGGCACCCCTGATATACATATTGTATTATTATTTTTATTTCACAATATGTTGGTGTTGTTTTGTAATTGTTTAAGTTTTATTTATATTTTGTTTATTAGCACAAAAAATATTTTAGGCATTCTGCATTGTATATGGGTCAGCTTGCTGAACGGTCTACTGGTTTTGACCCCCATGAAAAGAGTGCTGTTAACTTGAATGCATTTAATGCATTAATAAATGGTGGTCTTTTTTTTGCAGACTATGGGGATCGATTACCTGGGCCAGTGGTTACAGTTGTGGGGCCAGTGATTCTTAAAAGCCACTGGCCCGAAGGTCCAGTGGCAAATTTCCCTTAATGTCTACCCCTGCTGTATATGCTGCTTCTAGCAACGGTTCTCCCGTTTGGTCCCGTGATATACCCCCCGGGGGCGACTGAATGGACCTTCTGGACTCTCTGTGTGAGCTCCTGTGTGTCCTCAGAACCTTCCACCACCAGCCAGGCTCCACCACCACTGAAGAGAGAAGCTGCCGCTGCTGCTGCTGCTCTCACAAACAAACAAAGCACGGCGCGGCGGACACAGAGAGAGAGAAAAAGAGAGAGAAAGAGCATCTGTTGTCATGTTGGGTCTATCTCTATCCAGATCCTTCCTCCAGCTTGAACAGTAGCTCGTGCCCAAACAATCATTTCAGATGCCACTGGCCCAGCAGCAGTCCAATTTGAACAACAACAACAGCACATCCTAGTTAATTGTACCCTGTAGGGCTCACAACTCAGCAGGGGAGGTTTGGCTCTGCCAGCCAAACTCACATTCAGTCCCTCCTCACAGATGCCTGCACTGCTGAGGTATAATACTTTCTGGAGCCCACCATTTATTCAGCATTTGAACCACGGACCACCATTTGAGGACATTTTACCCCCACACACCCCTAAAACTAAAGATTTATTTTGCTTTTGTCCACAATGCCAGGCTGGATTTGGGAAATATACAGACAAAATTACCCTTCATCTTCTTGTTATGTAGACTTTGGGCTAATTAAGATAATGAATATTTTAACTTGAGAGTGTAAAAATGAAACCAAATGGACCCTTGCGGGTACATTTTTACGCTCTCAAGAGGTACATCTGGTTAACCAACTTAGCTGGGGACTACCTGGAACCCTTTCAAGGACCACTGGTGGTCGCCGGAGCAATGGTTGAAAACCACTGCGATAGAGCTATACTATCACTGATCACCGATTTTTGCACCGATATGATTATGCAAAAGATTCAAGGTTCTAGGCTATTTAGTCCCCAGATGGTCAAATCGGGGGCCGTTATGACGGCCCAGTATGTATCGGGTGGGGACCATTACATTCCCTTTTAGATTTCTCAGCATACCGGTATCTGTGTTTCTTCTTCGTATTAGGTTTCGGCATATAGGCCTTTTCAGACGGGCCTCGGCTTAAGCGCCTAGCTATTCATTTTCAGTGAGAAGCGTGCGTTTATTTTGGGCAAGTTGAGGGGTGACTACCAACCATTTCACTAGTATTTTTCACAGGAACGGTCATGGTGAAATTATCACACGAGTTTCGTGCACTAGACGTGGATCACGTTTGTTTTTACACTATGGGTCCTGCGCCTCTCCTCTGTCACTGATCCAGGGCAACAACACGCCTGAAAGGATATCTTATCTTCTCTTTTTTTATTAGTTTCAGCATATCTTGTCTTTCCTACTGTTATATTATCACAGAGAACATTGTTGGAGCTGGAGCCGTCATTTTCTTTTTTTTTATTAGGCGCGATAAAGGCCTTGCTTATCAGTCCATTTATTCCACGTCTGGGCTACATTTATTTCAAGTTTTTTGCCTTTGCCAGCTAAAACCCAGAGAGAGGTATTAGGAGTCTGATATCTTTGGCCTCGGCTCTGTGGCACAATGAGGACTGTTCCTGATGGCACCGGCTGATGCCATGCCGCCGTCTGATTGGCTCAGAGAACTCTCCCTGTGTCCATTAATGAAATAGATATCACCGTGGTAACGGATGTTCCAGTGTTCCCTTCATGCAACGACGGCTCTGAATTGCCATTGGTCGGTTAGACCCCCACCCACCCTCCCCCCACTCCCACACACACACACACACCTTCCCTGCATTCTCTGCAGCGTGTTGGTTTTGTGGCAGAGAGGGATTACGCAGAGTTTAAGCCTCATTAGGAACCAAGAGAAAGCATTTAAGAAAGATGCAACGTTGTTTGAATGTTGAACTGAGTTATGAGGAAATGTTAACCAGGGGACCAGTACAATATTCTGTTTTCGTCTCTGTACATGTCACTTATTGCCTTTTTGATACCAGGGCCCACTATTTATTCAGAATTTGAGCCACGGAGGACCACCATTTGATGACATTTTAGCCCCACAGACATCAAAACTAAAGATGTCTTTTGCTTTTGTCCACAATTTCAGGACGGATTTCGGGGGGAAAACAAAGCAAGCAAACCTACAGATCAAAATGATCATTAATCTTCTACATGCTGTAGAAGATTTTCTGTGTAGACTTGGGCTAATTCACATGATGAATATGTTAACTCTTGAGAGGGTAAACATGAAACCAAATGGACCCACATGGTTTCATGTTTACGCTCTCAAAGAGTTACACCTGGTTAACCACTCATTGAATACCCCTGGCTTATTGCACTGTGAGGGTGTGAGCTCTTGGGATGTTGTCGATGCAAAACGCTGAACATTTATCGTCATTTTTGTCGCTGCAAAGCAAGGAAAGAACCTTGAGGCTGCTCCGTGTTTTCACATTTCTCACTGTTTTTTCATTTTGTTCTGTATATAAGGTAACCTTGACCTGTACAGGAAAGCGACCAAAAAAACAACTCTGTGAATAGTGATTGTTTTTTGTGTATCTTGAATGTTCCAGTGTGTTTATATACCAAATGTGTTGTTGTGTACAAGTCCTGCTGGCCCTTTAATAATTTCCAGGGGACACATTCCTTAGTATAACTCAGAGGAGTTTAAGGGGTATTTTACCCATTTTTAACATTTCACAATGTTCGATGTAATGCAAAGGGGCTTTATTGAAATGAGAAAACAACCTTTACACTGCCAAAGCAAGTGTCACAAATACAATACAATAAGAACAAAATGGGGAATATATACTAGTTATGTCACATTGCATTGTTTTATACATGTTATATGATTTTATGCCTATTTTTTAAAAACACAATGTCAATGTTTTGCGTCTTCAGGACAAATGGCGACATTTTCTCAAGATAATGAAGAAAAACAGAATCAGATGTAAGGTCTGTGTTTACTTGGGCATGGTCTACTTCATAGTCTACAAAAGTCTACATTGTAGACTTTAGAGTGGTTGTGTTTCATTGACAAATCTTTTTTGTCAACTGTTCACAAATCTTGTTCTGTGTTTGCACATTGTTGTATTTCTCTATATAGGTATGGGAGTTTTTTGTCATCTGTCATAGTTTCAAACTCACCCCATCAATACATCTTAGTGATGTTGTGTTTACATAATAAAAGAGTAAACTATGGGTGGAATCCCTCTTTAACTTTAGAGTTTGATGGATTCTACGTCGGGGCATCAGGGGGTCATGTTGAACCTGAGCCTAGGAGGAGACTTTTTTTCCCGATTCAGTTGTGGTTTGGGTTTATAGATTGTTAGGGCGGTGGCGGATCATAGAGTCCGGCACACGCCCAGTCGTAGCCGCCACACACCTCACAGATGAGGGGAATGAGGGAGATCAAAGGATTGTGAAGCGAAATAAAAACGGACTCAGTCCAGGCATGATGTAGAGGATCAGTGATCTGGGGGGTGTTTTAACCCAATGTCCTGTCTAGTTTCTGAATAACATAATATTCAAAGATTTGCACCACGTTTTCACGATTTTTCAAAAATAGCAGAGATACAAGCTCATAGCGCGCCACTCGGTGGCGCGCTATGAGCTTATAGATCTGCTATTTTTCAATAGTTAAAACATAATGCTTAGAACACCAAAACGCGTTCAGTACACTAAAGGGTTAAGCGGGGAGGCGGCTGTTGGTGGTTTGGTGTGAAAAGGCTGTTTCACTCTCGTTTTTCTGGAAAAAATGAGGAGTAGTGGGGATTGGGGGGGCAAAAATGATTAAATGTAGTCTGCGTTATTGGTCATGGCAAACACGGACTATGTTATTTCCCAATGGAAATATCCTATAAGGCTTGGGCCTATTCTAATCGGGTGCTAGATTATTGACATTCAAGACTCGCATATGTCAGACTCACTACCTTGACTGAAGTATAATGATGACTCATAACGTCTAGCCGTGAAGTTCTTTGTTAGCCTGTGTTCTTTTGCTACGCAAAGGCAGCCAGCCGGAGTGTTCACGAGCTGCAGTTTCTATGGGAGATGTACAATGTGTGTTCACCGGCTCATTTCTGTACACGAACCGTAGCCATTGGAATGGGAGGCGCCTACAGTGAGCACAAAAAACGATTGTTGTTATTATTATTCAGATTTGCAGTGATTTTCACAACGTTTTCAGATCATCTTCCCTTATTTCCTCCCCGAACACAACACACACACACACACACACACACACACACACACACACACAACACACACACACACACACACAGAAGGAAATGCGTCACACAGTAATGCATTATTTGCTGGCTGGAGATGAAAAGCCCTAGAACTGACTGACTGACTTGACTGACTGACGCAATGTTGGAGGAGGGAGATTCAGGAGCTTGGCCAAATGAAGGCAATGCAGTTAATTAATTACCGCCTTGATTATAAAACATAATTGCCCGAGTCTCTCCCACTTCTTCCTGTGGGCTGATTAATCCCTCTCCCTCTCTCGCTCTCCGCTCTCTCTTTCTTTCTGTGTGTGTGTGTGTGTGTGTGTGTGTGCGTGTGCGTGTGCGTGTGTGTGAGAGAGATGGCAATCTCGCCCTAGAACGAGGCACCTCACTTGACCCTGGTGCTCTTAACCGTCTGCTGCGACACAACCTCTGTCTGTACACACACACACACACACACACACACACACACACACACACACACACACACACACACACACACACACACACACACACACACACACACACACACACACACACACACACACACACACAGCTTGTTTACGCAGACGTATAACAAGGCTTCAGACTTCAATACAACCCCCCCCCCCATCCTGTTTCATTTCCCTCATTAGGATTATGCAGACAAGGCTGCTGCTGCCTTGTCTGATCATGGAGGCTATGTTGTATGTGGAGCGCTGCCGTCTGTCTTTAAGGTCATATCCGTAAGCCACTACCCCTCAATATGTAGGTATCCGAGGCAAAATGCCACAGTCAGGTCTTGTCCATGGCAGGTATCTGATTTTCTATTTTGATCATAAGTGATAAGGCCCAATGAAGGAGGCCAATTCCCCAGGCTACTGGTATGTATGCATGACACTTATTCCACCCATTCCACCCATTTTCAACAATTACTATGTCATTGATCACCTTCGAGGTGTTGTGTGGACATGATAAAAAGTTCCCCCATTCTGTGTTCCCAAGAAATGGAGGTCTAAAGAAAACCACTAACATGGTGAAACATCCTGATGACATCATCAAGATGTGTTTTCACCATGTTAATGGATTTCTTTAGATGCTTCTTTTTTCTCAGAGTGTACAAATCTCTGAGGAAAATGTTGAAACTGGGTGGAATGACTGGGTGTCATTTTTTGTTGACAACGGTCGGGGGCGTGCATTTCACCATGCCACAGCAGATGACACGGTCGTTCGTCTGGGACATCCCCATAGTTCCTGCTTTTTGAGTGATGCCTTTGAACCCAGAGATGACGTCAGGGAACCACTGACAGTTGTCTAAATTCCAGTCTGCTGTTTTGAGGCAGGATTCCATAGTAGAAGGGAGGATGTAACCTCATGTATGTCAGAGGCCAGCCTGGCGGTGACCTCTGCACCACACACACACACACACACACACACACACACACACACACACACACACACACACACACACACCACGGGTTGGACAGAACGTCAGATGGCATTTCTAATGCATTGGTCACTTCCTCACGAAGCGGCCCACTTTCACTTTCTGTATAAGAGCTTGTTTGGGTGCAGCGACAGATGAGTCAGTGTAGTAGTACATAATACGGATGATGTGCTGTGTAATGGAAATTGAGTAGGTAATCTGGAAGTACACATTATTACACAACCTTGTAGTCACTTGAACCCTATCCACACTTCTCTGTGTTTTGCAGAACTTGACGCTGAAAGATAAAGGGAAGGAATGCTTTTTTGTTTGTGTAGTTACCTTGCCATGATGTGGACCTTGCCTTGAAATGTGGACAAGAAAAAAAATCTTCGAGATTAGGAATTGATAATTCAAAAAATGTCCCTCATTAACTTACGTTGTACACTAAAACAGTTGTCAAAGTCACTCTTAGTACGTAAACAAACACAGAAAAGTTGATTCAGTGAGTTTTTGTGATGCTCTACAATGTCTGAATCAACTTTGTGTTTGTTTACATACTGAAATAGTGACTTTGATAGCTGTTTTAGTGTTCAATGTCAATGAGGGGCATATTTTGAAATTGGCCGTGTTTGGAATTACGTGATGGCAAGGTAACAACTCAAAAACTAAAAAAGTCTTTACCCTTTAATATCTATTCTCTCCTCTTCCAATGCTCCTGGTCTGGACCCCTGATTTCTTTTCCGCGTTATGGTACTGTCTTTCCCCTATTCAAGTGAAAATGTTTACTTTAGTAGGAGTGCGGCGGCAGCAGTGCTTTGAGAACACTCCCTCCCTTCCCCCTGCCTATAGCTCTCCATTCCCCTCTGACCCGACAGTCCTTTATTGAAGGCTGGCAGGTAATTTCTCCTTTTCTTCTCCTCCGGGTGGCGTGTTGTCGTGGGCTTTGCGTTGTGTGGCAGGCGTGTGGTTCGTGACTCTCCCTCCCACTCTCCCTGGCGTTCCAATAGAGAGCTGTCATCATAAATCCTCTGATATCTCATTATCTGGGTTCGGGGCGGCTCAGCCCCCGTCGAAGCTAAGCGGAGTGGGTGTTTGAAACCACCAGCGCATATATTCAAATTAGAAAAGTAAACTGCGCAACTCCACAGACAAGACAAACGTACGGTCGTAAAACCAGCTTTGACGTGCTTTGCCTAAAAGTCTAACTTTTGTTTTTACAGTGATTTATTTTGACTGCTGAGGAACCGTCGGTCGGGAGTTTATCAAGTTGTCTTAACTCAACATTAGTTATCCGTGCCGAAATCCAGTGATTCCCAAATGTTTTTCATGTAAAGCACCCCCAAATTGACACCGAGCAGCCCGCGGACCCACATTTGAAGAGATTTGCCAGGGACCCCCACCATAAGACATGTTCCTGGGGGCCTTTATGCGGGTAATATGTGGTTTTAGATATTTTAGAATTTAGCAATGAGCGTCTGATGTCATCTACACTACTTCTTGAACTGCAATTCCCATAATGCTTTTGCATGTCTTACTGAGACAACATGTAGTCCAGGAAGTAATGTCGAGGACATCAGAGACAGTGACACATATAAAGGTCTTCTAAGTCTTCTAAATGTCATTGTATACGTATTTTTAAAAAGGATATAATGTCCCTTTTAAGATGTTTTGACTTACCGGTACTTCAGGGTTCTCTCCTATAGTGTCTCCCCTCTTTAAAAACCCACAGTCTGTCCACTACTGCAACCGGCAAACCGTACGACCACCGCGTCTCAGCCTTAGGTAACTGGGTGCCCCCTCCTCGGTTCCCTGCCACGCTAGTGGGAACCTATAATTCGCCCCGTCGGAGCGTTAGAGGATTTGGTGCCTGACAGAGCTGGGGAGCTTTTTATTTTTTTACGTGCCGCAGGCCAGCCATGCGAGACAAAAGTGCCATTCTCAGTGACGTGGCGAGATGTTGCCCGGTGAAAATTGAATTGCCTTCTCTACAGAAGGCCGGCTCTGTGGCGATCAATTACCCAAGCCTGAGACCCTTGACGGGTCACTCGGAGGACGAGGCAAAAAGCAGTGGCTCTCGAAATAAGCAACGTTTGAGCCCTGGGAAAGACTTATCGGTGGGATCGCTTATTTTCTTTTTCAGAACAGCGTCTAATTTAGTGGGATTTGTGTCATTTTCAATTCACTTTGTTTACAAAAAGTAGGGGGGGGGAAACAACGCCGTTTGCTGTATCGCAGTGGTCCGGGGAGCACCAGTGGTCCTTGAGAGGGTTCCAGCTGCTCCTCAGCTAAGTTGGTTAACCTGATGTAACTCTTGAGAACGTCTTGAGAACGTTCTCAAGAGTTAAAATATTCATCACCATAATTAGCCCACTCTACACTCTACACACTCTAAACTAGAAGATTGATGGTCACTTGGATCCATCTGTATGTTTGGCCTGTTTTGTTTCCCGAATACATCATGGTATTGTGGAGAAAAGCAAAATAAATCTTTATAGTTTTGGGGTATGTGGGGCTAAAATCTCGTCAAATGGTGGTCCGTGGCTCTGAATAAATGGTGCTCCCTGGTATCAAAAAGGTTGAAAAACTCCTGCTGTATCATATCATACTTTTCACACAAGAGTAGACATAAATGTTGGCTGTGGATTAGTACGCTTTTTTTTGCTAAATCAGATTTCGTGGCAGCAGAGCTCAGCCCAGAGCTTGCAATTTCACAATGGGCACACACACACGGAACACTAGTCCCAGTCTTATCGGGAGGAGGAGGCGGTGCGGTGTGGTGCGGTCCGCGCGGGTTCAGCATGTGGTCATGTTTTCGGTTGTGACAGGCAGATCCGCTGAGGTCCAGCTGATGACACGGTTTGTCTGCCTTTTTCTAAAGAGCTGGTCGGCCGGGGCCCACGTGACACATGGGTGCCGACCGTAGCCATGACAAGGCAGGCTTCTCTCTCTCCACTCTCTGACATGGGAGGGACGGACTGTACTGAAACAATGGGCCTTAACAGTGGCCCAGTGCAGTGCTACTGGAACTTTTCTCTGGGATGGATGGATGGATGGATGGATGGATGGATGGGGGGTGGGGTGGACACATCATGGAGGACCCACCAGCAGCCATGCCCCGCTTGTTGGCAAGGCCCCGGCTAGTGTGTAGGCTGGCCTGAGTGACCCCTGACCCATATGAAGCGGTAGGGGCAGCACAATGCTCCGTCAGCACAATGCGTCCCTCTGTCACTCCCCGCTTGTGTGCCACTGTACCACCCCCCCCTAACCCCCCCATCCCACCCCTCAACCCCGCCAACACACAACATGCTGAAACGCCCTGAGTCATGGCATGTGGGGCTGTGATGGTGACAGCTTTTCCACGTTTTTTTACCCTCATTCTTGGTTGTGTCCCGCGGCTGGCTGGCTGGCTGGCATTACCCTGTGTTTTCAGTGGTTAGTTATTGTCGCTACACGGATCTCATTTAGAAGTGACATCATAGATGACAGCCCCTACCACACACACACTAGGGCTTTTGGATTACTACTAATCATAATCCAAAATCGATTATTTTAGTTGTCATTTATTATTAATTGGAGCAGCTAATTACTGGAAGTTAACATGGGTGTTTTCTCACGTAAATAAATGAAAAAAAAAAAAAAATCTGCACACCATTTGATGCTCCGGGATATTATTTTAATTTAAGTTGGTAATGTTTCGGGCCAAAGTCCGAAATGTTAGCAGCAGCAGCTAATCATTAAATCAAAGGTATTTTTGAAAGAATTGTCTTTTTTTGTTAACAAGAACATGTCTAATACAACCTAAAATACATACTTTAAGGTGGCATAATCTGATGAATCGGATTTAAATATAATCGGCCTTCGTTTCTCAGCAAATGGGGAGGATTTTGGGACATTTTGTCTCCATTAAAAGAATGTGCGTGTGTATATATCTCCTGGCGTGTTTCCTGAAAACAGACAGAGTTGAGTGTAAAAGCGAACAGGCATATAAACGTTGACTTTGTGTTCATTATTTCCTCTGAAAAAAACGCCTATGCCGGCTGCGTCTGTTTTTGGAGATGGACCCCTGCTGTGTTGGTGGTGTCTCTTCTCTCACAGTCTCCAGGGGCGGATATAACATGTCCCATTTGGGGGGGGGGGGCAAGAGAACATGTTGGAGGAGCTAGAGAAAATGGTACGGGGGCGGCTTCATGGGCGACACAGGCGTACCATTTTCGGTTACAGGACTTTTATTAGGCAAGTAAAGCATCAATAATAACATCAGTTGTTGCTGAAGTTGCAACAGACACGCAGCATGCATAAAGCTAAAGGTCTGACTCAGAGAGTTTTCTGTTTTCAATGATGAAATGCTGTTGGTTTAGTGGCGACACAGCTGTAGTTAGATAGTAGCAGTAGTAGTGTTTCAAATCTTTTTAAAATATACGGTAAGCACTTTAATTTGAAATATCTTGGGTTGTTTTGCATGGCATCGTGTTTGGGGGGGCAGACTGGGTATTTAAGGGGGCATTGGCCCCCCCATGTCCATGCCTAGATCCGCCCCTGTCTCTCTCTCTCTCTCTCTTTCCTCCATGTTGGGGCTCCACAGGGGGTCCCTGTCTCTGCTCTCAGCCTCTTTGCAAACCCAACCCAAGCAGCCACACAGCTTTCTATCTATGGAAAAGCCCGTGGGGCCATAATTGGCAACATTGCCGCGGCGTTTATGAAGCCTGACTGATTCACAGAGACGAGTTATGACCTACCCCGTCCGCCGGGCCTCTCCGCGGCTTTTTTTTTTACGAGACAAACCTATAATTAAACGTCTCCCTCCTCCGACCATCATTTTCTCTTTGTTCTCTCACGCGGATCCGTCCGTTTCGCTTTCCCATATTCTCTACCCATCATCGGGTTTGTCCTCCCTCCTGTCTCTCTCTATCTATCTATCTATCCTCCTCCACCGCCGTTCACTTTCCCTTCCTGTGTCCCTTCGGTCGGTAAATGGCACCGCCGCCACACCTGATAAGGATCTCCTAAACCGACATTTTTAAACGTCTCACTTTGTTTTGTTTGTCTCGGCGTGTTGGTGGTGGTGGGGCCGTTCCTATCGGCGCAAAGAACGTCGGGGTCTAATCGACAAGATCTTTTTAGCCATTGTTGTCTCATTTCGTGTGTAAGAAGCCCCCATTGTCCGTCGATTCTCGGATCTGACACCCAGCGTCATCCTAGCCGCTCACAGTTACAGTTCATTCTGCCGACCCGAGCTCTGAGACGGACAACAAGCTCACTACCAATGTGTGTTCCACAGTGCAAATGACCTTTCCACAGTTGTTTGTGCTGCCCCTTTTAAAAGTGCCAGAGTCCTAATTGCTGATCCTGCCCCATTTTTAGAAAAAACGTAAGTCAGTGGTTTTGTGGTTTCATGAGGAGTAAATAAATTGGCCTCAATCTAAGGCTAACAGACAGTGTTATTTTACTGAACTAGTCATACTTTCTTCTAAACATTCCAAACACAAGAAATAGCTGCGTGTTTTTTTGTTTTGTTTTTTCCTGAAAACCTTCCAAAAATCGTCTCAGTCCTGGGGACTGATTTCTGTCCTGAGGATTTCTTGGTTCAGTTCAAATAAGCAGATTCTTTTTTTTTAGACTTGGGATTTTTTGGTGGCTTTAAGCCCTGCGTAGGCCAATAGAAGGCAACAACATTCTAAACGCTTCCTCTCTGTGACTCTGCGTGTGCGTGTGCGTGTGCGTGTGCGTGTGTGTGTGTGTGTGTGTGTGTGTGTGTGTGTGTGTGTACTTTTGGTTTGAGGTTTCTTGTCTGTGAGGAGTAGTCCCCCGGTGGGCGGCTGGCTGTCGTCTGATAACTCTCACAGACACAGCCTGCAAAATCCTCCACTCCACCAGGGGATCCACCAATCAGCACCCTGGGGAGGCTGACACTCCGACGGCTGGAACTGAATAATTTAGACGACGCGAACACACATGTCGCACAGACGCCAGGACGGATCTAGGCGTGGGCATGGGGGGGGAATGCCCCCCTAAATGCCCAGTCTGCCCCACCAAACACGATGGCAAAAAACCCCCAAAGTAAAGTGCCTATATTTAAAATGATTTGATACAATACTACTGCTAGTAACTAACTACAGTTGTGGCACCACTAAATCAACATCATTTCATCATTGAAAACAGAAAACTCTCTGAGAGTCAGACCTTTAGCTTTATGCATGCTGCTATTAACAACAACTGATGTTATTATTGATGCTTAATTGCCTAATAATAGAAGTCCTGTAGCCAAAAATGGTACCGGTGCAGCTTCATCGCCCGTGGCGCGAGGTGATGAAGCTGCACCCATACCATTTTCTCCTGCCCCCCCAATTGGAAAATGTTACATCCGCCACTGTTGCACAGACGCCCACAGATAGTCACACACAATATACCAAATCACCTCGCACAGGTGCCCTAAGGCAAGAGAGGTTTGCTTGGATAGTACCGTTTCAACAACACGGCATTTCAAAGTGCACACCATGCACAGTACACCAAACATTCGATTCGATTCAATTCAAGAAGCACAATATACGAGGAGAGTTATATAAGGAGAGTATAATATGACTAAAGATAAACTGCCGTTGCAGTGCAACACAGGACATGAACACATTTAGTTAATTTGGTGCTTTGTACCCCAGCAGTACAGTATTGGTAATCCAGTTAATTTGTGGACAGAAGCCAGAGTACTACAAATCTGAATAGTGGAGTGTCATAACAGACATGTTGTTAGTCCGAAATTGAGATTCTCATTGTCACAGAGATGCAGAGATGTAATGAAGATGATAATGATGATCGTGAACCGATTTAAAAATTGGTTCGAAGTGGTGACAATTTAAATCTATTTAATACAAAGTCTATGACGACACAAAAATAAAGAAATGTTCCAAAGGAATAATGAAATGTAGAATATTAGCATAAGGGTATCGATAAAAAGTGATTTGAAAACTGAAAAGAGCATATGAAAAAGTGCAGTATTGTAAATAATAATAATAATGAGGGAGGTATATACAGGATCTGAGTAAGATATAATAAATGGCTTTTGTGAGTTGATTGATAGTTACAGTGAAGATAGGAAAGGGACAGAAAGAGACAACGGGACTCGAACACTCGACACACTGTCACGGCGAGAGTCTATACTATGTGGCATGCCCACTAGGCCAGCACACGCACGCCTTTTTTCTGTCATTATGTCTGAAAAGTCGTATTGCTTGGAACGCATCAAGTTGAGTGAATGGTTCCGTGCCTAAACAAAGCGTAATGAATCGAGGGGTTTAAAGCAGGGGTTTTCAACAGGTGGTCCGAGGTCCGAAGTTCCAGGTGGTCCCCACCCAGGCTAAATGATGGACAGTTGGTTAACCAGATGTAACTCTTTGAGATCTGGATATACTCTTTGAGAGCTGGAGAGTTGGTTAACCAGATGTAACTCTTTGAGAGCGTAAACATGAAACCAAATGGACCCTTGCGGGTCCATTTGGTTTCATGTTTACGCTCTCAAGAGTTAAAATATTCATCTGAATTAGCCCAAGTCTACACAACTAGAGAATGTAGAATATTAATCGTTGATCTGATCTGTATATTGGACTGCTTTTTTTTTTTTTTTTTTTTTTTTTTTTGAAATCCAGCCTGGAATTGTGGATAAAAGCTAAAGAAATCTTTAGTTTTGGCGTCCGTGGGGCCAAAATGTCATCAAATGGTGTTCAGCATGGCTCAAACGCTGAATAAATAGTGGGCTCCTGGCATCAAAAAGGTTGAAAACCTCTGGTTTAAGAGAGAGAGAAAGAGAGAGAGGTGTGTGGAATGATGCCACTTCACCCTCCAGGGTGGAGGGGTGGCTGTTAACTGGGTCACATTCTGCAGGGATGGATCATTAAATCTGGAGCATCAGAATCCACTTCATGAGAGCTGACACATACAGTAATGCACGCACACACACACACACACACACACACACGCACACACACACACACACACACACACACACACACACACACACACACACACACTACTACTACACACAGGCATACGCGCGCACACATGCGTATACACATGGCAGCACACATACCGTAGCTGTACGCCCACTCCAGCTACACGCACTATAGCTGGCAGTTTGGTTCTTTTTTTTGGGTGCCGTCTTCCTGGCTAATGCACTGCTGTTGCTGTACTGAAAAACAGTATGGTGCGATAAGAAGAAGCACTTTTCTCGTGCACGTTCGATTTTCAATTAACCTGATTCACCTGCGCTAATACGCTTGAGACACTGGAACCGTGTGGGCACACACACACACACACACACACACACACACACACACACACACACACACACACACAACGGCAGCGCCTACGTCGGTTCTCTCTAAACCGTAATGACTCATCCTCAGTTTGAGTGGTGGAGAATCATTTTGTCAGACACACAGCCACACCATCTCTCTCTCTCTCTCATTCTCCTGCAGACACACACACACACACACACACACACACACACACACACACACACACACACACACACACACACACACACACAGCACACACACACACACACACACACACACTTTTCCGGTATGGATCCAAATGAAACGCAGGGCGCTGTCCGCCCAGACAAGAAGCAGGTTCTGTGTGATTAGATTATCCACCAGCTGAGCCACAGTGATGGTACAGTAGGCACTAGGCAGTTGCCCTGCAGGACTCACAGTTTTTTGCCTCCCTGTTTGTAATCGTCTCTGCGCGTAAGTGACTGTAGCATGCGATTGGCCCAGCAGCAGCCAATCAAACAAGCCAAACGAGAGGAAAAAAAACGTTATGAGGACATGAACCAGAACAAGAATCATACAGTTGTTATGCAAACAGACTTAACAATATGTAACATTATATGGGGACGACGACATCCATCCAGCCTATGCAAACACAATGAACCTTTCAGTAAGCCCCTCCCCAAACTGCTATGGTGCAATTACAGCTGAGCATTACATATGATAGGCAAAGCACTTTAAAGGGGAACTCCACCCATTTTCAACATTTTCACATGTCATTAATATAGCTTAGAGATGTTGTGTGGACATGATGAAAAAGTTCCCCCAATTCTGTATTTCCTAAAAATAGAGGTCTGAAAAAATCATTAACATGGTGAAATACATCCGATGACATCATCAAGATGTATTTCACCATGTTAATTATCTTTCTTTCAGACCCCTTTTTCCTGAGAGGGTACAAATAGCGGGTCCGTTTGGTTACTGCAGGGTCTATTTGGCCATGTTTTGGGGTGTTGGGGGGTGTTGTATATCTGTCACTGCACGTATTCCTAGTACATGTGACACCTGTCAGCAGGGAGTGTGGGTCAAGGGGTTACTGCTATGGCAATGTCAACGTTTGTTTTCTCGTACCAACGAAGCTGAATTGATGGGCTTTATTGTGTCGGATTCAGATTCCAACGTAACAGTGGACTCTGATTGGTCACCCACAACTCTGGGGTGAATGTCATTCTGACTGAGTAGTGCCAGATTGTGGTAGATATTGGTCTGATTTTTATAGGCTACAGGGATAGAACCCTCAGTCTATATAGGATTAAAGCAGCATGCCATGCTGGTAAATCTATTGCAGGAGTTTTCATCAGGTGGTCCCTTGGCTAAATGATGGGAAGTTGGTTAACTCTTGAGAATGTATGGTGGCCCGTGGCTCAAATGCTGAATAAATGGTGGTCCCTGGTGTCAAAAAGGTTGTAAACCCCTGATCTATTGCATTTCCTTACCTATCTCCTCTTCGTCGCCATGCGTGTATGTGTTGTGTGTGTGTTTACTTTGTGCGCATGTGTCATGTGTGTGTGCGCACCAACATTGTTTAGGTGTCCAGTTTCACACCTCAGGAATTTGCCTCACATTTCACTCCAAACACACAAACACACACACACACACATGCGCGTGCTCACTGGCTCTTATTTTCAATTTGTACACGTCGCTGACCGATCCCCTCTCCCCCATCCCCTGCTTGTGCGTCGTGTGATGGACGACCCCGTTTAATGAGGTATATCATTATCATTATTAGTCATCTGTGTCACCGTCTCTGTTTTCATTGACCTTCGTTCGTAGGCATAACGGGGAGATTGAATCTAACTGACTTGTCAGCTGTGGCCTTTTGTTTTCACACGCAGCTGGCACCAGAATTACACCCTAAACTACTAAACTCCTAAATGTAATCTCCCAATAATCTCCTTCTGCCACTCAACAGGGAGCGAAAAAAAACAAGACACTGTCCATTATTTCCCCCCAATTTCCTGATTGCTGTTTTGTTGTGGATGATGATGTTGTTATGTACAGGCTTAGAGTTGTCGAGACGCTTTGTGGTTTTGTTTTGGGATACAAAACAGGAGAGATTAGGATCTCCGCCGGGTTGTGAACCGAGCTGATTTCTGAACGCCTGTTTCTCGACTCCTGTATGTGCTGCTGTACCTTATGTCATAGGAGTATTATTCTACCACGAACAGCTTCTTTCTCATGTCACCCGGAGCATGTGAACCACCGACTTAATGACCCCAGGGGGTCGTGAACTCTGACCTTTTGCGGCCTGCTGGGTGACCCCGTGCACGGCCACCCGTTTAGCTGCATCGGCTCGGCCTCCCTCCCTCCCTCCCTCATCCACCCCTTCACCGGTCTCTCTTTTTTTGTCTCCACTCCTCTCTGTCTCAGAAGCTGGAGGAGGTCAATCAGCTAATGAGTGCTCCTATTTAAGGAGAGCACACAGGCCGCAAATAGAATCCTTAAGATCCTTTAATCGGGCGCAGACGCCGCTGTCATTCTGCTGCATGTCGGTAGGCAGGGAGGAGGAGAGTGGCAGGCAGGCAGGCAGACGCAGCCGACCTGGACAGTATTGACCACCAGTCGGTCCAGTCGATTCCATACCACTGGGTCAGCCTGGGACTGTTGATGCCGGAGCTATGTTTTCCTACTTGAGGACCCCCCACTACATTGTGAGTACACGGAATGAAGTTCTCAGTCGCCTTGTGGATTACATAGAAGCCGGCCATGTCTTCTGCGGAACCATGTTGCTCTGCGAAAGTAGCAGCTTGCAGACCTGCTTACTTCCGGTTATTTGGGGATTAACAGCATTTGATGTTGTCAAACAAGGCAACATGTTCAGAGCAGAAGAAGCATCTTCCGTAAAACTCTTAATGGTCTGGTGAATGCTTCAGTCTGTGATTTTGTCACTTGTTTGTAGAATAACGGGAACAATAGGACCAAAACCTCGCAATTTTACATATTGTGTTAATTGTTTAGGAAACAGCGGGAGCAGGGGGGGAGGGCACTCCTTTCACAATGCCACTGATTGCAACGCAAATGGCAGACTTCTTCAGTTGTGAGATCTTTACTTAGCTTGAATGCATTGTGAGTAGCAGCCGCCATGCCGTGTACCTGTTTGTCTGCGGTGGAGGTGGGCTGGTTGCATCAGACAGCGGGGGCTCTCATGGCTTTGTGCTTACATTGAGATGTAGAGCTGCTATTTACTGCACTATACCAGCAGGTCCTCTGTTGTCGTTTCCATACATAACACTCCTCTGAAGATCTTACATAACCCTGTACAATTGAAGCTGAGTGAAATAATGATTGTGTGGATGACAAACGTCCCCTGAGTCTCATTTAGAGGTAATGGTTCTATATATCAAGTGTTTTCAACAGGTGGTCCGGGGACCACCACTGGTCCCTGAGAGGATTCCAGGTGGTCCCCAGACTAAATGATGGAAAGTTGGTTAACCGGATGTAACTTTTTGAGAGCGTAAAAATGAAACCAAATTCATGTTTACACTCTCAAGAGTTACCAAATTCTGAATAAATACTGGGCCCTGGTATGAAAAAGCTTGAAAAACACTCTACATACTATATGAATGTTTTGAAGCGGTATATGGCTGGTTAGCGCTGTTGATAGTTCATTGATACTGCGATGTTGTGTATGATCCTCACTCGTGCCAAAGGTGTACTAAGTATAGCTCAATGTTGTCTTCCTGAATCTCACATGTCAACAACGCAGAGTCCGTGTTACGTCACGGCCTGACGTAACCAGGGCTGTCACGATCATGACATCTTACTTGACAGTTAAAGGGTTGAAAAGACCAGGAAATGTGCAAATGCAAATTTGACACAGACTTGGAATTATTTATAGAAATGTGACTTCTGAATAACAGATTAGGTCAGTGTTTTTCAACCACTGGCCCCGGGACCACCGGGCTGAATGATGGAAAATTAACCAGATGTAACTCTTTGAGAGCGTAAGTAAACATGAAACCAAATGGACCCTTGCGGGTCCATTTGGTTTCATGTTTACACCCTCAAGAGTTAAAACATTCACCATTAAATTAGCACTGCTTAATTAAGAAATCTACACTACTAGAGAATGTAGAAGATTAATGGTCATTTTGTCATCTGTATGTTTGCCTGTTTTGTTTGCCAAATCCAGCCTGGAATTGTGGACAAAAGCAAAAGAAATCTTTTAGGTTTGGGTCTGTCTGTGTAGCTCAAATGTGTTCAAATTGTGGTCCGTGGCTCAAATTCTGAGTAAATTGTGAGCCCTGGTATGGAAAAAGTGTGAAAACCACTGGATTAGGTGAAAGCACATTGACACTTTAAATATTCATGACGTTTATTGATAATCCTATCTTGACGTTCGATTTTAAAACTCACTCCCCCTTGAAGGAGAGATGAATCGGAGTAGTAAACACTGACTACAGCCGTCGGGCACAAGTGTGTGTTGTCTTTATTGTACATTGTAGGAGGAGGAGAGAGGCCTCCTGGGTTACATAAGAGAGAGCGTCTTGATGGTTTGCAGTGGTCTCTGCGGCCCCTTTGTCAGCTCATAAGCAATCCAACCAGGAGACGAGATATGACCTTCACTTAACTGCAGGGCAAATGCAGTTCAACTTGAATGGCTCCACTGAGGAGAATTGGATCTGTCAGTGAACAGCGCTGATTTCGTGCGATGTGACAACGCCGTGTGTGTGTGTGTGTGTGTGTGTGTGTGTGTGTGTGTGTGTGCATGCGTGCGAAGCGCATGCATGTCTATCACGTTATTGCATGTGCCTGCTTGCAGGTAATTGTGTTACCTTGGCACTCGGATCAGCTTGTCCTCGATCTTAGAGTGCGTTATATGATCTTGTGTGTACCATGACTTGTTTATATAAAAAGCTTCACGTGGCGTTTTAACGGCAAAGAGAGGAGCGAACGTCTGAGCTTATTTTATTCTCTTGACGATAACCAGCCGTGTGGGGCTTGACACACACACGCACGCACACACACACACACACACACACACACACACACACACACACACACACACACACACACACACACACACGCACACACACCACCTCCACCCTCGGCCAGTGAAAGGCCATGCTGCCGTACCTACTGTGACACCATTCTTCTTCTCCATTGTTACACAAGCCTGCTTTCTTTCTCTTTTCTGTCCCCTACTCTCTCTTACTTTCTTTCTTCTCTTCCTTTGTCACTCTTCCTCCCTCTGTCCTCTCTCTCTCTCTCTGTCCTCTCTCTCTCTCTCTCTCTCTCTCTCTCTCTCTCTCTCTCTCTCTCTCTCTCTCTGTCTCTTGTGGGTGACCGTGTGACGCCAGCTTTTCCTTTGACACCTCTCTAATCCCCCTCCCTCCTTTCCCTTCGACTTCTTTTCTTCTCCTGATGTACCCTCTCCTCTCCTCTCCTCCCTGTCATTGTCAGCTGGTCAGCTGTTGTGTTGTGACTGAGCAGGTGGGGGAGGAGGGGTGTGGTGTAGGGGGTGAATGGTCATTGTCTTCCCTTGGTACCAAGGCCTGTTGTTTCCCGGGAGCCGTCTCCGCAGTTCATACGGCAGTGCGTCAATGGACCTCCTCGGCCCTATTTGCTGATTGACTATTGGGCCGTCCCTCCTCTGGCTCTGTCCCCCTCTGACCCCTCCATCCCTCCCTCCCCTCTGGTCGGGTCACCCAGTTTCCACCAAATTGTTTTTTTCTTTATGTCTGTGATAGATTGTACTCGGTGTTCCATTAGGAGTGTGTGATCGACTGCTCTTGCCTGTTCATTCATAATACGTGATTCAAGCTGCAATGTAGTCTAGTCCAGTTACTTATTGTAAAGAACCCAACTCACAAACTATAACATGGTGTGGGAAGTGCCAAAAAATAGACTATATATTGTTTGAGGACATAATTGTTTTCTAGTGTTTTGATATCACATCACACATGGTGGCTCCAGTGAAACAACACACATGAGTGCACAGCACTGCATGCATACACACTGCATACATACATACTACAAGCTGAGCGAAATGAGCGTGATCAACTTCATCAAAGTGGATCAAAACGCGGCCAAATTAACAAACAACGGAGGAAACGTTATGATGCTTCTTTATTCAACAGCATCTCTTCATGACACAGCTAAAGACCGTTCACCAGGTCCGACAATTTTTAATGTCCCCATGATAATAGTGCTTACAGTAATGCAAGAGTAGCAGAGTGGCTACAGCCAATGGGATGAACACCCAAGTTCATCCCTCATCTCTAGTGTGTGAGTTGGCTTATTTATAATAAATAACTGGACAACACACAGCAGTAACTATATGCAGCCTGTGTTTACTGAGTCACTTATATAAATGAACAGGCATTAGTAGCCGATCCCATAACGTTGTCAATGCAGTACTCTAAAAGGAACACAGAGTACAATCTATCACATCCGCCTTCCTTAGAGAGAAAATTAACTACTTTACTGCATAACAGTCAAATTACTTTCAGTTTGGGGGGGTTACTTGGGGCAATGCACCATACAGATTCCATATATGTGCTGCTCTGTGCGTTAAGTATAAAAGTCACAGAGATGGGGGTATGGTTTGCTTACATTTTGTTATAGAGAATGACATTCAGAGGTTGCTGTGGGAATGCTTCGGTACCATCAGCCATTACTGCGTGAACATCTGACACATTGACGTGGCATATTAGTTCACACTAAAAGACTAAAACAGGCAGCAGTCAGAATAAGTGGCGCTGGAGCTCGCAATTCATGTTTTTTCATGAATACATACATAGTGAACCCACCACAATGTTGTTTTTATTCAATGAATTATAGATCCCCATGCACCCCCATGTACGTTGTGATGCTTTTCAGAAGGTATCGAGCCATCGGTTGGGGGGGGGGTGGTTACTTGTTTACAAAAACTGAACATGTGCTCGTCTGACTTCAGTGGATTCTCTTTTCCCAGGATTCAGACTTGTGTAGAGAGAGAGAGTGAGAGACACTTCACAAACCGGAGCCATGCTGCTTTGAATCAAACCCTCTTTGATCGCGGTGACAGAGGAGCTGTGCGATTTATTCATGGAGTTTTATGTAGGACGCCGTTACGTAACAGATGGTACGGATACTGGATCCTGCTTTGGGATATTGGGTCGATGGGAGGCTAAAAGAGGCCTCCGCCGCCGTCGGTTGTTGGAGGATATCCAGGAGAAGGAGCTCAAATCAGATAGAAGAACCGTGTGCAGGGGCGGATCTAGGCATGGGCATGGGGGGGGGGGGGGGTCCTGTAACTGAAAATGGTATGGGTGCGGCTTCATTCCCGCCACGGGCAATGAAGCCGCCCCCATACCATTTTCTCTTGCCCCTCCAACATGTTCTCTTGCCCCCCCAAATGGTACATGTTATATCCGCCCCTGACCGTGTGTGTGTGTGTGTGTGTGTGTGTGTGTGTGTGTGTGTGTGTGTGTGTGTGTGTGTGTGTGTGTGTGTGTGTGTGTGTGTGTGTGTGTGTGTGTGTGTGTGTGTGTGGTGTGTGTGTGTGTGTGTGTGTGTGTGTGTGTGTGTGTGTGTGTGTGTGTGTGTGTGTGTGTGTGTGAGAGAGAGAGTCAGGCTCAGGACCTGTGCCACATATCACTCCTCAAGTACAGTTTAACATCAGTACAGTTTGTATCTTGCACTGGGACCCCAATCAAACAAGGTTTGATGCTGAGTGCCAAGCAGGGAGGCACTGGGTCCCATTTGTTTTTGGTGTAACCAAAATCTAAGAAAATCTAATAAGAAAACAAGTAAACGCCTGGAAAGGGCAGTTGCTACACAGACGGGTAAAGGGGCAGGGTTTGAAGCCCCCTTTTGATGTGTATGTGTTAGTAATAAGGTGTGTGTGTTAATCTCTGAGATTCTGACGTTAAACAACACAAGGCAACGGTGGAAAAAAAAATGAATCAACACTTGCGTGTGTGTGTGCGTGCGTGCGTGCGTGCGTGCGTGCGTGCGTGCGTGCGTGCGTGCGTGCGTGCGTGTGTGTGTGTGTGTGTGTACACAACACAGTAGCAGTAAGCGTTACAGCGTAGGGTTACAGCGCATTGTCACAGTGTGACGAGCTTCCCGTTTTACATACTAACTTCCGGATTACATACGAACTGCGACCTGCTTGATGTTCTGCCCGTTTTTTGCCCACACTGGGAATGTTTTGTTGTCAAACAGGGGGTTGACTGTATCTAATGTGGTGATTTTTCTGGTCACAGTACATACAGTACAGAACAATGTTCACAATCTGCCAGCCTGCCTCTTATCTAGGCTTCACCAAAAGTAGAATATACTGTATACAATTTGATTTTGGGCTTAAAAAGTTGCCTATAATACATACAGTATCTTGCTATTGTTGCCCAGAAGGCTACTTGTTCTTTCACAGATTAAGAAAATGTTGGATTTCTCTCATTTTAGGAAAACCATCTGTGTTCATTTAACGTATAACATGCATTAAATCTTTTTTTTTTTTTTTGCATAATGATCCCAAACTAATGGTACAAGTCATTATTGTCTGGGTAAAGTAATGGAGCCAGAACCATATGGTAATGATGATGGACACATTAGTACACTCAACCGACTCAAGGGTTCATTTTTTACACTCTTAAAATTAACACTGCATACTTTTCCGTGTTATGTAATGTGTCTGTGTGTCGGACCCAGTTGGCTGTTGCTGTCTCTGGCACTTGGTTCTGTTGGGTTAGTAACCCCATCTGTTTTTGCCAGGGAGAGAGGGGGAGAGGGAGAGAAAAAGAGAGGGAGAGAGAGAGTGAGGGAGAGAGACCCGACTTCATGTCCAGATGTGTGCACTACACTGCACCGGGCAGCAGAGAGAAAATAAGCAGCAGATCTGGTCAGGGGCGTTTTTGCCATTAGGCAGACTAGGCAGTTGCCTAGGGCGCCATGAGAGGACCAGACATGCTTTAAAACAGGGGTTTTCAACCTTTTTGACACCAGGGACCAATATTTATTCAGCATTTGAGCCACGAACCACCATTTGTGGACATTTTAGCCCCACAGACCACAAAATTAAAGATTTCTTTTGCTTTTGTCCACAATTCCAAAATTGTGAAAATCTTGCCTAGGGCTCCAAATTACTTAGAAGCGCCACTGGATCTGGTCAAACAACTAAACAGAACTCAGTCTGGATAATATATACAGTGTGTTTAATGATTGTCTAGTCTAGATACTCTTTCTTGTACTTGTCAAACGATAGACCTTTCAGTAAGCCCCCCCCTCCATGGTCCAGTCACAGCTGAGCATAACATTTGATGGACAAACGTTTTCCCATAGGATAAAACATTGCTTTAAAGGTAATGGAGGCAACCTTTTAGCTAAAAATAAAAATAGATATACTGTTTATGGCTATATTTTTACCCCTCTCTACGTTGCTTCTACTTTGATGCTGCAGCTGTTTCCCTGCAGACAGACACTTGCTTCGTCCTGGAGACGGTCCAGAACTTTGTTGTTGTAAACAAAACATTTGTCGGGCTCAGGGCAAGGCGGTGCCCTGAGCCCGGTTTGTGAGGGGGAGGGGGTTGTGTGGGGAGAGGCAGCGTTTTAGCCAATCACAGCACAGCGGATTAAACAAAAATGAGCCAGAATTTAACGTGTAGTGTCCATTATATTTACCCTGTAATGAATGAGCCCTGGGCTGGAAAGTGTCCTACCCATGGCTGGACACTGGGGAGAGGGGGCGGAGCTTGCGGCAAGGTCTATTGAAACACAGAGCTAGCAAAGAAATGAGTTTCACCCACTGTTGTTACACATCTATAAACCTGTAAGCAGATGTGACATTTCCCAATTGGAGGAGCAAGAGAAAATGGTATGGGTGCGACTTCATCGCTGACGAAGCCGCACCGATACCATTTTCGGTTAAAAGACTTTTATTAGGCAAGTAAAGCACCAATAATAATCAGTTGTTGTTGAAGTTGCAACAGACACACAGCATGCATAAAGCTAAAGGTCTGACTCAGAGAGTTTTCTGTTTTCAATGATGAAAATGCTGTTTGTTTAGTCGTAGTAGTGTTTCAAATCATTTAAAATATAAGCAATTTGAAAAATCTTGGGTTGTTTTGCATGCCATTGTGTTTGGGGCAGTCAGGGCATTTAGGGGGGCATTTGCCCCCCATGGCCCACGCCTAGATCTGCCCCTGCCTGTAAGTTATTGTCACGTTCACGGGCGTGACGATAAACTCTCCGATTCTTTATCGACGACTTTTGAGATGATAATGTTTTTTTGATCTGCCCGGTCCTCTCTGCGTGTCTGTGTTTAAACCTTAAAGTGGGGGTGCCGTGATTTTTGTATTTTTTCCAATTTTGTACATGTTTAAGAGGTGGCAGTATGTAAATAGACCCCTTGGTGTGTTTTTTATGTGCAATGATGTCTTCCCTTTGTATTTAGGGTTTCTTCCTGGGGGCTGAACCTTTCCAGTCAAATGTGCCAATGAAAAAAACTTCAATATAGTGACATCATGTGCTCAGCCCCTCCCCTAACTCCTCCCCCTTTATCATGCAACTAAAGCTGTGGGTGTGGCTTCAGTTCAGGTGGATCTCCACCCATCACCACCCACCAGGCAAACCAGGCATACTTAATGAATTGGTAGGGTGGAATCATAAAAATGACAGTTTAACAAACACTGTACACTTTTGGGAAAAAAAATCTTACCTTTCATATAACATTAATACCTGATGATCATGTTTTAGGGTAGAAAAATTCACGGCACTCCATCTTTAAATTACTTTTGGGACGCGACAAGATGAGTTTACACAGTCTTTTTGGGTGAGGATTAGGGGAACATTTGTGTGCACAGTGTGGGTGCACAGCTGACAACACAGAGAGCCTGTTAACAATGCAATCTGCTCCGCATCCTGCCATACAGAGTCTGGGGCTTCTTAGGAACAGAGTCTCTTAATTTGATCCGAAGTGGAAGTACACTGCGAGACAAAGACGACACGTGCACGCGCGCACAGACACACACGCACAGTCCTGTGACGGATGTAATAATAATAGCGATGTTTATGGGAATCATTATTCGGTCGGGGTCGGCGCTGAGGCTTCACTGTAGCGCAGTAATCTTGTTATTGTTTGTCCAGAATCTCAGCCAAGCTTGTTAAATCACTGCGCTTTAAAGCCAGGGAATGTTCGGAGGGGACTTTGTTCGGCATAATTGGGGACTTTTCATGCAGCGCCGGGGCCCTTTTTATGTCTAGATGTAGACAATATTCATGACATGTTTATTTACCTACCATGAGCAGACGGCTCATCGGAAGGTAAATAAACGAATCATGTGGAAAAAGGTCATTTCATGAGTGCTGGCATTTTCTTTTCTTTATTGCACTAGTTATTGTTCCGAGCCGTGCACCTGGAAGGACATTTTTAATATGGAGTGCATCATTTTCGTCTTCTAGATGTAGAATACTGCCTATACCACATATACATGAAGTGTGTGTGCGTGTGTGCGTAGAATGTCCGTTTGAGCATGGAATGTCTGTGATGTGACATTGTTGGCATCAACAGGCATCGTCATTGTGATGAAAGGCATTGAGCCATATACTATGAAAGACAGGCAGAAATGTCTGTGTGTGAGTGAGTGCATGCGTCACACATGCCATATTTGGGGAGTATGGAGTGGGCTGTACATGGGAAGTGAACGGCAGCAGTACTCGTGGTAGGAAGTGTGCGCTGTGTGTGTGTGTGTGTGTGTGTGTGTGTGTGTGTGTGTGTGTGTGTGTGTGTGTGTGTGTGTGTGTGTGTGTGTGTGTGTGTGTGTGTGTGTGTGTGTGTGTGTGTGTGTGTGTGTGTGTGTGTGTGTGTGTGTGTGTGTGTGGTGTGTGTGTGTGTGTGTGTGTGTGTGTGTGTGTGCCTGTGTTCTTCTCCTCTCTTCTCTAAAGCCAAACAGCCTGGTGGGAAGTCTCATTGATGTGTTGTACAGGCAGGATCAGACCAGACCAGCTTCTTGCAGAGGGAGATCTGGGGATGAAAGGGATGCTAATGGCAACAATGTCAGTGTTGCTGCTTTGTTGTAGCTGGACTGGAAGTGACCTGTGGGGTCACATCGGCCTGCTCAGGACTTTATGCAGGATGAAAACAGCTCACTGGACGCAACAAATGCTAGCACACACAGCATGCATTGCACACGCGTAACTCGTGCACACGCTCAGGGGTAGAGTGGCCGATAGATTAGCCGGATGGGAGCCATGAGGTTCCAACCTCCCCAAGTTCAATCCCCACAGTTCACCAAGAGTTGGTGCACTGATTTGTAGTGTCCTTGAGCAAGACACCGAACCCCTTATTTCTACCCCAATGAGCACCTTGGTGCCTTGCATGGCTTCCTCCGGCATTATGTGTATGGATGGGTGAATGCAATGCGCAATCTATTCAAAACTATGTCGATAATAAGCTATATAAATGCACCATTTGCCTCAGAGAGAGAGACACACACATGCACACACAAACACGCGCGCGCGTAATTGTCAGGGGTCAGATTGAAAGCCTAAACGAGCTTATATGTACCACAGTGTAAGTCTCAATATCATTTATATATAATCTTTTTCATGTGCATTCGGTATAATATTACTGGGAGGAGTGATGATCACCCTTCTTCAATCTGTTGGGGAAGTACCTCAGGTTGGAGATCCTCCCTCAACAGTTTAGTGTTACCGGTAAACTAAAACGTTAAAATGTGGACAACCCAAATTGTGAGCCGTGCTGCCAGGGCGGATGTAACATGTCCCATTTGGGGGGGCAAGAGAACATGTTGGAGGGGCAAGAGAAAATGGTATGGATGCGACTTCATCACCCATCGCACCCATACCATTTTAGTTACAGGACTTTAGGCAAGTAAAGCATCAATAATAACATCAGTTGTTGACGTTGCAACAGACACGCAGCATGCATAAAGCTAAAGGTCTGACTCAGAGTTTTCTGTTTTCAATGATGAAATGTTGTTGGTTTAGTGGTGATACAGCTGTAGTTGGTTAGTAGCAGTAGTAGTGTTTCACATCATTTTAAATATAAGCACTGTCATTTCTTGGGTATCTTGGTTTGTTTTGGATGGCATCATGTTTGGTGGGGTTTGGTGGGTTTGGTGGGGCATGGGGGGGGGGGGGGGGGCATTGCCCCCCCCCATGCCTAGATGCCTAGACCCCATGCCTAGATCCGCCCCTGCGTGCTGCCAGCTTAGCCAGTTAACATCAACAACAACACTGCTCCTCCTGTCCTGTCTCTCTCTCTTCAGTGTCCAGTCATCAAAACAATCATCCCACAAAGTCACTTTGGAGACTGGAATGTCCGACTAGTTGGCAGGCGTTTCTTTTTTTTTTCTCGACTAGATGTTTTTCCCGTGTGCTTCCCTGGGAAGGGGAAGTGGCTGTGACCGGCAGACAGTGTGGTTTTGATACCACGCTAACAGCCAGTCTGCACGCTCTGTGCCTGTGGTAGTGGTGGCAGACACCAGCGCAGGCCAGGGGCGGATCTAGGCATGGGTATGGGGGGGTCAATGCCCCCTAAATACCCAGTCTGCCCCCCCCCCCCCCCCCCCCCCCCCAACACCATGCCATGCAAAACAACCCAAGATATTTCATATTTAAAATGATTTGAAACACTACTACTGCTACTGCTAACTACAGCTGTGTCACCACTAAACCAACAGCATTTCATCATTGAAAACAGAAAACTCTCTGGGTCAGACCTTTAGCTTTATGCATGCTGCGTGTCTGTTGCAACTTCAACGACAACTGATGTTATTATTGATGCTTTACTCGCCTAACAAAAGTCCTGTAACCGAAAATGGTATGGGTGCGGCTTCATGCGATGAAGCCGCACCCAGTTTCTCTTCCCCCTCCGACATGTTCTCTTGCTCCCCCAAATGGGACATGTTACTGTACATCCGCCCCTGCTCTCAGGGTGATTCCCTGTGTGTGTTACCGTCTCACCCCTCCTCCTTCCTTGGACGTTTTCCTGGTTGAACCCGGAAGTGTTTTAACCTGGTCCTGGCCCCGCCCCTTCCTCCTCCTCCACCTATAGCCAGTGGCCGGCCGTGGGAGAGAGAGCGGGGCGTAATTAGGTGGAACCAATCAACACTGAAGGCATTATGGCCAGATTAGCCATTAGGCCGGGGCTTAGCTGTCAGCTGTCTGCTATGTAATGGAGGAATGCTGCTAATTCCCTGCTACAGGCTTTCAAGCTCCCCTGCTTCCCAAGAAAAAAAGAAAGAGAGGGAATCTAGGACTGTAAAATAGATCATTCATACAGAAAAAAAGAAGTGCTGTTATTTAATAGAAAGAGCAAAGGATGGATCCGACCCAACTATTAATGTCCCTGTTGGCTCCCCTATACCTCTAGTAGTTTTTGGCTGGTACTGTACTTAACGCTACTGCTTATTTGCTTTGCTACTACCCATGCGTTCTGAAATGGGCTCCGGTCCGGCCGGCGCAAGAAATTTCTCGAATTTTCATTCTGGAAATTGCTGACCTGTGGCCAAATTGCATTAGCTATTATCTGACTTCCCCCCCCTCATTAATGCAGTAGACCCTGGTGGTTAGTTATACTGCTAGAATAACAAGGATGCCAGGTGGATGCAATTACCTACCTCATAGGATAGAAAGCCAGTTCTGTTCCAGAACTGCTGTGGGTTTTGGAGAAACCGTTTTTTTTTTTCCCCCCAGGAAGGTGCAATGTGTTGCCTGGTCCAGCAGAGAACAGTGTCTCTGCATTGCTTTGGCCCAGGGACGTGTGTAACGTTTCCCAAATGGGGGGGGGGGGGGGGCAAGAGAAAATGGTATGGGGGCGGCTTCATCGCCCCCATACCGCACCCATACCATTTTCAGTTACAGGACTTTTATCAGGCAATTAAGCATCGATAATAACATCAGTTGTTGTTGAAGTTGCAACAGACACACAACATGCATAAAGCTAAAGGTCTGACTCAGAGAGTTTTCTGTTTTCAATGATGAAATGCTGTTGGTTTAGTGATGCCACAACTGTAGTTAGTTAGTAGCAGCAGTAGTGTTTCAAATCATTTTAAATATAGGCACTTTAATTTGAAATATCTTGGGTTGTTTTGCTTGCCACCATGTTTGGTGGGGCAGACTGGGCATTTAGGGAGGCATTGCCCCCCCCATGCCCATGCCTAGATCCGCCCCTGCTTTGGCCCCTGAAGTATGAGACAAAAAACTCAAGTGATAATGGACTCCCGGCATAAGGGAGGCGTTTTGTACAGTGGAATGCCATACAAACGTGAGTAATATAAAGGGAGATTTGGCAATGCGGTTTTTGCCATTAAAGAAATTGAATTTCCCGTCAGCGCCAGCGTCATCGTCGATTTTCCCCCCAAACTTGTCGGCGGCCCCAAACAGAACAAATTGATCCTGTCAGGCCCCTGGCAGGTCGTTTGACTTCGGCGGCCAGGATTCATTTATCGTGTCACTTCTTTCTTCTTTTCCCTTTTCGTCTGTGTTCTCCCCATGGCCTGGCCAGCATGCAATTCATTACGCGTGTGTTTGACTGGACGCCTGTGCAGAGGAACGTCTGTCCCCCCACAAGTCTGTCTGTCAACATCAGACTTGAGATTTCCACCAAAGTGTCAGAATCTAGAATCTACTGCCAGGTCAAAATGGGTTAACTCTTGAGAGCACAAAATGAAAACAAATTAACTTGTATGCTCTCAAGAGTTAAATTATTGTTAAACATTACAAAGCATTACTTAATTTCCATCAAGTATTAGAAAATATAGAATAATGGCTATTTTGATCAACATTTTGCCAACCGTGGATCGTTTGCGGCAAGTAAATAATGGTCCTTGACATGAAAATGGTTGAAACTCACTGGTTCTAATTATTGCCGAGGGGGAACTTAATTCTAAGTGTCTCGCTTTTGGGGAAGGGGTGGGGGGTGGGCAGGCGGGCGTCAAACCGCTGACCTTCTGTTTTACCAGACGGCCCCTCTCTCTTCCCCTGCTAAACCTAGTTAATTGCGGGCTGTTGACCCCCCGAGTGTTAATGTGTGACATGTAAATGTCGAGACATCGAGATCCACCATGACCGAGAGGCAAACACAAAACCAGGCTGCTGCCTGCACCCTCCTTCGAGTACATGTTCCTGCTCTGTTGATCCCTGGCCAAGTGGCCAGGTGGAGGGAGAGGAAGGAGGAGAGGTGGCAGGGAAAAGGGCAGGTAGTGAGCGGGTGGCATCCGGCTTATAGCGGATGCCACCCCCCCCCCCACACACACACACACACACAGTGCACAAGCAAGGTGCAATTGTGCACAAATAGTCTTTTTCACAGCAGTGACATTTTTGTCTACTAAGACTAAAGACTAAGTTGACTGCGACGTTTGATCTTTAGTCGACTAGACAAGTGGTTTGTGCCTGTGACCAAGTGGCCTTTTGTGTGTATAAATCAAAATATTCTCAAATGAACAACAACACTGATTTGTCACACACTCCCTCCTAAGTCTCCATCCCTCTGAGTTTCATTCAACACTCTGTACTTTCTGGTCGTCTCTCTCTTGCCCTCCTAACACACACACGCACAAACACACTAAACTCATCCTTTTCTCTGTAGTAGCGTGTTTTTGGAGGATAGATACAACACCAGCGTCTCATTTGTCTCCTCTGTAGTGCGATGCTGCGTTGCGTTGGCATTCCCCCTACGGTATGAACTCTTCCTTCCTTCCTGCGGCTCGCCGTTGGACACCGATCCAATCCAAGTTGATCCATTGGCGTGTGTAAAATGGCCATTGGCCATGGACATGTTGTCCCAGATACAAACTGTGTTATCCCCCCTACACACACACACACACACACACACACACACACACACACACACACACACACACACACACACACACACACACACACACACACACACACACACACACACACACACACACACACACAATATGGAATCTGTGCTCCGACAGTCTGTTTATTTGGAGGGCTCGACTGTTCCCAATGCCCTCTCTCTCTCTCTCTCTCTCTCTCCGCCCCTTCATTATGATTTCATGGCACAATTCTTTCCAAAAATATTCCAAGCGGTGTGAATTGAGAGTCATGGTTAAGTCGGGTAATCCCCACCCCCCCCCCCCTCTCTCCTCCCGGTACAGTATGTTGTTGGATCACTCTGCAGAGAGCAGAGACCAGCTTTTTGTTTGAACAGTCCTGAGAGAAAGCCTGAGAACAACGAGGCATTTGGTGTGCAAGTTTTGCGAGTGAATCTTAAGACGGACAATATTGACAGGGAAAATATTAAGTCTGGCTCCAGCATGGTGACCTTTCTCTTTGCCAGGGGTCCAACTACAACGTATTTGGATATCATTTTGTGGCCCTAATATAGAAGAGAGTCGACCAGTTTTGTGGTCGTCATGCAGAAGTGAAGAACATAGCCAATAAGTACAGTACAGGGCTCACATATTGCCACATATTGAAATAATCATAATCCTAAATCTCCACAGAGCTACTGATATTGTATCCTTTACCAGTGATGTAAATCGGCTTTCAATCTAATGAGTACCGGAGTCAGGGAGGGTATTTTTACACAAGTCCCAGGGACATTTGATGAGTCCCACTTCAGAGAGGTTGGGAGACACATTTCGCGGGTGCGAGTTTAGTGATTAGTGCGTGTTGGTTGGTCGGCCGTGGTCTGTGGTCCCTCGAAGTACTCCGATTGGCCGGTTTGGGTGATATGAGTATTAGCTCGCGCTGCTGAAGCACAAGTAGGCCATGACCTTGTGCGCAATGTGCAAATTTGCCCTCTACCGAGTGCCGATTAGTTACAAATTGCAGCATCCCATTTCATCTTTCAGTATGTGGCTATAATGTGTTGGGATGCAGAACTTACTGTCGAAATGCGTCCCTGATCAAAAATTGCGTATGTGGACGCAGTGGATCTACATCACTAGCTGTGATTGGTCCATCACAATTTCGGGGCCAGGGAAATATAATTCAGACTGAGGAGTGCCAGACAACAATCTGCCCAGGGTTTTTGGACTGGTTTCCAGGCTACACTTGCTGTATTTCATCATGGTGTGAGCCTCCATGGCAGACACAACGGCCAGACGAAAACATGCTGACTCAAGTTTGTCCTTTCGCTTTCCCTAAACTTGGCATTCACAGCTTTTTTTGCGATTCGCTGACCTGCACAATTCTTATCCTCCTCAGTGTTGAATTAATTCAGAGAGTGCACTGTATAATATTCTAATCCACCTCCGTTTCAAGTTCTGGGTCAGCTTTTTAACAGAGAAATTAAGACTTTCAAGTAATAATAAGCGTTTTAGTGTGTGCGGCTGGCTGGCTGCTGCCTACCTGCGTTCGCGCACCACTATGGGTGCTCTTTGCCTGCCTGTTCAAAGATTCAGTCCGCATTTGAAATCCATTTAAAGTGTATTTTATGGAGCAAAAACTTTTTTTTTACAGTTTGTGTTGAGATGAGGAAAGTGCTGGAGTCTGTAGTCTTCTGGCAACACGGTTTTGCAATAAGAGAGATCACCACTCTTTGTGTGTGTGTGTGTGTGTGTGTGTGTGTGTGTGTGTGTGTGTGTGTGTGTGTGTGTGTGTGTGTGTGTGTGTGTGTGTGTGTGTGTGTGTGTGTGTGTGTGTGTGTGTGTGTGTGTGTGTGTGTGTGTGTGTGTGTGTGTGTGTGTGTGTGTGTGTGTATGTGGGTGAGTGCGCACCATGTGTAAGTCAAGGTCCTTATGTTTTGTTCTTAATATACAGTATATACAGTATACTGTATATTCATTGTGTGTCATATTTTGCTTTGAAGAGAGCATGACTCCTCTTTGGGTTTGTTGGACATAGATTAATCAATGTGTACATTAGTTGAAAACTAATTCAATTATAAATTCGATTACAATTAATCGATTAATCGTTGCAGCACTAGGTGCCGTATGTGTGCACCCTTTTTCGCATCTGTGATTTTTTTTTTCCTCATTTGTAATCCATGCATGTCTGGAAACTGTGCATTTTGCGCCTGGACACATATTGTGCATCATGTGCTTTGATATGAGACTGGGGGCTAAGGGGGTTGGGGTTAGAGTGTGTGTGTGTGTGTGTGTGTGTGTGTGTGTGTGTGTGTGTGTGTGTGTGTGTGTGTGTGTGTGTGTGTGTGTATGGGGGGGGGTGTTACTGTATATGTCTGTCTAACGAAATGTCACAGATGTGATGAAGGGGAATGCGGTCCGACTGGGGTGGGGTCCTTACATCCACTGGGGTGGAAATGTAGGTTAATCTGGTCATATGGACACACACTTCCATCACCTCCTGCAGCAGAGAAAGAAAGAGAGAGAGAAGGCGAGAGGGGCGTTGGCTGAGCCAGAGAGGAGAGGAGAGGAGAGGGATGGAGGGGAGGAGGGTAGAATGGCTCAAGAGTGGTTGTGAGGGATGAGACACAACAGGAAAAGGGCAGAGTGTCTTTTTTTCTGTTCTGCGGAGGGAAAGGTGGGGATGGGGAATTTGGATACACCAGACCCCCATCTGAAAACATGTTGTTCTAGGGATCCCGCAGAAGCAAAAAATTGAGTTAAAAATGTTTGCTTCCAAAATAATGTATTCAGAGATTTGCACCACATTTTCACAATTTTTCAAAAATAGCAGAACTACAAGCTCATATCGCGCCACTCGGTGGCGCGATATGAGCTTGTAGATCTGCTATTTTTCAATAGCTAAAACACCAAAACGTGTTCAGTACACAAAGGGTTAATGAAAGAAATCCAGAATTTCCCTTAGGATTTCTACCACTGGCTGTCGTGATGCTATTGTGGTCTCGCTTTTTACCACGGCCAAGAGACATCAACATCACACACACTCCCTGTCTGTCTGTCAGTCACACGATTGGCTCCCCTGGTCGACGACGACGTGGTGTCGCCATGGACACAGAGACACAGCCGCTCCAACCGTCGATTTTACACGGCAGAATTTGATTTCAGTTTTAAAGGAGCATTCAGTGATTCGGGTGATTTGGGAAAGCCCTCCGTTAACCCCTCCTCGGCAACAAGATGTGCACATGCACACACTCCACATTAAGGGGGGGGGGGGGGGGGGTGCAACAGGACAACAGCACATACACCATCCCTACCCTCACTTGATCCTGAGTGGAGGAAGCTCCCTGTCTTACTGATTGGACGAAAGGCTTTTCTCCCAAAGGCAATTTGGGAGATATGGGTGAAATCGCTGAATATACTGTACCTTTTAAGGCAGTCTTTTAGATTCAATCTACTACTTTTAGTCTACTGAATACCACAAGATCTTAGTCGACTACGTCTACTCTACAGTTGATTTAGTGGACTAAAATATATACTTGCATTGAATCCTCAAAATCCTCAAAAATCGGGAAAATTGTCTGTCTGTACTTTGAGGACATTTTCATGGCGGGCTCTAGCAATCGGTTGGGTTTGTATATACGGCGGTCTGGCACTGTGGTTGTTTGGGACTACATGCATCTACTCTCAAACTGCCGGTTGCAAGGTGGTTTCATGGTTAGCCATTGGTGATGGGTTTTAAGGCTTTGGTTAATAAAATGAACAGGGGCCCACAGCCCCACACTGTCCCCCTGTCCCACCGCCTCACTCGCTCCAAGCCGCTGGCCGTGTAATGTGGTTATTATGCGGTTGGGCTTACATAACCCGGTTACAAGCAATATGCATGACGCTGCTGTCCAGGGTTGTGAACAGACGTGGTGTGAATCTTCAAAATGACACACAGAACCCGTTCTTATCGGGCAGAGTAATTCTAGGGGCGCAATGCAAAAATACACCCATTTTTCAACATTTTATGATGTCATAATATTCCTTAAAGAAATAATAAAATATACCGTATATACCTGTGGAAATAATAAAAAAAAGTTCCTAGAACTGGACGTCTGGGGGAAAATGTGTTTGACCATGTTAATGTTTTTGAAAGTGAGAACGTACAAATGGAACCAACTATACCTGTCAGGGTCCATTTAGTTCCGTTTCTATGCTCTCATTTGAAAAAAGCTTGTGGATGGGCTATTTTTACTTTCTGAATATATGAAAAATAAAATCAAAATAAGGAATCCCTTTCAAGATTGATCTAAAGCGCAATTGGACATAATGATCGCTAAGACGGTAATTTACCGTTGCAGCCGTTATGATGCATTCAACCGGTGTCTCGGCGTCTGCATCGATCATGGCATTCCCTCTTGTCAGTTTGCCAGCCTAGTCTTGTCTCATCATGTGCATGAAGAATGTGTCAGCACGAGTTTCGTAGCTAAAAGGAAAAAAAGCCTTTGATGCACGCGTGGAGCCACGTGGAGAATGTTAGTAAATGTATGGCTACGTTCTTTGGTGACATCTGTGGCTGTGCTGAGCCTTCGCATAGCAACAGGAAGGAAGAGAAAACCAAGCCGCTAGACCAGGGGTGCCCACACTTTTTTGACTAGAGAGCTACTTTCAAAATGAGCGGCCCAACAAGATCTACACATGAAAAATGTTGTTGTTCCATGACTGAAAATCCATTTCAAGGCCCCCTAGAGAATTTGAGCTTTGAAATAGTGGTGATGGTGTTACTTGTTGTTATAGTGTTTAAGAATAATGCACTTATAATGAAAAATAGAGCAGGAGAATTGGAAGGTTTTCCTGCATATGCCATTACTGACGTTTGAAAACAGTATTTGAGGTTTGAGTTGACGGTTCGTGGATTAAGAACTTTCACGTTTTTGTCCACAATTGGGAAAGAGAACTGGCAAAACATTGGTCAAAATAACAATTATTCTGCATTTTCTAATTGTGTGGACTGTTGAAAATTACATTATGTGTATTGTAACATCTTGAGAGAGCGTAAAATGAAACCGAATGCACCCGTAAGGGTCCATTCGGACCCTTACGCTCTCAAGAGTTACAGATCTATAAGTCATCTATCTGTCATGTGATCTACCTGCGCAGCCTGTGTGATCTACTGGTAGATCACCATCTACCTTTTGGGCAGCCCTGCGCTAGACTGATGTTATGTTGTCCTGTCGTGTCCTGTGTGTTGCATGCATAACGCTGTGTCTGCAGTGCACTGCAGGGAGGGAGGGGAGCATGCTGATGGATGTAAGCGGTGTTGCCATGTGCGCGACCGGAGAGAAGCCCCTCCCCCCACCTCCTCCTCCTCCTCCTGCTGCTTCTGCTACTTCTCCTCACTTATTAAGGGGGAGTGTGGAGGTTTAGATAGATCCCATAGGCCGGAGGGACTGTTGTCTGTGAGGAAGGAATGCGTGTCGGGCGCGCATTCACGCGTGGAGAGAGAACTGTGCAGTCTGTGAACGCGTAATGACGCTACCTTTATGAGGACAGCTGCAGTGTTCACCCAGGCTGACTCTGCAAAGTGCCTTTGGAATCTGTATAGTTCACACACTTGGACTGAAAGATTGTTTTTTTTTATGCGAAATCCAAATAGCAGACAAGCTTGTAGCCAAGCTTGGCTGCAACATGGCAACAAGTGTTGCCATGTTGCAAGCTTGAAATTTGCATGATTTCATTTAATTGAAATATTTTGGCTAATTTGGCTAATCCTCTTTACTTTAGAGTCTGGTGACCATATAAGGACTTGCTCTCTGTCCCTAGGGAGCCCCTGGGGTAAAAAACAAACAAACCTAGTTTAAGTTTGGGCTTTGGGATTTTGTCCAATCAGAATGAAAGGGGGGTCGAGTGAGGATGGGCCTTGGTGTATGTGCTGTTGAATGCAGCTTTAAAATGAAAAATAACAAACTGTTTCCCTGCTTTCTTGAAACCAGCCTGTTTTGTTCATGCAATATAGTGGATTTCTTTGAGAAGAACTTGGGAAGCTCAAGCTGTGAAGTTGTTTTTTTTTTTGGTTTAGTGATCATATATACCTATTTGTTTAACCCCAAATGGCATCGCCTTCTGTTGTGTCCAACCATCACAACCCACCCATACCTCCAGGCCAGGGCATGTACTGTTAGGACTATACCGTGGCTCACCGTTTCTACACAACGGCACTATGGAGACATCTAGTGAACGCAGCCTGCAGTTACAGCCAGCCCCATGCTACTAGTGCAAGGCTTTGCACTCAGCCTGACCTGCGCTCCCCCGTCACTGTGAATTATTTATGGTTCTAATTTACCGTCAGCCTCCAGGCGGAAGGCATTCCTAGATATGATACACCTTCCCTGGGACAGGGGGACCAGTTAAAAAGAAAGAAGGAGGAAGCGGCACGGAGTGTGGAGGGGCAAAGAGACGGACAACCGTGAACGTATTCCCAACACGGTGCTCATAAATATACCGGCTTGGAGCTTGAAGTGTGAGCTTACGGTCCCTCCTGTCGCCTAGCAGGAGAAGAGAATCTCAGCGGATTCCATTAACAGTCTTCTTCTTCTTTGCTCGGCTCCACTTGCTCCCCTTTCCTGCATTCGAAATACCCAATTAAACTCATCTAAAGTTGAACAGGAATGATTGCTTTCCGATTCCCCATCCCCATGCGCTAATGCATTCTAATGTGGACGTATAGAAGGATCCCCAGCAGTACTGTGGCGTACCGGCCTGAAGAAGGCTGGAGATCGTTTATCACAGCCGCCCTGCAAAAACCTGCTGCGTGTGGTGGACTATTCTGCACTCACTCTCACTCCATTCTTCGTCTTTCTCTCTCTTTCTCGATCACACACACGCACACACACAATGATGTTAGCCACATGCACTACAAACTTGGAAGTATCTGGATCTATTCTATAGACCAGTGGTTTTCAACCTTTTTTCATGCCAGGGCCCACTATTTATTCAGAATTTGAGCCACGGACCACCATTTGATGACATTTTAGCCCCAACAAACCCCAAAACTACAGATTTTTTTTTTGCTTTTGTCCACAATACCAGGCTGGATTTTGGAGGGAAAAAAACAGTCAAACATACAGACCAAAATGACCATTAATCTTCTACATTCATCTAGTTGTGTAGATATTCATTTTTACGCTCTCAAAGAGTTACACCTGGTTAATCATCATTTAGCTGGGTACCACCTGGAGCTCTCTCAAGGACCACTGGTGGTCCCCGGACCACGGGTTGAAAACCACTGCTATAGACCTTAACCTTGACACTACTTGAGGCAAGTCTCTCTCATCTCCTTCTGCCATGCTTCTTACTTTATTTCCTTTTCTCTCGCTTCGACTCCCTCCCTCTCTCCCTCCCTCCCCCACGATCTCTTGTTCCCATCTCTCGCTTCGTCCAGTTCAGAACGATGTTCGCCCCCGCGTCGCCTCTATCTGTAATTAGCTGTCAAAGAAGACCTCGGCCTATCACCTCTGGGCTGCCTAGCCTAGCCTAGCCTAGCCTAGCTGGCCCCTGCCATATCTCATTCTAACTAGCTGCTGTGGAAACCAGACCAATTCTGCCAGAGCTGAAATGCTAGAGTCGCACAGGCAACAATTAGACGAGACTTTAACTACCAGCAGGAGTTTTGTATTTATGTGTTACTGGCATAGTGAAAATGATGTAAGTGTAGGTGACACATTTGCTACGCTAGTAGCGAAAGGTTGTTATTATTGTGAGAACTCTCGTAAGTTAGTGTGCTGCACACATCCAGTTCCTTGCTGTTGACAATGACAGTTTGAAAATAGAAAAGTCTGCCGTACAACAACCCAACGTCATTGAGGCCAATAGACCTTTTCGTAAGCCCCACCCTCTCCCCCGGGGGCACATTCATTCCAAAGTAAACATCATGGACATTACACATTACAGATTAAATATTCGTTTTTGGAACCAGACCTTCAAAATCTCTTCCAAATCCATCAACAAGGCATGCCCTATGCAGTGGAACATTGGTAATATTAATAATAATATCAACTCAGGACCTTACCCGTTGTGAATATATGAACACCAAATGATCTAGTGTGGTTAATGTGATTTAATATCAATAACAATAATGTAAGTATTTTGATGGAGTACTGCCGTAGTTGTACTTGGTCATGGGAAAAGGGGAAGCAGTGATAGCAAAGCAAGCCTAAGGTGTAGTTAACTGGTGATAAATGTTTTTGTTGCATTAAAGTACTGTAGGTGTTTGTGTGAACGTCATGAAACCACAGGTTTAGAAAGTGGACACACACACACACACACACACACACACACACACACACACACACACACACACACACACACACACACACACACAGTAGGCCATCCATATCAAAGTGTCGCACGCTGTGTGCTTGTGTAACTGTTGTAAAAGGCCCCTCACCTAAACCTTGCAGAGGGGCCTCCAGATTTTCAGAAACGCCACTGCATTTGGTGGTCGCCGTTTGTTTATTCACATTTGTGTGTTTGGTGCACGCACTGAGCAGCCCTAGGCTGGAGACGGGGTTGGCCGGCTATGTGTAATCACTGTATTGGGTCCCCTAACTTTTCCGTGTAAAAGTTTGGAGAGAAGTGGATGCCGTGGCCGCCGTACGTAATGAATATCCAGACGTGTAGATTTTAGTGGTAGAAGAAATGAGTCGTAGCCTCGTAGGTGACTGTAGTAGCGCGTACGCTGGAGACGGGGTTCGCTGCCCGGTGTGGAAGGCATGATTGAGTCACAGCTGTGTGTCGAGCGCTCCCGTTCAATGAAAAGCAATCCAGGCTCCAGCTGATGCAAGCTATGAAGCTAGGCTATGGCTAATGGCTAAGCACTGTACTGTGGTCCCCTAACTTTTCCGTGTAAGAGTTAGGAGAGAAGTGGATGCCTTGGCCGCCGTGCATAATGAATATCCAGATGTGTAGATTCCAATGGTAGTAGAAATAAGTGGTATGGTGAGCGTATTAGCGCGTGTGTCCTCGCACCATGGCCGTGTGGCAGTCGGAACAGCGAGGACAGAGAACGCAAGGGGAGGTGATCCCGTGTTGCACGACAAACTGTGACCACAAATAAATGTGTGTCCGTGTCACGTGATCTGCGCGGCGATGAGCTTTTAATGCAAATCTATTAAATTAAAATGATTGGTAAAATATTTGGTGTTTGTACGTAGTGCACATTGGTGCTGGTTAACAGGGCTGTGCTACGCGAGGTTCATCGAGGCTGTCCGTGCGCCGTGGCATGTGTGGGCGATCCCCATTGCATAGTGCATTTGCGCAGGTAACAGACAGACAGACACACATTCCTAGAATTATTTAGAATAATATCAACTCAAGACTTCCAACTCCTCTCCCTGCAACTGCCCAGTGTCCACAGCTATCGAGAGAAACGTATAAAGCCCAGATTTGATCCACTGGAAGTCTTAGGTTTTTTGTGCGTCAGGTGGTGTGTGAATGTAGACCACATGTGTTGAGGCCAGAGTTCCGTCTGAAGGGGCAGGGCAACCTGTCTGGCTGTTCTCTGCACAAGGAACTGATACCCCCCTCCTCCCTTTTTTAAGCGAATAAGCATCAAAGCTCCGCACAATAACAGAACTGGATTTATGATGGCTGTCTACCCTGCTTCCTCTCTCGCTCTCTCACTCCCGCTTCTTTTTCATCTCTCCCTCTGTCTTTGTTTCTCCCTCACTCCTTTTTTCCTGCATTTGCTCAGTTTTTCGAGGACAGTAGGACAGTTTTTTTAGGCCATTGGCATTCAGTGCTGCTGACCCTGAAGTGGATCAGTGTATTTATCTGTCAGGGTAAATAAATATAGTGTAGTTCATGCTCTTTCTGAAAAGCAGCACCACATTTTCCCTGTGTGTGCAGCATGATCTGCACACATACAGTACATGCACACGTGCACGATATATAGGAGATGCGCAGTATGCATGCATGCATGCCGAAAGCATTCACGACACTAAAGCCCAAGCTCAAAAACCTCCCAAAACAAACTAATTCGACTGCTCCTTCGCTTGGTCTGGGGCCCATGAGAGACACATCTCTTTGCAACCCATTTTGATATAGGGTGGTTCAGGCCAGGGTAGAAAACAGAGTTAAGCAACTCAAACTGGGACTGACATTTAAAATTGTAAATGCACTCTGCCCTCTATGTCCTCAGTACCAGTCATACCTGAGCTCAAACTACCTAAAAAAAAAAGTCATGGCCACAACACACGGGGAAGTGAGAACAACGATCTGGTGCCACCCACCTTCAAAACAAACACAGGCAATTTCTCTTTCTACGGCACTGCCACTCAAATCCCCAACTACCTCTCTTAAAAGGAGTAAATCCCTGGAGTCCTTTAAAACAAGCCCTGAAAATCCACCAAATCAGCATGTCAAAGGAAAAGGAAATGATCACCCCCCCTTACTACAGTGACTTCCCCATTACCCTCAATACCCTGTAAGCCTTTAATGTTAAGGTTATTTTACCTCTTATGATGATTTGACCTACTGTTGTTGTATTATTACTTATTACTATTATTGGTAGCTTCATGTCATGATCATAAACACAGGACCTGAATTAAAACAAAACCGTAAGGCCTTTTTTTTCGGTGATCCCATTGGCTGTATTTGACTGTATCCTGTACCGGATACCTTTCTGCCAATAAACTATTCATTCAATCAATCAATCAATCAATCAATCAATCAACGCGCACACAAATCTAGGTTCACATACACTTATATAAATAGTGCATGCACTTGCACATACAGACTGAATAGGTATGATCAGAGATTATCAAGTGCACATAGATGAAGCTGAACGCATAAAGAAATACAGCTTAATGCATGCATGGAATCTTCTCACACACAACAGGAATGCACACACACACGCACACGCACATGCACATGCACACGCACATGCACATGCACATGCACACGCACAAGTTTGCAGAGTGACTTTTGAGTGCGTCTATCTGTGACAGAGGAAGTAACAGGAAGGGTTATTTCCTGCGTGTGTTCTGGGGGGTGTGTGTGTGCGCTGTGTGCATGTGCGTGCCCACGTGCGTCAGGACGTCCCCTCTGTCCGTCCGTTGGTGGCGGTAGACAGATTCTGTTCCCCATTGGCTCGGACAGACACACAGCCCTTTTGGTTTCTACAGTTGCGCCTGTCGCTGACACCACAGAACACCAGAGACTTCTCAAGTAGAGCAGAGAGGACAGGACAGACAGAGAGGCTTTCAGTCTAGTGTCTATAGTCCAGGAGGTCCATGAGCGCGTACAGCCGCCACCACCGGACCGGTCCCACCATGCCGCGCACGTCCCGCACCTTTAGTATATTCAGAGGATACAGGAGAGCCAGCGAGGATGACGACGATGTGTTTGTGGCCACCAGTCCTAAATGCAAGGTGATGTTCTTAACTCTTTGACGGATTGACGGTAGGATGAGCAGGTCGACGGTCGGCTTGTTTCCAGTAGGGTCAATACTGACGAAATCATTTATAGGAAATCCTTTGACTTTGACTTTGACATTTGACCAAACGGCCTGTATTTTCACATTAAAGTTTCTGTTTGCAGGACTCATTCAGAGATAAATGCATTTAGATTTGTGATCATTTATCACTTATCATTCAATTTGTAAATATGCGAGGGGTTTATCTGTTAATTTTAAAAAGGCCTAAAATGACTTTTGAAGTGATGAGAAGACAGTTGTCCAGCAATCACGGCAAAAGTCATGGTAATCAATCAAAACTATCTTTCTTCAAAGGACAGAGTTAAGACATCACACATCTTTCTGTGAAAATTCTGTGGACAATGATTATAGTTTGGTGTGTTGTTTTTGTAGTTGAGTGTAAAGGTTTTGCCAATTGTCAAAACACTAGCCTAAAAATGACAACCTTAAATAATTTCATACTGGCATTTAGCCTTTTTAAGGGTTTGATGCCACGGAAAGCCATCACCATTCCTGTCTTGTAAAGTGAAAACATGGTTTTGTCATGAACATGTTCAGTATTCATTCAGGACATGCAGCATGCCTAATTCAATGCTGTCTGGTATGGTACTTGCTGTCTCTGTCAAAAAAAGGAAGGATCTGTCTCTTGTTGGTGTCATAACATGTTCTGGGTTTGTGGCATAGCCTTGTCGTTGTGCACATTTTGTCAATGAGTAACAAGTGTGTGTGTGTGTGTGTTTGTATGTCTGGGGCCGGGACACGTCGGTACTTTTCTCTTGTTGAATGCATTTTGTGCTGCTGCTGTGCATTCATTCCCTGTGGGAACGACATGATCTAATTGTAATATCTGGGGCGCGTGTCTTTGCATGGGCGTGAGGGACAAAAGTCAGGCTAAATGACTTCTTTTGTCAAAATAAAAGTACTGTAGGGATTCAGTCTCGGTTATACGTTTGAGCATCTCTTCATTGAACATGTTTCACAATGGATGCTGAAGTACTGAAGTAGTGGATTTGTTGTTTCTGGCTGACTGGTTTTATTATACTTGATTTTCTGAGTGAATATAGAAGATCTACAACCTGTTGTATCACAGTGTGACATGTTGCTATCTGTGAGATTTCATATATTTCTAAATAATTGAGGCAAAAGCTTTAAAACAGTCATGATATATTGGTTTGATCTGTAAGGGATCATTCCCTAAGAATGCCTGTTACAGTCCAGTACACCAGCTCTGTTCTGGCTTGAACCGATGAATTATTCTGGACTGTGCTCTGCCAAACCGTCATCTCTTCGCGGTTTGCCTCCAAACAACATGCCTCTCTAAATCAGCCGGAGTGAAACTTTTGCTAGCTTCTTAAAAACCAAAACCAGCATGAACTTTCGGGTCCTGGAATCTGGCCTCTGTTAAGCACATTTGCAGGATATTAAATAATTCTTTTCATGAAAGAAACGAATTGGAAAAAAAATCCCTGTTATTCCAACACTGGCAGGAAGCTCCATCTGTTTCCACAGGCCATGTGTCTGTCTGTCTGTCTGTCTGTCTGTCTCTTGTCTGTTTCGAAGACTTGTTCGAATTCCACCCTGAACGCATTTCCTGGCGCATTCCATCCCTCACCTGCCAGGGGAAACATGGACGCACAACCTGCAGTAAAACAAAGGACAGACGTTCTTCCATGCCACTGGCACGGACGCACGGCAGTGATTGTGTTTATTTATTAATAACTTGTGTAGCTTTGGTTGCTTTTGTTTGCATGTTTGGAGCCCTTTTCCAGCGAGATAAGAACATGCCGCCGCGCACTTCCGTCGATAACACTTTACTGTACAGCACTTCACCATTGCTACCAAACCATAATATGATCATTTCAGAGGGGACTTTGGCTGATATCCAGTATATTGCAGTGATGTAAATAGGTTTTCAATTTACTGAGCCCTGGGATGCAGGGAGGGTCTTTTAGATGAGTCCTATGGACATATGATGAGTCCAAGTTCAGCAACATTAAGAGTCATATTTTATCATTTTTGTAATACATTGCAGCATTTATCTAATGCTTGAATTGATTGAAGTACAGTTATAGGAAGACTGCGGTGCAACAGCGGTCTTTTCAACCATCCTAACTTGTAAAATAAAAGTGAAGTGGTCTCACGCCGCAATTCAGTGAAACAAGAATCATTGGATTTCCCTTGGAAGATATTGTAATATCAAATATTTTGAAACTGTATTGATTGTAATCCCCTGGTGGGTTGCTTACTGCTATTATTGCATTGTACGTTTTCTTACATAAGTCTTCTTACATAATGCCAATAGTTTGACAGTTGCCATCAGTAACCTTTCTAAATAGAAAGGCTGCTCAATAGCAACTCGTGCACTTCCTCTTTTCATGTTCCTCTACAAATACCGCCTTTTACTCCAATCCTCTTTTTGCCTGCTTACTGTTATATAATCACCTTGCGTACAGTCATTGACAAAATTCTCATTATTATTGTTGGACATGCATTTAACGCTCAACAACCATCATCATCATTAAGTCCGTTCTTAATAACTTCATAACAGGCCTGCGGTTGTTTTCATAGAAAGCAAAGGTTCTTTGAGTGAAATTGAGCTTACAGGGTAGATACTTATCAGACTCTCAGTGATCCATATCTTTATTAAGGATGTGGTTCGCTGATTTCATCAGTGTCTCTGTCCTATTTCTCCATCGTGCTGCTGAGCAGAATTTAGAAACTCCTTTTTTATGGCCAATCCAGTGACTGTCTTTCAAGCTCTTCTTCTCCAAGCCAGATCTCACTGTGTTTGTGCAGCTGAATGGCTGTAGTGTACAGTGCATGTTTTGTTATATGACATCTTATATAGACAATAACACAAGGAGCACTGAGATGCTGTGTCAACCAGTCCCTCGTCATCTACAGTATATTGTTTTTGACAATTTGTTCTAATTTCACTCTGTGTAATTAAAGGGGAATTCCACCCATTTTCATTTTTTTTTCATCAGAGCGTACGAATGGAACCAAATGTACCCTAACAGGTTCATTTGGTTCCATTTGTACACTCTCATAAAAAGGAAGCATCTGAAAAAATCCATTAACATGGTGAAAATACATCTTGATGATGTTAATGCTTTTCTTCAGACCCCCATTTCTTGGGAACACAGAATGGGGGAACTTTTTATTGGATTGGTTATTAGATTGTCTAAGCCTAGTACATTATCAAACAAAGAATCTGTCAAAAAATGTAAGATGCATTTTGGCTATTTGTAGTTGAAATGTTTTAATATATCATTTTTCTTTTTGAGTGGTGCAACCACACAAAGGAGCAGCAATGTCACCCATCCCTATATATGACCCTATGTTTAGTGTACCGACAGGTGGTGACAAACCCACTATGTTTCTCAACAATTTCTGTTTAAACAAACACCCTCATGGACAATGAAAAGACATTGTCTTGAGGCCTAAGCATTATCACCTGTCGCTTCAACAAGCATTATGTCGTAATTGATGTTGTTAGATGATAAGAGCGGCCCTCACCATACACAGGTGTGATTTCATTACTCAGGTTGATCACCTCAATAGCCCCAAAGCTGATCACTTGGTAGATATGGTTTGGTTGACCACCACCTTCAGGGTCTTCCTATAGCCTTGCCTACCAAACCAGTAGGTGTGTCCACAGCCCTCAGAGGAGATGCTGCCTGAGATATACTGTATGTACAGTAGCTCCAGGACAACCAGGACCTCTGTGTGCACCCATACAGTAGCAGTCTACGGTAGCGCTTTAAAGGGGAACTCCACCCATTTTCAACATTTTAATATGTCATTAATATACCTTAGAGATGTTGTGTGGACATGATAAAAAAAGTTCCCCCAATTCCGTATTTCCTAAAAATGGAGGTCTGAAAAAAATCATTAACATGGTGAAATACATCTGATGACATCATCAAGATGTACTGTATTTCACCATGTTAATGATTTTTCTTTCAGATTAATTTTTCATGAGAGGGTACAAATGTGAACCAAATGGACCCGCTACGGTTCCTCTCAGGAAAATTTTGAAAATGGCTGGAATTTCCCTTTAAAGTTCTCCCTGTGTTTCTTCCAGATGAAGTTGTTGTTCTCAGAATGTTATGTAAGGAGCTATCTGAGAGCGTTCACCCAAAACTAAAGGAAAAAATGGTATGAGGGCGGTTACATGACTTATATTAGGCAAGTAAGCATCAACAATATCAGTTGTTGCAACAAGCACACAGCATGCATACAGCTAAAGGTGTATGCAGGTCTTAAATGGTGAAATGGTGTTGGTTTAGCAGTGCGACAATTGTATGTAGTTAGTAGCAGTAGTAGTGTTTCAAATCAATTTAATCATAAGCACTTTAATTTGAAATATCTTTGAAATTTGGGTTGTTTTTGCATGCCATCACGTTTGGTGGGGCAGTCAGGGCAGTTAGAGGGGCATTGCCCTCCCATGGCCCATGCATAGATCCGTCCCTGGTAGTAGTTACAGTCCTTGATTCTTACTGTTTTTTCCCTCTTTTCCTCCCCCAGACGACGTCGCCCACGACAGGCCAGGGCCGCTCCGACTCGCCGGTCTACACCAACCTCCAGGAGCTGAAGATCTCTCAGTCCAGCCTGCCGCCCATCCCTGCCACCTCGCCGCTGCATGTCCTGGGAGACTGGGAGACGCACAAGGACCTGAGCGGCAGGCACTTCTACTACAACCGGCCCACGGGGGAGAGGACCTGGAAGCCTCCACGCACCCGCGACACCCTCAGCAGCACCAGCAGCGGCCGAGGAGAGTCCCAGAGCACCGTGGACACGGAGGTGAGGGATGATGGGCATGATGACTAGGAATGCACTCTCTGTGCCTTGCACACTTGTGTGCAAGCAGAGTCCTGGAACAACTGTTATAACAGTCTGTATCCTCTCTACTTTAAGTTCTTCTAACTAATGTCTCCTAATGTATGCTGTTCTAAATCTCTTAGTCCTGGTATTGACTAGTGCTGCAGGATTCATAGAATACCGTAATTTCCGGACTATAAAGCACACCTGAATATAAGCCGCACCAGCCACATTTAGGGGGAAAAAAACAATTGTGTACATATACAAGCCACACCGGACTATTAACTGCGGGTGTTTCACTGTTATGTCAGGGTTCTTGTCTGGAAAGAAAGACATGATATTTGAGCTCAGTTTAGATCAGTTTGGGTGTAGGATCGGATTTTGTTTGTCACATTGCATGCAACTAACGGAGAAACATGCAAGATAGCAGCAGCAGCCATCACTTTTGTCCATCACTTTCGTTTGCTTTTTTTTCTTTGAAACTCAATCGACTTTATATCTTTCAAGTTTACCCACCACCACCACGCTGCCCTTTCACACACAGATCATCCATGACTATCACTGGCAGAATTGTGTGCTTTGCTCACGCAAGTAATACTAACTCCAAATTATGTTTGGTAGGATAGGACTTTCATGTCATAAAATGCAGCTCAAATAAATAAATAAAAAATAAAAGCAAGGCATAAAGCAACATTAAAATAGCAGTATTGCAAGACATGCCCTTGCAAATATAGTCCATGATTGTGCATTGACCACATGATTTGCAGCATCCCTAGTTCACTTCTGTCCAGCGAAAGGCCTTTGTTCTGTAGCCCCCAGGTGCGTTCAGTTTTTTCCAAGTAAATATAGGATAGTATAGGACAGGAAATTGAGGGCAGAGAGAGGGGGAAGGCAGGAGGTTTATTCTCCAGCCAGAATGGAACCAGAGACTACAGTATGGTTGATGCACTACATTTCCAGTAGTCACTCCCTCTGATTATAGTAGCTAACCTATGCATTTTAAAGGTATTATAGGCAACTTTAGTGTGTACAAACTCAGTGTTTGTAAACAGATTTGAATCCAACTCCACCTCACCTCCACTCTATTGGCTCATTATGAACTGTTGGAGACTGCTGCGCTGTGATTGGCTAAAACGCCGCCTCACCACCCCATAACCCCCTCTCCCCACGCACTAGCATCACCTTGTAATGAGCCTGACGAAAAGGATTTGTTGACAACTATAACGTTCTGCACCATCAAGTGCAAAGTAAGTGTCTGACTGCAGGGAAGCAGCTGCAGCATCAAAGCATCAAAGTGTAAAGTATTTTTTTTGCCTAAAATGCCATTCAGCTTCCTCTGTCTTCTTGAAGTGAAGTAATGGTTGATTATAATATCGATTATGACACAGTTGCTCCGCAACGGTAAGGTTATGTCCAAGTCAACGCTATTAAGGCCAATAAACATGCTGCAAAATAAGGAGATTTGTATAAAAAACCTAATGGCTCTGCAGCGCCGCTAACCACACAGGAAAATGTGTCTCTTAAATCTTAAAACATGAGAAGTAGTGGAAACAGTTTGACATAGCGCTTCAGTGGTAACAGGGGAACACATTCAGGACGCACTAGGAGGAGGAGTGGTACACCACAAACGCCTGTTAAAAGTTGTGTTGTGGTTACTGGAGGTAAAGAAACAAAAGAGGGCTCCTTTTTATGTGTGGAAATCACATCATCTCAGCCAGGGTTGTTAAAGAAATCAACATTAGCTCTTATGAATGGAGGCTTGCCTTTTAGTGTGTTTGGAAAGCCAGCACTGCCCTCAAGTGGCGCAATGGGTTATTGCAATAAAGATACTTGAACAAGGGAGAAAAGAGGAAATTGTCTAGGTTATGATACTGCCCTGAAATGCACTCGCCTATTAGTTTGCATTGCACAATACGCTTGGTGTGTTACTTACTTATTACCAAATGTGGCAAGACCAATATGTACTATGTATTGACTACATGCAGTGTAAAATATATACTTATATGAAGACTGTTATATGTTTTGCTTCATGATGCATCCGGTCAATCATGTTCGAACAAATACACTACACACCTCAAAGCTAAACTGACATTTTTTAGTGAAATACAAAAAAAAAAAAATGCAGAATGTGTATGCCTGTGTGGCCCTTTAAAAATGGCCATAACTGATGTAAATAAACCTTTTAAGTCCAAGACTCCAAGATGTGGCTATCACCGTGTTTGTAGCAATTATAGAAATATTATTAGGCCTTAAATATTGTAAATCTCGATTGCTTAAGTTGCCAGGCAGCAATGCAATGCAGCATGTTATATAATAATCCAAGCCTAAATGTAATTATGTAATATATACATTAGGGTTCAAGGTTTGAGGTTGTTTATTAGCATACAGATGTACAAGTATATGCATTGTGAAAAACCCAATATAATAATTATTCTCTATATACTATTAGGTATAATGTAATTCTAAAAAGTATAGTACAGTTGTTGTATAGTACAGTAGCATAGTTGACTATATCTGACTGTGTGGCAATGTGGCATGTTGTGTGGTAATATAAAATTATGAAATCTTTGCTGTTTGCAATCAAACTGAATTGCCAGTGCAGTGCCCATGGTTTTGGACTATTCTGTTTTACCGTTGTAGCTAAATGAATTAACCCATTCAGTAGCTTGAACTGCTTGAACATCCCTCCATGCTTCTCTGTCCTTGGTCCAGCCGTTGTCCTCAGAGGAGACGTGTCACAGCACCCACTCCAGCCAGTCAGACAGCCAGTACGGTTCACCTCCCAGAGGATGGTCAGAGGAGCTGGACGAACACGGACACACGCTCTACGTGTCTGAACACACACAGGAGAAGGTACAGCACTGGTTTGTTTATTCGTTAATCCCACAATTTTGTGGGATTCATTTTGTGTGTGTGTGTGTGTGTGTGTGTGTGGGGGGGGGGGGGGGGGGGGGTCATGTAAAAAGCTGCTTCTTTCTACATGACACGAGGAGATTCCCTGATTGGACGTAGCACATGGAAAGCCAGTACCAACGAAATTCTCCCCACACTCATTCATGTCTGTGTTTTTGCCATTGTTGTTCGTGCAAGGTCAGTGGTGCATGAGGCTCATTTTTTAAAAGTCAAGTACACTCAGAATGATCTGTATTTGGACCCCCAGAGCCAGAAGCAAAGACATGAGTTCTATTTCATCCCTCCTGATTGCCAGAGGAGGACAGCAGGGATTCAAAGAACCGTAGTTACAGACAGTAGTTGCATAATAGCTGAAGTATTACAATAAAAAAGGCTGAGAAAATGTGGTTTATCTGCTGCAAAGTCTATTGAGGTTCTGGGATCACACAACGACAAAAACAGGAAAATACTTCGCACTCTCAAATATGTGCACAAATGATGACATTTATTGCAAGCTACCAACGATTGTGTCAATTTGCCAAGACCTGGCCGGTGTCTTATCTGTGAAGCCAGTTTCTAATACGAGTTTCAATGGTTCTTATTGTCCCAGGCTCCCAGTGCACCACCACCACATAATCATCAGTTGTAGTACTATTGACTACAGCAATGGGGAAAACAAGTTTTTATTGTCACATGCACAAAATAGTTGTGGCAACAATGACTGCATGCTGTAGGATTTACAACAGCGCAAACATGCATTTAGAAGATTGTTACAGACAATAAATAGTTACACTAAAATACCAATAACAACAAAAGCTGTGCAAACAGCTTATTTTGCAAAAATGGATTGAAATGAATACAGTGAAACTAAAATTTCATTTGCATGACCAGATTATGAGCCTGTGATCCTTACGTTATGTTGCAGTCCAGTTACTACCTTTTTATTTTCTTTCTGGACATTGTTTTTCAATGAAGGCATTCATGGAATAGAGATTAAGGAAAAGTTATTTAAACTTTTACATGATGCAAGTTTTGGTCAGGGCAGGTGTGGCACTTCATAGTCTCCTGTCCATTTCATACCACTTACAATATCTCATGAACACTGTGTTTGTTTCACTTGGTGTACTGTATGTTCTTTCTGTACTTGTATGTAATGTCAAACACTTGTGTGTGTGTTCCAGTGGATAAAGCATGTGGATGAACAGGGACGGCCGTATTACTACAGCGCAGATGGGTCCAGGTCAGAGTGGGAACTACCTAAGGTGAGACATGTCCACACACCAGCTCATTAATCTTTTAATCGCGATAATTTAAGATGATCACAATTATTTTTGCATAGTCATCAACTGTTTTCATGTTCCAAGAAATAGCAGATCTACAAGCCCAGAACAAATAATTTTGTGACATGATGTAAGCTTGTAGATCACTGTTTCTGCTACATTGTAATTGTTTTGGAAATAAAATAAAAATCATTAAAAAATAAAAGTGTCAACTACAAAGACTCAAAGGCAAACAGAAGGCGTAAAATTAAACTTACATTTGTAGTCGTGACTGTGATAAGTCTGACGCCACTGTTTAAAAAGTCTTTAGGCTTTATGAGGAAGTTCTTCTGTGAAAGTGTTTTTTCTTTAATGATTTTACTGCTAGGTCTAGCTACAGTAGCTAGAGATGGAAAGCTTCCAGGCGGTGTTGCATTATGCAACACCTCCAGACAGTAACACTTTCATTGAAACTCTCCTCCTCCCTCTCTCACTTTGCTCTAAGAATCGATCCAGCCCTCTGTAGTGTTAAGTCCTCCCGTTTAGTTGCTTTAAGTGGATGTCTGCGTTGTGTAACGGCATGCCGAGCCTGGAGGCAGGACTATTGGTGGGCTCGGCCGTCCGTCCGGTCAGTCGGGCTAATCTGGCCGGTTTAGAGCAGATTAGAACAGACCCAGCACCATGTCCTAATGAATGAACCACATACTGTAGTACTACAGACAGACAGTGGAGTGGACGGGACATGTACTGTAGTAGGTAGCATCTGGTGGACAAATTAACCAATGATAACGGACAATAACACAAGCCGTCCCGCTTTCCAATGGTGCTGCGGTGGCAAAGGAGTCGGGTAAGGGCAGTAGTGGTCAGTTATGACTTACACGTATGCTATGTTTAGTTTAAAGACAAATACTGTCTTGAGAGATTTGTAGGAAGGAGGGGAAGTGCGTTATGAATTAGATCTAGTGGGAGAAAAAACAATTCTTCAAGCTTTCCGTGAAGTCTTTATTTTTTTTAATTGTTTTTGACAAAAATAAAGTGCTGATGCGACAATTGGTTGAGTTGAAGTTTGTCCCAGTTTCAATCACAATAGTAGCCACATTGATGCTAGTATTGTGGATGGTTTCGCAAAGTGGTTCTCAAAGTGGGGTCCAGGGACAAGCAGGGTTGCTTGTGGGGGGAGGGACAATCAGGGTTGCTTGGGGGGGAGGGACAAAGGGATCCTTTGCGGGTATGTTAATGTGTGAGGGTACAAATGGAAATTGAAGGTAATCAAGTTCTAAGAACCATTGGTTCACATCCTGTCTGTCTCTGTTCTCTCTCTCTCTTTCTTTCTCTCTTTACTCGGTTCCTTTACAGTATAACCTCTCCCCTGCCCAGTCAGGAGAGATCCCTAAGAGCCGCAGTCTAGAGAGGAAAGCGCAGGACCCCATTGTCCTCACAAAGTGGAGACACAGCACCTATGTCTTAGACCTCAACGACAAGGTAGGTTCTAGTAGCGTTGTCTTATTCCTGTCATAACGGGTTCAACACAATCACATAGGAATTCTGGCCAATAATATAGAGTATGCAGTACTTGGAGTCAACAGTATAGTATTAGTGTATGGTCTCCAAATGCTGGTAGGTTACCTGGCAAAGTAGACTAATGTACCAAATGATTTGGGCAATAATGCCTTCGCAGTTTGCCTGTATGCCTTCAGTTACCATTTGATATCTACTTTACAGTAGTTTTACTGTAAAAGGCCATGGAGGAGCTCAGGTACAGCTGGTCTGGGCTGGAATACATTGAGCGCAGTCTTGGCACGAGCATCCTTGAGGGGCGTAGGTTTAATCCCAGAGAATTAAACCGGACACTTCGAGGTCAGACATGCGACCGCGGTCAATAAGCTCTCCGTAGTTTGATGCTGTGCGAAACACGGAGGATACAGTTCAACATATGGGCAGACGAGCAGTTCATGATGCTCTTTCTGGACACTTAATGCTACTGCTAGTTTTCATTTTGTGCTCTGGACCTGATTTGATTTGCCAAAAGGAAAATACAGCTCCAGATGCCCAGGATCAAGAACAACCTACTTAACATCTTTTATGCCCTGGATTTTTTTTTTTCTAAATCAAGGTGCTAGAGTGCGCTGCAGATCCCATCCATTTCCCCTCATAACAGGGAAAAACCTTTAGAAGCATTTACTATTCCTAATAAGATGCATGCATGCCGTTCTGATCAAAACCATGCACAATGCCTTAGATTCAGAAATGATGTCAAGATTTGTCAGCCATAAAGTGATGCATGCATAGCTAATCAACTCCGGGACAATCGAGCAAGGCGTCGCCTAGCAATAGCCGCTGTAAAAAAGAAAAACATGTATATATTTTTAGTAGTCGCATTTTATACCAGATTTTACCTGTACTTGAGAAGATTTAAATCATAAGAACCCTGTTTTGGGTAGTGTTTGGTGGATAAGAGTAATGGAAAACATTCTTGGCTCATGCTAAAAAACATCTGTTTTGTCACAGTTCTCTTTTAAACTCAGGCGCTTTGGTTCTGACCCACGCAAGAGGAGAATACGTCTCTCTCTTTACCGCGATAAAGTTGGTACCGTCCTTTGTCGTCCTTCGCTCCACATATCCACTTGCTGAGATGATTTATCGTGATTGTTTGGCATTGATTTAGAACAGCCAGGTTCCCAGTGCTGGTTCTTGTGGGACCCCTTTGTACAGCTGAATTGATTTTTCCGACCAAACATTTCATGCCTGTGTTTTAAAACGTTGGAATTTTGTGGTCTGGGACTCTTCAAAAGTACGAAATGTGGAATCAGTCGAGCTCTACAATAAACAAGGGGTCAGTGAGGACCAGGATTTGGGGGAAAAACTAACTATAGATGCTTAAGTCAGATGAGGACGAATCACCATGAATGCTTTAATCAATGCTGCAAAAATGTTTTTCTCCCCTGTCATCCTGAATGGCACCTGTGATTTTTATAGCTGTGAAACTGTCAATGAACACCATCAGATATACTGGAAAAAACCTGCAGAATGAATCACTCTCTTTGAATTAACACGTTCTTCTGTCGTGACTGCATGTGAATCTCAGCATGTTCTGTGCCAGTTGATAATATATTAGCCTAACACGTAACACATTCTAATATCAATTAACATTAATTAAACACATTAACATTAGCGATACCTTTTTTTTCATTCAGACCGAGTACAAAACCCCTTTTTTTGCATTCGCTAGGGGTGTAATGATACATTTTAACAGTGATACGTACATATCACGATACATGACGATACCTGGACGACTTTGGTTCATTATGGCAATACGAGTTGAAATCGATACAGTAACTATTTTGCAAATCTATGTTGTGAAACACGTGGATAGTGCATTTTTTTAAGGAAAATGTATTATAATGGATTGACAAAAGTAAAAACCCTGATCTGGCATATACTGTAGATGAACATTTTATTTGAACACATGTTTTCCTTCTTAAAATTGCTATTTACAATGAACCAATTCTTAGTATAGGTAGCGATTTCTTTCTATTGCAAAAGGGTATGATGCAAAGTCAAACTATGCAATATTTTCTCTTTAGATAATGATATATTTTGTTTTTTTAAATAACAAAAGATTTTTCAAAAGAGAATTAGTATAGAAGGGAGAGCCTAGTGTAGAAGTATTTTTACTTTTATTTCTTTTTTACGATTGAAGTGGTTTCACCCCCAAAACTGCCTTGACTCCACAGCAGGTTTTTCGGATCCATTGTCTGGTCCTTACGCCTCCCCAGCCAGTGTGATTTTCTGGTCTATAATTATATAGATATACAGTATATCCTCACTAACCACCAACCACAGATCTCCTGTAGTTTAGCGGTCAGATGTTCCTTCCAGACTCTGGCTGTGTTGACCATGTATGATGTACCTCTTGTTGCTAGGAGTGTGCTCCGGCGCCCAAGCAGAGCTCTCCAGACTCTGACTCGTGCCCGTCATCTCCCAAGCACCCCTCGACAGTTAGTATCCCAGCATGCACTGCACTGCACTGCACCGCACTGCACCGCCACTCCTCCTCCTATCCTCCTCCTATGCACATGCACGGCACCATGAGTTCACCTGCTGCACTGCATCCCTTTGCAACCACGTCTTTATATTATTAATGGATGTCACTAATTCTCATTATAATTCCTCATTATTGTCAGTGATTGTCATTATACCTTCCGTCTATTCACTGTGCGTCTCATTGGTGGGCTGTGGACAGGAACAAATCCGCCTAGCAACGAAGGCACCAATGCGGATTTCAAGATAATATAAAACTACAGCATTTCTCTTCCTGGAAAGTTAGTATGCTGAACTGGGTGCCATTGTTAGGAAGGGATGCTCTCATACACCTTTTTATTCAGACCGAGGTACAAGGTTTTTTTTTTTTTTACTGATGCTGAATTATGATTTTGTTTTAAAATGACCAAATCTGCTTTTCAGAACTGCCACAGCCCTCCTCTGCGACCAAATAGACAGGACTAGTATCATTTTTTATAGTGATAACTATCCAGAACCAATTACACTGTGTGAAAATAGTTTTTATTCCCCACTTTTTATTTTTATAACAGTCCTTTTTCATGCTTACGTCATCATAATTTAATGTTATACTGTAAGCTCCATTCTGCTTTTTTCCAAGTGCATATCTTTCTGCCCTGTTTTGCTCAACAACCTGCTTTGCTTTGCATCCACCCTGTCCTTTTCCTGCATGTCTCAGCAGTTCATATTCCACTTCCTCGCTGCCATAGTGCTGAATGTAAATGACATCAGTTTGGCCTCTTCTTCCCTGCTGTCTACCTCACTGTGTAAACGAATGGGGTAGTAATTTTACCATCATGAATCAGTAGTGCAACGTAATTTTAAAGGTGTTTTAGTGCCATCTGCTGGTGTTGTTGTGGATTTACATACCTACACAATCTTGCCCAAGTTGTGTGTGTGTGAGAGAGAGAGATCTTTGTGCATATGCACTTTTTATGGTTATCTTACTTGTTCTATTGTGTTGTTCTATCATTTCTTGCGGGGCTATTTGTGTGTCTGGGTGCTTGTGACATACGTGAAACTGCACACAATGCAACCCCAGGTTGTGTGAAATCATGTCCGACTGATCATATTCACGCATCCAGCGAGTGGATGGGAACAATCCCATAATGCACTGTAAGACTCATGCCTCTGTGTTGTCTTCCTCAGCCTTCAGAGAAGTGTGGAGTCCTCAATGTTACCAAAATCACTGAAAATGGAAAGAAAGTCAGGTAAGACACACAGCTCAAAACTTTTAATCATCGGATGAGTCAGCAAAATTAATGAATTCCATTAACGTATCATTTCCAACAGCCTTAATTTAATTGTATTGTTTCTTACTAAAGCTTTTTTATAATTATGTATTTACTATTTAGTGGTCTTTATAAGTACAAGAAAGTATAACAACCATATTATTTAAAACCCCAGCGAAGTTAAAAAAAATTAGTTTTTTAGACCATATTTGTACATTTTGGGGTATTTATTCATACCCAACAATGCATGCCAAAATGGGAACATTTTCACCTTTGTAAACTCCCGAAAAAATTGATTTCCTGAAAACGGAAACGTGCTGCTGCGTGAAGTTAAGCTGACTCTGTTTTTGTCCTTCACAAACACAGGTGCCTTGATTACAATCAGAAATACTTTGTTTTTAATCCCATTCTGGCATCCAGACAGTGCATTACTCGGTTTAAACTCACTCATCACGCTAGAATATACATCTGAACACATTATTTCGGTATAAATAAGCCACATACTGTAGCAGTAAAGCGACATTTCTGAACAAACATCCATGCGCCGTGTGTAGTATATTGATCAGTGTACTACCGTCTCTCTATTTTTGCGGCCCATACATAGCCTGAAGGGATGCATGCTGTGATTGGTTCAGAAACTTCAGACTAAAACTTCAAAGTAAAATGCCGTGCATTTGCAGTTTACTGCACCTTTAAAACAAAAATGTTTCTGATGATGGCGTTTGCTTTGTGTTTTTTTTTTTTTTTTTTTTAGGAAGAACTGGACGTCCTCCTGGACCGTGCTGCAGGGCTCCTCTCTGCTCTTTGCCAAGGGCCAGGGCAGTGGAACCAGCTGGGTAGGTTCATCATCCACAGACACCACGCCCCTGTAGGCCAGTGGTTTTCAAACAGTGGTCCGGGGACCACCAGTGGTCCTTGAGAGAGCTCCGGGTGCTCCCTGGCTAAATAATGGGACAGTTGGTTAACCAGGTGTAACTCTTTGAGAGCGTAAAAATGAAACCAAATGGACCCATGGTTTCATGTTTACACTCTCAAGAGTTAAAATATCCAGCATCTGAATTAGCCCAGAGTCTACACAACTAGAGAATGTAGAAGATTAATGGTCATTTTGATCTGTATGTTTGCCTGTTTTGTTTCTCCAAATCCAGCCTGGAATTGTGGACAAAACCCAAATAAATCTCTAGTTTTGGGGCCTGTGGGGCTAAAATGGCATCAAATGGTTGTCCGTGGCTCAAATTCTGAATAAACAGTGGTCCCTGGTATCAACAAGGTTGAAAACCACTGCTCTAGGCTGTTATTGTTGTTGTTTTTCATTCTATTTCTCTGTGGTGGTACTTCTTGTCTTTCTTATCCTTCATACAGTATATCTGGTTGTCACCTTGTTCTTCTTCTGTGGTTTTCATTTTGTCCTCCTCCTCCTCCCCCTACCTCTCTCCTTTCTCCTCTCCATGTCCTCCCCTACACTCCTGTTCTCCTTGCCTCTCCTCTCCTCTCTTCTCTTTTTCCTTCCTTAAGTCCTACTACCGTAGTGGCTCTATTCCAGAGTTGCTCCTCACGCTGCTTAGCAACTGGAAGCGCTCAGTCAAGCCCCGCCCGGCTGTCTCCTATGTACACTGTGGGCCTGTCCAGGCCGCCACAGTATGTCCCCTCAGTCTGTGCATGTGCTGGTTTTCTCCCCTGCCTGTCTGTCTGTCTGTCTGTCTTCTCACACTGGCCTTATAGCCCCCACACTGCTGCTGCTGCTGCTGCTGCTGTCTTTGGCCCTTGTTTGATTATAGAGCCCAGATCAGACAGGATGTGCTCTGCGCCCTGCGGCCTACGGACTGATTTTACACTGGGAGCCAAATCTAGCCTGAATCGGAACTGACACACATGAATGGAATCTGATTTGTTAGTATTTGTTAGTTTGCTTGCGGGGAGTTAATGTTGCTCCATAGGTCCATAAGCACGATTCCCCAGTAGTAGAGGACAACAACAACCCGGATATCTTTGTCGTTGATGCATTAAAAAATCACTATATGGAGCTAAATGGAGAGTGTTTTTTCACAAAAGAATGGATTATTTCGAGAGAACAACAGCAAGTTTTTATTTTCTATTGGTGAGTCCGGGCTGCCTGCGCTGGATTTTATATACTGTATATAACTAGTAATTGCACCTATGCACGGTTTTGGCTTTGGGCTGGTGGTGGTGCTAGAGTCACACGGGTGCAGTCCTGGTGTTCTGGATGTTAAATGAGTCGTGTGACCTGTTAGACTCATTTGAATCAATCGGGTTCTGATTCAGGCTGGATTTGTCTGCCAGTGTAACTGCCACAAAGCAGGGCAGCTTGAAGCGTATTCTTTTGCTTTACTGCTTTGATTTGAATTGTGTTTTCAACTTGGTGCCCAGGGAACTCCCACTCCCACATAGAGCTAAACATACTGTACAAGGTCACGCTGCATAAACATAACATAAAGAGCAGAACTATTTACAAAAAAGGCCCCCCAGCTGCCATATATCATCCCGTCTGATCAGGGCCTGTTGGAGACTTGTGTGGCCGTTTTATTTTGAAAGCCCAATAAAGCGTCTCGGCTGCAGCACACACGGAAGTGATCACAGATGGAAAAATACAACTAATGTTTCACACAAGTGCCTGAGTTTGCTGGAATGTGTCATGTGTGCAAAGGAGGAGATGTCTCCTGGACTGTGCTTTTCTTAATGGATATGCATATTTACCTCAATAACTACAGTAATTTAACGGTGTTGCCCTTCCAATACTGCACTAGATTAATACTAAATAACTAGCATTTGTAACACAGAATGTTACAAAGCGAACGTGTTCTTATTAACATTTAACACACCTTGTTCATTTATTTATTTATTTATTTGCTCCTGGAAAAAGCCAACTGGAATGAACGGCGGCATTTGCGATTTCATCTTTCTGTTGTGAAACTGTATCTCTGATATAAATGTCCTGACCCTTGATTCCAGAAGTTTGGGAGCAACCAGTCCAAGCCTGAGTTCACCGTGGATCTCCGAGGAGGATCCGTGGACTGGGCTTCCAAGGACAAGTCTAGCAAGAAACACGTCATCGAGGTAAAAATCCACATTCCGGACAAATATCGATTCATTGATTGATCCTGCCTCCTCTTTGTGTCATCATTCACAGAGGGGACAGGATAACCTTTTTGGCGTATCTGGTCCCTTAAAGAACAGTGGCATAATCTTCCTGCTCTGACCTTTGAACCCTTACCTTTCCATAGCTAAAGACCCGTCAGGGGACAGAACTGTTGATCCAGTCAGAGATCGACAGCGTGATCAACGACTGGTACCGCGCCCTGACGGAGACCATCAGTACACATGTAAGTGGGAACCCTCTCTCTCGCTCAGAAAATTTTCCCCAAAAGAAGTAATAAATATAGAAAACTAAACAAATCCTAACTAACTAAAACAAACGAGTCAAAAATGTATTAATTAAGTACAGTACTGTAGCCCAGGGGTTTTCAACTTGTGGTCCGGGGACCACCAGTGGTCCTTGAGAGGGTTCCTGGTGGTCCCCAGCAAAGTTGGTTAACCAGATGTAACTCTTGAGAACGTAAAAATGAAACCAAATGGACCCTTGCGGGTCCATTTGGTTTCATTTTTACGCTCTCAAGAGTTAAAATATTCATCATGTGAATTAGCCAACAAAAGTCAACACAAAGTCAACACAACTAAAGAATGTAGAAAATTAATGGTCATTTTATTGATCTGTATGTTGGACTGTTTGGTTTCCCAAATCCAACCTTGAATTTTGGACAAAGGCAAAAGAAATCTTTAGCTTTGGGGCCTGTGGGGCTAAAATGACATCAAATGGTGGTGTGTGTGTGTCCAGGCCTGGGAGTCGGATGAGGCCATCGAGGAGGACCTGCCTGAGTCACCAGGCGCTGAGAAACAGGACAAGGAGAAGGACCACCGGGACTCCAAGAAGAACAGAGGTAACAGTCAAATCCTGAGTGCGATCCCATTTTGACCAATAATATTAATAGTGTTCAACAGCACATACTGTAAATGCTGAGTTGGTCAGAGTATGTAACAGGGGAATAATAAAGCGTGGGGGAGAAGTAATAACATGGGATCAAAATCTAAAGGCAATAACACTCTGGTCTACATATAGTACATTATCCCATACATCGCTATGGGGTACACATGTACACCCAGAGCTGGGCTTTAGGAGGCACTGGCACCGCTCAGAACGATGAAGAACGAATGCTATTTTGTGTGAATGAGTCGTCTTAAAGGGGAACACCACCCATTTTCAACATTTTTCCTGAGAATGTACAAATGGGACCAAATGGACCCGTTAGGGGGACCATTCTCAGAAAAAAGGTCATAATAGAAAAATCATTAACATGGTGATACACAACTTGATGATGTCATCAAGTTGTGTTTCACCATGTTAGTGTGTTTTTTTTTTCCAGACCTCCATTTCTAGGAAACACAGAATGGGAGAACTTTCTAATTATGTGCATAAAACATCTCTAAGGTATATTAATGACATAGTAAAATGTTGCCTCTATCGTCTCTCTCCCCAGTCATGAAGACCTCTGTGAGCATGGACGTGTCGGACCAAAAGAAGACCAGGGTGAAACTCAAGAAGTTCCTGACGCGGCGGCCGACCTACCAGGCGGTGCGAGACAAGGGTTATATCAAAGGTACGGCAGCGCGCATCTCCTGGGCCCAGGGACGGATCTAGGCATGGGCATCAGGGGGCAATGCCCCCCTAAATACCCAGTCTGCCCCCCCCAAACACGATGCCGTGCAAAACAACCCAAGATATTTCAAATTAAAGTGCTTATAATTAAAATGTTTTGAAACACTACTACTGCTACTAACTAACTACAGCTGTGTCACCACTAAACCAGCAGCATTTCATCATTGAAAACAGAAAACTCTCTGAGTCAGACCTTTAGCTTTATGCATGCTGTGTGTCTGTTGCAACTTCAACAACAACTGATGTTATTATTGATGCTTTACTTGCATAATAAAAGTCCTGTAACTGAAAATGGTATGGGTGCGGCTTCATCGCCCGTGGCGCGAAGCGACACGGGCGATGAAGCCGCCCCCATACCATTTTCTCTTGCCCCTCCAACATGTTCTCCTGCCCACCCCAAATGGGACATGCTACATCCGCCCCTGCCTGGGCCCTGCCTGTACGAGTGGCAATGATCATAACAATAACAATAATAACATTTCCAAAGCACTCTTACCCAGCCAGGAGAGCACAAAGTGCTTTCCAAAGGAAATAAAATGAAATGCAACGATAGGCCATCAAAAACGGACTATATGGACTATAAAAAACGGTACTGAAAAAACGACAGCATAAAAAACAATATAACAGGAATGTTTTAAGCCACTCAAGAAAAAGACTATAAAAGAATTTACTAGCAGTTCTGCAAAGATATTTCAGTAAGACAACAGTAATATAAGTGGTTCTTAAGCTGTTTGTCCAAAGTACACTGTTGTGCTTTGGATTTTGAGACGACCGCCATACCATGCAAAAAGTTATTTTATGATTTTTAGTGCTTTGTCTGCACTCATTTCCAAATACAGAGGTTCTATATTGTCAAAATATGTCAACCTGGCAAAATTGAAAATGTTAATACTATATTCTTTTCTTTTTTATAATGTGTGTGTACTGTATTGTTTTTTTCTTGTAAACAGTCAATCTAGTCCCTCACATTGTGTGATTTGGAGTGATCTTGTAGATTGGCTGTTTACACAATGCTTTGTTGTCAAGGGGGCTCCAACATGAATTTTAGAATTTTCAAATTTTTATGGTGTCGTCTGCTCAAATCCTTCTCCAATACGACCTCATAAACGGTGCTGAATAGCCCCTCCCCTTTAACTTTGCCTCCACCCTTTAAGTCATAGTTATGCATGGAGTCCAGGTAGAACCAGTGAGGAGGCATGGCAGGAGCCACTTATTTATTTTGAATGTATAATGGTTCAATGATAGTGGTGTTGGTAAGAAAAAACAACAACTACAATTACAGGGCCATAAGAGTGTCAACGTGTTGCATAGACTATTTTTTCACTGATACAGATACAGCTGTGTGCCTTGACGTTTTGACCTGGCCTTTATCTAGCTTCGGGCACAAAGAGTCTCTGCTCTATATCAGTGCAGGGTGAAGCAGTATTCCCCTGATTAGACTCTATAATGAAACACCACCAGCAGTATTCTGAGGTTCTCCCTGAACACCAAAGGCTGAGAATAGCTGTACACAGACAGTGATATTCACGTGGCTGTACCGTGTGTGTGTGTGTGTGTGTGTGTGGTTTTGTGGTATTTCAGATCAGGTCTTTGGCTGCAGCCTCACCAGCCTCTGTCAAAGAGAGAACACGTCTGTGCCCAAATTCGTGAACATGTGCATCGACCATGTGGAAAATACAGGTATGAATCCACCGACCAGTGTTAATTTTTGGCAGCCCTTTCTTTTGTCAGTCCTAGTCTTTTGGACAAGATCCTAATTTGTTTTAGTCATTTGGATAAAATGCTTAATTAGTCTTTAGTTACATGTTGTCATCCTTGATGGATTTAGTCTAGTCTTTGACAACGGTAACGCAAAACATTTGGTCCCATTTTAGTGAAAGGGATAACATGCATTAGTTAATTAATTAATTAATGCATTAATGAAAAATGCATTAGTTAACTCAAGTAAAAATATAGCTGCAAGCAGCAATAAAACGTGACCAAGCAAGCAGCAATAAGGAGTCAGAACAATATGCAGAAGAAGGAACATATTTTTGAGAAATTATCTGAGGGGGGTGCTTTTGCCCCGGGTCCATACAATAGTGAATGAATAAATGAAATGTAAAATTCCTACAGTAGCCTACAACCTGGCCTCCTACAACAAAACTGATAAAAGCTTGGAGAATTACAGTACAATTCAAGTACAACTAGAAGAAATTGTGAAATAAATGTGATTGGACACTAGTTAACAACAGTTGTTTAATGGCCACTTTGTTCAAGAAGTTAATCTAACATAATCTGGCACAATGTTTTAACCACTACACTGTTACATGAAATGATCAAGGCTTGTACAATGCAAAGCTTTCGTTGGGTAGGTTACTACTGGAAATCTAGAATGTCGGGGTATGACCTGGCCGGGAATCGAACCCCGGTCTCCCAGTCTCAGGGCAGACACTCTAACCACAAGGCCACTGAGTTTTCATTTCACTTTCATGATATGCGAGTGTAACTCAGTGCTATTGAGAAGTAGGCAGAAATGCATTGGACTCAAAGTAAAAGCCCAGCTTGAATATAAGATATACAGGTCCTTCTCAAAAAATTAGCATATTGTGTAAAAGTTCATTTTCTTCTATAATATAATACAAAAAGTGAAGCTTTCATATATTCTCAATCAATTGTGCATTAACTAAACTATTTAAAAACTTTTTTTTATTTAATCCTGATGATTATGGTGTACAGCTCATGAAAACCCCAAAATGCCATCTCAATGAATTAGCATATTTTTACAAAACCACTACAAAATATATGTTTTAAACAAGAAATGTTGACCATCTGAAAAGTATATTAATCTATGCAGTTAATACTTGGTCTGGACAACTTTTGAACACATTATTTCATAAATGGGGCATGGCATGGTGGTGATCAACCTGTGGCACTGTTGAGGAGTTATGGAAGACCAGTTTTGCTTTGATAACGGCCATAAATTAATTTGTATTGTTCAGCCTTGTGTCTCACACCTTCCTCTTGACAATACAACCCAGATTCTCTGTTGGGTTAAAGTCAGGACAGTTGGCTGGTCAGTTAAGCGCAGTAATACCATGGTCAGTACAGCAGTTAGTAGTAATTTTGGCTCTCTGGGCAGGTGCCAAATCGAGCTAGAAGGGGAAATTAGCATCTCCATGAAGGTTATCAACATACTGAAGCACAAGGTACTCTAAAAAGATGGCTGTATTGAAACCACTGACTGTTTTCACTGTTAGTGGATCAACACCAGCCGATAACATGGCCTGGAGACTAGACATGGCATAACACATGGTTTAGACCATGTTATCGGCTGAAAACTGAAAACACAGCCATCCTTTTAGAGTACCTTGTGCTTCGGTATGTTGATAAGCTTCATAGAGATGCAAATTTACCTTTCCAGCTCGATTTTGCACCTGCCCACAGAGCTAAAACTACTACTAACTGCTGTCCTGACCATGGTATTACTGCACTTAACTGACCAGCCAACTGTCCTGACTTTAACCCAACAGAGAATCTGGGTTGTATTGTCAAGAGGAAGGTGTGAGACATAAGACTGAACAATACAAATTAATTTACGGCCGTTATCAAAGCAAAATTGGCCTTCCATAACTCCTCAACAGTGCCACAGGTTGATCACCTCAATGCCACACCCCATTAATGAAATAATTTGTTCAAAAGTAGTCCAGACCAAGTATTAACAGCATACATTAACATAATTTTCAGAAGGTCAACACTTCTTGTTTAAAACATATTTTTTAATTGTTCTTGTGAAAATATGCTAATTCATTGAGATAGGATTTTGGGGTTTTCATGAGCTGTACACCATAATCATCAGGTTTAAAACAAAACCAGTGTTTAAATACTTCACTTAATGCACAATTGATTGAGAATATATGAAAGTTTCACTTTTTGTATTATATTGTGGGAGAAAATGAACTTTTACACAATATGCTAATTTTTTGAGAAGGACCTGTATATAGCCCCTGAAGTATAAGACAAATCAATTTTTGGGATATTTCCATTGGGAAAAAGCATTGTCTTATATTCAGGCCAATAGGATATATATATATATATATATATATATATATATTAAAGGTGTCAGCGTTAACACGTTAATCTCGCATTAACTCAGCTGTGCGTCCAAAAAATTAACGCGAGAATAATGCACTGACGATGGCTGTCCTCAGTGCGGCAGGCCACAGAAGTACTTTACGTCCACACACAAACAAAGTGATGGTTTGTACCCACACAAACACGAACCGGTTTGTACAGCAAATGCACGGCACAAATTTGTTGTACAACCCGCTTCGTACAACAAATGTGCGGGCGCACCAAAGGCTCCGATGCATGCTCCGATCCAAAAACTTGAGATGAAAATATGCGATTAATTTGCGATTAATCGAAGATTAACTATATGGGCCATCATGCGATTAAATATTTTAATCGACTGACAGCTCTAATATATATATATATATAATGGATTGCATTTTTATAGCGCTTTTCCAAGTGCTCAAAGCGCTTTACAATGGTCCATTCATTCATACATTGGGAAGTATATATATATATATATATATATATATATATATATATATATATATATATATATATATATATATATAGTGTCGGCGTTAACACGTTAATCTCGCGTTAACTCAGCCGTGCGTTAGCGGCGTCAAAAAAATTAACGCAATATTAACGCACTGACGATGGCTCACAAATCGGTTTGTAGAACGGTTTGTACACCGGTTTGTACAACAAATGTGCGGGTATGTCATGCAAATTGATCACAAATCCAGGCAGAAAATCAGGCATGAGCACTTTTCAAACTGCTTAAAATGGCAGACACTCTGGGGGTGGAGCTTACCGGTCAAAGTTACAGATGTGTTCCACATGAATCAAGGAACATGTAGAAACAAGTCCCATGATTTTTGGCCAAACGAGGCCCGAGTTATGGTTGTCAAATGTTTCAGTTTCAAAGAATTGTTATAGCGCCCCCATTTGAGCAATTGGAGTAAGACTGGTTTTGCTGCTATTTGGCATCCCCCTCTACAAAACTGTAAAATCTCAGAAGCAGATTACGTTGCATGTGTAGATTAGGGGCAATAGAAGAATTTTCACAAACGAGCAATTTTCATTGGCTCGTAAAAACATCATTTTTTTTTTCTAAAAACATGATTCACACCCATTCCATGTTTGTATGGCTTCAAAGTTCATGTGTAGGTCATTGTTATGCATTTTGATCAAAGATTGTAGGAGAAGAGACATTTTAACTGTTTTACATATAATTCAAGATGGCGGTTCATCTAAAGGTCAGAGGTCAAAAGTCAGAATACAAAATAGACGGGCGCAGTTATGGTTTGACCCTAAAAAAATTGCAACAGAAGGTTTCTCAACTGTTTTTGGTACTATTAGGTGTCCTTAATAACATACTAAAAGTTTACCAAAGTTTGACCATGCGAAAGTCATTTTTCAAGATGGCCGCCGCCAGTACTTTAAAATACCATTACTCCTTCATTATTCAGGGTAGACAGATACTTTTGGTGCCTAACTCCATGTTTTGGTGATCTAGGAATCTAATTAACATATAAAATTAGAAAATCACAGGTTCCATTATACATTATAGCAATTGGTAATAAGCTTATAACAGAGTAATAGGACATTTCTCCATTTTCTATTTGCTATAATGCCCAGGATCAGTGAATTCTTCACCTAGAGACACAATTCACATTCTGTTGATGTTTTCAACATTTTAAGGTGTAGTAAGTGATTTGGGTGATTTGGAAAAACCTCCCCCCCAGGAGAATGATGTGCACATGCACAGACTCTACAGTGAGGGGACTATACTATACCTTTAATTTGATACCATACATTTGTAATTGATAGGACGGTAATATTTCTTGAAGAAATGTCTCACCGATAAATGTTTCACTATTTTGTATGTAAATGTTTCTTGCAATAATTACACGATTGAAGTCTAAATCCAAATAGCTCAAGATCTGACCCATGACAAAATTAACACATCCCCACAGACAAAGCAGGGTGCGGTGTTGACTCTGTTAGACAGTGAGTTGTTCAGAACCAGCACAAAAGCATCTGCTCTATTCTGATCATCCATATATAGTATGTCCATAAATTTAGCTGGCCTTTTCTGACACAATTATTGTTTTGATATCTGCATATATATGGGCATAATAGGGACACAAAAACTGGGTGCTGCTCCCCATAGAATCCATGCTTCAGAACGTGCCCCTCCCTGCTGCCATGTAACAAAAAAGCATTGATTTCTGCTGGGGATGACCCGATACACGGCGATACAGTATCTGGAAAAGTGTTGGATCGGCCCGTATTTGTCATATCGGTTCATCAGTACCGGCAGATACTGTATTGGCACTTGGCAGGCATTGGTATAGGCAAATATGCAAGTATAACCAGTGATCAGACACAGGGGTAAGGGGTTGACACTATGGTAAATATGTCAGTCTAACCTGTGATCAGACACAAGGCCAGGGTAAGGGGTTGACACTATGGTGAATATACCAGTCTAACCAGTGATCAGACACAGGGGTAAGGGGTTGACACTATGGTGAATATACCAACCAGTCTAACCAGTGATCAGACACAGGGGTAAGGGGTTGACACTATGGTGAATATGCCAGTCTAACCAGTGATCAGACACAGGGGTAAGGGGTTGACACTATGGTGAATATACCAGTCTAACCAGTGATCAGACCCAGGGGTAAGGGGTTGACACTATGGTGAATATACCAGTCTAACCAGTGATCAGACACAGGGGTAAGGGGTTGACACTATGGTGAATATACCAGTCTAACCAGTGATCAGACACAGGGGTAAGGGGTTGACACTATGGTGAATATGCCAGTCTAACCAGTGATCAGACACAGGGGTAAGGGGTTGACACTATGGTGAATATACCAGTCTAACCAGTGATCAGACACAGGGGTAAGGGGTTGACACTATGGTGAATATACCAGTCTAATCAGTGATCAGACACAGGGGTAAGGGGTTGACACTATGGTGAATATACCAGTCTAACCAGTGATCAGACACAGGGGTAAGGGGTTGACACTATGGTGAATATGCCAGTCTAACCAGTGATCAGACACAGGGGTAAGGGGTTGACACTATGGTAAATATGTCAGTCTAACCAGTGATCAGACACAGGGGTAAGGGGTTGACACTATGGTGAATATACCAGTCTAACCAGTGATCAGACACAGGGGTAAGGGGTTGACACTATGGTGAATATACCAGTCTAACCAGTGATCAGACACAGGGGTAAGGGGTTGACACTATGGTGAATATACCAGTCTAATCAGTGATCAGACACAGGGGTAAGGGGTTGACACTATGGTGAATATACCAGTCTAACCAGTGATCAGACACAGGGGTAAGGGGTTGACACTATGGTGAATATACCAGTCTAACCAGTGATCAGACATGGCTAAGGGGTTCACACTATGGTATATAAAATCATGTTGATGTGCAATTTGCTCAGGAGTTGCCCAAGTGCACATTTTAGTGAGGAGTTTGTTGGTGGACTTCATATAATTTCTCTCTTTGTGTTATATATATATATATATATATATATATATATATATATATATATATATATATATATATATATATATATATATATATATATATATATATATATATATATTGTATTGGCTAACACAGGTATCGGGATCAAATCGGAAATGAAAAATGTTTACCGTAATTTCTGTCACATTGATGCATATGGTCAGAGTACATTTGAGGCACTCTGGTCCATCATGTGGCAGACAAAACTACATACTTTAAGACGACATATTTATTTAGGGTAATAAAATATGATGTAAGATATTTGTATGAGCCAAATTTGAAACTGAGCTATCCAAAAATCTGGCAATATTGCAAACAATACTATCTGTTCACACAATTCTCTGCTACCACCTACTGAAAGACTGAAAACTGTTTTGAGGTTTGATGTCTTGAAGCCTTGTTCCAACAAATATACACATATGTGAACACAAATTACATAATCCTTCTACTATAATGGAAAGTTAACACACACATCTCAAATTATATGACACAGGGATCTATCTGCACTGCCACATGCCACTGTTATATTTACTGTAAAATACCTACAGTACAGTATAATGCCGAACAGTACGGTAGTGTCTGATGTGGTATACAGTAATACAGTAGGGTACGATACAGTGTGAATCTGATACAGTAGGGTACAGTGCGATACAGTAGGGTACAGTGCAGTGCTATACGGTAGATTACAGTACATGCAACACCAGCGAGACTGGCTGGTCAAGTTCTAGTTTATTTAATTAACTTGAAAAGGCTGCATTTTAAAGGGTTTTAGTATAGAGTCACAAACAAAATATTGTATTTCACAATTATTAAATTGTATCTATGCAATTTGGATAACTTAAATGGATTCCCAGACATGTTGTACTTCCCCTCACTGTAGAGTGTGTGCATCTGCACATCATTCTCCTGGGGGGAAGAGGTTTTTCCAAATCATCCAAATCACTTGGTATACCTTAAAATGTTGAAAACATCAACAGAATGTGAATTATGTCTCTGGGCGAAGAATTCACCAATCCTGAGCATTATAGCATATAGAAAATGGAGAAATGTCCTATTACTCTGTTATAAGCTTATTACCAATTTCTATAATGTATAATTGAACCTGTAATATACTAATTTTATATGCTAATTAGGTTCCTAGAGCACCAAAACATAGAGTTAGGCACCAAAAGTATCTGTCTACCCTGAATAATGAAGGAGTAATGGTATTTTAAAGTACTGGCGGCGGCCATCTTGAAAAATGACTTTCGCATGGTCAAACTTTGGTAAACTTTTAGTATGTTATTAAGGACACCTAATAGTACCAAAAACAGTTGAGAAACCTTCTGTTGCAATTTTTTTAGGGTAAGGTGCTTTTTTTCCGTAACTGCGCTCGCCTAAAAGTTGTTCAGCATAAGCAGACGCATAAGTGAATATAAGTTACATTTCTGAGAGTCGAGCAGTTCATGAGTTATGAGTGTTTAAAGTTTGCAATTTCAGTTGAGTGCTATAGCGCCACCATTTGACCAGTGGTCACAGGCTTCGCATCATCACCGTTTGGCATCACCCTCTACCAGATTACCAATTTTCGCGAAAACCGACTGCACGGTTCAGCCAGAACAGCTATTTTTGGCGGAAGAAGGAGAAGGAGAAAAGCAGTCAATAACAATGAAGTGACCAAGTCCACTTCGTGGACTGCTTGGTCACTTAATAAGGATACACCTTCTATTTTTCCTCATGAAAGCAACACCAATGTTGTCTTTTGGCAGTTTTTTTTTTTCTTATTCGTTTTAGTCACATTTAGTCCTTTCTATTCATAATCGTTTTAGTCTAGTTTCAGTCGACAGCCTGAAAAGACTATTTTTAGCTTGTCAGCGTTGGTCTTAGTCCCGATAAAAGAGGTGCTGACAAAGTCATTTTAGTTATTCAGGCTTGACGAAAACAACACTGCAACAGACACACTTCAGTATGTTTGTATTCTAGTGTTGACTGTTGAGTAGTAAAAAAAATGGAATGATAAACAATGAAAAAAGTGAGAATGTGTGTGTTTTTATTTGTGGGTAGAAAAATCCTCAATAACTTCTTCACCCACAATCCTCTAACTTCTCCCAAAAATGTCCACTCTTCCTCCTTCTCCTCTCATCCTCTCCTGCAGGTCTCAGCATCGACGGCATATACAGAGTGAGTGGGAACCTGGCAGTGATACAGAAGCTCCGCTTTGCAGTGAATCACGGTATGGCTCCATCCCTCCCTCCACTTAAATCCTGTCAGACATGCCATCCACACAGAGACACACGTACACACACACATAAACACATACAAACAACACACCTCCTCTGTGCTATCGCATCCCACACAGCAGTTGGGCACACATACAGCTTGTTGATCCGTCGGGTCTTTGCTCACACACGCAGGCAGACAGCAGTCTAGCATGTATTCAAATGTTCCTACACACTGCCACAACGTGTTCAATGTTTGCTTTGTTTATTTTAATTTCTCTATTTCGGATTATGATTGTGAGCTTTCCTTTCAATTAATTTTGTTCATTCTTATGCTCTTTCTTTCACTTTCTTTTCTTTTCTTTCTTACACTTTTGTTCTTTCTTTTCTTTCTTCGGGTCTTTTTTTCACACTGACTTTCATTTTCTTTCGCTCTCTTTCTGTCTCTCTTCTGGCATACACTTTTTCTTACGCTTGCTTTCACTTTCTTCCCTTTTTCTTTCACTTACTTTCACTTTCTTCCTTTTGATTTCACTCACTTTCACTTTGTTTATCTCCCTTTCACTCTGTCTTCTGGCTTCACTTTCTTTTTTCTTTCACTTACTTTATCTTTCTTTTGTTTACCGGTATTCTTTCTTTTCACTCTCTTTCTGTCTCTGTCTTTCTGTCTCATAATGCATAACATCTGGTCATCTCATTCTTAGTGAGATGTTCAAAGTAAAAATATTTATCCACTGCATTCTGCATCCAAATATGCAATTTGTAGATGATGGATGCATTTGGACAGTAAACTGTACAGTGCACATCCAGGTATGCATTTATATACAGCAATATTAATCCACCATGGAAAAACAAAAAACTAAATAAGTAAAAAAAAATTATAATAATAACCATCACGAAAAAGAAATGCAGTGAAGATTGTAAAGATTTATTAACAGTTAAAACTGGGACTGTTGTTTGCAACAGGTTGTCGAGTTTGCTAACCAGATGTAACTCTTGAGAACATAAAAATGAAACCAAATGGACCCTTGCGGGTCCATTTGGTTTCATTTTTACACTCTCAAGAGTTAAAAATGTTCATCATCTGAATTAGCCTAAGTGTACACAACTAGAAGATGGACAAAAGCAAAACAAATCTTTAGTTTTGGCGTCTGTGGGGCTAAAATGTCCTCAAATAGTGGTCCGTGGCTCAAATGCTGAATAAATGGTGGGCCCTGGTATCAAAAAGGTTGAAAACCCCTCCTCTAAAAAAGACCCTCCCCGCATCCTGGGACTCATTAGATTAGAAAAGCTATTTACATCGCTGTATTTAGGACGACACCTTCGAGGCGATTCTACTCTATGGCTCCAAGATGTGAACACTTTCAACTAGAGAAACGTCTGGACTTTACGCTGCCTTTCAATGAGAGCAACAAAACCTCTCTTGGAAGAGCCAACTCGTCGAATGCCTCTAATATCCAGCAATATTTCTTCAGTCCGATCTAGAAGAACTCGGCCACTGTCCGACAGCCACTGCTACAGATCTGACAGTGAGGATATATCTTCCCTTCTCCCTTGGAATCCGGCCTCCAAACAGACCAGCAGAGGTAGAAAAAACGTTGTTCGCCGATGAACGTCATTGATGGGATCAAATGCATCACTAAGCAGGAACTGTGGGAATGGCAATCAAGGACGGGAAAAGTTCTGCATGGCGTGGAATTGTCAAATCGGTGATCTGGTCCCCTGCGGTCAAAAAATGATGGAGATGATGATGATGATGATGTCCATTAATTTGTCCTTTCCTTTCTTTCTCCTCCCCTGTCAGATGAGACGGTGGATTTGAACGACAGCAAATGGGAGGACATCCACGTGACCACGGGAGCTCTCAAGATGTTCTTCAGAGAGCTGCCAGAGCCTCTCTTCACCTACGGATCCTTCAACGACTTTGTCGAAGCCATTAGTGAGTCTGAGTACTTTGATTCCCTGATGTGCGTTGCAAAGTGGTGTTAGCCTGTGTCGTGGCAGAAATGGCTTAAAACGAACCTGGAGGGGTGCAAATTTGCAGCACAGTGATGGATAAATTATCCATAGTTTGATCAGCAGGTTTAGTTTTATATATAAGTGACCTTTAAAGGGGAATTCCACCCATTTTCAAAATTTTCCTGAGAGGATGCAAATGTGTGCCATTTGTACCGTCTCAGGAAAAAGGGGTCTGAAAGAAAAACCATTAACATGGTCAAATCTTGATGATGTCATCAGATGTATTTCACCATGTTAATGATTTTTTTCAGACCTCCATTTTTAGGAAATACAGAATTGGGGGGACTTTTTTATCATGTCCACACAGCATCTCTAAGGTATATTAATGACAAATTAAAATGTTGAAACCTTGGTGTTAACCTTTTTTCCTAGTCAAATTATCTAGTCACATATAGCTTACATACATTTAGCTTTTGTACAATTGGAGTCAATTTTATTAAGACTGCTGTTGATTTAGATCGCTTTCTGATCGCTCCCTGTGTAGCAATTCTTCCTCCAAATCCACCAACAGTTATTCTATTTTAACACATTATCAATGCAATATCCAACAAAGTGCATGCCCCCCTATTGCAAAGTTGGCTGTTGGCATTGATGCCTGCATCTCTGCAAGTACATGCATGTAGCTGTACGTGGCCTTGCATGCTTTTTAGCAACACGGCCACAAGATGGCGCCCTGTGCATTTGCAAATTCACCTCAAGCGTTTGAATATCTCTGTCTGCTCCAGAATGCTCTGACTACAAGCAGCGAGTCAACTCCATAAGAGACTTGATCAAGCAGTTGCCAAAACCCAACCATGACACCATGCAGCTCCTCTTCCAACACCTCCGCAGGTAAGCAACACAACAAACAACGCAACAGCAATGGTAAATGATGCATTTACATAAAAAGCCTTTATACATAGAACGCCTTTGTTTTACATTCACCAGTTTACACACACACCAATGGCGGAAGAAACCAAGCAACGTACCAACCAGCACATCGGGAGCAATTAGGGGTTAAGTGTCTTGCTCAGGGACAGATCAACAGACTAACTCTGGAAGAGCCCGGGGTTCGAACCGGCAACCTCGTGATTACCATCCAGCTCTGAGCCATGGCTGCCCTTGTTAGTAATATCAGTTGGGGATTATTTTCTTTTAACCCTTTCTGTACTGAATGCGTTTTGGTGTTTTAGCTATTGAAAAATAGCAGATCTACAAGCTCATATCGCGCCACTCGGTGGCACGATATGGGCTTTTTTTTAAAAAAAATGTGAAAATGTGCTGCAAATCTCTGAATACATTATTTTCGAAGCAAACATTTTTAATTCAAATTTTTTGCTTCGGTGCGATCCCTAGAACAACATGTTTTCAGATGGGGGTCTGCAGCCAAATATGGATAATTCTGGTGGTCCTTGGCTTGAAATATGTTAGCATCACTGATACAGGAACACAGCTTTTTTCACTTTTTTCAACTTTGTCTTCAGGATCCCTAAATTGACACTCATTAGCCTGCATGCTCCCATTAGAAACCAAGGACCCCTAATAACGGAAGATCTTAACGGCTCTAGCAGTGATTCTCAACCAGTTTAATTATGCTACAGCATCCCATTTAAAGGGGGGTTGATCCTGTTGATCCTGTTGTTGAGAACACTTTGTGAAAAACTCATTGTAAAAATGAAGAAAAAGGTAGGAAAAATATTATGTGTGAAAGGCCCATTGCTGGATGAAGGCGCTCTATAAATCAACGCACCGTTTGCCACAACCAGTCAGTGCATAATGCCAGCACTCTGGTTTTCATATCTCTCTCCCTCTAAAGCCCTCAATTTCCTGTCTCTATACCGCCGCCAATCTAATAAAGCAATAAAACGCTGTCCAAAAACATCATACTAATAAAATAAAAAAAAAGAATGGCATTATGTCTCATTCCCTAATTGAAACCCTATACATTTTGAAATTACACCCATTAAGTTTGATGGGCCCCAGGGTTCACCAGATCTGCTGATCACCGCAAAGCCTTTCAATTGGAGTTGATCGCTGGCTGGCAGCAGAGTAAAGACACGTCGTCCACCGTCGTCAGTGAATGTGGAAAAAATTAAAATTCAACACAATCCAGTCCACACACTGTTATCATTCACTGTCTCTCTCACCGTGGACTTTGCTCCCTCGATTTACACTGTATATATACGCGTTTAGTTCGTCGGCCTGTTATTAACGAAATGCATGTTCCACATGCATGTACGTGGAAATCGTATATTTGCCCTCGAAAAAGTGCAGATAATATTGGACCGGTATGCACTTTATGTTTATGTAATGTACATAAAACACACACCATTATAGACCTTTTCCTTTCCTTAGCTTATTATGTTATGCTCACATCTCTCTCTTTGTTTTTCCTTTATATCCCCGGCTGGATTAGCCAGTGGGCACACACACACACAACGTTGCCAGGTTTAAGGTGTATTCTTAGCCTCTCGCGCCGCCGCAGCCAGGGGCAATATCATATGTTCACGATGACATTTGCCTGGGTTTTTCCAATTTGCATTTATATGGCACTGTGTTTGCAGTAATTCAGTACCTATGGAGTGGTTGTTTCTTCAGGAAATTTATAGCGTGACATTCAGTGCCGTTGCAAAGGGTCTATGTATATCCCCCCCCACCCCCCTTTTGTGCATCTGCATGCAAGGATGTAGATTCTATTTAAAAATGATATTATGCAAGGCCTGTAGGGGGCATTCCGCCGTTGCCTTAGGGGGCATTCGGTATTGTTACACGGCGTATAGGGGTTGAGAAGCTTGTGTGCGTTCTCCATCTTAAGTCTCCCTCTCCACCTCCCACCCCCACCCCTCAAGTTATTGTGTGTATAAAGATTGTTTTGCGAGCCTCGTAACGTCTCACTCGCCAGATTAAATCGTCGCTTGAAGGTGCTGAATTCAAAAAGGATCGCCGCCAAACAATAAACACTCTTCTCTCAGTGCTATTTATGACACATTACCGTGATCAGGCTTTCCTCGTTGTCATTAACAAAATGTAAGTCTTGTCTTGACGAATGCAAAGCTTTATTCCGAAACATGTCAGAATTAGACAACAATGGTCTGGGCCGCCGCCCGCGCCTATTTCTCTCGGCCAGGTCCAGACGCATGCAGCGTTATAGGTTCTGGCCTGACTGCGTTGTCGCATGTTCGAATCCCTTTGCTGCGAGTTCCTCCCCTTCTCCCTGTCACTCTTTCTTGTCTGTCTTCACTTGATGCTATCATTAATGGCAAAAAAGCAAAAGCAAAAACAAATCTTTAAAAAAGTACTCTGTCAAATAAGGCAAAAAAACAACAAAAAACCCCCCAAAAAACAAATAGACAAAAATAATAACCACAAAAACAAATGACAAATACAAGCCTCACTAGGTACAAAGAACTAATACAATTAAATAATTTCTCTCCACGTGTGAGATGGAATGGGAAGAAGTATAAAACTTTTTTTGACACCAAATAGGCCTTCCTGCATAATTTCTGCGTATAATGATGTTGCGCATATATATCCTCTATATAATCCATCTTGTGATGGATTAATGTCCTCCTCCTCTCCATAGAGATCCAATCAAAACAAAAACTATCCATTCTTTTGCTTGTGTACTTTCTTGTTTACTTCCTCCCTTCCCTTCTATGGTAATTGCATCCAATATGGAGTCTATATTACCCTGATATGACCAACAGGGCAGCGTGTCAAGAACCTTTTCTTTGACTTTTATAAAGCCTGTCCAAACCAGACAGCTACGAGCATCTATTAGACTTTATGAGGTTATTAGTAGTAGTGATATTGTTTGATTTGCTACGTTACCCTATTAGCCTTGCTTGTGTCCTGAACGCGTTTTGGTGTTTTTAAGCTGTTGAAAAATAGCAGATCTACAAGCTCATATCGCGCCACCGAGTGGCTTGTAGTTCTGCTATTTTTGAAAAAATTGTGAAAAGCATCAGAAACTAGAATCTGATCAGGACACAATGGGTTAATTGAACAATCCTAATCGTGTGGTATTCTTATCTCCTCAGGGTGATAGACCACGGAGAGGCCAACCGGATGACCACCCAGAGCGTGGCCATCGTGTTCGGTCCCACCCTGCTGAGGCCTGAGACGGAGACTGGCAACATCGCCGTGCACATGGTCTACCAGAACCAGATCGTGGAGCTCATACTGCTGGAGTACGAGAGCATCTTCGGCAGGTAGACGTTAGACTACATGCTGCACGGCGGCAGGAGAAGAAGAAGGAAAAAAAAAGGTGGTTTGATGCTTTTTTTGCAAAAGTTTTTTTTGGCAACTTTCTTTCCTCTGGGCTGAACTGTCTGGACATTGCTGTGGACCAAGAAGCAAACTGAGAGAGAATTGTAATTATTGTTCATTGATAACTAAAGATACAAATTGAGAGAGAGAGAGAGAGAGAGAGAGAGAGAGAGAGAGAGAGAGAGAGAGAAAAAAAAAAAGCTTCTGCGAGTGAGAAGACTTTGCACTTATTAAAAAAAAGTTTTGGAGCTGAGCTAAAAAAGGTTTGTACAGATTTCACTCAACTTTCTGTTTTGGTTGCCATTCCTGCTGAAAGTAAGCAGGCTGGACTGCTGACTTCTTTGGGAACTTATATCGGTTGATTTTTCTGGCCGGATGATGGACAGTGTTGCCGTGACATGGAGCGGTGCGGTGTGTGTGTGTTGCGTGAGTGTGTGTGTGGGAGAGAGAGAGAGAGAGAGAGCATCAACACGTGGTTGGATCGGAGCATTCAGGTATTTGACATACACTGGATTCCTGTGGCCAGTACGAAGTTTTCTAAAACAATCTGGAGGACGACCCCCCGGATCGGATCAGATCGTAATCGTATCGGGAGATCCGTAAAGGAGAGTCTCACAGGACATTTGCATGGAGACTCGGGGGGCCAAACCTGGCCGTTCTGCAAACTCCTAAACCACCAATGTGGACGGAATAAGCTGTAACTCAACGTTTTTTTTTTCCGCGCCGGGTTCGCGGGGGAACCACCAGGGGGCCCCAAATGGACACTTAACATGTGTTTAACTCTGATTGTACAAATGGACCCATGCATTTGGTTCCATTTTTACACTTTCAGAGTTGCTGTAACTATTGCTTTACTATTACAGTAGATCGAGGGGAGAAAAGGCGTTCCGTGGACTGATGCATATCTGGTGGGTCCTTGAGATATATTTATTATCCCTGCAATTTCTACTGTAAAGTGTTAATGTAACTAGTTCCAGACCCATAATAAGGATCCATTTGGGACCCCCAGTGGTGGTGCCGACGCTGAGAACCAGTGCTGTGTGACTGAACTGGATGTTGCACATCGCCGGTACCTTGTGCTTTGGGAGCATTTTACCTCTGATGATACATTAAGTGTGAGCTCTGTGCGTTATGATTGGATGAGCAAGGGGTTTAGAGGGCGGGGAAATCAGTATTATGTGTTGGATTTGTCTGGAATAAACTACTCGGATTAACTGGAACATAGTCACAACGTACCTGTATGTCCCCCACCTTTAAAAAGCCTCCACCATGAACCACTCCCCGGTCTGTTACTTATACTGCCCCCATTCAACAGTGTTAAAAGTCCCAACCCCTGGCCAGTGACTTATGACCGTGACCTGTGGTGAGGGGGTGGGAAAAGACGCAGAAAAATGAAATGTGTTACTTGTTTGTAAATGTTCGTTCGGGGGGAAATGAGTTAAATGTTAATGGAAATTTGTGCAGAACCTTTTGCGTGGAAGGAAAGACCTTGCTGTCGGTGTACTGTGTCCTCCCCTTTACGCGCCGTGTACAGATTATTGTGCGACGTTGTATAGTCTTTCACGTCTTGCTCTCTGTTTGGTAAAGCTTCTTGTTTTTTTTAGTGAACGGGCCGTTCGGTGTCAGCTTTCACCTGATTCATTACGCCTGTCACGCGACGGTGTCGCTCTCAGCGCCCAGAATAGCCCCGACCTGCGGTGCGAGCGTCGCGCCGCATCGCGGGACGCACCGCGTTACGCGAGCTTGTGTGTCTTGGCTATTTTCGGTGCTACGCGACGGAGCATGAATTAAGACGTTAAAACTCGGATTGCCTCTCTCCCCAGAGGTCTCCTCCGTACCTCGTGTTACTGGAAAACGAGAAATGGAGAACCGAGGAGATTTCTGGGAAGTGAAGTCCTAACGTTACCGATCGGGGATCAATGTGTTACAAGTATTCCTTTGTGGTATCCCTGGCGGGATAATCCTTCTCCCTTCGAACTAAGCTAATATGAAACGAGTGGGGAAAAGTAAAATGGTACTGGAAAAAACTGTTTTTTCGCTTCACAGGTGGGTTGTATGGGGAGCGTATGGAAGTGTTTTGAATGCTAAATACTTAAAGCCTTTAAAAAAAAAAGAAAAAAAAAACAAGACACGTCAGAGCATCATTGTACAGTGAAAGAAACCCTAAGTGTTAAATGTGTTGTCGTGTTGGAGGTATGTATGCTTTGGTGGGTTGCTGGTTGGTGAGAGACGGAGTTTTTTGATTTTGTAAATCTGAATAAAAGAAAAGAAAAACATAACATTACACATTGAGTGTCGTGGGGGAAGAATAAAGTGTTGTTTCTTCTTCTTCTTTGGAGGTGTACCTGGATTTTTGCCGCATGGTCAACTGCACATTTTGAATGTAATTTTCAGACTAACTGCTGTTTGTGACATTGCTATGTCTAATAAAAAAAAAAACTAAACGCAGGCTGAAAGATTTTTATTTTTATTTTTTACAAAGTACATAACTAGATCATCATTCTCGGTAGCTGTGGCGTTTCTAAGCAATTTGGAGCCCTTGTCAAGATTTTCCCTGGAGCCCCCCCTTACCAAATGGACCCTGAATTCATCCATATCAGCCTTATTAGCCTGGTATCCTTTTAAAGCATGTCTGGTGGTCATCCCATCCCCTCACCTCGCCCTTCTCCCCTCATGGCGGCCTAGGCAACTGCCCAGTCTGCCTAATGGCAAAAACGCCTCTGCTCGGTAGAGTGCAAATTTGCACGTTGTTCACAAGTAGGCCATGGCCTACTCGTGTGTGAGCGGAGCGGATTAATATTCATGACATCTTTTACTTGCGTCACCATTATGTCATCACGTAACCCGGCCAATCGAGGGACCGACGAACACCGAGCGCCGCACACCTAATGCCTTATTAACGCCTATCTAGACAGTCACAACTAGGTTTATGTTGTCATGAGTAGAATATGATATAGAATAATGAAGATTTTCATTTAAAGGTATATTCTGTGATTTCCCTGTGGAAACAGGCTGCTTGTACTACAGGTTAGGCCTTGACTTGGAGCCCCAGAAGGTAGAGCTGACAGCCCAAAACGGCATGAGATGGAGAAGAGCTGCACAGGAAGTGACAGGCCGAAGTAGCATGTCGTGGGATGTACTTGTACATCATGGCTGGGGAATGTACTTGTATGCCTCATGCCATCGCATAAGTAAACCCTTATTTTGAAGAAATAGCCTAGGAAAAAAACACGGTTTTAAGCCCGTGAAGGGTACTATGATCACATCTGGATCAGGATAGCCAACACATGTCACGGCGTCAAATGCCTCAACTTCCCATGTGGTCTTGTGGGTTGTGGTGGTGGGGCAACGGCGGGTTTTCTGGTGTGTAGTTACTTTTGACTTAAATTGAGCGGTTGGGGCTCGCTACCCTGAAAGAACAGAAGCATTAAACGCCAGCCTCGGGTTGTTGCCCGGTCCAATTTCATCCAACGTTAAATTCCAGGCATGACGTGCATCGATCGTCAACGCGTAAACGTGCTCCAAGCGAGCACCTGGTCACTCCCTTTGCTCCCATAGAGTGGATGTTGTCCTATTGCTTGTGTCTGATCATTCTACATGCTCCCACCTCCAGAACACGACATGTTGCTCACTTGTAGATCTGTTAATTTTACGCGCGAGATGCGGGTTGTACGACGGAGCGCAAGTGAAGCTAAGGAAAAAGACACAGCGGCGAATCTGTTCCTATACTCCTGTCGTCAGCCCACCTGCAAATGAACGAACGGGGGAGGGGGGGATGGGGGGTGGCACTGAAGTACCATAAATCTTTTATGCCCCGTAATGGCCTGTTCACATTACCTGCCTACACCTCAGCCCCCATGGAGCAGTCTGGCCCACAGCAGAGAGAGAGAGAGAGAGAGCAGATCAGCCCATGAAAAACAGGAACAGCAGGCATATGGAGCACTTCAAACACTCTCAAGGCCTCCCCGGGCCTTGTGGTGTGGTCGCACCCATGAATTATAGAAATGATCTAATTGTTTTCTCATTTGGAAATTCTGGGGGCCCCCTTTTTCTGTCTCCCCGCCGTACCCCCTCCTCTCTCTCTCTCTCTCTCTCTCTCTCTCTCTCTCTCTCTCTCTCTCTCTCTCTCTCTCTCTCTCTCTCTCTCTCTCTCTCTCTCTCTCTCTCTCTCTCTCTCTCTCTCTCTCTCTCTCTCTCTCTCTCTCTCTCTCAGCTTTTAACGACCCTGCGGTTTCCAGCGGGGCACACATGATTCAGTTGCAAACCCACCTACCACCACCTCCGACACGTTTTTCTTCTCAGATCCGCGGAGGTGGTCCCCGGGCCTGTCAAAACAAGAGCCTATGCCAAGGTGTAAGTCAAACCTGTTGCAGTACATTAACACGTTACGTATAGGAGGAGAGGAGAGGATGAGGGGGGGTGGGGACCCCCACTTAAACGCACTTCAAAGATGACGGCGTCGTAGCAGCCTGCTTGATCACAGACGTTGGTTGTAAAAGGTTGTGGTGTGCCGCGGTGCACACTGGAGGCTGGCTGAGTCGCAGACAGACAGACAGACAGACAGACAGATTAGGTCAAGGGACATGAGGAAAAGGGTAAGAAGACAGCCAGACAGACGGACGCCAGGGAGATGCAGAGCCACGGCCTCACGCTGTTCACATTTCACCTCGCTGGTGCATGCTTACACCAGTGGTTGTCAACCTTTTTGATACCACAGCCCACTATTCATTCAGCATTTGAGCCAGGGACCATCTGACATTTCAGCCCCACATACCCCAAAACTAAAGATTTATTTGGGTTTTCCAGGCTGGATTTAGGAAACAGACAAACATACAGATCAAAATGACCATTAATCTTCTACATTCTCTAGTTGTGTAGATTTGGACCGCTTTGGCTGTTTCGATCACTGACCAGTGACCACACATCTTTCGTGCACTACTGAAATGCTTTTTTGTTCCCGGAAGTGCATCGATTTTGTCTTTCTTGCTTCGAATAAACAGTGTGCAGCTCCAGCCTCCAATGTTACGGTATAGTCCGAGCCATTCCTTTGGTAGTGAAAGTGTTAACTTCCAGGATTTTCCCCTCATGTTTCTGATCTTGCGAGGGTAGTCCTCACAAAGACAGAAGTACAAACTGTCACGCTGCACGCTGACACACCACGCAGCAGGAAAATGAAGTGGCATCTAAATGGGGGGGGGGGGGGGGGGGGGGCTTTTCAGTCAGGGTGACTCAGTGTGGCCGCGGCGAGCAGCAGCTTTGCTCAGCACTCGCGTCCCGCGCTGCTTAATCAAAGTTGGCACCGCAGCAATTACCTAATTAGGCATCAATTAATCCACACCATTCAAGGAGTCTGAGCAAGAGTTTGACCTAATGACAAATGACACACCTGCCTTCTTGGACGGAAGAAATCAAATTAATTGCGGCGGAGCAGCGAGGGGTTGTAATGCATCCGCAGGAGCCGCAAGAAATACAGTCTGCGCCGACCGTACATTTGGTAATTAACAGGTACAGGAGCATAATGGATTGAGACGTGGAGGCCTTAAGCACTCAGTCTGATGACAACTATTTTCATTTAGTCGTTGGACTCAGGATGTATGTTCAAATGATGTCATTAAAGATGTGGGAGAGGTCAACGTCTAAGGGTTTCCTTGAAGATTAAAGGAGCATTCAGTGTTCCTTTAATCCCCCCGCTGTCCCCTGTTCCTTAACAAGATGTGCACATGCACACACTCTACAGTGTGTGTGGGTGGGGTGCAACAAGCCAACAGCACATACACCAAGGCCCACCACCAACCCCACTCGATCCTGATTGGAGGAAGGCCGCTCTTATCCTGATTGGACGAAAGGCTTTTCCTCATAAAAAGCCCAAAATGAAACTAGGTTGACGAACTCCTTATATGGTCACTAGTCACACTCTATAGTAGGGAGGATGAGCCAAAACAAGAAGAAAAAAATATATATAGGCCTACCATAGGCAATATCGAAACCAGAGCTTCCACAATTCCGTTTAGGGTCAAGATAGTTTTCTGATTTAAAGCTAGCACTACATGAGACTGGTTTGAATGCAAAAAATGTTCTTAATAGAATATAAGTAGTGCATCTAAATTGGCTGGAGTTGATCTCAAACTCTTCCACTGAAAAATGTGTGCCATTGAAATGTGACACTTTGCTGCAGGCTAATGCAAATGTAAAAGAACATGCTTTTACACAGAATAGTAATTCTGTTCCTATTGGGTCCCAACTCCACAACTTCACAACGTTCAGCACAGCCGTCTCATGTTGGCTGTCAGCGGCCCGTCAGCGATCAAAAACTATACTTTCTTGGCCCCCAAAAACTGTCCACAAGTTGCTGTAGGCACTGTCGCGACGTAGGACAGTTCCTGGCTGACAGTGTCCATAAAATAAGTTACTTCATTGTGGCGCGGTGCCGGAGTGAAACAGCAGACACACTGCCATCTAGTTTGGATGCCGTTACCTCTCCCCATCAGGAGAGAAAGGACATAAAACAGATCCCATAGTGAAGGAGGGGAAAAAGACCTCAGGCTACAAAACTGAATTAGCCTCCAATTCAATCCCGACCGGCAGTTAGTTAAATAGCTTGATGTAGCGCGACAACCTGATATACCGCACTGTAAACTCAACCCTCTCCCCCACCTCTCTCTCTCCTCGGACACACAAGACACTCACCCCCCCAAATCCCTTGACATTTTAGTTTTCGAGACGGTAATAAAACCATTTGCATACGTGGGGGAGGCTGTACGGGGGGATATTTCATTTGACACGTTAACTGCTTTTTACAGTCTAATATATAACAACAAACCCGCGGTTCCCAGTCCCCCCCCCCAGTCCCCCTCCCAGCCGGTCTGACAGTTACGAGGACTGATGTAGCGCTGCTTGGCCTCGGTGCATCCCTCTCTGCACCACCGTTTAGCCGCCGCTGAAACTGCTGCTACAGCGGAGAGTGATGACAGCCGCAGGGGCGATGGCACTGACCTTCTGTCGGTCTCTCTAGGTGGCACAAACGGCGGCACAAAACACACTTGTGGAAAGAACAGGGTCGGCGTGTTAATAATCAACACATGGCCGTTAGACTCCCACTCCAGGGGCCGTGTTGCTTAGCACTGCTTAGCCGGGGTTGCTTGTTGATAGGCTGACCGTGAGTCATACTCGCAGCCATTACTGTTTGCGCCCTTGTAGTTGTTGTTGTGACCCTGTGACATAATTTGTCGGTAGACTTCGGAGTGCTCGCCTGTGTCATAACGTGGCAATTTGCTGTTATCGCCGGCATCGCTGACATCATATTGACGTCAGCCTCCTGTCAGATGTCCGTTCGATCACGCTAGCTGCTATACGCAATGAGACGTGGGACGGGGGAGTCGTGCCGTAGACCGTTTTAAAACCCCTCTCCTCGCCCAACTCCAACAATATCAAAGTCTGGCGCGGTTCAAATGGGTACAAGTTCTTGGGTCTTGCTTAGCATAACGGTAGAAATTCAGTGGAATAAACCTATTTGAACTCCAGGCCGGCCGGCCTAGATGCCAGTACAATTCTCTCTGTCTCTCTTCTTTTTTAACTCCTCACTCCTCTGTTTCTGCATGATCAAAGATGGAGTGAGCACTTACAAGTCTAATGTCTTCTGCAGAGAGAGAGAGAGAGAGGAGGAACCAATTCTCCAGCAGGAATAACTCATTTGGGCGCTTAATTCAGAGCCATCCTTTTTGTAAATACGCTGTCACGGTCGCGGAAGGCGGCGGCGCGTTCGCACGCGTACGTCGAAAAACTTAGGTATGTGTTCTCACACGCGCGGGCGATGCTAAGTAAGCGTGTAAGTATTCCAAATGTCAAGCGGGGCTCGTCGTCATTATTAATGAGCTCCAAACCCAGCAGGAGTGGATCATTTTCCATGGAAATTCAATGCATTTTAAATAGCGGTTGGCGGCTCCGCATTCCCAGGCCCCGGGATTTACATAAGGTAATTGCAGGATGCAGGAGGAGAGAGTATAGCACACTACTAGGCCCCGGCATTGGATTTTTTTCTTCCTTCTCTCCCCTCACCCCTTACCTTCAGTAATACAATCAAGTCCATTAAGTAGAGCAATAAATACAAGGCAAGACTATATCAGCGCCGTGTGACAGATAATGGTTCTTCTCCGGAATATCAATTTATTTCACCCCGGGTCAGCTGGTACACACAGTACAGTACAGGGCAACACCTCAATATGCTTAAAGTATAGCTTTCGTGTCCTCTGTACCTTTTAGTATGGAACACAAACACAACCCCTGTCCAACAGGAAGGGGGGCGTGGCCCATGTGTGTCGCATCTCTCGGCCCCACACATACATGATACAGATCTCTCTCGCCGCCGTATGGCGTCCTTGGGAGCATGGAGGTGATGTAGAGAGGCCATTAAAAAAAAGAGGGAAGGCACTTAAGAGAATTGAGATGTAAAGCCATCCAACGCTCCCCTCTGTTAACACCTCTCGCAGGTGTACCCTCGCCCCGGCGCTACGAGGGTCTGGGGAAATTAGAGGGAATGTATGAGAGACAAGAGAAGATAAAGCATGGAGCGGGAAAAAAAGAAAGACAAACAGCGAAACAATACAAAGACAACAGGCTGCATGATGGATGTCTGGAGAGCCGGAGGAGGAGTGGTGTGTTCGGTGGGAAAAAAAAGAACTGTGTTGAAGAAGAGGAGGCGAGGGTGAGGAGGAGGACAACAACACGACAAAAATGTTATTTTTTTTTTCTTTCCCATTCTGTGCTTTTTTATCAGCTGGTGCAGAGAGAAGCATTGGCAGTGAACCTGCCCCCTGTGCTAGAATGCGGCTCGGCTAATGACGCCGCAAAGATATTGTCCTACACTCTCTAATCTGTGTTATACGTTTTCCATGGAGTGCTATAGGCCTTGGGTGGCTGTTAGCCCTGTGTAGGTCTGTGACACGGCCTATTCAGCAGCTCATTAGAGAAATGGGCTGAGCTGGCGTGCTGCCCCTCCAGACACAGAGACACGCACATGCACACACACATGCACGCACACACTTACTTCCCTGGGGACCTTGCGATTATGTGTTAGCGAAGTGCATGTGTATTAGGGGCTGTTAAGCGATGATCACACACAGGCGGCCTCTTCCACCGGTTGGTTCCCAATAGGGATCCGCGGTGACATCAGAGTGCCTGTTTTCCGGAAGTGAATTCCGTTCGTTTTCCTCATAGGCTTTTCAAAACATATTTCTATGAAGATGTTTACACCGCGGACCAAGCCTATTCGGGTCGTTGTGACAAATCATGACAAAAAACAATATTTTGAGCCTAACATATCATTCGAAAGATGGAAACATGGCAGGTTGCAACACGTTTTGTTGTTTTTCTTCTTTTAATTGTTTGTTCTGTCCAAAACATGGTTTGTCACAACCCGAGTTGGCTTTGTCCGCGACGTACTCTTCATATAAATACTTTTTAATACTATAAATCCTTTTTGAAAAGTCTGAGGAAAATTTATGGGAAAATGAAAGCCTCGGTGTCAAGGCTATCAACTGAGGAAGTTTCATGGTGATACCAATCTAATCTAGGTATGGTTTTGCCCACTATTTTTCATAAGTAACATTGCAATTTTGGAGATAAATCTGGCTCATGGACTAAAAAAGAACCAAAAAAGAACTGAAGCGTTTCCCATCGGGGAACCAGCCGGTGGAAAGGGGGTCACTGAGCTCTGCTTGTGTTTATATTCGTGTTAATTAAGACCAATGGAGAGAGAACAAGGTACAGTAAACGCTTTGCCCGCGGTATGATTTCGGAGCACCTGTCTTCCCCCGTATAAATAAACACAAGCACACACTTCAGAAGAAACGTAGAAGTTGAGGGGAGGAAGGGAGGCTGAGACGTCGTCTTTGCGGATCTCCTGGGGACGGCGCGTGGCGTTAGCCGTGATGAGATGTGACAAAGTGACGGGAGAGAACAACATGTTCTGATTAATGTAAAAAAAAAAAAAAAAAGAGGTGTGCTGGGTTTATTTTTTTTTCCTCCGTGCGTCTCATTAACACTGTTGGCTCTGGAATCTGTTAGCTAACAGCACATACAACATGTATTCCCCGGTGGACACCGCCGCCGCTCTCCAACCCAGAGACTCTAATTAGGACATCTCGTCTCAGATGCCTTTTTTTTTCGACACAGCCCCAGCCCCGGCCTGGCCGGCCCTGACCGAGAGCGGGCCTCCTCCGCCGCGTAATTACAGAGGCGGGCCCCGGCCCCCGGGCCCTCCAGGCGTGTTGTTGTTATGATGAGGAGGGACCCTAAACAAGATCACAAACAAGATTTAATTAAAGGTTCAGCGGCCTCTCTCACGTGGGCCAGTCAGTCAGTGTTTGGAACATGGCGCACCGATCAATGGTCTGTTGGACGCGCGGATATTGCTGCTTCTGATTTGAAATCGAGGAGGTATTGATTTCGACTAATGGTAATGTATAGTTCTCTCTCTCTCTCTGGTCTCTTACCAGGCCCAGGTCCAGGTAGTCCCTCTTTTCTCAGGGATTGCCTCGATCTGCACTTTGCCAACCCTCTTCTCCCATAAGCTCATTGCATTTGCTCCCACCAGCCGATGCCAACGTCTTACTTAATTAGCCCGCACATTTTTACGGGCATAAATCGCTTTTACATCACTGCCAAGGCGGAGTGCGCCGCAAAGTGGGTCGATCATATATTATGTTGATCCTCCTTTGGCGCAGTTAAAGCCATACATTACATTTGAATTTGTCGAAGAGCTGAGGGCCCCCCTGGCATAATTCTTCTTTGTCGTGCTGTCAGCACTAATCTCTCCCCGGGGATATCGGTTCCGCCGTCAGCGTGTGCCCCCGGATCGGATGAGTAAAAGAAAAAAAAATGGGATGGAGGGATGAAAGATGGAGGTATACAGAGGCAGAACACACCCTGACTCTTCCTCTCTCTGTCACACACACACACAACCCTCCTCCACCATTTATTCCCCAAACAGAAAAGCCCTAAACTTGCACCTCAGAATGCAGACGACACACCGAAGACGACTTCGTTGCCACAATGGAAATAACTCTCCCAAATGGCCGCTTTTATGGGCCCGCCGTGTCCAAAAGAAAGATTCACCAATCTCCCTGTCCACTGTGTCCACTGGCCGAGGCGAATGTTTCTAAATGGTATGCGTCACAAACCTTAACAACTTGTCTCCAACAGGAAGAGGCTGTTAAACGCTGTGGGCTGAGGCAGCAGCAGGATATAGTCTGCACACACAACCTGCTCTTGCTGTCTGAGACACTAATGCTAAACTGCAACACCAACTTGGATCCCCTTGGATCCATTGTAATGTGATGGAACAACACACCTACAGTATGGCTTCAATAGACCTTTCACTAAGCCCCTCCAACAAACTGCTATGGTCCAATCACAGCTAAGCATGACGTGATACTCTCCACCAATAGTTTTCGTTTGAGAGAAAACATTGTTTTCAAAAATTGTTGACGGATTTGGACATTTTGAAGGTCTGGTTCCAAAAAATGCACCAGTACCAGTATTTAATTGGTAACGTCCATTATTTACGTGGGAATGAAAGAGCCTGGCTGGAAATACTGTATGTCCAACCCATGGTCTCTTGACTCTGTTCTGTGTGGACTTCTGACTGGACTTTGACCTTATGAAAAAATAAATAAATGAAAATAAAATATAATAAAATAAATAATAAAATATAATAAATATATAATATAATAATATAATAAAAAAATAAATAAATAAAATAAAATAACGCAGCGGACATCCTTTAAAAGAAAGGACATGCAATGCTTTAGCACGACAGGAAAAAACAAGGCTTTTAGACTGCAACCATCTCTCTCTCTCCCTTCCTGGTTTCTGTGTAGAACCCTTAAGGGAGAAGTGCCTCCCCGTCGCCACTAGGGTGCAGCGAAGAACATGGCTTGTGTCGGGGTCTATAATATCCTCCTCCTCGACCCAGATGCATGTATATACTGTGGTGTACCTGCTCCGGGCTGCAATGGTTATTCTCCTTGGATTAACTTCTCCCTCAACCCCCCCCTCCCCTCCCTTACCACCTCACACCCCCGTACCACCTCCAGAGACAGAGAGAGAGAGAGACAGGGGCGGATATAACATGGGTTGTTTTGCATGGCATCGTCTTTGGGGGGGCAGACCGGGTATTTAGGGGGGCATTGCCCCCCCCCCCCCCCACGCCCATGCCTAGATCCGCCCCTGTGCCGCACATGGCAAATCTGCTCTGACAGACCTTGTAAACAAGATGCACTGTACACACACACACACACACACACACACACACACACACACACACACACACACACACACACACACACACACACACACACACACACACACTGCTCTGATTCTCTCTCTCTCTGCACATTAACATGTAAGCCAGCCATCCATATTGATGTTAGGTGATTCATTTGGTGCCAGCCTGCTCTCTCTCTCTGACTGCCTCTCCCCTTCCCTTCCTTCGCCCCCGTCTTTGTCCAGAGCAGGCCAAAAGCTTTCTCCCTTGCCATCGGAGGGGGTTAGTGGTAACGCTGCCAGGAGGACAGAGGTCCACCAAGACACCACCCCCACCTGGGACAGTCTGTCAGTCTGGGACGGTGTATATGTACACCAATAACAGGAGGACCCCTGCCCTACTACTACCACCCACCCCCACTATACCCTGTGCTGCCCCGCCCCCCTGCTGCTGAGGTGAAGTGTAATTGATTTGTCAATCTGGAGCCATCTGGCATGGAGGAGAGAGAGACACTGTGTAGGAGGAGAGAGAGAGAGAGAGAGAGAGGGGGCTCCATCCTGCTCTCCTGATAAAGGTGTGTGTGTGTGTGTGTGTGTGTGTGTGTGTGTGTGTGTGTGTGTGTGTGTGTGTGTGTGTGTGTGTGTGTGTGTGTGTGTGTGTGTGTGTGTGTGTGTGTGTGTGTGTTGGGGGGTGCTGGAGAGCACCAAATCAGTCTGAGCACTCAGGAGAGAGGGGTTGGGTTACACACACACACACACACACACACACACACACACACGGTCACTGTGGCATGGGGATTTTATGATCTCTCTCTCTCTCTCACTCACTCAAACACACACACACACACACACACCACACACACACACACACACACACACACACACACACACACACACACACACACACACACACACACACACTTCCATGATCCATCAAGGACAAAGTGTGATATGGAAGGAAGGAAATATATCAATTATTTTTGGAAGGACCCCTCCACCACCTCCTGTGTAATTCCTCAGCGTGTCAAGCCGCAGGGTCTCAAGTGGGCCAACAGGTCCTGTTCCCCACAGACCCCCAACCCCCCTCCCCAACCCCCGCCAAAAACCAACCAATGACGATCACCACAGAGCCCTAGCTGTGGACTTCCAGTCAAACGCATTACAAATACATCTGTTAAAACTCCCCACGGGGTCCCGAAAGGTCAGAGGTGCTAATGGCCGTAAGGTTTTGCGAGGACTAGTGAGCAGGGGTCCTCGAGTGTCTTAATAACGGGAGGACTGGGAGGAGGAGGAGGAGGAGGAAATGGGAGCGACGGAGACAGAAGGAGAGAGAGAAGGCCATAGGGAACGCATGCAGGTCTGAAGTGATTATGTCCGCATGGCCCCCTCATCATCTTACCAGACCCCTTTGCTCTCTGTGGCTCCCCTCAGGGGCGGATCTAGGCATAGGCATGGGGGGGCAATGCCCCCCCCCCCCTAAATGCCCAGACTGCCCCACCAAACATGATGGCATGCAAAACAACTCAAGATATTTCAGTGCTTATATTTAAAAGTATTTGAAACACTACTGAAAATGGTATGGGTGCGGCTTGATGAAGCTGCCCCCTTACCATTTTCTTCTGCCCCTTCCCAATTGGGAAATGTTACATCTGCCCCTGGCTCCCCTTACCTTCCCTCCTCTCTCCTCCTCATCTCCAACATCAGTTGTTGAAATACTACTTTGTAGTATACAGGCTTCCCCCGTTGTTCGTTGTATTCAAGGAAGAGTTGGAATAGACTACGAGAGAGATAATTTCATTTCATTCATTTCATTTCATTTATGTATTTATTTCGAACAGGTTAAAAAAATATGAAAACAAAGGAAAACTAGGTTAAAAGAAAAAATAACAAATAAAACATGAGTCATTCTGAAAAAGACTGAACATAATAATTAATGGTTCGATTCTCATAGCTCTTAACTTATGCTTGTTCGAAAAAGGAGTAGGAAGAAGTCTACTAGAAACTTATCTTGTCCTACCCCTTTATAACTCCAAAATACTGTAGAATAATAATACTACCAATAATAAAAAAGAATATTTACGGTAACAATAACAGAACAATATTAATCCTGGCTAGGGATAACTATGTTACAGAACTGAGTTTAAAAACAGGAAATCTGATCCGTGGAACTGGCTTTTGTATCTGAATGGGTGCCATTTCTGTTGCAAGTTTAGAAAAGTCATCGATAGCTAGAAGTACCGAGGGCAGAAATGCTCTTTGTTAGTAGAGAAACAAATCCAACAGGTATAAATAGCAGCAGGTATATCGCAGCCTTGTGTGCTTATTAAAGTGACACAGTTGAGCAATATAAAGGGAACACAATATTGAATCACCTTTCTTGTGCAAGATATAGCCACAGTAGTCATTAACTATAGGGTCCTTGTTCTGAGGCATTCTGGTATGATAACAGGTCTGCAATAACCACAATAACAACTTGTAGTTTGTCTGCTTTTGGGCCCACTATTTATTCAGCATTTGAGCCACGGACCACTATTTGATGACACTTTAGCCCCACAGACCCCAAAGCTAAACATTTCTTGTGGTTTTGTCCACAATTCCATGCTTCCCACATTTGGGAAACAAAACAGTCAACATACAATAGATCAAAATGACCATTTATCTTCTACATTCTCTAGTTGCATAGACTTGGGCTAATTCACATGATGAATATTTTAACTCTCGAGAGTGTAAAATGAAACCAAATGGACCCGCAAGGGTCCATTTGGTTTCATTTTTACGCTCTCAAAGAGTTACATTTGGTTAAACAACTTTACATCATTTACTAGCTGGGGACCACCTGCAACTCTCTCAAGGACCACTGGTGGTCCCTGGACCACTGGTTGAAAAACACTGGATTATACCATAGGATGTAGGTCAAATACAAGCATCAAAGTTTGCTTTTACAATCAATGGTTCCTGTTGGGACCAACTGGAGTAAGATTTGTTTCAGCTCTGCTGTCCATTGTTGTGTGCTAAAAGCTGTCCTTCAAAAATAAATAGCTATAGAGATCCCTGGAAAATCATTATCCTTGGAAAAACAAAACAATATAACATAGCATTCTCTGCTTGAGTCCCTCTCTGGCTCTCAAGCGTCTTTTGGGAGGTGGTGTAGGCAGCTGTCATGGTGGAATGTTTCCACGTCCACATGAATCAAAGGGTTGATATCATTATTTATCTGGATGGTAAATGAAAAACAGTGTGGTTGGGAAAACACATTTAATAGATTTATTTTTTTTTTTATCATACTACTATGTAAGAGTGACTCGTTCTTGAAAAGGTCCCCTCAAAACTATGAATATATAAATGGAGTTCACTTGGCAATTTGTTTTGAATATATTTGACCATATGAAGGCAAAAGCCGTCTCAGGGCCCCCTGAAGTACTGTTAGATGCGAAAAATAAATGAACTTACACATTTGAAGTGGAATGCTATGAACTGGAACATTCTAAAACAGGGGTTTTCAACAGAGGATTCCAGGTGGTCCCCAGGCTAAATGATGGTGGTTAACCAGATGTAACTCTTTGAGAGTGTATAAACATGAAACCAAAAAGGGTCCATTTGGTTTCATTTTCTTACTTTGAAGAGTTAAAATAGTCATCATCTGAATTAGCCAAAGTCTACACAACTACAGAATGTAGGAGATTAATGGTCATTTTGATCTGTATGTTTGACTGCTTTGTTTTCTCAGATATACAGCCTGGGATTGTGGACAAAAGAAATCTTTAGTTTTGCGGTCTGTGGGGCTAAAATGTCCTCAAATGGAGGTCTGTGGCTCAACTGCTGAATAAATAGTGGGCCCAGGTATCAAAAAGGTCGAAAACCACTGGGCTACTGTATTCACACTGCAGAAAAGTCATTCAGGTTATCAGCAGTAACGAAACCACTCCCTGACCAAATATTGAGTCCACCCACTTCCTGTTAGTCACTCCTCCTCGATTCCTAAATCACACCTGTTCTCACTCACACCTCCATCAGTTTCCTGCTATATATACTACACAGTACACACTGCCTGTCCTTCAGTTATGTCTGTTAGCAGAGCAACAACTCTTCCTGGACCCCATGTGTACCTTTAGCCCAGCTATAGGAACCTCAGACCATTATGTCAATGAAGTGAGTTCAGTTCATGTCTGTATTCTGAAATACATTGCCTACTGTCATATTTGATAGTGTATAGTGCACATTATTTTACTTATTTAGTATCCAAGGAAATGCAGTATTTGAGCATTTTATTGAAATGTTTCTTGTTGAATAAATTTGCTTGCATGGCACTTTATAATTAGTGGTAGCTATCCACCCATATCAAGTATACTAGGCCTAATTGTCTGCTTAATGTATGAATTGTAATAATGTAATGTAATGTGAAGCCTAGCAATCTCCTTGCTCCTAACACAATGTTCGTGTGTGCAGAGGATCAATAAAGGCTATAATGGAACTCTCCTGTATGCATTCTTACTGATGCACCATGGTCCTGTTTAAATATCATGCTGTGAACCAGTCTTAAAGGGTAAGACCGCTTTGATAGAGGTTTGGGTTGTTTTCTTACCTTATTATAGGCAAACTAACCCAGTCCAGAAGTTATTTTGCTCTGTTGTGCAATTTTATAGAAAATTTAAAAAATAAGCCCACATTGAATCTCATTGTAGTCAATGTGGTCAATGTGTGTGTGTTGTTTTTTTTTTTTTTTTTTTTTTCAAATTTAAGATGGCAAATAAGTCTTCCGGTGACTATCTTCAAAATAAGAGTACCCTACAGTATTGAGAAAGTATCCACACATTTAAACGTTTAAACAATGCTATAAGACACATGGTGATTTCTGTGTACAATTGCATATTAACACAAACGTTAGAGAAATAAATGCTTTACAGTGAATAGGGTAATACAAGTCTTATTCTGAAGGCAACCGGAAGTCTTTTGCTACTTCCCCAGGTCAGGGTCACTAGATTTGCTAAAAGAACACAGCTACTGCTCTTAGCGTCAAAAAAGCAACATGGCTACCTAGCTAGAAGTCCTGTGTGTTGGGAAGGCCACAGTATCACTGAACAAAATAGTACGTTTTATAGCCCAAATACACATTAAAATTAAAAAATAAAAACTCACCGGTCCAAAAAATAGTCAGAATCTGCTCTCAGCTCTCTAAAAGTGCGACTTTGAGAGCTGTCTCCTGTTAACAATGACATTTTTAATTAAATTTCCATAAAAATCCACAACGGAGCAAAAAAAAAAAAAAAATACTCCTGGACTGGACCAGTTTGCCTATAATAAGGTAAGAAAACACCCCAAACAAAGAAGTCCAAATCCTAAGAACTCCATTGTTTTAATAGTTTGTGTTGAACGTTTCATGTAGATTGCAACATACACAAATGTACAAACAAGTTTCATAACTGTATAGCACTAAAAAAAAAGTTTAGGTGATTGTAGGTCAACCCACGGGCCTGTGTTTGTCTTGTAGGAGGTCATTGGTGTAGTTTAAAACTTCATGGTGCTTGCTTTAGCCCTCTATGGTGTAGGTGAGATGGTTCATTTTGCCTTGAAGGTAGTCAACATCAGGGGAGAGCTGCTGGGGGGCCTTGTGAAGGGTTCAGCCTGTAACCAAAATGAGGTTCCTGATTTGTTTTCTACAGCAGTGGTTTTTAACCTTTTTGACACCCCCAGGGCCCACTATTTATTCAGAATTTGAGCCACGGACCACCATCTGACATTTTAGCCCCACAAAACCAAAGATTTCCTTTCTTTTGTCCACAATGCCAGGCTGGATTTTGGAAACAAAACAAACATACAGATCAAAATGACCATTAATGTTTTCCATTCTCTAGTTGACACTCATGTTGACATTCATGTATTTAACTCTTGAGTGTTTACGCTCTCAAAGAGTTACGCCTGGTTAACCAACTTTCCATTTAACTGGGGACCACCTGGAACTCTCAAGGACCACTGACTGGTGATCCCTGGACCACTGGTTGAAAACCACTGCACAGTGTAGCCTTCAAGTGTTTATTTGGTTTCCTATTTTTGGAACATTGTTTTGGCCATTATTTATTACTTGTTTTTGTATTTCTTCCACCTGACAGTTTGTGAATCATTTGGAGAGCTAAAAATGTACTTTTTGGGCCCATCTCTACTTTTTGTAGCACTGGCCATCGCTCAACCAATGCAAACTAAAAGTAAACTTGCAAACTCACTTTAGAAACTACTCAAAATTAAACTGGAATTGAAAAGGAGTCTAATCAAAATAAACTGTTAACTTTGGTAAAAACAATAACACCTGCACTGCCATATGGACCTCTCTGCTAGTCAAAACAGCAGATTAGAGACTGTGTGCTCGTTGGTGCTGTGCGCGTGTGGAAGTTGGGGAGGACGAGTGAAACTGTTGATAATCGCTAGCTTCAAAACAACAGGTGCTTTCCAGGTCTGTCAGTATGACTGGATATTAAGTGTGGAGATTTCATATTTGATGTGTGTGTGTGACTGTGTGTGTGTGTTTTGAGAGAAAGCATAAGAAGGGGATGGATGACTGCTTCGTAAAAATTAGGGAGTCAAGCTGTAAGAGGAGGACTAAATAAAAACATGGCAGCCCAGGTATCGATGGGCTGAGGGGGAGAGACTTGCGTACTATCCACTGGCCAAATGTTGATGCCATAATACTGGTAATGGCTGATCTTGATCAGCACCATTGAGCTTGTATAACTGCTATTTTAGATATATTTTTTTGGTACTGACATGTCCAAAACAGTGACTCATGCGAAAGTGGTTCTGTGCAGGATTTAACCCTCGCCGAGTCTCTGTGGGCTGAGTCAAAAGTCCCATTTTACTAACCTGACTCTGCCAGATTGTGATAGTGCTGAGTTCACAAGTTCCCTCCTCCCTACCTTGATCTGGGCACACTCAAAGAGAAAACTATGTGGGACAACAGCGGAACAAACATATAATACATCCAAAATAATTTGGAATTGTAGAATTGTTATGTTGTTGTTTTACATTAGTGCAGTGGCACAGCTTCGATATGTCATCAGTCTCCCGTCAATCCTGCCTCTAGCCGCCACGTACGGATGCATATAGCTCCGACCAGGTTTTGGCCGGAGTGCATTGGGTCTTCCCCAGTGTTGTCCACATGGGACAGTAGAAGGAACGCACTGCTGCCCCCCAGATGGCGGAGTCAGGTTATCATTTTACTACCGTACTCCCTCAAGAGTTAAATTATATTCAAGCATCTGAATTATGTAATTTTCAAGAATCTCCACATTTAGAAAATGTAGAATTGTTTTGCCAGTTATGTCCTAAATTGTGGACACAAACTTGAAAATTGTTAGTTTTTGCTAAAATGCATAATAAAGAGTGGGCCCTGGTATGAAAAAGGTTGAAAACCACTGTTGTAGATGGATAAAAGGTGAAGGTTTTCTAAAATATCCATGTACATGTAGTAGTGAAGTCCAAAAGATTACTGTATATACCGGTATACAGTATATAGGCACGCGGGAGGTGTTTCAACAAGGCACCGGTGTGGGGTCAGAGGTTGTTTAAAGGCCGGACACATCCCGCAAGCACATGAGCAAGGAGAAAGTATCGCTGACAAACGGATGGAGGTAAAACCGCACTGATTGTCCCTAGCGATAGCCTCTCGGCGCTGCGGTAACTGAAACTTAGGGAGAGGCCAGAGAATTGGTTCAACCTCTGAGTTCAGCTGTTGAGTGTTGACTGATGTGTTGTTATTCAGCCTGATATCCAGCACTGCGTGTTTGGGGCATGACGCCTTTGCCCTGTAACAAAACCTCTTATCTATACATCTGTAGGTGACACTATAGGTCAGTGGTTTTCAACCTTTTTGATACCAGGGCCCACTATGTATTCAGCATTTCAGCCACAAACCACCAATTGAGGACATTTTAGCCTCACTGACCCTGAAACTAAAGATTTATTTTTGCTTTTGTCCACAATTTTCAGGGTGGATTTTGGAAACAAAACAGGCAAGCATACAGATCAAAGTGACCATCTTCTACATTCTCTAGTTGTGTCGACTTTCAGATGTCTAATTCAGATGGTGAATAACCATGAATCATTTAGCCTGGGGACCACCTGGAACCCTCTCAAGAACCACTGGTTGAAAACCACTGCTATAGGTGTTTAAAATCCACCTATAAGAGAAATTGTCATCTTGGTAATACGCAATACATTTTTGTGCTTGAAACCTTTATTTTCTTTCTGCCGACCATGTTGTTTTGCATCCATGTTCCGCCACCTGTAATGAAGTGCACTTGCCCCCATTTTGTTTTGTTTTTTTCAAGTTCAAATCAAACCCAATCCGTTTTTGATAACGCAAATTGTTTTTAATGCTCTTCAAAATGCACGCTGCGCACTCGAGTGGGGGTATACTCGATGCATCACCCACGTACAACACCAGCGGGGCTTTCAGCACAATGAAATGTGCTACCGACCTGTCACAACATGCCACTAACCAACAATGTACATGCAATGTGTTGGAGTGGCTGTCTGGGCAGCGCTATACTCAACTCTCCCATCAGCTTTTGAGTGGATCCCAAAAAAACATCTCTGTTTTTTTTTGTAAAAATGAATACAAATGAGTTTCTGCTATCTTGTTTGTAACGTGAAACATTCGTGGTGATAGCATTGTCTTGTTCTGAAACAAATAATTGTGATTGATTATACAGCCTGCCCTACAGTATCCTCTAGTCCAGTGGCTTTCAACCTGTTTCACTTTAAGGCCCACTATTTATTTGGCTTTTTTTGAGCCATGGACTTCTCAGACTGCAAAACTAAAGAATATCGTCATTTTGTTAGATTTTGTCTACAATTGTATGCTTTTGGCAAATTATTCTACATTCTCTAATTGTGTAGACCTCTTGAAAAAAAATGTCACTCTTTATTAGAGTTAAAGGTAATAGAGGCAACTTTTTTAGCCAAAAATCAAAATAGATATATAACTACCGGTATATATTTTGCCTTTTTCCCCTCTACGTTGTTTCTACTTTGATGCTGCAGCTGTTTCCCTGAGGACAAGCACTTGCTTTGTCCTGCATACAGTCTAGAACTTTGTTGTTGTCAACTAATCATAAAAACAAAACATTTGCCGGGCCCAGGAAAGGTGTTGCTAATTTGTGGGGGGGGGTGGGGGGGGGGGGGGATTCATAATGTGGCAATAGAGTGGAGGTGAGGTGGAGTGAGATTCTGTATTTAAACAAATCTGCTTACAAACACAGTGTTTGTACACACTAAAGCTGGCTCTATTACCGGTACCTTTATGAATATATGAGTATTATTTGCGTTGTGTATAGATCTTTGGTTAAGGCCTCATGCACGCGTATCAAACACATGTTCTGTGTCTTGTTAGTGTGGCTACCACAGGGCCATTCCAATGGAAGGCACATAGTTTGAGCAAACATTTGCCTTTGCTGGCTGTGTTCTATTCCATCATACCAATATAGGTCTCAGAGATTTGGCGTAGAGTCGACTATAGGAAGAAAAGGAATGAACCGACCCTGCGGTCAATGTATATGTGGTTGAAATAAGTGGTTAATCTGATGACTGAATAGAAAGGCTGACAGGGAAAGGAACAGACAGACACAGGATTGAGAATACGCCACTCCGACTGACTTTTGAATCGAGGACAAAAAGGTGAACGGCTAAGGCGGCGTAAAGAGATGTCACACCCTTTTATGGGCTTATCCGTCCGACCGCTAGCAGCCAATGAGCTGAGGGAGAGACACAGAGGACAAGGGAGGGGTCTGTGTTCCTCTCAGAGGATATTGGACGGGACAATGGGATTACAGAGGACACACACCGACCAGGCAGAGACATGGGAGGAAATAATGGATCCAATGTTATTATAGTCTATAGCTTTTTATTGTGTGTGTTTTTTTTATTGTGGGTTCTGAGGGCACTGTAGCGCCCACTGGTGGTAGGCAGGAGACTAAAAACATTAAGTTGCTTACTTGCTTTAGAGCTGTCAATCGATTAAAATATTTAATCGCGATTAATCGCATGATTGCCCATAGTTAATCTTTGATTAATCGCAATTTAATCGCATATTTTCATGAGTTCTAAATATACCTTAAATGAGTGTTTTTCAAGAATATTCATATCAAGGTCAATTATTTATTCTGCATTTGAGCCACAGACCACCATTTGATGACATTTATTTAGACTTCCAGACCTAAATTAAAGAATTTGTCAACGATATCATTCGGAACGAACATGCACATTTTGTAGAAAGTTCTCTACATTCTCTAATTGTGTAGACTTATTTTAAAATAACTTAACTGATGCAGATATTTAAAAATTATTCACCTGCATTTGGCGAAATTGAACCAAATGGACCCACTCGGCCTTTGGTTTTACTGTGACTTAATCTCGCACTAAAAAAATTAATCGAGTTAACTCATGGCTGAGTTAACTCGCGATTAACTAGTTAACTCGGACAGCCTTGCTTTACATGAGCATACTACTTTTTGCAGTAACTACATTTTCCCATCAGTAACTAGTTGCCCTCATTACGTATCATTAGACTGAATATTGTCTGTGATTGTGGTTACTGTACTATTGGTATAAGTGTTCTGTTCCTGTTTTTTTTCCGACAAGTACAGCTTATAACAGACCACAACTTGACCAGTGAAGCAATATAAACCTTGAAATTTGGTTAAAAAACAAATTAAATCTAAACATGGTAGGCAAAACACAATAAGCACAAATCTTCCATCTTCCATCAGGAACACGCTGCTAAAACAACCTACTGGCGACTGCTGCTGCAACTGGAATTCCCTGTGCAAGGGCTGCGCGTAATTCCCGCACCAGTCCTGTGCCGGGTGGGCATGCACGGCAATTGCATCCTGTGACGCCCCAGAGGGTGTAGAAAATGTGCTCCCAGTGACCCCAAACACAGAGGACCCAGACCCACTCAGACCAGCTCAACAACAGGTAAATGTGGAATCGGAAAGTGAGTGTGATAATGAAATTAACCAAGAAGCTACATGTCACGTGCGCGCATATAATTAGGAATGAATAGTGATGTCATGCTGCTCCATAGTGTATGAATGATGCTCTATTTTGGCCTCTGTCAGGATAATAATACACAGCCCAGTCTCTTTATTTTCTTTTTCTCTCACTTTTGCTGTCTATGGTGCTTTGGTGCTAAAGATTAAAGGGACATTATTTGTGCTAAATGGCTGCAAGTCTCCCTGTCCTAACTGGACTGTCTGTTGGATACTATTTCTATTATAGTGGCTGCATACTGCAGCAGGGCAACTGTGCTGTTGGCTGCAAAATATACTGTAGAGTGCAGGACTTTTATTTGTGCTAAACGGCTGGGAATCTTAATCTCCTATAATATCTGGACTGTGGACTGTCTGTTGTGATTTGTGTTATATTGACTGCATACTGCAGCAGGGCAACTGTGTTATTGTCTACAGAAGAATATGGTACATGGTCTATAAGCATGCAGCAGTATTGGATGGATAAACATATTTTGTTGTATCCGGTTTCATGTGTACATTCGAAGCAAGCAGTCTTATTCACGTGATGTTTTAGGCAACACTGCAGTGAAAGGCCCCTACCCAGTCCTTGCAGTCAGTGTTAGGGACTATGCTTTCCTTGAAAACAACATGTCTTATTTTTAATAAAGTAAAGTAACTAGTTTCTAACTTTCAGAATTACGAATTAGAAGAAAGAAACTTCCCCAACACTGTTTATAAAACACACGCACGCACGTGCACACACACACACACACACACACACACACACACACACACACACACACACACACACACACACACACACACACACACACACACACACACACACACACACACACACACACACACACACACAAAAACACACACACAAGTAGGCAGGTGCATAGGTGGGTGGTAGGATTTCAAAGAGAGGACAGTTTAATTGAATTTCGTGGAGCCCTTTGTTATTCCAGCCGTGATTGAGTACTGGTTTATGTTGTCCCAGCAGTGTGGGAGGGCCAGTCATACCTGAAAGTGTGTGTGTGTGCGTGCGTGCGTGGGTGCGTGTGCGTGTGTGCGTGTGCGTGTGCGAGAGCGGTAGGTGAGTGCGGTTTCGATTTGTGTTTTTCTAGCTGAGCTCCAGGCCCTGTGTGGTAACGTGGCGGGAAGTGGTGAAAGTCGGCCCTGAAACTCACCCCCAAAGGAAAGCACGAAACTCAAGTGTGAGAGAGAGTGTGTGACTGTGTGCGCATGTGCGTGCCTGTAGTGTACACATAATGTGCATGAAGGGGTTCATTACGAGATGGGTGCAGCTTTTAGGCACCACCAGTAGAAACCAGAGCCTTTAGTCTGAGAGTTCTGATACTCATGTACCCTTACAGCCTGGTCACATGGTCTGTCACATGACTATGCAGAGCCTGTACGTTGACTAACTAGAGTTGGAAATACAGTGTTTTCAACGAGACAGGCGCAAATAACAGCTATTTTAGGTACGTATGCAAAACAACAGCTGTTTTAGAGTATTGTTCAGGCGCGATTAAAGTCTCTATAATGTTTATGTTGTACTATTATAAAGGAAAGACCTACAATACAGGGATTTAATGTCATTAAAGCTGGGGTAGTCCATTGCATTTCTGACTACTCCTACCAGTCTCCTGTTCCTAGTCCTACTTCCCAGCTCCGTCTCGTGAGGCTGCCCGTATCGTGAGAATGTCAGTTCTTAACACTTTGTGAGTGAGGTGCTATTGGAGAAACTAGTATTCTGCTCTTTCAATGAGTCAATATAACTATATATTGTTTGCAAATCATATGTCAAAGTATCTAAAAATAACCGGCAACCTGTCTTCTTTCATTTGTCTGCATCAATCATTTGTTTACGAGGTCACAGCCATTAATAAATGATGTTTTTCCGTGCCTTGCCTGCTGGTCCCTATTAAATCCCATTCATTTATCAACTAATGGTTTGAAAGTGGCAGCATAGGGCTCCTCCAGCAGCGCGAGTGGCCGTTGACATAGGAGCAAACGGGAATATCAGAACTCTCCCTCTAAAAGGCTCTGAAATAAACCAGTGGCACATTTGTAATAACCGTGTGTTTGTGTGAAGATTAAGAATGAGTGTGAACAACAGACTAAGCATGTGTTGTATAGTAGAGCTGGTTGAATTCATTGTTATTGTTGCAAAGATAACCAAACCATGCACTCGGGTGAAAGAGGCACTACGTTAACTATACCACTATTCCTATATGAGCAGAGCTGAGCTGTGAGCCATGCTATTTAAAAGAAGAATGTGATGTGATACGCATTGCAATGAAATGAGTCTCTTAGCAATTACAGGCCTAAACGGCGATGCATAAATTTCATTTATAGATAGATTTCACTACTGACTCTTATCTCGGCGAAACACTGTAATGGAATTCAGCTGGGTTAGTTAGCTGGGTAAGTTGGGAAAGGGATTCTTGTGGACGTGTGTGTACGTTTGTGTGTTTATCTGTAGCTGACCTGTGTGTGTGTGTGTGTGTGTGTGTGTGTGTGTGTGTGTGTGTGTGTGTGTGTGTGTGTGTGTGTGTGTGTGTGTGTGTGTGTGTGTGTGTGTGTGTGTGTGTGTGTGTGTGTGTGTGTGTGTGTGTGTGTGTGTGTGTGTGTGTGTGTGTGTGTGTGTGTGTGTGTGTTCTCTGTACAGTGGGCGTGTGCGTTTGTGTGTCTGTGCAGGTAGAGTGATGGTAGAGGTTGAACTAGATTCCAGGCCTTGATGACCAAACAAGGACATCCTGAGACCTTTATAGATCCACTTAAAACCTATACAGCATTAACATGGTTGATCGGAGACCCTCGGGCATATATACAGTACTAGTGTAGTGACTTGTCTGTTTTCGCTAGATTAAATATATGTTAAAAAATATACATTATTATGATGAAATGTGAGCTTGTTGATCTGCAATTTTCTGTAAAGGTTTGCCCACAATACATTCTGCTAGTGGGTTTACATGTGGTTAACATGATACTGATTGACGGTGTGCACGGGGAAGGGTAATTCTCTTGGGAGGACCTTTATGTGCTATGAACTAAATGCAGCACAATGACAATCCAATCACCCTTTACTACACACACACACACACACACGCACACACACCCACACACACACACACACACACACACACACACACACACACACACACACACAAAGTAGCATAGCGGGTGAGTTATCCACTTTCATGAGTAATTGTGTCGGTCAAAAAATTTCAACACGCCATTTCAGGAGGTCAGCAAGGAAGAACCTTGTTGTGTGTGTGTGTGTGTGTGTGTGTGTGTGTGTGTGTGTGTGTGTGTGTGTGTGTGTGTGTGTGTGTTAGCTATTTAAGGTCATATTTTAAGATCCACTCTCTCCACTAGGCCTCCTCCATAGTATGATTTCTTGGAACGATGGGGTGAAATATCGACACGGACACAGAGGTGGTCTCCAGGTTTCTGTTCCCCCTTTTCTGTCGCTCCATAAAACCTAAGCAATGTATTTATAATGATTTTCTCTCTCTCTCTCTCTCTCCACATCCCACAGATCATATGAGTAGATTAATAGATTCTCAGCTATGCATGAGCCTCCCTCGGACCATGGCTGTGTTAAAAATTGCGCTCCGAAACGGCAATTTGTCACACCGAGTAGCATTAACCTGCCCTTTCTCAACCCACACGGACACGCGCACGTACTACACACACACACACACACACACACACACACACACACACACACACACACACACACACACACACACACACACACACACACACACACACACACAGGTCTCTCTGTGTACGTTCTGGTATTTAGTGGTTGAGTAAATGAACATGATATTTAAGTGAGTGCCATTTCCTGAGCTGGAGGTTCCCTCCTTCCTCCTCCACCACCTCCTCCTCCTCCTCCTCGGCTTTTCTCTAAATTTCCCCGGGGAGCGCTGCCCCTGGGTTTGGCTGTGTGTCAGAGCGCACACGGGGGCTGCTGCCGTGATACTTCATCAGGGCTTTTTGCTCCATTATTGGCAAGAGCACTCCATATCCTCTTAGCAGTTATAGCTTTTCAATTTTCCTTTGAAATGCTGAGACCAGCAGAACATATGGCAATACCCAGCCTCTGCCATGGGCTTAAAGTCCTTTACTTTGGACTGAAAGCCTATAAAAATGTTACCGGGGAGTCCTGAAGAAGAAGGAAAAAAACGCTAAGGCTATAGGCAGCACTTGCCTTGTTATTCTATCTTTAGCGTTTACCGAGTGATGTGTGTCTCATCTCACTCTGTGTGTGTGTGTGTGTGTGTGTGTGTGTGTGTGTGTGTGTGTGTGTGTGTGTGTGTGTGTGTGTGTGTGTGTGTGTGTGTCGTGCGTGCGTGCGTGCGTGCGTGCGTGCGTGCGCGCACACTGTAGTGATTCATAATAGCCACAATTACCAAAGGCTGTTGGACTCTTTGACACAATAATGTGTTGGTGGAGCTGTGCTATGAAGCAATATCTCTCTCTCTCTCTCACACACACACACACACACACACACACACACACACACACACACACACACACACACACACACACACACACACACACACACACACACACACACACACACACAGTACACTACACACATCCTTCACTGTCTCCCCAGGCCCATTCAGCAAGTTGGCAGAATCAACCTATGACAGCTCACAATATATTTTTCTTTCTGCCCCCCACCCCAACCCATACACACACACGCACACACACATGCCCGCACTCACATACACTCACCCAAACACACGTTGAAACACTTGCACTCATCCGCTGTCAAACATACACACACAGGCGTACAAAAGATCATGCGTGCAAGCTGCTCCCACAAAACCTGTGCGCTTTGCACACACACACACACACACACACACACACACACACACACACACACACACACACACACACACACACACACACACACACACACATACACACACATACACACACACACGCAGTATAGGCTCTTTTTCTCACAGTGATATCACACTATTCTCACCCCGTCCATAGACAAAAGGGAGCAGACTGTGTGCTCTGTGCTGGATCCCCTTCTAACTACCCACACTCACACACCCACACCCGCTTTCATCTCCACCGTAGCGGCAGCACACACTGTGCAGCCGTATCTCTGCTTTTTTTTTTCGGCTAAAAAACACTAGCCTCGAAAATAACCCCCACATACACCACACTCTGGCAGCAGTAGAATACGCCATTCTAAACGCCATGATAGGCCCAAAGAGAGAGAGAGAGGGAGGGAGAGTAAAGCTCAATTTCTACTGCGTGGCACCCTAGGCCTACATACGGTCAAAGGGGAATTCCACCTATTTTCAACGTTCTAATATGTCGTTAATATACCTTAGAGGTGCTGGGTGGACGTGATTTAAAAAAAAGTTCCCCCATTCTGTGTTCCAAAGGAATGAAGGTTTGAGGTCTGAAAAAAACCACTAATGTGGTGAAACATCTTGATGACATCATCAAGATGTATTTTCACCATGTTAAGGGATTTCTTTAGATGCTTCTTATTTTCTGAGAGCGTACAAACGGAACCAAATGAACCCTTTGGGGTTCATTTGGTTGCGTTTGTACGCTCTCAGCAAAAAATGTTGAAAATGGGTGGAATTCCCCTTTAAATACCATTAGGCAGAGGAGAGGAGAGGAGGACGATCAGTTATGTTGACTAGCTATTGTATCATTTTCAGCTTCTCAACAGGCTATGGATTTTCAGTCCACTCCATTACTAATTCATGCAGGGGAGGGGTGGGGCAGACCCTGTAGGAAACCTAATCTGGATCAATAAGTTTGACCTTGGGGCTGGGCTAGCTTTGCTCCCTGCATGGCAGTATAGGGCTGGGCTGGTCTATGGCTGGTCATGCAACCAACCCTGGTCGGTTAAGACAGTGGGTTTCAACCTTTTTCATACCAGGGCCCACTATTTATACAGAATTTGAGCCACGGACCACCATTTTAATGACATTCTAGCCCCACACAGACCCCAAAACTAAAGATTTCTTTTGCTTTTGTCCACAATTCCAGTCTGGATTTCGGGGGAAAACATACAGATCAAAATGACCATTAATCTTCTACATTCTCCTATCTTCTATCTTCTCTGGTTGTGTAGACTTGGGATGATTCAGATGGTGAATATTTTAACTCTTGAGAGTGTGAACATGTTCGCGCTGTCAAAGAGTTACATCTAGTCAAACAACTTTCCATCGTTTAGTCTGTGGACCACCTGGAATCTTCTAACCCCTGGTTAAGAGTAAGACTGCAGATCACTTGTGCCGTACAGGTCGGGCCATTTGACCGTATTATTCATGCCGCGGCCATGTTTGCCATCATGCAAATTCAGAACTGGTGGTATGCATGGGCTGTTGATTGATATCTGACAAGAGCTCTCAAACAGCAAAACCTGCCTAATTGCCTGCAAGGACAGAAAGTGGAGGCCAGAAAGAGGAATAAATTCAAGGTTTTAGGCCTGATTTACACTGGCAGCCAAATCTAGCCTGAATCAGATCGGTGTCACCTCAAGATAGACATCTGATTGGTCTGACAGGTCACATGACTCAATTAAACAAATCAGATCCCAGCCTCCGATGTGTCTCAAATCTAAGTCTGGCTGGATTTGGCTGCCAGTTTAAATCAGGTCTTAGTACAGCTGCGATGTTGGTGAGTTTGACGTTGTATAATACAATCAGATAGGACTCTGTTTGGATGAATGCATGAGCTGTAATGATAAGTTAGCACCTTGTCAGCACCTTGCCGTTAACATAAGGTCCAACAGACCCGATTGGCTTGCATGGAAAGTGCTATATGAAGCCTATAACTCAGAGTTACACATTCAGGGCCCCACAAAAGACCCACGTACATACTTTGGAGGTGATAACCTATACTCAGTCACCATGGTGAGTAATTAAAAAAAGTATGTCACTTAAACCATGGTGGGGATAAGTGACTCAGTTCTCACCCCAACACATCTCTGTTTTTATTAACCAGCATGACCTAACAGGAGTATGCATGGACCTAAATGCCTATTCATACTTATATTCGGTTTATGGCAGAACTACGGCTGAACCGAAAGTGAAAACGTGCATTTCAACATGTTATTGCAATGGCGGAGAGACAATATATAGTAAAAATGTGCATTTTAGAGTGATGGAAATGGGTGAAACATCCCAGATTCTAAGGTTGTAGTTTGGAAGGGGAAACTGCCAATAAGGAGTGTTTTTCAGAAAATAATAACTGGACCTTTTTCTGGGGAAAAACTGCAAATAAAGGCAAGAAAGCCTTTTGGTAAGCCTTTAACCACGTTTTAGCGTTGAAACATACCCATTAATGATTGCCTAATAATATCATCAATGCTCTGACATAGACAACAGAAACGACAGTGTGTAATTGATGTATTTTATTGTGAGATGGGGAGTCATAAAAAAACAAAAAAAACAAAACAAATAAAAATAAACCATCACTATAAAAAAATGACCATGGGGCGAGGTCAAAAGGGGAAAGGACATAAAAAGTGGGTGTGGCCTCGACATCAACATACAAGGTAATAAATTGGCACCAAATAAAAAGGTAAGAACATACTGTAGGTCAATATTAATTTGGCTTGCGGGGGGAAGGGAGGGAGGGGGTAGTTCTTGTGGTTAAGGATCATCCTTCAATACAACGGCACACTCATGCTATTACACATACAGTTAGTTTGTTTGATTTTTTCTTCAAAAAGTTCAGTAGCTTCGTATTAGGGGGAGGGCGACTGGCAAAAATCAAAGAAAGAGGAAAAAATAACGAGAATGAGAATGGATGCAGAGAGAGGTCACACGTTCCGATTCGGGGGTTTGCCTTCCTTTTTCCGTTTCCGAGAGAAACAACACTTCATTTGTTCGAAATACCCATACTTTGTTCGAAATACCGTACTTCGCTTGTTCGAACTACACATTTACTTCATTCGTTCGAAATTCCACACATTATTCGCTTGAAATTCCGTACATTGTTTGTTTTGAAATACCATACATTGTTCAAAGTATGATATCACCATACTTCATTTGTTTGACATATACCACATTTCCATTTGTCCGAAATACTGAGTGGCAGAATCTCAACCAGTTTCCAGCTTTGTCGTCGCTCGCCTTTTTGACAGGTTTTTGTTTCTTCATACTAAAATATATTATCGTATTAATACAAACTACAGTATTGTACACTACATAGTGTAATAAATAACCATAAAGAAATGTAAAAAAATAAGACACATAAATATAAAAAGTTCTCTAACTACAACAGACATACCCATATCAATGTGGGGGGGTGGAGGGGGTGGGGTGAGTGGAGGCGTGGTTGGATAATAATACTGCCATTTTGCTGAAAAACATACAGTACGCACAACAAAACCGAACATAAAACAACACAAACCATAAAAACAACAAAAAATATATAATACTGACAGGTAAAACAAAACAAAAAAAAACATTTGAATTACAAGTCCTGGGATTCATATTTGCCTACATGTATTACCTGAAGAGAGATAGAGAGTGAGCATTTCACAACGCCGTTAAGCCTAATTCACGCTCCGTTGCACGACGTTCCGCTAGTTTCGCCGACTTTGCGCCGTCGCGCTGCCAAAGAGTGAATTGGGCTTTAAACAAGTGCACTGAACGGGAGTCGGGTTAAGGGAACGGGAACAGGGATAAAAAGGTACACTTTGTAAAAGCAGGACTAATACTTTACAGTTACAAATCATACTTCATCTTCGCCCCCATTGGAAAATATGTGCATCGTAGTCCTCTTTTAGTCACTGATTGCTCTGATTTTAGAAAGAGACGTAAACGTGTCTAAAAAAAACAAAAAACGCCAGCTACACTACACTTCTACTTTATCAGATTCTAAGTGGCGAGCCAAAAAATAATCAACAGTATATCGGCTTCATTAGTCTGACAGCTTGAGCTGGAATCAAATCCCGGGCAAAAATCTGACCACAGCTGCTCAAGAAAGATTCAACAGCGATAATTCAATGGCACTTTTTGATATGCATGTTTTTTTACTTGTCTTCGTGTTTTTGCATAAGGCTGGGAGTGGGGTGGTCAAGGAGAAGGAGTGAGTGGTTTTTCTATAGCCCTCGACTTGGGCCCCATCCCCTTTTTCTGCTCGTTCTGGACAATGTTAACACTGTTTTTTTTTGTGGATTGAAAAGGAAAAAACGGACGCCGCCTCGAGAATGACGACGACGCGCGAACGCGTACCTCTGTACTCTGTCGTCTAAAAAAAAAAAGTAAACCAGACACACATGAACGTGAATATTTCGGGGGACCCATCCCACTCTCCTTTTTTCCTTTTTTCTTTCTTCTCCTTAAGGCTCATAATCCATTTGAAAGAAAAACAAAACATAAAAATGCTATGCTAGTACTGCTAGCTTGACGGCGTTGGTATGACTCTATAGTGCGGTAATACTGAAGGGTAGACGACATTAACTCGACTGTTTATCGATTCCATAGGTAAACCAAGCCACTTGTAGTGCACAGGATTTTTTTTCTTTTTCTTCTTTATCCTTCCAACTTAATAAAATACTGATTTAATTTTCTTTTTTTTTTCTTTCTTGTTCATTGGCAATAAAAAGTTATAGAAATATCTCCCAACTGTACAGCTTTTTAAAGTTTAAAATATGAATGATAAAATTAGTAACACTGATAAAAAGGAAAACAAAACAAAACAAAAAAAGACCCAAAGTTTGTTTTAGTAATAAAACATTATCTAAAACACATTGTCGGCTCTAGCTTCCAAAGTCTGTATAATAATGCATTTCCTTCATCGTTTTAAAATTCACGTTTTTTTTTTTTTTTCATCTTCTTTCGTCTTCCTTATGTGTGTGTGCGTGTATATTTATATATATAGAGAGACACAAACATAAGCGAGACATTCCTCCTTTCCTGCAAGTAAAAGTCACTAGTATTTTTGTTCAGGCACACCTGGGATTTTTTTTTCTACACAGTAGTGAACTTGAAACGCGTTTCTTTTTTCGTCCCGAGCGTCGATAATAGCGAGAACGCCACAACGCGTCTCAACCCCGTTGTCTCTCGTCCCATCAGAGAGGAGGAGGGTGGGGTGGGGGGCTGATTCCGTTCCGTCGGAGGGAGAGAGAAGGTCATCAACATAATAATAAAAATCACCGGCTTCCGCCCCCTGCTCTATCATTCAGTTTCCGCTCCCATCTCTTCCTCCTGCGGCGGTGTCTGCTTCTTCTCGTCCTCGCAGGCGTCGCCTCCTGTCGTCGTCGTCGTCTCCTCCTCCCCGCCTGCTACCTCCCCTGATTCTTCTTCTGCCCCCTCCTCCTCCGCTGCCGCCACCCCAGCCTCCACCTCTTCATTCGCCGTCTCCTTTTTTCTCGACTCCTCCTCTCTGTCCTTCTCCTGCCTCGTGTCTGAATCCTTCTCCTCTCCTTCTTCCTGTCTCTGTTCCTCCTCCTGCTTGACTTCCATCTCCTCCTCCTCCGCCTCCCCCACCACTGCCACACTCTCCACCCCTTCCGTGTCCTCTCTCTCCGCGTCTTCCTTCCGCGTCTCTCCCTCCCTTTCCTCCTCCTCCTCTTCCTCCTCCTCGTCGCCCCCTTCGTCTCCGATCTGCACCACCTGGATGTCGTCCATGTCCACGCCCTCGTCGTCGTCACCCTCCCTCGCCTCCTCCGCCATCGCCACCTCCCCTGCGCTCTCCATCTCCTCGTCCTCCTCCATCTCCTCCTCCTCGCTCTCCTCGTCCTCCCGGGCGCTGCTGCTCCCCTCCCGCTCGTCCGAGTCCGCGGGCGGCGAGGGCCGCGGCCGCCGTCCTGCATGCTCCATGACGCCCTCCCTCATCGTCTCCATCTCTTCCTCGGGACTCTCCCGGCCCCCCAGCCCGTTCTCTCCCCCTCCCCGGGGCCCACTGCCTCCTCCTCCGGCCCCCTGCGCCTCCTTCTTGCAGTAGGAGTAGCGGTGGTTCATGTGCTGCGAGTAGGAGCCCGAGTGCGAGAAGCGCTTGCCGCACTTGTCGCACTGGTAGGGCTTCTCGCCCGAGTGCAGGCGCATGTGCTCGATCAGGTGGTGCTTGTGTTTGAACGCCTTGGTGCAGATGCCGCACTCGTGGGGCCGCTTCCCTGCAGAGGGAGAGAGAGAGGATAAAACACGTCATAAAACAACATGGTAATGCGGTGAATACGGAGGTCCCCTCCTGCTGACTGAAAACGGAGCAAACTCCCACCCCCCCCCCACCACATGCGAGAGCGTCTGAGGCTGCCAACGCCTGTGAAACGAAGCCCTCCGTAATATCCATCATCATCATCGAACGTATCCAAGGAAAAATCTATTCCAAAACAATACACAACACAAGAAACCACAACAACATTTTCTTTGCCTCGCACCAAAGTGCTTCAAGGCCACTTCATCCCCGCACGGGGATAAACGAAACGGTTTCAGCCTAGGTGAGGTCATCTGGAGCCGAGCACTGCGTTCGCTCGCCAGGTATCGCAGTAATAAAGCAAAAGTGGGGAGAGAGAGAGAGAGAGCATTGACCTGGGCTTGGCCCACACGCCATCATCATCGCACACATCCACACTTTGGTTCCAAATAAATCGCTAGCAGAGCTCTCTCTCTCTCTGCCTGGATGTTGCAACATTCAGGACTTCTTTCGCACACGCGCACGTGTGTGTGTGTGTGCAAGGTTATGTAGCTGGCAGGGTACGGAGGTGCAGGGAGTTGGCGGAAAAGACATTCTCAGACCTCTTCTGCGCACGTTGAGTAATACCTACAGGAACGGGGTGGGGGGGTGTGGGGTGTCCACCCAAACGCTGCATGTGGACTGGGCTCTGCAACGTGTTGGAAATCCCCCTCCGTTTTTTTTAACCCCTGAGTCATCTCTCTCCTTCTCTCTCTCTATAGCAGCAGTGCTGCAGCGGTGAGTGATAGCGAGAGAGACGTGTTTCCAGTCGGTCGCGTCGGCATAAAAAAAAGGCCTGCACTTTGTTGCGCGTAGGCTCGGAAACAGGGTGTGTTTTTGGAGCACAGGGGCTCTTCATTACGCCGCCACCCACACCCAGTGGAGAGGGTGTGCTGTAAATCGCTGTCGTCCGTCTGTCGTTTGTTTGTTTCTTCTACGACGCCACTAATCGAGAGTGTTCTCACCTTCTCTGTGCTTGGAGGATGTAAGGCCAAAGCTGGAAAGAGCTAGCACGAATGACGCGCATCTAAAAATCAATGGAAGTAACCTCCCTCCACTTTCATCACTCTTTTGCGCTAGTAATCAGAAAGGCAAATAAAATCATCGGTGATAATCACCGGCACACCGCCTCTTTGATCTCCTCCGATCAGGCAGAAGATACAGAAGCATTAAACATAAAACATCTCGCTTCAGAAATAGCTATTAGATATTTGAACTATTAGCTACCAGTGAAACATTAGATTTGTTTAAAAAAATACTTTTTGTTTTTAAAGACCGAAATGGCAATGGCACCGGAGTATATTTGGGACCTGGTTTCTGCACCAGCTTTCAGGGTACTTTTTACCTCTCAAATCCCTTTTCGTCGCCTCAACAAGCCTAAAAATCAAAAGCGATTGAGCCTTTTCCGATATTGCAATATCTGTATATGTCTGTATATGTTGAGCATGAACCAAGACAAATTCCTATCAACTTGTTGACATGGCAATAACGTTCTTGAATCTTGTGTGCTTGTTTCTCTTATCGGTCACACAGTAATAACTTGGACATGAGAGGAATTAGAATCATTGATTGATTTTCAAACTCAGCCAAGGTCATAGCGTCCTGAATGTTTCTACACAAGGGTAATTCGATCAACCCCGTTTGGACATCTCCCAGGGTGCACTGAGGCAGGAGGATCGCCATCTATAGAGCGTTACCTGTGTGTTCGTATTTGTGTCTCAGCAGCGAGCTGCTCTTCTGGAAGATCTTGTCGCAGAGGTCGCAGGCGTACATCCCGCTCTCCGTCTTCCTCATCTTCTTCCTGCTGGGGGGTCCCGAGTCGGAGTCGTTCTGCTCCTCCAGGGTGGACAGCACGCCCTCGGAGCTGCACGTGTCCTGCTTCTCCTCCTGCAGCGACGCAGAGAAACGGAACCGGATGAGAAACATGTGGTCGCAGCTAGAGAGTGTCACGGCCGATCGCATCTCTGATCGAAAACCAGGTCCGATCGTGTTATTTTCAAAATGATCACAAAAAAGGACCAGGACTTGCCTAATATCAATATTATTATATTCACATATTCCACATCGTATACACATTAGGACATGATTTACACTGGCAGCCAAACCTTGTCTGAATCACATCTGAGCCACATCCAGCATGGAATTTGATTTGTTTAAACGAGTCATGTGACTTGTGTCTAACAGGTCACATGACTCACTTAACAGAATGACCTGTCTAACAGGTCACATGACTCATTTAAACAAATCAGATTCTATGGCTCACATCTGATTCAGGCTAGATTTGGCTGCCAGTATACATTGTAAATCAACCCTTGGACTGTAAATTGTCTGTGATTTTTGATAATATACTATTGTGGTTGTGAGAAACAAACAAATATCAGGTCATTAAAATACAAACAAACACACAAAAAACATTATACTCAAAATGAAATGATCGTAATCTGAGTGGGAGCAGAAAAACATTGACCTCCGTAGTCACAACATTCCATTTCTGTTACAGATAATTCATGAATCATCGAAATGTGATAAGCCCTGCCATGTGAAATGCTTTTGCAGGTAGTCAGGCCGTGTGTGTGTGTGTGTGTGCGTGTGTGTGCATGTGTGCGTGCATGTGTGTTGTGCGAGCGAGTGACTGACAGGAAATGATGCCGCTGGGTCGAACCACGTCCACACATCCTGCTTACACTACTCTCTTGGATTCCCTTGTGAGAGCCGAATCACCTACACACACAAAACGGCTCGTTTGACTTCATTTGTTTTCACTTTGGCTTTCGAAAAAAGCTCAGCCGTGACTCAACGTGACCCAGAGCAGTTCCAACACACTGTGTTTCACTTTCAAGCACACTGCTGAGAAGAACTACAATACGGATTCTTCATACAATCCGACTGTTTTTGAAACATTTTGGTCGGGTTGCGAAACTTGAAATATAGAGCCAGCGTATAATAAGAGCTGATTTTCTATTTCTTGCTGCGTGGGACATTATTAAGGAAGTGATACTGCATATGCGTTGCTAAGTTCTTTTTAACAGAGGCCCCGGGTTTCTGTGCCAATCCACTTAACATGAAAGCATAATACAACAACAATAAATCAATGGACTCCGCCGGCCGAGGTGCAGCGCTTAAACAGATTCCAACAGATCGATAGGGGGGTGGGGGGGTAGGTGCTCTGCAGTAAGTGCAGCCTCATGTCTTCTGGCCTGACAGCCCCCGGGACGAGATCGCTCATACACCGCGCGCCGATAGACCCCGGGATCCATCATTATGGGCCCATTAGGTGTCCACGAAATGAACAACTATTAAGGGCTATCATTTTTACAAAGAGATGAATTCTGACATTTCTCTATATGACTTATTGATTGGCGCTTTCTGATGGTTTCTATCCATTGTATCTATCACTGGTCCCTGACAAAGCGTTGAACAGCGTGTGATAATGTGTCTGTGACTAAAGGCCTTTTGTCGGATTTCTTCTCCGAGAAGAAAGAGGAGGCGGAGTGGGAATGGAAAACCCGATTGATTCCAAACAAACAGCCCCGAACGTTGCTGTGTCAGGAACACGCCGTGCTGCTATCAGTAACTGGAGAGGGTTTTTTGGGCTCTGACTCGTTCCAAGGGTGGGCTCGCCTCCAGAGGAACTCTGGAGTCAGTGCGAAACAGATCTCCCATGTATGTAACGCTGGAATGGCCCAGTTCCTGCAGCTGAACATCACCGAAAGAATTAAAAGATTGGCTTATTCATGCGGAAAACATGATTCTGACTTCCTCCCTTTTTGCTAACTCGTGGCATGCATGCGTGGAGGAGGCCAAGATGCCTCTGATTCAACTGGATACCACTATAAGGTATACTGAACCCAGAAATTGAGAGTACACCAAGGTTTTATGTAGAAACTGCCGGATGCTAACTTGATTACGTTGAGCAATTTTCACATTGGCACAATACGTGACCATACCATTAACAACCTATAGAAGGCAAGTCAAGTCAAAATTTCACCAGGGTTGTAGCATCTGACGTGTAAAAACTAGGGGGTTTTCATGATGCTGAATCCATTTCAAGCATTAGTTTTGATCAAGAAACACTCAAAAAACAACACAATACTTGTCCAAATATGCTGACTAAGCACATTTGTGATGACAGCTTTTCACAAAATAAAGGATTAATTTGAGAAAAAAAAAACAGCGTCCACCAGGTGATGCCACACGGTTTTAGCAATAAACATGTTAATAATACGGTCAACAGATGCCAAGTTAGCATCCTGCAGTTTCTGGAAGCTGAACCTTTGTGTACTCAACATGCCAGGGTTCACATCCTGGCAAGTGGACTAATATGGAACGGGGGGAAAAAGCTAAATAACCACCTTGATTCCATTGAGGTGGATGGTCCTCTCCTGCGTCTGTGTGCCGGCGGGGCTGCTGGCGGCGGTAGTGGTGTAGGTGTAGGCCAGCTGGGGGATGAGGATAGTCTGTTTCTGGCTGCCCAGCGCCCGCAGGCACGACGACACCACGTGGCTCTGGTCGGCGATGGCCACCAGGGTGGGCAGCTGAGTGGTCATAATGTTAATGTGGTTGTTGCTGTTGGCACTCGCAGGTTGGTACAGCGAGACGGGCACGGCGTGGCCCCCGCCCCCCGACGAGGGCGGTGACGACGGCGCCTCCTTCTTGATGCACGTCAAGTTCAAGGGCTCGTCCTGATTGGCCGCCGAGGAGGAAGAAGCGGAGGGGGAGGAGCGGGCGAGGCGTTTGCTTTCCTTGGCGTCGGCGGACTTTGGCAGGGACAGGTCCAGGGGTCCCTCGGTAGTGGTGGTGGTTGTAGTAGTGGTGTGGTGGGGGGAGGCGGCGCCGGCTGTCAGGTTGAGCGGCGAGGGGGAGGCGGGCGAGCTGTGGGCGCCGTCCACCTCGGCCGGGGTGGCCTCGGTGGGGCTGCCCTGCGTCCCCGACGGGCTCAGCAGTGACGTCCCCTTCTTCCCGCCGGGCGCCAGCGACACCACGCTCTCGCAGAAGGCGTCCTCCTCCTCCGAGGGCGGCGTGGGGGCTCCCGGCGGCGGCACCCTTCCCTCCTGCGACATCTTGTCGAACCACTTCTTGACCACGTGCGCCGGCAGGCTGACCGAGTCGGAGATCTTGCTCAGCTCGTCCTTGGTGGGCTCGGCGTTCAGGGCGAAGTAGGCCTTGAGCAGCGACAGGAGGTTCTTGGGCTGGTGGCCGCCGCGGACCAGCCCGCCGCCGCCGTCGGCCAGCAGGGCGGCGATGTCCGACGGTGTCCTGTCTCCGTTGAGCCTGAGGCCGCCGTCCTTGTTGCAGTGCTTGAGGGCATGGAGCGCGTCGTCCAGTCCCCCGGGACAGTTGTCGCACAGGAGACAGGTCTTGATAGTGGTCTTTTTCCCCTCCTCCTCCTCGTCCTTCATCTCCACGTTCTTGGTGGTCCTGCCGACCGTGAGGTCTTCGGGAACCTTCTGGGCCTTCGCGGCACCGAGCTCCGCGGCGACGGGTTGCCCCACGGCCGGCTGAACCTCCTTCTTCAGGTTGTGGGGCTGCTGGGCGAGCTGCGCCGCCTGGCTGGGGTCCAGGCTGTAGTTGATGATGATCTTGGTGGCGCCGTCCTGCCCCACGATGGGCAGGCTGATGGGGATGAGCTGCTGGTGGTGCTGCTGGAGCCCCGCTTGCCCCCCAGCGCCGCCCTTACCGCCGTTCTGGTTCTCCAGCACCTGGCGGATCACGTTGCCGTCCATGGCCGCCTTCAGGACGTTCTGCAGGTCGGCCAGGTTGATGCTGATGGGCGACACCAGGCCCACGGTGGGCAGGACCACCGCCTGCACGGCGGCGCCGGCAGGAGCGGCCGCACCTCCGGCGAACACGCCGCCGCCTCCAGCGGACATGACGGCCGGCTTGTACTCGTAGTCCGGCGGCTCGCTCTTGATCTGGTTGAGCGGCAGCTGCTCCTGCAGCGGCTTTCCGCTGCCGTGCTCCAGCTTGTCGCGGATCTGCGTGCGCAGCAGGGCGGCGGAGGAGGCGGCGGGAAGGGTCGCCGGCGACGAGGGACACTGGGGCGGCGGCGGGGCCTTGGTGGCGCCGGCGGAGGAGCGCGGCGGCCGGCCGTTGACGGAGATGACGCTGATGCACTTCTTGCTGCTGATGTGGGAGCTGTAGGAGCCCGAGTGGGAGAAGCGCTTCTTGCAGTTGGAGCACTCGTAGGGTTTCTCCCCTGTGAGAGGAAAGAAAAAACACATGAGGTGTGTGTGTGTGGGAGAGAGGGAGAGGGAAAGAACGAGAGAGCCACAAACTTCCATTAGCGAACGGTAGTGAGATGAGCTATACGGCCCAGGCAGGAAAGAGCTCTAATGCATTTCAATGATGCTTAAACGCCAATGGAATGGTGCCGCTGGGAAATGCCGCCTCTAATTGCCATCCCATAATGCCAAAAGAAAACACAATTACGGCACATTAAGAAGGGTAGCAACGGCACACAATGCAACTGAAACCACGATCGAGAGAGAGAGAGAGAGAGAGAGAGACGATCTAAAACACCCGGGACTGGCTTAAAAAACGTAAATAAAACGCAAATATGGGGAGTGATGTGGGGGTTATTGAGCCATCTGTGGCCCAACAGAGAATTATGGCGATGAGTCATCTCAATAACTGCACTATATAGCTCACACACACACACACACACACACACACACACACACACACACACACACACACACACACACACACACACACACACACACACACACACACACACACACACACACACACAAACAGGTGCCCACCTGCGGAATGCAGCTAGTAGTGCTGACAGTGGTTGAGGTTGGTGGAACTTACCGCTGTGAATGCGCAGATGCTCCTTCAGGTGGTGTTTGTATTTAAAGGCTTTGCCACATTCAGTGCACTTGAATTTTCGGTTGCCTCCTCCGGACTCTGTGACGTGTCTCTGTAGTAACAGGAGGACAAAGAGGAGCGTTTGGTACAGTGGAAAAACATGGCCTTTGAACGCACTGCGACTCACCCGTCCAATAATCAATCAATCAAGGAGTTCAAAAGTTCTTTCTGATTGTTTGTTTGTTTTTTGGGGGGGCTTGTGTGTTCTACATCTGCCGGGATGAACAAACAGTATGTTTTGACTTGCAGTATAATGTCCTAATCCTATAATATGAACAAGATTACTTCTCCAGTCCATTTGACCAAATACATAAACTTGATCAAATGGCTCTGAGGCGTTCTCGTAGCTGGCAAAAAGCCGATCTACAAGTTCACAACATAATGTGTTTCCCCCACCCACCCCTTTTCCCCCTCACTGTCTTCTGCCTTCTGCCTTCTTTACATCTTTACACTTCTTTAAAGCCTTTGTAAACAAGTGTAAGCTTAACAGTTTTGTATCGTAGTTTGTTCATAAAATGTTAACCCATCAATCGATCATAGAGAATGATGTGCTGAGGGCTTGTAGATTTGGCTGTTATCAGCTGGATGAAATGCAAAGGTAAAAAACAGCACCCTCCTATTCTTTGAATTTGTCTGAGGTTAGTCAGCAGTCTGGTCTTGTAAGACTACATGCTTTTTGGTATACGGTCAGTGAATATTTTGTAAACAATTGTGAAAGCCTCAACCCCCCCCCCCCCCCCCCCCCCAAAAAAAGCTGAAATTGTGTTTTAAATGGAGTTAAGTTAACTAACGTATAAGTTATACTGTTAACTGTGACCTACCTGATCTCGTCCGGTCTTGTGGGCCGTCATGTGTCTGTCCAGCTGCGTGCGGTAGGCGAAGGTGTAGCTGCACTGCGAGCAGCTGAAGTTGTCCTCGCTCTTCTCGTGCCGGTACTTGATGTGCTCCTTCAGCGAGCTGTAGCGCTTGTAGCCGCGCGAGCAGTACGGACACGTGAGCAGCTGGGAGAACGCGTCCGGAGTGCCTGGATGGAGGGGGAATGAATGCGAGAAGAAGAAGAAGGAGGAGTAAGATAAGACTGTTGTTGCAGCAGTATAGCATGCGTGTGACAGTTGTAGTTTGAAGGTAGTTGTGGTGTAGTTTGAAGCGTCTGTCTGTGTGTGTGAGAGAGAGAAGGCCTTTTGATGTCACAGAGAGTCACTGTAACACCGCTCTGCGAGTTCACCGATAACTGACAGAACCCCCCTTCTCCTGGCCCCCACACAGGTAAACAGCAGCCAGGTAACCCCCACGGATAAAAAAAAAAGTTGATAAAAGTCCACTGTCATTATCAGCCTAGTCCACATGAATGCACACATAGAGCTTGCCCTTGTGAGCAAGGTTTCAAAGCATTGAAAAGCTATAGTGTTCCGTGGTGAAATAAACAATTCCTGATGACACTAAAGGAGAATTCAAATATACAAGTATTCAAATATGCAAAAAGTGCACTTTGGACATTTTGGAAGTAAGCCCTATATTAAGGTTATGGTGGGGGTAGAGGAAACGGAAAAAAAACTGGACCACTTTTTTTGTATAAATAAATGTAAAGGAAAGCCTTCTAGGGTGGAATTCTCCTTTAATTGACCTGGTTTGTCATGTCAAAGAAGTCTTCAGATTGGAAATGAAATACTAAAATGGACCTGTTAAGTTTGAGCGTGGTGCAGACATGGGGTGGGGGTGTAGGGGGGTCATTTTCTCCTGTCTGCGGGGCAGGCTTGTTCTGCCCGGTCGGTGCAGCTCCCACACAGGTAAAGCATTTACTTTTTGTTAACAGGTGATGTATTAAAGCCTCCCCCTAAGGGCCAGGTGAGAGCGGGGCCGGCGGATGGGAACGCACACACATTCATTATCGCAAAAAAAAAAAAAGGTAGCGGTGTGTGTGTGTGTGTGTGTGTTTGTGTGTCACTGTAGCTCGGCTTGCCGCGGACGTGACCAAATTTGCTCAGGTGTTGTCGTTCTCCTCTCCCACCCCGCACCCCCCCACCCCCTCCTGTGTTTATTCCACTCCTATTCGACGGTAGGAGGCAGGTAAAAGCCCCAAAGCACCTCCAGCCATAAAAAAGCCCCCCCCGGTTCGTGTCACGCTTAACAAATTGCCATGTGCCTAATGTCGTCTGGTCAGGCGTACTAAAGGAGAATTCCACACCAAAACACATTGGGCTGTCTTGACTTCTGTGTCATGATAACATAATGCCCTTGATTTTTGTCATAGATGCCCCCTTCCTCCCCCTCCCTCCAATGCAGTTTGCATTGCCATAGGTTGTCCTTATTCTAATGCAGATATTTTAGTATTTTGTTTTCTTTATTTTCACATATCGCATCGAACCATACACTACAAGATAATTTGACCACTACATGATTTAAAAAAACTCAGGTGGCACCCATGCGCCAGGAGGTTCAACCTGAGTGATTGGAGAGGAGAGTGGCAGAAGGGAGGGGAGGAGAGAATTAGGAATAGATTACCTCTGGGATTACAAGTAAAGGCTGTCCCAAAGTGATGTGAAACTTCATGTGCGTGAGTATCAGTATACTATTAAAATTTGAAGTGTGGGGGAAAAACGTTTAGAGCTCTTGAAGTGCCCGCATTAGAATAAAGACAACCTGCACCAATGCAAACTGGGAGGGGAGGGGGACCTCAAGGGGCAAATGTACTGTATAAAAGGGGGCAACCATGACAAAAATCACGTGAAATATATAACAAAGCGATCAAGGTAGATGGTTGCCAAAATGTTGTTTTGGTGTGGAATTCTCCTTTAACAAATTGCCGCGTGCCTAATGTCGTTGGGCAGGCGTGTTAACAGGGGGGTGGGGGGTGGAGTTCACACACCTGAGGTGAGAGAGAGGGGCAGGTAAGAGTGATATGCCCAGAGGGAGGGTAATTACCAGGTAGGTGGTGGTGCATGGGGAGGGGGTTCAGTAATGGTGCCAGAGCTCTCAGGTGGAAACGATGGCCGCCTGTGTTCTGTGTGTTGTGTATTATTAGCGCATGGCTCCATTCAAACAGAGCCCTTGCGGGTTTGTTGGTTTTTTTTTTCTGGTTCAGGCAGCTCTAGCGCACCGCATGGAAACAATAGCACTGTATAAATAGCATTTCCAGCATCCCCATTAATGCGCAGAGCAGATTATGGTGTTCCCTGGATGTGTGGAGCGTGTATGATCCGCTATTTTCAAATAACCGAAATATATGGTGGTATGTGTTTTGTAATCTGTATAACAATTATAAACCCGCCGTATAATTGTAGTGGAATAAAAGTATAATATATGGATGGATACTGTAAATACTCCAGTAAAAAAACTAATTGTAGTTAAATGACAATTCCACTCATTTAACTAATGACTAACTTTAAGGTACAGGTATATTAATGAAAAAATAAAAAATAAAATGTAAAATGTAGTAAAAGGATGAAATTCACCTTTAAGTGCAGTACTTGAGTGCAGGACTGGCCATAGAGTACCGATGGGCCGCTAGGGGGCGCTAAAATACAGTCCTGTATCAGGCCTCTATTGTACCTGTATCAGTGAGTGACAAATACACCCTCTTCTATCTTGAATCTTTTTGCCAGCATCATTCTTGTGAGAGCGACTAAGGGTTGTGTCTGTTGGTTTGTGTAGTGTTGAGTTTCTGCTGTCTGCACGCTGGTTGTGGTGGGCTGGTCTGTGGGCCAAATTCCACTTTCCAGTTGGTTATTATTTACCGTTCTCGTCGTGTCCGCTGGCCTCGGGCGTCCCCTGGCGTCCTGGAGGCTCGTCCTCGGGCGCCTCGGGGTAGATGACGGCCGTGTCGCCCTGCTGGAGCATCTCCTCCATCAGGACGTCCGCCGTGGTGCTGGCGTCATCTTCACCGTCCGACGCACCCTCCTCCCTCACTGTGGACACACACACACACACACACACACACACACACACACACACACACACACACACACACACACACACACACACACACACACACACACACACAGAAAGAAGAGGAAGAAGTGTGATTATAATCTTGGCAGCATAATGTCCTTCATTACCGAAACAACACAGGCTGTTTGTTGTGTTAACACTAACATCGCCGATGCGCTGTATTGCGCGTTCAAAAAACATTTGGATTAGCGCTGATGATAATGATCCATAAAAAAAAGGCTCCGCGCATGGAATGAGGTGTGCAGCGCAGAGAGGAAGAGAGAGAGAGAAAACGTGCTGAATGCCACGGTTTAACAAAAGACTGGGAAAACTAATTAGCATCAAAAGGGCCTGGGCTAACAGTACAAGCATGGAGGAGCTCTTTGTATAACAACTGAATGGCCCTGTTGGTGATTCAGAGTTTTTTTTTGCCTTGTCGAGGCCACAACACTGATAATTAGATGATGAACCTTTGCCCCCCCAATCTATTGTGGGCGGGATGACAGTCAGGTATAGATAAACTACAGTGCGTGTTTCTGTGTTTTTTTTTAGCCTACAGTACAGAATTCTGTTTCTCTGTGTCTCTCTCTCACACACACACACACGCGCGCGCGCGTACACGTTTGGCCTTCAAACTGTACGTCGGAGCCGGGGTGTGTTTCGCGTAAGCCTAGCTAGCAAGCTGCTAGCCTAATGAACGCTAATTAGTGAGCCGGCTGGGGGTTATGCTGGGTATAACTGTAACCTGAGGACAGAGTAGTTTAGTACCGTATGTACAAATAATTCCTCCATCGCTCGCTCTCTCTCTGCGCTCAAAGAGCTTCCTGAATACCTTCCGGAACAGGAGCGTAGTGCGTCGCGGATTAACCCATAGAACACCTTTTATTGTTTTCAGCATTGATATTCTTTCGCTGTTGAAAAATTGCATACCTGCTCAAGTAGGTCTACTATTTTTTTTTAATTGTGAGAATTATGCCCAAATCTTTGAATATATTCTTCCAGAGTAAACATTTTTAACTCAAATCTTTGCTTCTGGGGATCCCACTAGAACAACATGTTTTCAGAGGGGGTCTGCAGATAATTCTGAAAAACTAGAATCTAGCATCAGAAACTCTAATCTAGTACAAGAAACTAGAATCTAGAGTCGGAAACTAGAATCTAGCATCAGGAAACTAGAATCTAGTGTCAGCAACTAGAATCTAGCATCGGGAAACTAGAATCTAGTGTCAGAAACTAGAATCTAGCATCGGGAAACTAGAATCTAGTGTCAGAAACTAGAATCTAGCATCGGGAAACTAGAAGAATCTAAGGTCAGCATGAAATGGGTTGAAAGTGTGCGGCACCATAATATAAGCCTAGCGGTAAATTACCAGTGTGTATAAAGCAGTGCAGCCGTGCAGGGCTAAACTTTTGGCTAAAAGTGGTGATACGGAGATGGGCTGATTGAGGGCGGAAAAAAAAGTTTTTTTTTTTTGGATGAAGTTTTGTACTTTGTGTGTGCATGCTTGTGCCGTGTGTGAATGCGTGTTGATGGACTAGGCCAGCTGTGCTCTCCACGGACAGCAGCAACATGTGTTGCGCTACAGTAATGTGACTAAGCAGCAGCAGCACGGCCCGGCGAACGCTTAGCTTCCTCCAGTGCACCTTAACACAGATGCGAAATGCTTGCGCCGTGCACAGCACACAGATGCACACACACACACACACACACGCACACGCACACACACACACAGAGACAGCCAGTGTGAGTGGATCATTTGTTGCTATGGTTAGTAAAGACGTTTTTGTGGATCCACCCACCACAAAACAAAACATGGTGAGAGTTGGGGAAGAGAATGTGGCTGTCCGTCAGCCAATGTGTGCGTGTGAGAGAGAGGGAGAGGGAAGAGAGAGAGGGGGAAGAGAGAGAGAGGGGGAGAGTGAGTGCAAGCCAATAGGATAAGTGGGGAGGTGAGAAGGAGGTTTGGGTGGGCGTAATCGACGGACAGAGAATGGAACAGCTAAGGAGACAGAGAGAGAGAGAGAGAGAGACAGAGAAAGAGAGAGAGAGAGAGAGAGAGAGAGACAGGTGCAGGAAGAGAGAGAGGGATTGTTGGATTATTCCTCCCACGGCAGAGACAGTCTGCCGAGCCTCACATTTTTACACACTACTTTTTATTTTCTCACGGCATGAGGGGTCTCTGTTCACATGGATGTTGTTCACGTTGTTTGTTCCCGAACCGTAACATTTCCACGCAATCACAGGTTAAGAGGTTGTGTCTACTGAGATGCGTTCCGAAACTATAACATAAATGCCATATCAATGTGAGGTGTTTCTTTCATACCATTTTTGGGGGGTCTGAGAGGCTAAATGCCATCAAATGGTGGTCTGTGGCACAAACGTCGAATAAATAGTGGGCCTTGAAGTGATACTTCAGTGGGTTGAAAACTCACTGTGTTTAGAAGTGACAATATACAACAACTACGATATTCACGAAAGAGAGTGTGTGTGTGTGTGTGTGTGTGTGTGTGTGTGTGTGTGTGTGTGTGTGTGTGTGTGTGTGTGTGTGTGTGTGTGTGTGTGTGTGTGTGTGTGTGTGTGTGTGCGCTCCAGAACTGACCATAAACAGGTCTTTTTAAGTTTTGTATTGACAGTAGAACCACAGCTATAACACTATCAAAACCTGTCTTCCGTCTACTCTTGTGCTTATATCTCTGTGACATGATACAACCGTATCCCATGATGCACTTCCTGCCTTGTCTGACCTTTGCCCCCCTGCTGCTTCCTGCATCCAGAACTCATCCATATTATAGGTAACATCCTCTCTTTTGTTGGAGAACAACAAGAGACATGCCGCTGATAACGGCCACAAAGTGTCTCGGGTTCCAACAAGTAACGTAATTGCCGTTGCCATTCTATAACAGCAGCGACAGGAAAAGAAGATGGAGAATAATCTCTGGGTTATCGTCGTCATTTATTTAGCCCATGTGTTGCTCAACTCCTCCTAGTCTCTGTGGGTCTGGGAAGAGGCTCTGGAGAGAGTCTTCCTTCCTGTGCAGAAAGGGGGTGGCCCAGTTTATCTGAAACATCGCAGCATGACACAATCCACCCAGGAATGTAGGTGTTCCTGACTGCCTGTCCTCCCCAAAGCCATCATCTGCTTGACTCTTTGTTTAAAGGCATTGTGACATTAAACAAAAACATTTGATATTTTTCCCTCTTTATTTTCTCTCTGAGCTCAAATGCAACTAAACAACCTGAACTTTTCACATTGTAGTAGATTTTCTGTGGTCTGAAGGATTTCTGGCTCAAATAAATCCCAGTAAGATTTGCCAGCAGATGTCACTGTTTTGCCTGTTTTCACTGCAGCTCAAAAGCCTTCCAAACCCCACAGAAAACTCCAGGGCATGTACACTCTTCGAGTATAGAAGGAGTCCACCTGGGGTCATGTCTATGTTCCGTCAAGGTTTGGGTTAGGTTTAGGCACAGTTTTACCGAGATTAAGGTCAGGTTTCTGGTTTAAGGACTTCACACAACTGTATGTATGTAGGTATAAGACGTTTGCTTTCGCTATCTTTGTTGGAGAAGAGTTTCAGTAATTGTGTCTCTATAATGTGATATATTTTCTCATACATGCAAAAACATGTTGCAGGCTCTTCTTCAATGTCCGAGCTACAAGATGGTTAGGTTTCTGGTTTAAGGATGTCAGTGTTTTGTATCATTAACTTTAGTGCGTACAAACCCTGTGTTTGTAAAGAGACTTGAATCTAACTCCACCTCACCTCCACTCTATTGGGTCATTATGAAACTACCAGAGACTGCCTCACTCCACAAAGTTGCCTATAATACCTTTAAGGTGAGGGAACACACAGAATAGCTGTGGGAACATAGCCAGCCCCCGGGCTGTGTTGTTGTCGTTTTCATCACCATTATCCCATCTCCACGGCCCTCCTCTATATACCACATTGCTGTATACCTCCTCCTTTGCAGAGACAAGAGGGAAAGTTGCGGAAGAAAAATGTCATTGGTTTTGGCCGGGCCCTGCGAACATTAAACACTTCAAAAGCATGAGTTATACTGAGACAGCCCAGAGAGCTGGCCCCGCGCCCACACTCCTGCCCCATCCGTCACGTTTTCTTTCACTTGGTGCCCTACAGCCCTCCCCCACCTCTCTCTCTCTCTCTCCGTCTGTCTATCTATCTATCTATCTCTCTAGCCCTTTCCATTTCGCTCACAGTGTCATTTCTCTCCCTACGTCCCCGTCTCTCTCTCGTGTCGTACGTCAAGCAAAAATCTCCTCTGTCACTTTCAGGGACCGGGCTGAAGAAACATGGCTGAAGTCACAGTCCTTGATTTCTGTAAACTAATCTCTCTCTCTCTCTCTCTCTCCTTCCTCCTCTGTCCTGACCATTGCAGTTGTTTCCACCAGAACAGAACAGTCCTGCATGGCGTAGTACTAAGGCCTTGAAAAGCACAACCACCACCCACTAATCTTCTCCTTACTCACTGCGGCCCCGGTGTTTTTTAGCTGCTCTAAATTAAAGCCTCAACACCCCACCCCCACCCCCCTTTGCGACGACTCCACCACCGCCGCTCCGAAAAACCGAAAGGTGGTTTTTCAAGCGCGTCGCCATCAGTCTTTCTCCCTCCCTTTCATCTTTCATCCTCCCCTCTCTCTCCGTTGCTCTTGTTCCGTATAATGCGTCTTGATTATAAGGTATCGCGGGCCCCCTGCTCGCTGTCATTACCCATTCGCTTCTAAATGATTATCCGCCGTAGGGGGACGCAGCAGCCTGCTGTATGGAAGCAGTATAAACTGCCTGCCGTCCACTAAGAACAGACTGCGGCTAACTCACTGGGGAGGACCAAAGGTTGGCCTTACAGTGTATATATATATAGGATTTTCGAGTTTTTGTCAAAGATAAATGGCAAAACATTGTTCAAAATAACAATTGTTCTACATTTTCTGATTGTGTAGATTCTTGAAAATTGTAATTCACATGTTTAACAAGAGTTTAATAATTTAACTCTTGAGAGTCTAAAATGAAACCAAATGGACCTGTGAGGATCATTTGGTTTCCATTTAGGCTCGCATGCTGTCTTATACATACAGTTGTGTGATGCAAAAGTTGTGTTTTCACAAAAACTTGACCTAACTGAATAAAACCCCTCTCCCCCCGAAAGCGATATTACAGCTCGCTGGACATCATCCTCGCCCTTGTTTACTTTTTTTTGTCTCCGTGCCTAATCACCGTGCTATAGAAACACAAGTGCTCGTAGCCCCAACCCCACGTCTCTCACCGGCCAGCGCTCCGAGCCAAAAAACCCACCGCGAGAGCAGCGACGCCCCCAAAATAAACACGTTCGCGGCTGACATGTCCAGTCAAAGTGTCCTGTTACATTACATGTGGAGTCGTCACACACTTAACTGCTGCTGCACATACTGTACTTGGCACTGGCCCCAGAACCACAGCACGCGCACACACACACACACGCACACACACACACACACACACACACACACACACACACACACACACACACACACACACACACACGTATATGAACACATGCATGCACCACACGTCCACAGGAACACACACACAGCTTGAGGTCAAAAGCACAGCAGGGACGGCCTTGGAGCTCCAGGTTATAACATCCCTCAACACCTGGCATTGTTGTGCCAAGGGGCGAATGACGTAAACTCTTCCTGTGGTGGGGGGGCTCTCGCTGATGTCACTTCCACGTACACCGAGGTAAAGACAAGTTCAGGGCGGCCCCCCTTTGCCCTGAAAATGCCCACCGGTCACATTATGTACTACTCCTCCGGCCCTTTGGTTCGTCCGCGGGACCGTTTTTTTCTTTTTTGTTTTGTACTTGAAGGTCTCTGGCAGTGCCTGGCATTGTCCTGGATTTAATATCACATTTCCTGCCTTAGTCTGGAGCCCACCCGCGTGCAGTACCTGTTTCCGCACACCTTTGTCTCGCACTGACACAAAAGGGCTGGTATGCTTGATGGCCCCGCGGATGTCAACGGGTGCAATTCCTAACTTAGAACTTTCATTTCGACCCCTCGGTTATAAGGTCAATTTACGAGAAGCCGTGTGACAAGTGCGGCTCTCGCAAAACAACAGAACCAAAACCAAAACGTCTAAAAACAAAAGGTTGCATGAGAAGTGTCGCTATAACAGTGGCCGGAATTACGAAGGAGACATAGCCGCCGAGTAGAGAGACGCCAGTCCGGAATGTGTTGCATTAAGTTGTGCTTGTTGTTTGTCACACGCGGTTACTGCAGTGAGAATAACTTCTCCACATTTGACACATCTCTTGGAGCCACCGTCTGCAGCAATTGCGCCTGCAACCATGGAGCCTGCCCTGCAGTCATGGGAGCCTACAACCAATGAGCCTGCAGCCAAGGAGCCTGCAACCAAGGAGCCTGCAGCCATGGAGCCTGCAGCAATGAGCTTGCAACCATGGTACCTGCAGCCACGGAGCCTGCAGCAATGAGCAAGCAACCATGGAGCCTGCAGCCCCATTGCCTGCAGCCCTGGAGCCCGCAGTCATGGAGCCTGCAGCCATGGAGCCTGCAGCCAATGAGCCTGCAGCCACAGAGTCTGCAGAATAGCCCAGAGTAGTACCGAACAGAATGCCTGTGCCTGTGCCTCTACCTTGTTCCCAGCAGTGCTCCCCGTTGTGTTCGTCTTCAGGCAGCGTGCTGTCGCAGTCGGCCCCGTCGGGCAGGCTGCCCTCCTCCTCCACGATGTGCAGCTTGTCTTCATCGTCCGACTCGGAGCCGGCCTCCACCACGTTGTTGTAGTTGGTCACTGTGACAGAGGAGACAGACGGACAGGAAGGTTAGAATGACTGCTCACGATCGCCACCCATTAACGCGATGAGAATACAGAGATAATATATGGGACGTGCGGAGGACGTGGAGCCGGGAGAGGTCAAACGCACCGGGTCGTTTAAATGTCAGAGCGATAAAAAGTGAGAGGCAGAGGGAGATGGGGACGCTGGAGACACACAAATCAGTCGGACGTGCCTATAGCTCCCTCTGACCCCTGGGACAAAGGGGTGGGGGGCATTCTGGTGCCTGTGAGCACATACCCCGTCTTGACGCCTCCCCATGGGTACTTAGAACACCTGAAGACTGAATAGTTCCAGGTATGCAATATCAACTTGATGGATCCAGAGTTAAAGGTTTCGTGACATTCGTTTTCAATTATTTTTCGTTTTTTTCCTTTTAGGTTTTATGATCCCAATTAACACCCAGGAAAACCTGACCGTTGAACTTGCAGAACGTAGCATCACATTCAGCAGGAAAATTAGAGCACTTGTTGAGCCAGAAAAAAACCCCACAGAAAATCTACTGAATGTGAAAAAAATCTGATTTGCATCCCAATAACCAAAAACAGCTGAATGCTGATCCACGAGATCGCGGCGCAAGTTTGTTGTGAGCTTGGTTGGACGGATTATGTGCCAAGTCTAAGGACTAAGGGTACTGGCTGCCATCTTGTCTGTTAGGGTTAGTGTGACTAGATACAGACTCTTCAATTGAGGGACATAGGTGCTGTATGTGATTTGAGCTTTGTACAACTGAGTATAAAGCAGGCTGCATGAAATTATACCCCCTACCAACGCGCGCGCGCGCGCACACACACACACGCAGACGCACACACACACACACACACACACACACAGACACACACACACACACACACGCACACACAGCACTTACATAGCCATTAGCCAAGCAGGGACTCAGATAGAGTATTCAGAGTCATCAACAACAACAGACAGGATGACAGGATTCATTAGACAGCTCATACTAGAGTGTGTGTGTGTGTGTGTGTGTGTGCGTGCGTGCAAGTGTGCGTGTGTGTGCGCTGTCTTGTAAGTCAGTGTGACCCGACCAGCTGCCTTATGGGCAACAAACGGAGCCTGCAGTAGACAACCTTATTACGGACCGTCTCTGAGGCTGTTGAGTGTGTGTGTACGTGTGCGTGTGTTCCACGTATCTCTTTTCATTTCAGTCCATTTCCTGGCTTCACTTCCAATGTCCAGCACTCCACCTGTGGTATCTCAACCACCTCACTGCCTTCACTGCACTCTCTACTAACCCTTACCCCTCTCTCTCTCTCTCTCTCTCTCTCTCTCTCTCTCTCTCTCTCTCTCTCCCCCCCCCCCTCTCCCTCCCTCCCCCTCCTCATCCCTCTGTTTCTTCATTGAGTGCTGCCTATCTTCCTCGGAGGCCAAATCAATTCTCTGGTGAGAGCAGCCCAGTCAGCAGAGAGTGCAACAAGAAACCTCTCTGGTACTCTATCACCACACGCCCGCCCGCAGCTACCCTAGTGCGCACACACACACACACACACACACACACACACACACACACACACACACACACACACACACACACACACACACACACACACACACACACACACACACACTGCTGCAGCTATACAGCGCTTGACTCTGTGTGCATGCACAAACCCTCCCCACACACATTCAGGCGATGCACCTGAAGTCACAGACACACACACACAGGCACGTTCGCTATAGTATTGTTATCTGTAGTTTACCCTTTATGTAGTGGATGCTAATGTTTTTGTCCGGGGGGAACGAAACGGCACTCTGGGGAATCACCGCAACCTCCGTTTCAATCAATGAGGATTGTTTCTCGCGGCCCTGACAGCGAAGGCGAGCCTCCTGCCTTTATATTTGTCTCTCTCTTTCTCTCTCGCTACACCTGGTTTGGCATTTATGCAGACTCCCCGCGGGACGCGGCGAGGTCAAACTGCGGGGGAAGGCAGGAGCGGGGAACGTGTGGGAGGGGATGGACGTGAGGGAGAGGGTGTGTGTGTGTGTGTGTGTGTGTGTGTGTGTGTGTGTGTGTGTGTGTGTGTGTGTGTGTGTGTGTGTGTGTGTGTGTGTGTGTGTGTGTGTGTGTGTGTGTGTGTGTGTGTGTGTGTGTGTGTGTGTGTGTGTGTGTGTGTGTGTGTGGGAGGGCGTTATTCGGCGAGCGTTCGCGGGGTCAACCCCTGCCACGCTGCAGTGCTAAACCTTCATACCGGTTTCATCCTCAGAAGACTCATGGGCAGCAATTTCATTCTCATCCGCTTTTCCCTTCCATCAATGTGCTATTATTAACAGCCGCCAGCGCCAGCTAGGTTTCTGGTGCAGGCCAGTAGTAAGACCTGGGAGGCTAGTTCCATGAATATACTGTACCGTTTACATTTTTTGTAAAATACATTTGGTTTGCACAAAGAATACGTCATCAGCATCATGCGGTTATGTGACCCTGTCCCTCTGCTCTCCTGGCTTTCCCATTCACCTCTCGGTTTCCCTCAGGCACCATTCACACCCTTTTCAGTGTTCAATCAGCCGTGCTTTTATCAAATCAGCCACGATAAGACCTGTTCCATTCCCTTCCAATGATGGGAGTCACGCGATTCGACGCATAAATAAATCTTGACTTTTGCAAAGAAGGAGGAGCGTAGAAAACAGCATTGGCGAATGAATGGAGCTGGTGTTATCATGGGGGATCTCATGAAACTTTCTGGATGCATCAGATTGAAAGGTGTGAATGACGGCCCCATCTCTCTCTCTCTCTCTCTCTCTCTCTCTCTCTCTCTCTCTCTCTCTCTCTCTCTCTCCTCCCTCTCCCCCTCCTCCCTCTCCCCCTCCCCCTCCTCCCGGTCTTGTCACAGCGGCTCTGCCAGGTGATGTATTGTCGCTCCCCGCAGTCGAGGCGAGTGACACTTCATTTTGAAAGAGGCAGCTCTTCTCTCTCTCTCTCTCTCTCTCTCTCCCCCACCCCCCTTCGAGGCCGTTTAGGGCCACGGCGGTGCGCTCAGGTGTGGAAGCTGAGGTCAGCGATAACAATGGCAAACACGCTGCGCCGGCGGTGTCAAGAGAGAAAATGATCAACTATAAAGCCCTGCGTAAAGAAAATCAATGCTTTGATGTACGGATAAAAGCCCCGTATCTATGGCGCTGCTGCGGAGGGATAATAAAAATAGGAAATCCTGCTCTAAGACACAGCAATCGCACGGGATTAGTATTACCCCAGGACCTCAGGTAATTGGAAATTACCCCCCGACGTCTGTGTTTCACAAGGGCGGATTCGCACTGGATAAGCGATGTCTGTGTTTTACTTGAAATTACGGACATATGTAATAGGGCTGAAGACCTACACACACACTATATAGTTAGTTGCATTACCATATGTTTATTAATATTATATTAAATGTGAAAGTATTTATTATATAAAAGAAGTATTAAAGTATTTATATTCATTATGAAAACAATAAAATAATTCTGATTCTGATGCCGGTGAACGTGATCACATTGCGTCCCAGACCATCGGATGAAGTGGAGTTGCATATCATTTATAATATCACATCTTTATAAGTAAAGAAATAACGCGCCTCAAAAGTGCTCTTGTACATCGCGTAAGATACGATGATTGAGGCTTGATGATCAAATATTTGGTATGGGCATTTAATAGCCTACTATTGATTGCAGCTGTGTTTCCAGTTCATCAATGCAAACGAAGCGCTGTTGACTACGCATGTTTTAGTCGCTGTCTGACATGACAACAAGTCACGGGATGCAAGTTATATAACTTATTTTGTATATATTGTAATATTGTAATATCAATAGCCTCGGTGGACATGGGGGGGAGAGACAGACAGAGAGAGCGCTGGTGTGTTTTTTTTTTTTTTTTTACCTGTGTTGTAAGTTATTTCACATTGCTGAGTGGCCATGTGATGTACAATAAGTTGTAGAACAGGGACAATCTGTCGCGAGGAAAATAAGTCCGTGCAGTATAGGGAATTTCAATGTTCTCTTCAGAAGTTCATATTTTTGCTACTGTAGGCTGTATAAGCTGGTCTGCATCTGATTAAATGAATGAAGGAGGATGCAGCATTCGTGCGGTCCATAGTCCTGAGTCTTGACTGCTCGCATTTAGACCACGTGTCGCCAATATTGTGTCCCGCGGGGCTCCTGTTCATAGCCCCCTCGCTGCATAGTCTAATTATCAGTGATGTTTGGAACTTCAGTCAGTTGTACCCGGGCGTCCCGGGAAACCGGGATCCCGGTAATAAACCCTACGCCGGACCCTTCCAGGCCGACCCAGAGCCGGTCGCGAAGCACCGCCGCGGACAAAGTGCGCCCGCGGGGGCACAGGGCAGCACGCCCAATGGATTTCTACACACTTTTGCGTCACTGTATGCACACAGATTTCCTCATGAGAACGCTCGTATAGACCATAGAGTAATAAAATAACAGAGACCTGACTCGAGCGATAGCCCCGCCCCCTTGTTATTCATTTCAATACAAGCTGCTCATTGGCGCATGAAGCACCCGAAGACCGCCGGAAGTGCGCCTATTTCCGCATTGGGGCACCAAAATTTGGTGCCCCAATGCGGAAGTATTTCTCCATGAACGCGCCCGACGCAAGGGATTATGGGAACCATGAACGAGCGCCGTCGCGCACGAGAAAAGGAAAAAAACATCAAAAAGCATCAAAAAACAAGCTTGTGGGTTTGCATTGAGCTTATTATCTGTCATATAATACATCCGTTGTGTTTTGAGAGGTAGTATATGACGTGAGGACCGCGGGTTTATTCAGAAAACAACTTAAACACAAACTGCCCTGTCCGCGTGCACAAAGCAAACGAGCGTGCGTGCTCTCCGGCGTTCGTGCATGAATTCCACCCGCCTGCAGTACCAAACTTGACCACCAGGGCCCGCCTGCCTCAAGCCTGGAGCCACTATCTGGGGCCGTGGTATAGACGCGAAATAATAAGTGAAGACGCGACGCCACTTTTGCGTCTTCTGTTCACATAGTCTCCGTGTAAACGTAGCCTCAGTCTCAGAAGTTTTCGTTTTCGTCTTTTGTTGGGTCCTCTGGTGGATGCAAATCTCACCAGCGTTCCATGAACAAATTTAACGTGAGCAAATATAAGGCCGTGGCGCAAATCTCTTCAAAATAAGAGTACCCATTTTAGTTTTTATTTTATTGAAAAACGATCTATTTGAGCATTTAAATAATGCTATAACATGCACATTATGTTCATAATAACATAAAACATTATATAAATACATAAATAACGTAAGAATGTTAAATCTCAATGAATAAATGCTATTATTGGACATTTTACCCTTTTTAGTATTTAAAAACTGACATTTTACCCCCTGGAAAAAAAAACCTTCTATGTATCATCTAGTGTGACACATCCAGGCATTCAGGAAGGCCTCCTCTACAACACCATACCCTCAGCTAAGCTGCACACGTTTAACATAAAAAATGGTGTGGCATATAGTGCCCCTCGAGGTCGAAAATCAGGCCATTTTCGGAGATTTGTCCGAATAAACTAAGGGCTGGAGAAAAATCCCTTCTATGTATCATCTAGTGTGACACATCCAGGCATTCAGGAAGGCCTCCTCTACAACACCATACCCTCAGCTAAGCTGCACACGTTTAACATAAAAAATGGCGTGGCATATAGTGACCCCCGAGGTCGAAAATCAGGCCATTTTCGGAGATTTGTCCGAATAAACTAAGGGCTGGAGAAAAATCCCTTCTATGTATCATCTAGTGTGACACATCCAGGCATTCAGGAAGGCCTCCTCTACAACACCATACCCTCAGCTAAGCTGCACACGTTTAACATAAAAAATGGCGTGGCATATAGTGACCCCCGAGGTCGAAAATCAGGCCATTTTCGGAGATTTGTCCGAATAAACTAAGGGCTGGAGAAAAATCCCTTCTATGTATCATCTAGTGTGACACATCCAGGCATTCAGGAAGGCCTCCTCTACAACACCATACCCTCAGCTAAGCTGCACACGTTTAACATAAAAAATGGCGTGGCATATAGTGACCCCCGAGGTCGAAAATCAGGCCATTTTCGGAGATTTGTCCGAATAAACTAAGGGCTGGAGAAAAATCCCTTCTATGTATCATCTAGTGTGACACATCCAGGCATTCAGGAAGGCCTCCTCTACAACACCATACCCTCAGCTAAGCTGCACACGTTTAACATAAAAAATGGCGTGGCATATAGTGACCCCCGAGGTCGAAAATCAGGCCATTTTCGGAGATTTGTCCGAATAAACTAAGGGCTGGAGAAAAATCCCTTCTATGTATCATCTAGTGTGACACATCCAGGCATTCAGGAAGGCCTCCTCTACAACACCATACCCTCAGCTAAGCTGCACACGTTTAACATAAAAAATGGCGTGGCATATAGTGACCCCCGAGGTCGAAAATCAGGCCATTTTCGGAGATTTGTCCGAATTGCACATCTGTTGTTACAGTACCTGTCGATAGCTTGTAAATCTGTTCTATTTTTTGCATGCAACAACAAGCTCATTTTAAAAAGTAACTTGGCGTTACTTGCAAAGTAATGCATTACTTATTACCCATTTTTGCAGAGTAATCTCGTTACTTTACTTTTGGGAGCAAAAGTAATAATATTTTAATAGTAAAATCATGGATCTAAGAAACTTGTGAAAAATATGAAATGTTTCGCTAACAGGTCATGTCTGCCATCAACTGCACTTGTAGTATTGTTGTTAAGTGCAAAATATAAAAAACATAGATCGAAGATACAATATTATGCAGGAGAAGAAATCAATGATTAAAATACAAATATACATGGAGTACAGACACACAGTACACATTGTTGCAAGCATAACCTGCCACAGACTACTGAAAACAGTAACCAATTACATTAAGTTGTTATTATTGTGTTACCCCTTATATTACAGTAGGATATCTAAGGACCTAATAGTAGTAATGTTTGACCGTATTCTTCTTTTTCATTTACTTTGTACCGATTCAAACCTCAACAATTGTGCCAGACAAAACTAAGCAAAAAACCGGGGTACAAGGACAGAAATATGCAATAGCATATGTAGCTTTGCAAATTCTGAGAATAACTGTTGGCTAAATGCAACCCTGCAATCCATACTGCATTTACAAGATCATTTTAAAACAATGTCACCTACTTTGATGGCTGAGTTGTCCTATATTTCTTGACTACTATTGCCATACTGGAATGAACAGAGTTTGATGAATTTCAATTTCACCAGTGACATAGAAATGGAAATCTTTTGAATAATTAGAATGATGCCATTGTGGCCATTGTGGGGTAAACAGGCCATCAATCATTTTCAACAAACTGACTGTAGATGGCCCATCATCACCATCAAGTGTAGAATTTTAATCGTAATTTCCAGGTAAAGTGGGAGTGTCCCAAAGTTTGACTATAAGTTGTCTGGAGAAGAGCTCGACCTCGGGGGTCACTATATGCCACGCCATTTTTTATTTTAAACGTGTGCAGCTTAGCTGAGGGTATGGTGTTGTAGAGGAGGCCTTCCTGAATGCCTGGATGTGTCACACTAGATGATACATAGAAGGGATTTTTCTCCAGCCCTTAGTTTATTCGGAGATTTTCGACCTCGGGGGTCACTATATGCCGCGCCATTTTTTATTTTAAACGTGTGCAGCTTAGCTGAGGGTATGGCGTTGTAGAGGAGGCCTTCCTGAATGCCTGGATGTGTCACACTAGATGATACATAGAAGGGATTTTTCTCCAGCCCTTAGTTTATTGTAGATCCAGTCCACATACTGCAGCCTGCGCAGTTATGTACACTACAAATCGCTTGCTGCTTTATTTTGTATTTATTTTTAAATACAAGACCTCAACTGTCTTTGAAAACAATTGTGGCAAAGAGACTACTATTATTCCAATAAATTGGATTCAGTTCTAAAAAGATCTTGCTAAACAGATTATGTTGTACATCTCTATTTTTTCAAATGTAGGAGTTGAGAACTTGGGAAAGTAATAACGTAATATGTAATATATTACTTTTCGATTCCAGTAATAAGTAAAGTAATGATATTACTTTGTCTAAGGGGTAACGAGTAAAGTAAAGAAGTTACTTTCCTAAGTAATATTGACCAACACTGCTTCTGACTTTACTGTATGTAATTGTATGTATTTGCCTTAATGAAATGAACAAGTTGGCATAACACGTGTATGCTTAACTAGTGTATCCAATCAGCTTTTTCAGATTTGATGTAGTTGTACTTGAATTGTACTCCAAGCTGTTATCAGTTTTGTAGCAGTGTTTTGTAGCAGTGTGTACTGCAACTTTGTTCTGACATGATAGGGAAAAATAAAGATTGTTTTATGACCTAATGGCTATTTCTTCCTTATTCAGTCACGAAGAATCACACTCATTTTTACATTTTAAGCACTCCCCAACACATTTAGTAGAGCCATTAATGTTTCACACACGTGTCAATGGCATGCCAAAAAACACTACCACATCCCTACCCTTATTATTCAAATCAATTCTATGAATTTCTATGCCATTGTGTTGTATATTTTGCATTTGCATGTTATTTAGCCACATACAAAGAATGTTGTTGTGACATAACATTGTATTGAATACCAACACCAGTATCTAATATCTATACAAATCACTATAATAATTGCCTATAAATAAGATATAGTTTAGCAACGAGAAACAGCGCCCTCTTTGGTTTAAGAGGGGAGCACAGGAGAGGAATTAACACTACTAGATACTATTATTAAATTAATATCATTTGCCATTTTAAATCGGGAAAACATTTTTGACCACATATGAGTTTTCTAGTAAAACTAGGCGCCTCTCTTTTTAAGTGTCGTTTATAACACATACATCGCGCCTTTTACTCTGATTAAGGGGAATAATTGCATCTTAGATCGGTAACAATGTTGTGGGGTAGACATAGGAACCATAGGAGTAGATAGGAACCTTAGTGTCCGGGGACCACATTAAGTGACGCACCGGGCACGCATTTTACTTTGAAATCGACCGGAACTCTTATATTTGCTCACTCGCAAACAGGAAGTCTAAAATTTGTTCATAGAACGGAGCACCAATCTCCTGTAGGGAGATGCGCCTCCCAAAACGCTGTCCAGAATTTCTAATAACATCGATGCTGCATCCATTGTGGTTGTGTGGTTGGAAATGCGCGCGATAGGAAGAGGAAATAGGCTACTAAACAAAACTACGGGGTCCTAAATAGTCCGCTACACCCCAAATCGAAAGGTAATACGAAACACAAAACAAAAAAAAAACTCCATTACACCCCAAATCACCGAGGTGGTCGATTCGCACGGGATAAGTATTACCCCTGGACCCCGGTGTTGGCTGAATTATGGTAGGTAATTTGGCCTGTAATAATTACAGGCCAAATCACAGACATGGTCGATTCGCACGGGATTAAAAACACAGACGTCCTCGGTGATTATTCCATATTACCTGAGGTCCTGGGGTAATACTAATCCCGTGCGAATGGGGCTTAAGACACAGCAAACTCAGGGAGAGAGAGAGAGAGAGAGTCGAGAGGGAGTGGAAAGAGACGGCGGTTTCAGGGGAAAGAGTAATAGCGAGGATAAAAAAGCTCAAGCAGTATCTAGAAGTATTTTTTTCTTTTCTTTTTTCCCTAGTGCCAAATGGTTGGCGCCTAGTGTTGCAGCTAGAGTAAAGTGTGTGTTCTCGCAGGCGGTGTAACACCTCAGCAATAACAAAGGCAGAGAGGGCCCTTCTGGTGGCTCCACGTTCTGCGTTTGGACAGCTGGCCTCATTAGCACTAGCATGCTAACGCAGTAACACACAACAGGAGGACGACTCCTACACAGAAATACATTTGAAACACGGAGGAGGGGGTACTAACTGAAGCACGGTTGTTGTTCCAAACTTTACTTTTTGTACACGGTTTTGTTGAGCTCCTGAGAAAATAATAGCCAACAACCAATTTCTATGCTGTAGGGTTAGGCTATGTATGGTTTTCAAATGTTTTGGCACTGGAAAAGTCGAAATTTCAAGGATCAAGGATCTTGCATTGAATGATAACACCTGGTCCACAAGCCCCATAATGACATTGTGTGTGTGTACGACAGCTATTTTTGCACGTATGTGAGAATAGCAAATATATTCAAAACATTGCATTCGCCAGACGTGCCTAGAATAGTCTGACTCTGAACACAACCTTACACACAATACACACACAGCCAAAGAGAGGCCGGCATGGCCAATGAAAATTACGGGGGCGAGGAAGGTTTGCAAAACTTCCTGGTGCCAAAGGCGTAGCAGTTCTATACTCTCGGCCCACAGAGTCTGTACACTGAGAACCGTAAATCAACCAGCATGTCAGACTTTTTTTTTTTTTTTTTTTTACCTGGGAAGACCTCAAGGCCTCGCGGTCCCAATGCAAACACTGGTGTATCCTGACAAAGTGCTTGTATTGGTGCTGGGCTGACTGACACAACAGTGTGAAGCGAGAGCCTCAACCGCGTGGACATCTTTCCAACATATGTCTCCCTGGTCCCCTGTCCCTGCCGCACGACTGGCGACCAAACGAAAAGTATCGCCCTTCCAAAACCAACAGCAGTAAACCGAATCAAACCCTACCTTTGCCTTTGGATTTCCCCTCATGCCCTCCTCTGCGAATTTCTCAAGGCCTATTTACTGTAGTTCAAAGACAGTGTGTGAAGTACATTAGTAGAATTTTGAAGTATCTTTACATTAGTATTTCCAATACTTTTACCTCTACGCCACTACATTAATTTGAAAACAGGGTTAATGCCTACTTTGTACATTTGGATTATATTTGTGAGATTTTACTTGTATATGAATACATGTACAGTATGTACCTGTACAGAAAATTGTATACTGTGTGTATACAGTATATGTGCCGAAATAACAAGTAGACTAAATGGGAAATATGGACTCTAGAGGTAGGGCTCTATAAGCCGGCGGCTTCTCCCTATAGCCCTTTTTCGGATAGAATGTCCGGCAGGTAATGGACATTCATAAAACAAGAAAGTCTGTATATGACTATATCTATTATTTACTGTGTCCAAATGCTCCGAAAACAAAGCTTAACCGAACTGAACTTGTAGCGGTGTAGTACGTTCCACGTTGTGCATTGCAATATGGTACTTTTACTTCCAGTAAAACATGTGAGTAGTACGGTACGTTTCCCCCAGTCTAGCTGTGGAGTGTCGACCAAACATCTAAAAGACGCCTGCTGCTCCTCAGCAGGGCTGTTTTGTTTTGACACCTGCCAAGCCGCATCAGGAACCAGCAGTGAGACGGGGACAGGGCCGTCCCCACGGGGTACCGACCCCCAAACGGGGCCCCGCCGTCCCTTTCCCTGCTCCGAAAAGGGGGTGAGTGGGTAGGGGGGGGCTCTTGTTGGCAAGCAAGTTTGACAGCAAAGAACACCATGCCCTTCACGTTGTCACGCTGGCAAAATCCCGAGTGGCAGTTTAACCCCTACGGCGTTTCTGTGTGACACATGCTTGCCGTGACGATGCAGTTTTGGTCTAGTTATGTCGTTTTGTTGGCTTTTTAAGTGGTCTGGCAAACAGACACTTTGTCAATGCGGTCCTAGTATTGTCGGTTTAAACGTATAGGAAGTGCTTTCACTTAATTCTTTTTTTTTCTTTTTTGGCTAATCCTCCCTACTATAGAGAGTGAGGACCATATAAGGAGTTCTTCCCTGTCCCCAGTGACATTCCGGTCATGTAACCCTAGTTTCAGTTTGGGCTTTGGGAGAAAATAATTTTGTCCATTCAGGATAAGATGAGGCCTTCCTCCAATCAGTCGGGGCGGACCTTGGTGTATGTGCTGTTGACTTGTTGCACTTTCTTCCCCCCACAGTGTGTGCACGTGCACGTCTTGTTACCGTGGGGGACTGGAGGGTTTTCCAATTCACTGACACAAGTTGTTACAACAACATAAAAACTCACCTAAACTGATATCCAAATACTGTACCTTTATATTGTACTGGACTGCAAACTGTTCCTCCCTTCCACCATCAATTAGCCTAGGCTAAATCTTAAGCTTATATTAGGCTTTAACACCACAGAGAGGCTCTGCTAATAGTGGCTCTCTGTGGGAGGGAGCTATCTCTGTGCTTTGAAACCTCCAAGGTGTGAGTAATCTGCTGTAATAACCGAGCCTTTAGATGTGAGCGCCGAGAGAAACGTTAACGGTCTGCGAGCGCAGACATCACGGGTGACGCGGCGATCCGTTATCTCGATTCATTGCCCTAAAACGAACACCTGTAAAGGGAAAAACCAAAGGCCTCTCTGCTGCCAGCCAACGAGCCCCGTAGCGGTAGGTAGGTGTTAAAGGTATGCGTGGAATGTCCAAGCAAAACACTTTCCCCTGAGTTAGGGCTTTAAAGGGACAGATCAAAGGGCCAAGGGGTTGGGTTGCTAATTTCATCCAACTGCTCCACATTCGGAGGCCTTTTGGTGGTTTTCGGCGGAGTGTGTTTGTGATTAGAGAAAGGCTAGCGCGTCCATCGTGAGCATTAGTCATTCTTTCTTCTGTCTCTTTCTATATTTAGCTGTACGGTATACAGCGCTGGGTTTTGTAAATACAAAGTAAAGCGTCCCCGAAATCCCCAAATAAGTTGATCCTTGTTTTCCTTTGGATTTTGCCCAGTGCAAGGATCCAATTCTTTCCACTGAATCCTCTATATTTATAACCTCACTATACCGTGGCGCTCCCTCATTGAGGTACACCACTTATCTCATTCGGAGCTATGGGGCCCCGGCGAAGGTTAGCGGTGAAAATACCACAGGCATCCTCAAAGAGCAGAAACCCTGCCGTCGCGCAGTCTGCCCTCCGCGGCTCCCAGCACTGCCATTTTCTCAGGGAGAAGCCAACCACTACAAAAAGGCACAACACAAACCAAACTAAAACAAAAGCCGTGCCATTCAAAACCTCAAGTATGCAAGCGTCTCAAGGTGAGGCGCCTTTACAGCTCCGCTCCCGCGCCGAGGTAAACGCTGCTGGGTTTTTTCTCTTTTCTTTTTTTTCTGTTAAAACAACAGCCTGCACTCCCACAGAGTCAGGAAGGTCAACTCCAAGTGGCCGATAACAAAACAAAAGAGTTGGGGATTTTTCATGGTCGGCCTAGCTCAAACTTCTCATGCAAGCCGGATTGTATACACGACAACAGCGTGCCCAACTCCAAGAGGTCAAGAGATGGTATGAATAATAAATGCCCATGCAACAACAAGCCCAATTAACAGAATACCCCCTCTCACATAACATAGGCAGGAAAACAGAAACAGCTATAACTGTCCAAAAGCTGTAGAGGGCACTAGGTCCCCAGGAGACTGCTATGTGTGCTTCCCCCTGTTAGCTTTAGCTCAGCGTAAGCATACACACATCAGCTATAGTTCCAACTCCCTTCCACAGGTGTCTGCCAGCCATACCAGAGCAGGGCAGTCACCGTTTAGCCAGTCATATCCTGGAAGGTCTCTCTCCATAGCTACATGGCACAACAGTCACCTCCAGTGTCTATAAATGAACTGCATCATGAGTCTTAGTCACCGTTCTAAGTTGGCCCCTGCATGGGAAGAGAGAAGTATATATAAAAGAGGAAACGCCTGTAAGTGTAACACCCTGCTGCCGTCGAGTGGATAAAAAGGTGCGTTTTAGAAAAAAAAATCGAATCACAATGAGAGCCGTGATCAAAGTCTGACAAGGAGGAAAGATTGCCTCGTTCAGAATCAAAGGGATTAATTCGACCTGCTAAAGCAGCGGCTCTTCAGATTCATCACCTTGAGAGATCAGAAGACAATGGGGCTCTTGTCTTCTTAATGATGATAATCAAGGTTTTTAGCACCAGGAGCTAATGGGCCTCCCCGGGTCGCTCCACGTCTCATCTGACGAGCACTTTTCCATGATAGCGCCGGAGTTAATGGAAGCTATTGTTTCCTTAATCTGTGCAACACGGATTTGGAGGTGTAAAAGAAGTTTGGCAGTGTAAAAAAAGAGAATAAAAGAAGAGTAAAGAGCACCCAAGAGGAGTAGAAAATAACTCAATTTGATGAAGAAAAAGTTCTGAGCCTATGAAGTACATGTAGTATACTGTAGTTACTATGATTAATCTTCTTAAATACTATATGTATAGCATGTATTTTGAAGGTCCAATAGGTCCAAAATGTGGTATGTCTGAGATATATTGTGGTTTATACCCAGAATATGCATTGTAATTAGAAACATACACCGCAAAATGATACTCTAGATGTATGGAATGTTTGTCATAATATTCTACAGTGTAGAACTGTCCCCACACTTTTCAGGTCAACACCGAACAGACAGGTTAGATGTTTGCAGTTGCACAGACAGAACCCAAACTAGTGAAAAGGGTGATCTACAAGCACACAAAATGTCACACACAAAAGTCCTGCTTTTGTGTGTGACAGTACTAGCACTTTGCTTTCATATAATCGGCCCTCACTAATGTTCATGGTAAAAACAGGTAGACGGGTGTCTGAACTGTCCACAGCCCTCCTATCATGAACATTAGTGAGGATCAATGATATGAAAATAAGATGGAAAGTGGTGAAGTTCTTCATTATTATTATTCATGGCATTTCTAAACTTCTTTGAGTCTTTGTGATCCATAAACATTTGTCTGTAATCCACAAATCTATCCTGAGTATCCAGTATCAGAGCTGTGTGGTCGTGGCGTACTGTATATCAGAACACGCACTGTAGGTAATAGTAGGTAATAGTGAAACACTGTGGTGGGGGCTAATGAGGATGGCGGTGCTACAGTATGCCCGGGTTGTCCTCTGACGCTGCATAGGCCTCTGCTTCCTCTCACTTCTTCTAAATAAGGACAGGTGGGCCAGGGAGAAAACCAGAAGGTGTGATCCTATCACACACACACACACACACACACACACACACACACACACACACACCACGTTCCACAGAAATGCCCCCACCGCCGCATAAACCGTCGTTTACACTAGTCTCCCAAGCCCTGTTTATCTTAGAGGTGAGACAGAGCCCCATCCACGGTAATACCAGCACAGCACCTAGGCTGCTTGTGTGTGTGTGTGTGTGTGTGTGTGTGTGTGTGTGTGTGTGTGTGTGTGTGTGTGTGTGTGTGTGTGTGTGTGCGCGTGTGCGTGCGCGTGCGCGTGCAGGAGAGGGCTATATGTTAGTTAAGCTGTTAAAAGGCATGCCGAGTATGTAAAAGCCACTCCATCATATCAGTGGTCACATGATCTCCTAGCTGTGTGTCTGTCAGAGCCGGCCAGCACTGATTAACTGCTGGACGCACACACGCGCACACACACACACACACACACATGCACACACATACATATACTTATGAAGTCAATACACACAAGCACACATGCACAGGCATCGTGCATGCTCGTACAATGACACCCACACAATGTGAGCAGCAGCACACACACACACACACCAATAACCACACCCCACCCACGCACACATCTAAAGGCGATACTCCTATAGATCCATTTATCTCCCCCTGTGGGCAGAACCTGCTCTCGTTCTCCAGCACTCAGCAGGTTGCTGATGTGTGTGTGTGTGAGAGAGAGAGAGAGAGAGAGAGAGAGAGAGAGAGAGTCCCCTCCCAGGCACCCAGTTTGCCTACACAGTATATACTGTACAGTAGCATGCTTTCAAAGTACACATACTAACCCATAATGAACTTCCCTCATGTTTCCTGCTTGCCAAATAAAGACACGAAATCACTTGGATCTCAGTAACCCATGCAGAAACGTGGATGCTGGATGATCGTTCATTCGTTCTTCAAGCTACTGTATGTTTAATGGAAACTACACCCGTTTTTTGTATATAGGTTAATGACGTTTAGAAGATTTAGAACACATTCTCGGCGGGCCTTTATTTATGTAATATGTGGTTTTAGATATTTTGGCCGTTAGCCCAGTGTCTCCAATCTAGTCCAGTGTCATGGACACTGCACTACATGTTGCCTCATTAAGACAGCCCCTCCCCCTATCCACAAGGAGGAGCATTGCTGCAAAGCATTATGGGAAATGTAGTCCAGGTAGGAAATGAGTCCAGTGACAGCTGGGCTCAGTGCTAAAATCTAAAACATCCAAAACCACATAGGACACATGGAATCCCCCCAGGAAAGTTTTCTAAATCTTCTAAACGTCATTGACATATAATTACAGTGTTTTCAGTTTTGGCCGACTTACATTGGCGAATTGGCACATTGTCCAACCAGGGTTGAATCAGCCCAGTTGTTGGAACGTTATTGATGAATCTAGTGGACAATAAACCCTATATAAACAGTTTCCCATAGGTGGAATTTAGCTGGGCCCACACGTAACGTCACCTGAAGCCTAAAACGACAGCTTTGTTTCGCACCTTGTTGCGTCCGCGTGAAAACAAACACCGGCATAATGAGTGTTTTCTGAAACGTCCTCACAACAACATAAACCAGGACAGCAACACACAAGACATTTCGCCCATGCAGCCCTGCTGGCGCAGAAATACACACAAGCACACACCTGCGTAAACAGCTGTTTCCTCTGCAGGGGGGGTAGTATGGTAGCATTGTGAAGTACAGAGCGTATTAGCAGGTACAACGACCCAAAACAAAACCTGGCTGACATTGACTTCACCTCCTCCTCTAAGGTATGCCAGGAGAGAGAGAGGAGGGAACATTTCGACTTCCAAGAAAAGAAAATCTCAATATCAATATCAAACGGCGAGAGCACACACAAAACCCCGGCTAATGCGCGAGCTCAAATATCCCTTTTCCCCCCCGTGCGAGAGGAGATGAAACATTTTTAGCTACCTCTGTTGCTAGGCTCCATTCAGAGGCCCATGGTTCCCATTCAGTATAAGGAAGCTCTCGCTTCCATTCAAGGTTGCGGTTATAGATAGATACGATAAGATAGTGAGAGTGTAGTGAGAGTGACACAGAGCCGGGTCACATCCAGTTTGAATGGGGACCCGTATCATTAGAGAGACGCTTCCAGGGAATTCAGAAAGCCGGATGAGTCTGTAGCATCAATGACATCACACTCCATCAGCTCCTTTCTGCTCTCCTTTAGCGCATCAAAGCCGGCGAACATCAATGCCACTGTTCCAGCCTGGAAGTACTGTATAGTAGTGACATTTGTGGTGCTTTCGAAGCAGGGGCAGATCTAGGCATGGGCATGGGGAGCGCAATGCCCCCCTAAATACCCAGTCTGCCCCCCCCCCCCCCCCCCCCCCCCTAAACACAATGCCATGCAAAACAACCCAAGATATTTCAAATTAAAGTGCTTATATTTAAAATGATTTGAAACACTACTACTGCTACTAACCACAATTTTGGCACCACTAAGCCAACAGCATTTCATCATTGAAAACAGAAAACTCTCTGAGTCAGACCTTTAGCTTTATGCATGCTGCGTGTCTGTTGCAACTTCAACAACAACTGATGTTATTATTGATGCTTTACTTGACTAATAAAAGTCCTGTAACCGAAAATGGGTGCAACACCGGCGATGAAGCCGCCCCCATACATTTTCTCTTGCCCCTCCAACTTGTTCTCTTGCCCCCCCCAAATGAGACATGTTAATCCGCCCCTGTTTCAAAGGGGCGCAAGGAACAAACCAGCCTGTTATTATACAGTATATCAGCGGTTGTTCCCAAACCTTTTCATGTCGAGGGTCACAATGACACGAATTAGCCCATGGACCCCCATTTTAAAAGATATGCCAGGGATGGCCGTAATAAGAGAAGATTTTTCACGGTTTTAGCAGTGAATCTCAACCTTTTTACATTCAAGGACCCCCAGTTTGACATGCCTTACTGCTACAGGCCGCCATTTAATGACATTTCTATCTCGCGAACACCCAGTTTACATTGTAAATGTAATTTAATTGAAATTAATTTACTGCTCTGTGTAGTGTGAGAGTGCATCAACTGAAACCCAGTTCATTCCCAGTTACAAGCTGATACGGGACCATTTGGTTCCAAGCTATTGTAGTTAGGGACCCCCGGGGACCCCACTTTGGTAACAAATGCTGTTACATACTGTATTATAGTCCTCTCGGAGACCCACGTATGCTTTGTTACTGAGCAAACATCTCCTCAATCATACCAGTAAGACGTGAACAGATGGCTATAGGCTATACCAATCATTCTTTATGCCTGTTCCAATGTCACAAAGCTATTAGCTACGGTATATATCACACTATTCTCACCGATGATTGTTGACAGCATGGCGAACGTCACGACAAGCTAAAACAAATACGTACAACGTACAAACCCTCGTATATTAGTGATCTAAAATCATCACGGAATCCCCATTAGAGATGATAATGATGATAAGGGATGCTGCTTATCTAACCCTATTACATCCCCTGGGGATCCTCGGACACACTATGGTGTATAATAGTAATAATAATAATATCTGCATCAGGCTTATGATAGCTAAAGCAAGCCTATTGCCTGCAGAAGTACTGACTCTTAATCACATCTGACCATCTGCATGATGTAGTAGGGTGTGTGTGGGGGGGCCTCTATTAGTGTAGCACAGGCCTGTGGTATTCTGGGAGCAGGTGACTGCGCATTCCAACCTGTATTAAGCTTTGCGTGGGGGTGGGGTGGGGGTTGGTGCGAGTCCGCGGAATTACAGTAGCGGCCCACACGAAAAAGGGAGGTGGTGGTGGTAGGTATGCCATGCCGGCCGCACGGCCGTGCCGTGCCACGCTTTTACAATTCCCCCGGCCGGAGAAATCTCATTACGACTCGCCCCCGAGCAACGCGACTTAAAAGCGATATCCCGGTAGTTATGCGCTGTACGCGTCGATACTCAGTGTCTCTGGTGTCGCCGCAACATCCATCATTAGTAGCGGCAGCCTAACTCGGTGTTGTATTATTTAATATTGTATTATTCACTACAGCAGCCCTGTAGAATAACAGGTTACTGAGTCACAGAGTGACTGCGAGGCGACGGGTTTTGCGTCTTCTAGAAGAATACAAACATTTCTGCCCTGCTTTGTCCTATATTTAGTTTCTTTTTCATGCCGGTTATTAAAATATATCTCTCATACCGCTGAGAGAGACACTCATTATTTTGGAAGCGATTCTGACGCTGCTAACCCTATGTCAGTGCAGTTTGCTATGGGGCTTCTATGCTGTGCTAAATCCAATGTCACAGTGTAGTTAATTGAGGTATAAAGGCTGTGTATTGTCACGGTCCTCGTATTACGAACAACGGTGCTCAATAAATCACACGACACTGGTCACGATCATGATAGGTATGTGGAATGGACTTTGTTATGTGTGTGTGTGGGGAGGGGTGATATAATGTAAGGCCATTTCAACAGACCAGCCAACGTAAATGATAGCAAACCGAATAATCGTACATAAAGATGGCTGCTATAGCTCCAATTTCTCCTCATCCAAAGGTGGACGAGGAGAAAAATGGATGCCATATCCTCCTGGGGAACCAGTCCCACCCCCCCATGAGAGGCCACAGACCAATCCATGCGTCCTGAACGCAACACAGACGGCCTTGGCTGCATGGCCAGTCCTTTTTGGTGCCAGTATAACCTCCTATACTGCTTGGCTTGCATGAGAACCTGATGACGTGAGATGTCTGTTGTGACACTGCCACAGAGACACTTATTTCCTGTCCCGGTATGAGTAAATGAAAGAAAATGAGAGAAAATGAAACATGAAAGCGCTCCGGGTGTGAGGTGATATGTGCTGAGTACATTCAGATTGTGTGTGATGCTCTGATACTCTTTGTCTTATATTTATCAGTCATGTTTGTACACCGGTGTGCATACATACACTGCTGTGTTCATGCAGCTTGTTACTGTATGTCTGATCTCACCTTGCATCCGCTGGATTATGTTGATTATGTCTGATACTGTATGCTGCTGCACATATCCATTCTTCTAATCATTGTTGATCGTCTGTCTGTACATTCGTACAGGCTATTTATATCATACATTCAGAGATCAGGTGCACAGATGTACAGTATGCACTATGCAGGCCGGTTAGCTCAGTATGTTATTACTGTATCTTCATTTGTGTTACCTAATTATTGTGGTTGATTCTTAGTCTTAACTTATATCTCAGACAAACCATACATGTTTACCTACATAGAGCAGGGCTTTTCAACTGGTGGTCCGGTTAGCTAAGTTGGTTAACCAGATGTAACTCTTGAGAGCGTAAAAATAAAACCAAATGGACCCTTGCGGGTCCATTTGGTTTCATTTTCAGTGTCACAAGAATATTCATCTTAATTAGCCCAAGACTACACAACTAGAGAATGTAGAAGATTAACAGTCATTTTGATCTGTATGTTAATTTGACTGTTTTGTTTCACCAAATCCAGCTGTGGAATTGTGGACAAAAGCGAAATAAATCTCTAGTTTTTGCGTCTGTGGGGCTAAAACGTCCTCAAATGGTGGTCCGTGGCTCATGGCTCAAATGCTAAATAATTGGTGGTCCCTGGTGTCAAAAAGGTTGAAAACCCCTGACATAGAGAAAGATACTTGCTCACACACACACACACGCACACACGCGTACAAATGCACTCGCACACGACAAACATAACAGAAAAGAAATGACTGTTGGAAGGGGCTGATGATGGAGGGATTCAGGGTGGAGAGCGAGAGAGAGAGGGAGAGGGAGGGAGAGAGAGAGAGAGGACTTTCCCTGTAACTGCTAATGGCTTAAAAAAGACAAAGCTGGCCTGTCACATGTGATGCTCATCTGGGACGAAAGCTGCCCCAGGGGATGGAGAGAGACAGAGAGAGAGACAGAGAGCAGGGGATGTAACATGTCCCATGTGGGGGGGGCAAGAGAACATGTTGGAGGGGCAAGAGAAAATGGTATGGGTGCGGCTTCATCGCCCGTGGCGCTTCGTGCCACGGGCGATGAAGCCGCACCCATGCCATTTTCAGTTACAGGACTTTTGTTAGCCAAGTAAAGCATCAATAATAACACTTGTTGTTGAAGTTGCATGAAATGCTGTTGGTTTAGTGGTGCCACAACTGTAGTCAGTTAGTAGCAGTAGTAGCAGTAGTAGTGTTTCACATCATTTAAAATATAAGCACTTTAATTTGAAATATCTTGGGTTGTTTTGCATGGCATCGTGTTTGGGGGGGACATTGCCCCCCCCCCCCCCCCCCCCCATGTCCATGTCTAGATCCGCCCCTAACAGAGAGAGAGATGTAGGGGAAACGGGTCAAAAAGGATAGACTGCTGAAAGGAAAATCAAGCAAATAAAATGACGATAAGGCGAATAGAAGTGATGAGAATGAGACAGCGAGAGAGAGAGGTGATGGGCAGAATTAACGGTGCACATGCATAAGTGTGCGTGTGTGTGCGTGCGTGTGTGTGTGTGTGTGCGTCCCCTCTGCTTGCCTGCTCCTCGGTAAAAGGTCAGGTGTTGACACTGTGGCTCTGCCTGACAGATGTCTCACCGAGGGGTGAGGCCGCGGGGCGACAGGCTGCTCACACACACACACACACACACACACACACACACACACACACACACACACACACACACACACACACACACACACACACTCGCAGGCAGGCAGGTGGAAGCACAGAAATAACCCATAAGTAACTCTTTGTCTATTGGTTGCATCTAATCTTACAACCGTTGCAAGTTTCCTATTATGGGAATGATGGGCTGGTCAGCAGCATAGACACACACACACACACACACACATACACACACACGCACACACTGGTCAGCATCCACGTTGACAGCCTGTAGCGTGGCTCCACTCGTATTCAGACGCTGTCAAACATGCAAAACCGTTTCCTTTTTCTTTCTTGTTTTATTTATTTATTTCATGCGTCACTTTTGTGACTGGACCGGCCGACAAATCTCTCCTTTCTTTCTTTCCTTCCCGAATGTCAGTTCTGTCACAAGACCCACCCCTCCTGGGGGTCCAAACATCCTGCGTGACCCCACACACACACACACACACACACACACACACACACACACACACACACACACATTCAAAAGTCACAAACACAGCAGCAGCGCCCTAAAGGCTCTTGTTATTCACACAGGCACCGGGAATAAGGGAGAAAGGGGGGAAAAAAGGGGTTAACGCCATAAAACTTTTGCCCCGCACAAAAGCCTTTTTGTCACTTTTTTCCTGCTCTGCCACCCCCAACCCTCTATCACCTCCTCCTTCACCTTTCTCCCCCCTAAAGGCCAGTGGCCTTTCCCAGCTGAGGTTAAGCCCCTGGCCATGATGGCCGTATATATACTAGCCTTCGGGGTAACGGCCGTAGGAGCTGTTTAAGAGCCGTATAGGCATACATCCCCACACAAACACACACACACACACACACACACACACACACACACACACACACACACACACACACACACACACACACACACACACACACACACACACACACACACAGTCTGTAAGTGTCTGTAAGTGTGTGTGTGTGTGTGTGTGTGTGTGTGTGTGTGTGTGTGTGTGTGTGTGTGTGTGTGTGTGTGTGTGTGTGTGTGTGTGTGTGTGTGTGTGTGTGTGTGTTGTGTGTGTGTGTGTGTGTGTGTGTGTGTGTGTTTGGCAAGGGTTCCGCCATAAAGAAAGAGTGACAGGAGGAGGTCAAACCGGCGAACCGTTCCCCGAATCTCTCTCCGATCATCGCACAATGACACAAAAAAAACATCAGCAGCCCCCTCTCTGTCTCTCTTCTGCACTTTCTCTTAAGGCAGTAGTGGTTTTCAGACTTTTTCATACCAGGGCCCCACTATTTATTCAGAATTCGAGCAATGGACCACCACTGGATGACATTTTAGCCCCCACACAGACCCCAAAACTAAAGATGTATTTTGCTTTTGTCCACAATTCCAGGCTGGATTTTTGGAAACAAAACAGCTAGAGAGTCACACAGACCAAAATGACCTTTAATCTTCTACATTCTCTAGTTGTGTCGATTTGGGCTAATTCAGGTGATGAATATTTTAACTCTTGAGAGTGTATACATGAAACCAAATGGACCCGCAAGGGTCCATTTGGTTTCATGTTTACACTATCAAAGAGTTACATCTGGTATAACCAACTTTCCATCATTTAGCCTGCCCTGGGGACCACCTGGAACCCTCTCAGGGACCACTGGTGGGCCCCGGACCACCTGTTGAAAACCCCTTTTCCATGGCATACAGTAACTGCTGTCCTTATAGCCTATATGAGTTACGCAGAAGAAGAAGAAAAAAAAAACAGTGTCAGACAGATGAGGAATAGCAGGCTAAGTGCTCAGCGCCGGTCGTCAATGTCCGCTCTCTTAGCGCCGCATGGGGCTGTCGATGGGCTGAGGCAGCAGGTGAACGCGTCGTGCGATGATGTATCGATGGGACTCTTACAGAAAGAGAGAGAGAGAGAGCGAGAAAGAACGCACACGGTTGCCTCTGGGCCAGCAGAGAGAGAGAGAGAGTGTTCGCTCGCGGCGTCAGAGATCGAACAAGAGCATCGACGGGCGCGTCGTCGTCGTCGACCCGATCTCTCACTCCCCCCATGCTCTGCTGCCTAAACGGCCGTCCGAGGCTAATAAGGCCTCTGTGTTCCAGTCCGGCACAAAACACTGTACAGATCTAGGTCTGTATCTCTCTCTCTGAAGGACTGTGCCCTTCACAATGCTGCAGCAGGATCCATTCCGATCATTCTTCCAAAGAGCTTTTTAATTCATGCCCCAAAGGGTGACATACGCATGCTGTTGTTGTGTTCCTGTGTGTCGGGGTCAGAGCGACCCAGCGCTATTGACTTGCTCACCAATAGATGTGGTGAATGAACACGCTGTTACAGTACATGACAGCATCGCTATGACACATTCACTTTTCTGAGAACAGAATATCACACAGCTCCGACGACAACAAAGACGTTGTCCTTCCCATTCTACTTCGCGGCATTTATTTTCTGCTAAAGTCGGACCCGATTATTGTAATGTTAAACACTTCAGATTTTGTATACTCGTGTAACTCTCCGGCGCCTGATAGACGAGAGAGAGAACCATAGAGCGTCAGGGGCGGATGTAACATTTCCCAATTGGGGGGCAGACGAAAATGGTAAGGGGGCATTACCATTTTTATTACCATTTTCAATACCATTTTCAGTAGTGTTTCAAATACTTTTAAATGTAAGCACTGAAATATCTTGGCTTGTTTTGCATGCCATCATGTTTGGTGGGGCAGACTGGGCATTTAGGGGGGCATTGCCCCCCCCCCCCCCCCCCATGCCTATGCCTAGATCCGCCCCTGTAGAGCGTGTGCATGTATGAGTACGTCACACACAGGCCAACAGGGTGTGGGGGGACAACATTTAGCCAAGCAGCACACTGCAGCGGCGCACAGGGACTCGGCTGGGGCCTGGGCCGAGCGGATCCTCCCCTGTGATCTCACACTCCTCAGCTCCACGTGTAGTGAAGTCACTCGGCTGCAGGGATTTGGCCAGATGTGTTCTCTTCTTTTCTGCAATAGCTAGAAGAAGAGAACTGATACTCAACTGACAGCGGCTCCGTCAGTTATCACCTGCATAAATATGCAAACTATGCCACGTTTACAGGACACAACAGCACAAGGCGTTCTCAAACAACATACCAAGCAGCCTTAGCGATGCACGTTGCCTTTGCCAGGCACATTAAAGTGTGGCCCCTCTAAATAGACCTGGCAGTTAAGCCCCGCCCTTCCCCGCCCAACCCATGGTTGGACACTTTCCAGCCGGGCTGATTCATTCCAACGTAAATATAATGTACGTGTACATTACACATTAAATACTGGTTCTTTTTCATAACCAGACCTTCAAAATCCCTCCCAAATCTCTCAACAAGAAAAATACGTGTTTGACTGTTTTTTTTTTTTTTTTTTTAACAGTATTTTATCATATGCTGAAACTATTCGTGGAGAGCTTTGTCTATCACGTTATGCTTAGCTGTGATTGGGCCATAGCAGTTTTGGGGAGGGGCTTACTGAAAGGTCTATTGCAGGAGGACTTCATGGCCGAAAGTGGTGACGGATTCGTCTGGAATCAGGCCATAACCAACCAAGGCCCAGTATGCAAATATGGGGCGGGTACATGCCAGGGGAAAAAAAATCGAATACAGAGAGGGACAAGACTAATATATATGCAAGGCTAAAAGCAGCCTTGCATGTCGATGAGTTGCATTCCGTCCAAATTGGTAATCCGTAATGGATGGAATATGTTATCACCTATTAAAAAATGTATTACTTGACCAGGTTGTATGTGTTAGTTTGCATAATCATTTTTATCCAGCAGCATACACTTCAGATCAGAAGCCGTACCTTACATTTCTTGTCGGTAAATCCTACCCATAGTGATGCGAACGAAAAACAAACCGAGAAAAGAACGTATGACGTCTGGGGATGATCTGTAGGTCATAACCGAGGGTGTTGTTGTTGTTGTTATTATGCGTTGTAAATTTTTTTGTGCTTTGTGTTTCGTGACGGCGGGGCTTGATTTCGTGCAGGTTTGTTCGGGGGGTTGGGGGGGGGGGGGAATTCCACCGGGTGCGATGTATGACCCCGAAAACACTGGTCTTCCTGTTCTGGATGTGGTGATGTCCTCCGTATTATAGCCCACAGGAAGAGGAAAGAAAGACAGCTCTGTCCAAGGACGACGCTGCATCTAGTCATACCACCACCAGCAGTATATGAGTGGTTATCAGGGGCGGATCTAAGCATGGGCATGGGGGGGGGGGGGGCGATGCCCCCCTAAATGCCCAGTCTGCCCCACCAAACGCGATTGGTGGGGCTTCATTTGAAACACTACTACTGCTACTAACTAACTACAGCTGTGTCACCACTAAACCAACAGCTTTTCATCATTGAAAACAGAAAACTCTCTGAGTCAGACCTTTAGCTTTATGCATGCTGCGTGTCTGTTGCAACTTCAACAACAACTGATGTTATTATTGATGCTTTACTTGACTAATAAAAGTCCTGTAACTGAAAATGGTATGGGTGCGGCTTCATCGCCTGTGATGTGAAGCGACACGGGCGATGAAGTTGCCCCCATACCATTTTCTCCTGCCCCCTCCAATTGGGAAATGTTACATCCGCCCCTGTGAGTGGTTATGACTGCTGCTGCTGACGGTTGCAATGGTGCTGGTGACTGCGTATGCGCGTGTGTGCTCGCGTGCACATGTGTGTGTGTGTGTGTGTGTGTGTGTGTGTGTGTGTGTGTGTGTGTGTGTGTGTGTGTGTGTGTGTGTGTGTGTGTGTGTGTGTGTGTGTGTGTGTTGTTGGCTCACTTGGCTGTTGTCCGACAGATCAGCGATCACACTTCGGCTTTTAATAAACCCAGCATGAGTGTCTGCCCTGGTGGAGGTGTGTGTTTATATGTGTGTGTGTGTGTGTGTTTGTGCGCGCGCGCATCCTTTTTTGCTGAAAGGTCCTGGGCGTGTGATTGATGGCAGCGTTAGCTCTGATCCTCCTCGGGTGTGAATGCACGCACGCGCGCACACACACACGCATGCACGATACATGTACACAGAGGAGGAGGAGGGGACAAGGGCGGTCTTATCTAGCGACGCTCTAGCTAACATTATTCATCCCCGCCGCGCTCAGCCATGCAAGCCCGAACTCACCCATATTGATGAGCGGCCTGTGCGAATTAGTCACTTTATTTACATGGGCGCACGCACAGTCGCACACACACACACACACACACACACACACACACACACACACACACACACACGCGCGCGCGTGCGCAATCCGAGAGCACATTAATACCGGGGGACGGAGGCGAGGGCTGGCACCCGAGAAGGAATGAAAGCAATTTGCAGCATTTAGACTATTCAGTCATTCAAATTCTTTCTCTCTCTCTCTCCCTTATTTCCAACATCTTCTGACGCGGCTGATTTATGTTGCCTGTGATGGGCAGAGTCACAGGACATGATGGCTGGGAAGACAGGGAGAGAGAGAGAGAGGCTCCAATAGGCAGATCTGTCTCCCAAGAGCAGACAGCCTATGAACCCACTGACACTTTCCCAACTGTCTGCCTACTGTAAGACACCAGAGACACACTGTAAGACACCAAGAAACATACTGTCCACTGTACCAAGAGACATACTGACCACTGTACCAAGAGACATACTGTCCACTATACCAAGACACCAGAGACATACTGTCCACTGTACCAAGACACCAAGAGACATACTGTCCACTGTACCAGACACCAGAGACATACTGTCCACTGTACCAAGACACCAAGAAACATACTGTCCACTGTACCAAGAGACATACTGACCACTGTACCAAGAGACATACTGTCCACTATACCAAGACACCAGAGACATACTGTCCACTGTACCAGACACCAGAGACATACTGTCCACTGTACCAAGACACCAGAGACATACTGTCCACTGTACCAAGACACCAAGAGACATACTGTCCACTGTACCAGACACCAGAGACATACTGTCCACTGTACCAAGACACCAGAGACATACTGTCCACTGTACCAAGACACCTGAGACATACTGTCCACTGTACCAGACACCAGAGACATACTGTCTATAGTCAGAGACAACCAATCACCCAAGGAGATCGTAATCGAATGCTAAAATATTGAAATACTGCTGTCAACAAAAGTATAGTCTCCCGTGGATACATACAGTGTAACTATCTCTGACAGAAAATGAACATTCTTTTCCTCTGTGTTTCACAGGATAGTATTACCCCAATGTTAACATAATGTTTTATCTTGATTGTTTGTTTCACTTTTGCCTTGGCCAATGTACAGTACGTCTCCTCATGCCAATAAAGCAGAGAGAGAGAGAGAGAGGGAGAGAGAGAATAGGAAGGACAGGTCATTTGGAGTCTCTGTACTGTAATCACTATACAGCTGTTTCCTCCCTAGTGTTCCAGCGGGACATAAACACATGCCGGGGGAGGGGACGAGGGGACGGGACGGAGACACAATCAAGGCATTGAGCGAGGCCCATTTGTCAATAAGAACACGCAGTACAGGTGATGTCAACTTGTCCACTATACAACAATCCACACAATACATTCCTTTGGTGTTGAATTGGAGCGAGCACAAAAGATCTCCCTTTTCTGCACAGGGGCGCAGAACAGGGGCGGATCTAGGCATGGGTATGGGGGTGGCAATGCCCCCCTAAATACCCCCCTAAATCTGCCCCCCCAAACACGATGCAAAACAACCCAAGATATTTCAAATTAAAGTGCTTATATTTAAAATGATTTGAAACACTACTACTGCTACTAACTACAATTTTGGCACCACTTCATTATTGAAAACAGAAAACTCTCTGAGTCAGACCTTTAGCTTTATGCATGCTGCGTGCCTGTTGCTTTACTTAATAAAAGTCCTGTAACCGAAAATGGTATGGGGGCAGCTTCATCACCGTGGCGCGAAGCGTCACAGGCAATGAAGCCGCCCCCATACCATTTTCTCTCGCCACTCCAACATGTTCTCTTGCCCCTCGCAAACGGGACATGTTACATCCGCCCCTTGGCACAGAAACGTCGCAGAGACACAAAGCGTAAACCTTGCTGGTGACACCAGCGGCGACAGGATTCCGGAATCACGAGCACAATAGTAATCACGCAATCCTGCCTGTCCGCAATGAGATTAAGAATGCTGAGTTTGTGCCTTCCGAGAGCTTTTGTAGATGCAGGAAGTTTCCCTGAACGCTTGGGAGGATGTTAGATCGCAGTGTTTCTCTTTCTTTTACCTTGCTATGACTATACCTAGAGCAGGAAGAAGCTATAGGCCATGACTTGTGATTCACACACACACACACACACACACACACACACACACACACACACACACACACACACACACACACACACACACACACACACACACACACACACACACACAAGCATCTGCTGACCAACAACATATGGGAGAGCCGGCCCTGCTGACTTAAGGTCTACAAGAGTCCACTCACCCCCCCCCCAGAAAAAGGTCTGACAAGTGTTTTATTGCTTGTTTTATTATGGATGCTGAAAAAGGATCTCTGGAACCCGTATAAAATGTGTATCCCACCGCTGGGTTTGAGTCCAACGACCTTTGGCACGCGTATCTTTCCACTCCATCTCTCAAACGACCGTTTGATCAATGAAATCTATCGGCTGCGTACCGGTAGGACCCTATCACCTTTCCCCACAGAACCACTTCGTTTTTGTTTTGCATATATTTTCCTTGGAAACATGAACAAAAGGAACAAAAAAAATGTGAGCACCTTTTTTTTTTTTATCTCAATCCAAAATGGCACCTTGTTTGGTCAGAATGCCTTGTTTGGTTAACGGAGAACACATCAACCATTTTCCAACCTTGTTATGTAATAGACAAATAGATCCTCATTATTGCTCACGGTCTGTTTATACACCCTGTTGGTGTGTCAGAGGTGGACGGTAAAACAATTGCGAAAGCCGCCGATGACATCAGCGCTGGTGTTTCCAAACAAGATTTCAAACTTGATGCGAGAACAATAGCTTTCTATTTCAGCATGTAAACCTTCCTGGAGAAAAAAGAAAGGCTGTAGGTTGCAGCTTGGAATCCCCCCATGGATGATGTCATTGGTTATTGGGTAGGCAGGTTTCGGAAGCATCCGTATAGCCCACCAATGAGACGCAGAGTGAGGAGACAGGAACACTAATAAAGAGCAAGAGTGAGGAGTGATATGACCAATCCACCTTTAGATAAACCCCGCCCTCTCCCACATAGACACTCCCACCTGGACTCTTTCCAGCCGGGCCCATTCATTCCAAAGTAAATATTTTACACATTAAATACTGGATCGTTTTTGGAACTAGACCTTCAAAATATCTTCCAAATCTATCAAAAGGGCCTTCCCTGTGCACTGGAAATTGTGTGTGATATTTCTTTTATATATTCCTGGTGGAGTGGTTAGCCATGCTTGGCTGTGATTGGACCATTGCACTTGCAGGAGGGGCTATAGCTATAGGCCAATAGTATGAAGATAATGTTGAAGGTTGCTCTTTTAACATATATGAAAACAGCTTATAATCAAATGAACTAAATGTTGTTAGAACTAACCATTTTGAGCATGGCATCCCTGCTTTGTTGCCTGTCATTCTAGGTGAAAGTTCTCAGCTTTTCACTTTTTTCATTTCAGTGTTTCCTATATGTGCATGTGATGTGTTCTGTGGTATTCCGTGCCGGGGTAATGCGGTGAAGGTGCTTGTCAGGGTTAAGTGGATAACACAATGCTAATACAGTTAACTCAATAGCTGCCTCACTTTAGTCCCAAGACCAGTTAATGAGCTCAGGAAGGCTGACTTTATTGAATGGCTTCCCTTATACGTGCCATAGATACGGGTTAACCCCACAGGACCTGTATAACATGACCAAAATCTGTGTCTCACACGTGGTTGGAAGTGGAACTAATGTGATATAGCCTTATTGCTGGTGACAACAAAAAAAAAACTAACTGAAACGGCATTGTGAGACATTTGTGGTCGTATAGTGACTACTTTTGTCATTGAAAAAATATTATTTTTCAGTGACTATCTTTAGATAGTTTTTTTTGTTTTAGAGGTAACTATTGTAGAATATCAATATTACACTCCATGGTGTGCTATAACCTCATTTCATTTTTTTCCCAATACCTTCGGAAGTCGCCCTACAGGCGAGTTCGTTTGGCACCGCAGAGCGCAGGTGTGCACACACTGTTGTGTAATATTGCTTAATTTGACACCTTACCTGACATACTGTAAATATACCTGACATAAATAACCCAAAGTATAGAAAAAACTAAAGGTAACATTAAAATGAATGAAACTGAGCAAAAACACTATCAGAAAAATAAAACCAAATACAAACTAGCCCACTAGACCTGCTCTAAAAACACATTTAAAATGAAATAAAACCAAAATGGGAGATAGTTGGTGCGTCCCAGTCAGTCAGTCAGTCAGTCAGTCATCCATGGCAGACTCCCATTATTGTCTGGTGAAAGCGGCTGGCACAGGAGCGTGAGCCGTGCAAGCGCTCGCCTCCCCCTGCAGCGTCCACTCCAGTTACACACATTGTAGCCCTGTGTGTGTGTGTGTGTGTGTACAACACACAGGGCTACAATGTAGCCCTGCACGGCTACATGCACCGCAGGAAAATACACTGTAGCGGCCAGCCTCTTAAGTACTGGACTACTAAAGAGTGACAGATTGAGAGAGAGAGAGAGAGAGAGAGGGGTGGAGGTGGAGGGGCAGGAAGCTGCAACCAGGCCTCCCCTCATGCATAATGCATACGGACGTCCTCCTGTTTAGTACTTAACACTGTATCACCACCACCGACTACTGGACATCTGTACCGCAGCCAAAACAAATAATTCCTTTGTCACGGACCCAGCCAGACCCCCGTTTGTTGTTGGCTCTTCTGGTGCCCGTGGTGGTCGTATTACACACACACACACACACACACACACACACACACACACACACACACACACACACACACACACACACACACACACACACACACACACACACACACACACACACACACACACACACACACACACAAATGGCAGCTATCTACTCTCTGCTGGAAACGAATCACGGAGAGAGAGAGAGAGAAAGAGAGAGAGAGAGGGTGTATGTGGCACATTATATGCCAGCTCAGTTCGCAAAAACAACTTAACATAACACCTAGTAACTGGGAATTTAATTAGAATTACGCTGCGTTATCGCTGATGATTAACCGAGGTACTACGAGGGGGATAATGGAATCGGGAATTAAGATGATTAAACTGTTGTTATCCATTTTGTTAACGCGTCGCGACACGTAGCCTGCGGCGCCGGGTTTTGTGGCGCTGTGATTTTTTTGTGTGTGTCTGCTGCTGCAGCGCGTGTGTGTGTGTGTGAGGGGGGTGGGGGCATGTTATCCTCTTGGATAACATGATAGCGCACACACACACACACCAATACTCAAATACTATCACCCTTTCATGCGTAAACAAAACCCTGTACAGTGGAGGGGGAAAAAAAGAAACCGTGTTGGAAACAAAGGTTAATCGCAACAGCGGTGTCATCCTCTTAAAAAGCAACGCCGATCCCCCTGTATATACTGCCCAAACAGACCTGACTGATAAGCTCTTTGGGACTGGCTAGGAGGGGATGATCAAAGCACTGTGGGGCAGATTATTCCGTGACCATCAAATCATCCTGCATGTGCCGCCGTCCGTGTGTGTGACAGGGGCTCACGCACCTGCTACTAGCCCTGGGTGGTTGATTTAGTGGGCCGGATGCAGAAGGGGGACTGCAGAGAGACTGTATGTATGGGCCCTGTGCGGGGAGGGCACCGTGCCAGCCCAGCAGCGGCACGGCTCTGTAACGGCACAATAGCTTTTCATTAGCATGAGAGGTCTCAGCAAAACAATAGGCTGGGATGATAGTGTGTGTGTGTGTGTGAGTGAGATAGAGAGTGTGTGTGAGTCTGTCGGCCATGTACTGCATGTGAGGGTCAAATGTCCCTTTAAAAGTGAATTCCACCCATTTTCAACATTTTTTCTGAGAGTGAACCAAATGAACCATAACGGGTTCATTTGGTTCCATTTGTACGCTCTCAGAAAAAAGAAGCGTCCAAAGAAATCCATTAACATGGTGAAAATACATCTTGATTATGTCATCAAGATGCACCATGTTAGTGGTTTTCTGCAGACCTCCATTTCTCTGAAACACAGAACGGGGGAAACCTTTTTATCACGTGCACCCAACACCTCTAGGGTATACTAATGACATATTAGAATGTTGAAAATGGGTGGAGTTCCCCTTTAAAGGAGAATTCCACACCAAAACATTGGGCATGCATCTACCTTGATTCCTGTGACATGATAACATAATGCCCTTGATTTCTGTCATAGATGCCCCCTGTTCTACATTTCACCCTGAGGTCCCTCTCACTCCCTCCAATGCAGTTTACATTGACGCAGGTTGTCTTTATTCTGATGCAGGTATTTTAGTAGCTCTTTAGTAGCACTTTCAAACTGAGTGATTGGAGAGGAGAGTGGCAGAAGGGAGGGGAGGAGAGGATTAGAGATAGATTACTTCTGGGATTACAAGTAATGTCTGCCCCAGAATGACACAAAATGCATGCATCAGTATAGTATGAAAATATGATATGTGGAAAAAAAAAAGTTTGGAGCTACTAAAATACCTGCATTAGAATAAAGACGACCTGCGGCAATGCAAACTTTTGAGGGGACAAGGACCTCAGGGGTGAAATGTAGAAAAGGGGCATCTATGACACAAATCAAGTACACTATATTGTATATGATGTAACAGGGATCAAGGTAGATTGATGCCTAATGTGTTTTGGTGTGGAATTCTCTTTTAAGTAGAGTAGCATTTGGAAAAACGAAAACTGGACCATGCGAGGACAATGTCGTGCTTCTCCACAAAAATAGGTTAACCCAGCAAAGCAGGGTCAGGACCGGGACGAATTAGTGAGTGACGTCTCCATTGTGACCAGATCAAGGCAATCCAACACTAGTCAAATCTGTCCCCAAATCTACTGCCCCATCACCTGATTTCAACAAACAACAAATCCTGTTCCACGAAAGACTAAAGGACGTCTTTGGATGAATCAGAGTGAGTCAGATTGAGGCCAGAGCAAATTCACCACTAGTCAGATCGGGTCCAGTAAAAAAAAAGCTTTATTATTTCAACTGGTGAAATGACATATAGATGATCCCCATATGGGCTGTCATCTGGCCTGTAGTCCTTGAACGTCACTAGAGGACGTCATCATGACGTCCTCTAGTGACGTTACATACGTTGTACATGACAGCGCAACCGTGTTAAAGTTAAATTAAAGGGAATTTCACCCATTTTCATTCAACATTCTAATATGTCATTAATATACAATCATTAACATGGTGAAATACATCTGATGACATCATCAAGATGCATTTCACCACGTTAATGATTTTTCTTTCAGACCCCTTTTTTCCTGAGAGGGTACAAATGGAACCAAACGAACCCGCCAGGGTTCATTTGGTTCATTTGTACACTCTCAGAATTTTTTTTTGATCAAATCTAACAGCTATGTTGCACTAGTTGCCGTAGCCTATATGCAGTGATGGGGTTTATGTTTTTTAAACAGGGCAGGCTGCCAACCATACAGACCCACCCTCCCTGTTTTTAAAATAAAAGCTCAGATCTCTTTCTCCTGCGCTATAGCAGCAGCAGCAGCAACAGCCATGTGGGGATTTTTTAAAGGCAAAAACCCTGACCTGCTCTTTAATGCTACCTTTCTCATTTTAATGGTTTCCTCTGAAATTAACTGGCTGGATTATTGCGCCCATGCACCCTATCGGCCCCCACCCATGCTGGGAATAATGTGGACACACACACACACACACAACACACACACACACACACACACACACACACACACACACACACACACACACACACACACACACACACACACACACACACACACATTTTTTGAGTAAAAATATCAGTACTGCTGCAAGTAAAAGTCCAGGATAACATTTTTCGGTATTGGTATCAAAATATATAAAAAAATATACTGAATGTAGGCCAAATGTAGATAGTAGCCATTACGCTTAATCTCCCATTCCACAAGTGTTTGAATGTATGCATTGTATAAGATCATTGGAAGTAGCAGATCAACACACATGCACGCACACGCACACACACACACACACACACACACACACACACACACACACACACACACACACACACACACACGCGCATACACACGTGGGACTGAGCCCACAGGATATGCTGATTCAATTTACCAGCACCAGAATTCTACCAGCGGGGCAAAAACGCTCGCTGCTGTCTCTGTCTGTCCGTCTGTCTGTCTGTCTGCCTCCCGGCCCGCACCGAGGCGCTGGCTTAGCACTTTTCCTCGTTTTTTTCCCCCCAACTTCCTCATGTCTATTCTACACCTTTATCTTCTCTTCTCTCCTCCTCCCATCGTCTGCTGTCTCCCTCTTTATCCTCTCTCTCTCTTTATCTGACACTTTTTTCTCCTGTTCCTTTTTTTACCACACATTCTCCTCGGAGGCGAACAAGGTTGTACAGGTGGGGGGAGGCTGATATTGTGTGTATGTCTGTGTGTGTGCGCGTATACAGTGGTTGTGAATAGTAGTATACATTGAGCACTTGTCCTGTACACGCCGATGCTGAGTGTCAAAGTCAAAGTCGTCAGATTAGTCACTCGCGTTACCGCAGTGAAATTAGTTCTCCGCTTTTGACCCCCAATCCATCCCTTTGATGCTGAGTGCCAAGCAGGGAGGCATTGGGTCCCATTTTTACAGTCTTTGGTATGACCCAACCGGGAATCGAACCCCGCTTCCCAGTTCCAGGGCGGACACTCTAACCACAAGGCCACTGGTCTGCTTTTGGCCTGATTGTTGCGCACAGGACTGAAATATCGCAAGACTGTTTCCTGTTTCCTGTCTGGCAACCAAATCTCGACCTCCGAGTTGGAAAACCATACCTGTTTAGACGCCTCAGTAAAAACGAAAACTGATCCAATTATGCGGCAAAGGTCGCCATCATTCATAAATAATGTTTGTTTACAAGCTGTCCAGCGGGCTCCCATCTACTGCCATGCGTTTTTCTAACTTCCGGTAAGGGTTTTGCTACCTGTGAGGTGTCACGATGGCGACGCCTCAACATCGAGTCAGTAGTCACGTGACTTCACGTCTCTTCGTTCTCAGATCTTTCTTATCAGAATAAAGGCATGAAACCCCTCCCCAAAAATCCAGGAGAATGAGGCCCAGACTACATGGGAACCGAGACACATCGACCAGGAGGGCGTGCTTACACCAAACCGTGCTGTGAGATACTGAGTAAAGATGTGAGGGGTGGAAAAGTATGTTCTCATGACAAAACTATAAAGTATGGCTTCATTATTGCCCCACCCTCATTTCTGTCCCAAAACACAACTCCGGGGGAAACCAGAATAGAGCCGTGCTATGCATATTTCATCCCCCCCTTCTCTCTCTCACACACACACACACACACACACACCTCCAGTGCACAACGGGCCCATCAATTATGCTCAGTACAGTATATAGGTGGGCGTGCGCCTTTTCTCTTCCCTCTAATGGAAAGGGAAGCAGCGGCAACAACAGGCAGATGACAACTCTCATTCTCTTTTAATGGCGCTGAATAAAGGATGGAACGAGATGCTCAGACAGCGGGTTAAAAACGCTGTTTAGCGCCGCCTGGCCCAAGGCCCGGGCGATGGAGAGAGAGAGAGAGGATGGAGAGATCGAATTTACAAGGTAAAGAGAGAGCAGGGGAAGAGGAGAGAAGGAGGAGGAGGCGAAGCGAAATGCAGCGCAAATGTAATACCTGCATTAACCACTTAAAAAACACGTCTCAAAATAACCAATGGCAGCGTGTCGCATCGTGACACGCGAGGTGGGGCTTTTCCCCCCTCTTTTTTATGGCGTTCCCCAGAATAGGTACGACGCCAGGTTCAAAGTAGCTAATGGACGGATGAAAGGAGAATGGCCCTGATGTCCGTCGCACCCGAGGAGTTAATTTCATTGGCCTGTGGCATCCCAAAGTCAGACTGGAACCCTGCTCAGACAGCTCAGAATGACAAGAATGCCAGGTGAATGCAATTAAAACCAGCAGTCGCACGACACACACTGTTGGTTTGGAAGGGGGATTTATCCCCTCCTTATCAGCCACAATCAGCTAATTGAGTGGAGTGCCGTGATTTTATTTTTATTTATTTATTTAAATTTGGTGCATGTTTAGGAGCTGACAGTACTGAATTAGACCCCTTGATTTGGTTTGTTTTTTTTATGTGCAATGATGTCTTCCCTTTGTGTGTAGGGTTTCTTCCTAGAGGCATTTCAACCAAAAACAGTAATTTAGTGACATCACATTATCAGCCCCTCCCCCTTTATCATACAACTAAAAGCTGTGGGCATGGCTCCAGTTCAGGTGGATCTCCACACCAATCACCACCAGGCAAACCAGGCATACTTAATGAACTGGTGGAATGAAGTGGTGGGAGTGACCACATAAAAACAACATTTTAACAAATAGTGTGCATTAATTTAAATACAAGGTGCAATGGTTGTTTCCTTCTTTACACGTTGTGTGAGTTTTAAGTATATATAACAAGGGAGCAAAAAAACTTCTGTGCAGAGACAGAGGAGGCTATACTTGTTGACAGTGTAGTCTGCTTTCAAACGCCTCCACAGCCCCGGCTAGCTTTGATCCACCTTGGGAGAGAGAGAGAGAGAAAAAAGACCCTGCGCAAACAGTGGAAAAAAAAAAACGAGGGGAAGAAAAAGCAGGGAGAAGAAGAAAGAAAAACAGAACGCAATGGAACCTGCTTTTGTACCTTTCCAGAGGTGATATTATTTGGCTTATAAGGAAAGCCACAGCAAAGTGAGAGGGGAGAGGGACCACCACTTCTGTTGTAGCCAAAATGCTCTGCCACCAAGTCGCTCCGCCGCGACACATAGCATCGGCTTCGTCAGCTAAAAGCGGCTATGTCAACACCGCCGCGCCACCGGGAGCCGTTGCATGCTGGGAGAGCAGAGCGGGGCCGTGGCATTCTGATGGCTTAACTGCCGTCTGCCACCTCAGACACGGGCCATAATGGCTGCCACCTGCCCTGCACCAGGCCCTACACAGCGACTAAGCAATAAGGCATGGGAGCTCCGGGTCGGCTGCCAACACCTGCGCTCGACAGTCAGATCACCACATCAAAAATGAGCCCACACGGATTAGCCTACTGCTGTGGAGGGAGGGGGGGCGGGGGGCGGAGCCAGAGGGCGCCTGAAAAAGCCACAGCAGGCAGACGGAAGGAGAAGAAGAAGAAGAAGCTGGAGAGGGGCGGGGCCAGTGGAAAAAAAAGGCTGAGGAGTCCCTGGCACGGGGCCAGTGTACAGCCAGGCGATGTGCTGTGTGCTGTGACTGTGCATTGGGCATAGAGGAGCTACTACCTCTGTTTTTGATACGACAGTATACATGCAATGTGGCCTCTCTGGAGTGAGTGGCACCAGAGGAATACTCACGTTATTTTAACAGACTTAAAGGGGAACTCCACCCATTTTCAATATTTTACTATGTCATTGATGTACCCCCATTCTGTGTTCCCAAGAAATGGAGTTCTGAAGAAAACCACTAACATGGTGAAACATCTTGATGACATCATGATGTATTTGTACATCAAGATGTATTTCACCATGTTAATGGATTTCTTTAGACACTTCTTTTTTCTGAAAAACAAGGAAAGAGATATACAGAAAGCCAGGGGCTCAATTTGTGGGAAAATTCTTGGAAATTGCGGGACTGTCCCACACAAAAGAAGGGACATCTGGTCACCCTGCCCAAGTGCCCCACCCACGCTTTTTTGAAGGTATAAACGGATTGTAAAAAGCCAATGTAGGCGACCGGCAGCAAGCATGCATGGCTCATAGGGCGGAGGACGGCCCTGCCATGCAGAGTACATTAGTAATGAGTTACATCAAATACGAAACAGCCTATAGTAACATGTCCAAAATTAGTGGAAGACAGTTTGTTGAAGTTGTTAGAAATATCGTTAGATTTGTTAGGGACAGGTCCAGGTTACAGAGCGGCGCGGTTCCGCCCCTTTCATGACGTCGCCCATGACCCGGAAATTAATTCCCCATTCATTTTCCTCATAGACTTCAATCAATAATTTGGAAGAAGAAAAACGAGAAGTGTTGTATCCTGCCGTTTTCTTTCTCTAATTAGACATTGCAAGATAATTGTATATATCGCACTAATATGTGGAGGTCACAAACTCCCAAGGCTCAACACCTGGACTATTTCACCACTACTGTAAAGTACAGTATATACCTGCTATCCATGACATACTGCATGGGCCCCT
>CM076982.1:37939237-37944237 GCA_039105355.1 Benthosema pterotum | reverse complement strand
CCTCACCTTGTGCTGCGTTGTTGCCATACCTTTTTGGCAAATACAGCTTGTGTAAAAAAAGGGAAATAGAAAAAGTACAAGCAAGGTCAACGCTACAATGTCGGCAGCAGAGGAGCTGCAGGAGAAACTAAACCACAGGCGCTATATAGTAGCATCGCATCGTCGGGGCAGGTCCGCCCGCAGCCGCAGCGGTAGGGGTTCTATTTTCGGAAAGGACCTTTCGGTCAGGGCGTTTTAGCAACGAGCTCGCCCCCTGCATGTGGTCGGTCAGCGCAGCAGCGGGGCGTCCGCCACCTTGGCAACCGAATCCCCTTTATCTTATAAGAAGAACCGTGGCTGGCCGGTCGGGTTTACACGACGGACACAACAGGCTGAAAACCAAGAGCGCATCTGTCAGGCACTGTCACCGCGCTGTACTGTAGGTTAAACAGGGACGAAAGTACAGTATGGTACATTAGGGGCGGGCCTGGATGTAACATTTCCCAATTGGGGGTGGCAGGCGAAAATGGTATGGGGGCGATGAAGTCGCCCGTGGTTACAGGACTACAGGACTTATATTAGGCAAGTAAAGCATCAATAATAACATCAGTTGTTGTTGAAGTTGCAACAGGCACGCAGCATGCATAAAACTAAAGGTCTGACTCAGGGAGTTTTCTGTTTTCAATGATGAAATGTTGTTGGTTTAGCGGTGTGACAGTTGTACTTAGTTCGTAGCAGTAGTAGTGTTTCAAATCATTTTAAATATAACCACTTTAATTTGAAATATCTTTGAAATATGGGTTGTTGTGCATGCTATCATGTTTGACGGGGCAGTCAGGTCATTTAGGGCATTTAGCCTAGGTTACATTGGGAGGGGCGGGGTTAAAGTTTGGGAGCGCTAGAGGGAGGCATGAGGTGCAGGTGGGCGAGTGTATTTGTGTGTGTGTGTGTGTGTGTGTGTGTGTGTGCGTGCGTGCGTGCGTGCGTGCGTGCGTGCGTGTGTGTGTGTGTGTGTGTGGTGTGTGTGCGTGTGTGTGTGTATGTGAGTTGCGGTGAGGATTGAGGCGGGGCTAAACGCGGAGGAGGGCTAATTGGATGGAGAGCGGCAGTGGGACATCCCAGCCAGGCTCTTCAACAGGCCTCATCATCAGACTGGCTGGCTCCTCAGGCCCCCTGGCAGAGAGCTGTCTGCACGCCCTAATGACCCAACGCTGACTCATTCAACACGGACACACAGAGACACACAACCACAACCACCACCACCAGAGAGAGAGGGGGGTGGGGGGCTGCATGGCGCTCAGGATTGTTTTATGCTGGAGTGTTCTGTTTTCTTTCTATTTTTAACAGTTTGCTCTGGCGCTTCTCCTGTATTCCTTCCGTTCTAATCTGCTACGCTTAATGTTCTTATGTAATGATGTCCGACCGTCCGTGCCGCGCTCATGTTCGCGCCGGTTTTGCAATGGCAGGGTATGTTATACCTGCGCAAGGTAGTTTTGGGACCGGCGGCATCGTGGACTTGATACCATGGGCTCCATTTTCATCACACGCTACACCCCTTATCCCAAACCCCTTATCCATTTTTTACTACGTATTTTGAAAAACCTTTTGGAATAGTTCAACGTGCCAATCTATTGATGCGTTGTGGGCTTCTACTGGTCATTTCAACTATTGAAAAATGTTTTTTAAATAGTTTAAAAAGCCAATGAAGTTAAGGGATAAGGGGTTTAGTGGTGACGAAAATCTAGGCCCATGTGTTTAGCGTCGCACCGCGTCGGCAGAGGCGGGCAGGCCTTTAGAGAGAGATTCTGGGGGTCTCACAGACCGTAAGGGCAAGGGGGAAACCCCTGAGAGCGCCACAATACAGCGTTAAATCACACCACCACACACAGTGAGAGGGAAGGGTCCCTTACACGCCCATATATAGAGACAGATGGACGGACAGAGAGAGAGAGAGACTGGGAGGGAGGAAAGTGTTTGCAGCGCACGCTTACGAAAATACCCTAACCTGCTAAAACAAGCGACTTAGCAATGCAAAATATTCCGCCGTTATGTAAAAGCTATGCCGGGTTAAGATCAGGAGAGATGAGGTACCGTGGAGAGAGAGAGAGGTGAACTAAGGATGAGTTTACACAGTACTAGAGGAGCATGCTTGGCTTGCACACGCACACACGTGTGCACACACACATGTTCCCTCCCTCGAGCATGACTTTTGGTTGACAAAAAACACACATTGAATATGTCAAAAGGATAAAATACAGGAAAAAAGGCCAATACACTTTTTAAAATTTCCTATCGATTCTTCACCCCATGGAGATTGAAACTCCCCTATGCTGCTCCCTATATAGCCTCTATGGACATACAATGGACTTTCAACAACAAACATTCATAGTATACCATTTCCAGACAACAGCAGTAAAGCAACAACAGAAACGAAGTCCAAACACAACCTGAGTATAGTGGGTGCTGTAAATGGAACCTGACTGTTAGGTCCGGCGAGTGTTTTTATGTTGAATTTAAAGTTAATAGAGCTACTAATGGAATTAAGGCTGTATAGTGGTATTCTGCAAAACCCACCACACAAAACTGCACTCTATCTCTTCTTTTCTTTCTCTGCATCAGTGGTTCTCAACATGACTCCTCGAGGGATGTCCAAATATACCCTGTAAATATACCCTGTAATTGCCTGCACAAATGGAACCAGGTTTAAGGGTCTCCATTTGGTTTCATTCGAGTTTATGAGGTAGGGGGTCCTATGAAATGACAGCATTTTAACAGTCACTTTACTCTTATATAGGACTAGTCAGGTATGCTTGCCGACGGTCGCCGCCAATGGCGGAGGGGTGCGGCTATGTATCGATGAATTGACTCCGAATGCCAGTCAATGGCGGTGCTTGTGTTAAGAAGCGCTGCTCTACATCTTTTCCTGACCTGAAGCTCCAATCCTCCTCCTCCTCCTCCACCCCTGTAACCCCACCCAACCGCGGCAGGTTCTCCTGCGGGACGTGGGCGTAGCAGCAGTGTTCTCTCTCCCTCTCTCTCTCTCTCTCCTCGGAGGAGGAGGCAGGCGGGTGGTGGGCCGCTTAATCGATGGCGCCGGGGGGTTGCCAGGACAACCTTGATTTCCTGTCGCCGGCGTTGCCGAGCGCCGATGATTGCGCCGGGTGTCCGTTGCACCTGCCGCCCCTCTCTCTCTCTCTCTCTCTCTCTCTCTCCCTCTCTCTCCTCCCATCTCATCAAATGATCCTCCCTCACAGACCCCCCTACCCCCTCTACAACCCCCCTATCCCACCCCAGCCTATACCTCCCTTATAACAGTGATGTGATAGATAGTAGATGGACAGACAGGCAGACAGTGGGACAGATGGGCTGCAATACACAGTGATGCAAAAAAGAACGTCAATGCATGCGTGTGTGTGTGTGTGTGTTGTGTGTGTGTGTGTGTGTGTGGTGTGTGTGTGTGTGGTCTCAGTACAGAGATACATGGACACACACACACACACACACACACACACACACACACACACACACACACACACACACACACGTTATCGTCCCCTAACAAAAGCGTCCATGATGGCACTAATATCTCCCTCGCAGGGTGATGTTCACCGCACCTGGGGAGTGTTTACTACTATCACCCAACCCCCCCCCCCCATCTTTTTAGCGTGCCCACACACACACACACAAACACACACGCATGTGCACGAGCGGACGCACACACGCACGCTCCCATGCTGTCGCTCCGTCTCTCGCAGGAGAAGAGGTGTTTTTTTTCTCTCTCTCTCTCTCTCTCTCTCTCTCTCTCTCTTACTCTCTCTCTCTCTCTCTCTCTCTCTCTCTTCTCATCTCCTCTCTCGCTCTCTCTTTCTCTCTCTCTCTTTCATTAAATGGAGAGCTCATTAATCGTGGGTGATAACGAGGGTGTGAGACAGGGACATGATTAAGGGTCTTTCTCTCCTTTAGCCGCCGCCCTTGGGGATAAACAGCCGCAGGGGCGAACGTGCATGCGTGTGTGTGTGTGTGTGTGGTGTTGTGTGTGTGTGTGTGTGTGTGTTGTGTTTGTGTGTGTGTGTGTGTGTGTGTGTGTGTGGTGGTGGTGGGGGTTCACGCCTGCGTGCATGTGTACATTAAGAGGCCCGACAAAGGTCTCACACCCACACACACACGCTCCATATCGGTAGGACATCTGTGGCACAGCGCTACGCGTCCTGTGTTTACAAAAGGGGATACGCAGCGTCTTCTGGATTCATAATCAATTTGCTTTGTGTTGAATGTTAGTCATACCCTTTTTTCCCCGCAATGTATAAAACCCAGAGTGTGGATCTAACCAGGAGTGTATCACAACACACCTGTATGTACTGTACATGTTTCCGGTTTCTTTTCTCCCAATTAGCACTCAGGGTTTTTTTCACTGTGAATACTGTATACACAGTGTCACCGATGCATAACATTCTGCTCTATTATGTTGTCTTTATGTGCATGTGATCCTCCACAGCTGTGGTGGTTCATTACAACCTGCGGGTTAAGACCTATATGGAGTTGAGCTGAGCAGTCCCACCCCTCTTGTGACGATGCCCTTGCCTCAGAAATGAATTCTCTGTTCATTTTCCTCATAGAAAAAGGCCTCCAAGCCGACCCGAGTTGGTGTTGTCCTGTGGCGTAACCGTCTTTATATAAATCATTTTCGAAAAGTCTACGAGGAAAATGAATGGGTAAATCATTTCTGGGGCAAAGCGTCATGAGAGGGGTGGGACTGCTCAGCTCTATACAGCACACAAAATAGAAGGAAAGCAAAGGAGAATACATAAAAGCATCACTGCAACATCGTCCAACATTAGCAACAAACTAAGCGAAACTGGTCAACTATTGACCAAATAATGTCAAATAATCTCAAGAATAAGGCAACAACTAAAGTGTCCATTGTGAGAACCGCTATCCTCACAGTGATTACTAACTCGAAAGTTATGAAAATCGTTACCAAGATTGTTATCTTAACTAATGCTTGGATAGGATTCAGCATC
>CM076982.1:37914237-37934237 GCA_039105355.1 Benthosema pterotum | reverse complement strand
ATTTGTCTTCATTTTTCCTTTCGTATCATGTAGAAGCAGGGAATCATGGATTCAAATTGTCATATTGGTTGTTCTGTTTGACCCCCATTTTTGGAGATATGGATTTGCTGCGAAACAGCGAGTTGAGAAAACAGACCTGAAAAGTTCACTTCTGTAGACATTACACCTATAGCCATAAACATTACACCTATAGCTACACGTTTAAGTCTCATGTTTTCATGTTTAGATGTTGATTTCAGCAATGATATTTAGTTCAGACATGCTCTAGTATGTGAAGAGTCTTGTCTGTGCTTTCATTTTTCAAATACAAAATAAACTTGAACAGTTTTTTCCCCAATGACTCAACCCCAGTCAGAAGCAGCCACAATTGCTTTAGCTCAAAAGAAATTCATTGACATGGGGGGCAATGAGCAAACTGTTCTGTCCTTCATAGCTGAGATTCTGGGGTCGGGAGGTAGTGGGATTTAGTATTAAGGATGCGTAATGGTATACTGCTGGCTAGACCCAGCCGACGTGTTCTCCGTTACAATCGCTGCAGAGTGTCGGGCTCTGAGACAAGTCACTCTGCAGTCGCTCTCCACCATCACCCCTTCGGTTCGCATCTCTGAAAAGAAATGCTTCCCGTCCGGCCAGCTCCCCGACGCCAGAGCCTATACATCTACAGCCACCGTGTCAGTTCACCTCCATTGTGCTCATGTTCTCTCTGCCCAGTCTGTGATCTCCAAAACGTCCCCCTCCTGACAAGGCGCCTTTAAATAGGCTGCCAGCACAGGTGCTGCTGCTGGGAGAGGGAGAGGGGGGCGATGAGGCCCACGGGTTGACTTTGGGGGTCCGGTGGGGGCTTTTAAAAGGGGGGTTGTTGGAGGGGAGTGCTGGACGGAGCAGCGGCAAGCAAGGGCTAGCAGGAAGCTCCTTGTTTTCACAGAGATAAAGGGCTTTCAGGTTGCATCCTGGGCCGTAATCTCTCGCACACTTCCTGGTTTTGTTTCGCGGCGAGACAAGAAGAGAGAGAGGGAGAGAGAGAGAGAGGAAAAATGGCAAAGTGTAACCTTCGCAGAGAGGAGGAAAAGGCTGATCGATAGGTTGAAAGCAGAGAGAGAGAGAGGTTGATGGCGGAGGATGTGTGTCCAGCGTTTTCGCGGACAAAATGACAATGAGGGGAGAGAGAGAGATTCGACACGGAGTTGTGTTCATTAATGGCCCTCAATCAAGGTTGATTTGCAGGTCCATTTATTCCGTCCATTTAGCAGTCCATCTTCGACGGGGATTTTTATAAGTGCCTCCTGCGCGAGATGTCCCCGTCCGGACCCTTCTTTCATTTTGCTTTTAGAGTGCAATTAACATTGTTCTAAAGCTCTTTATATACTAATTACGCCTGTGAATAACTTGTCTACCTGATTTAACCATTTTCGCATTCCCTCCTCCTTCCGGTGGCCGACAGTCAGACCGCCAGCCAGCCCTTTTAGAGAAGAGGAAACAGGAAGGACACTCACTTCGCTCTTCTTTCTTTCTCTCTCTCGCTTCACATACCCAAAACCTCGCTCTTTCTCTCTCCCTCCCTCCTCCTCCACCTTCATTCCTGTCTCGTCGTTTCTTCAACACGTCCTCCTCCTTGAGGAGTCAGTCCAGCCATTTGACCGTGAGCCACACCCTGTGTTCTTCTCCAGGGCAGAGGAAACTTTCAATCTCCCTGTCTGTTTCTCCCTCCCTCTCTCCCTCACACTGCCTCTCTCTCCCTCCCGTATTCTGTCTCTCTCCCTCTCTCTGTCTCCCTCTCTCTCTCTCTCTCTCTCCCTCTCTCTCTCTCTCTCTCTCTCTCTCTCTCTCTCTCTCTCTCTCTCTCTCACTCACTCGCTCATACTTTTGTCAGGTGTTATTTATGAGTGGGGTAGCCGAGTTCCTGCGTGCCTGCAGCACCTGCTCTCGTTGGAGAGAGAGAGCGCCAAGGCAGCTGCTAGAGAGAGAGAGAGAGAGAGAGAGAGAGAGGAGAGAGAGAGAGAGAGAGAAGGAGGGGTACAGCGTACAGAGAGAGAGAGAGAGATACAATTAGAGTTAATGAAAAGGACAGAGAGTAGCAAAGGTAGCGAACAGGAACAGACAGAGAGAGGGAAAGGAGGGAGGGGGGAGAGGGACATTGTGTGCGTTTATTCCGCGTCGCCACAATGAGCGGGCCGAGTGGAGCCGACAGACAGAGGAGTGTGTGTGTGTGTTGTGTGTGTGTGTGTGCGCCCGAGCGAGCACTGTCCACCACAGAGGGAGGCAGGGAGGGAGCGGCAGGCAGACAGACAGGAGGACGAACCAAACAAACACTCCCGGCCGCCGCCGTCGCCGCCAAGCCCAGGCCCATGCTGCTAATTAATAGTGTCGTATGACTCCGAACATGATCAATTAAAGGCCACGCTTCATTGACTCTCTCTCTGGCCCCCCCGGCAAAAGTGCGGCGCCAGTGTGTAACGAGAGAGGGAGGGAGGGAGGGAGCGCGTCAGCGTGAGTAAGAGGACAGATGTATACGATCGTCTGGCTGGACAATCCACCCCACCCCACGCCCTCCCCACTACCCCCCCCCCCCCCCCAAATCATCTCCTTCTACCTCTAACCACACATGCGGGACAGGCAGACGTGTGTGTGTGCCGAACGTGCTTTGTGCGAGCTTGTTTTGACTGTAAACACAGCTCACTGAGTTCAGCCTGTACAGGTGGGCCGAGACTGGGTCGAGGGTCGCGGTCTAAATCACAGTAGAGAGAGAGAGAGAGAGAGAGAGAGAGACGGGCAGTCACGGTGCCATGTGTACTTTGCTCCAGAAAGGCCATCTATCATGAATCACAGGTGGTTGCCGGGTAGAATGAGTCTAAATATACAGGTTATAGTCGGCGAGAGAGAGAGAGAGAGAGGCCCTGCTGCTGCTGCTGCTCTCTCCAAAGCCCAAAATAACGGCCTTGAAAAGCAACGCCAAACATTGTGAAACAAACATGTCCGTGTCCGAGCCAAAGTATGTGTTCGAACCTTCCTGTGAATTCAGGTGTTCAAAAAAAGTCACCTTAAAGTCAACCTTAAAGAACTGTGAGTTGAGAGGAAGAAGTGACAGGCGAGAGACTCATAACGCAAGTGACAGGAGAATAAAATGTTTTTTCCAAGGCGCCAATGTAAACACATTCATCGCCATATAAAGCTCTGCTAGACGTATAGCGACCATGCAGGCTCTTCGAGGGGAAACTAGGTGAGAGGAAACATGACGTCTTTCGGTTAAAACGCGACATGACCTATAACCGTTCTTTTTTTTTTTCCTCGTTCGCCTTTGATTTCGATTCCGCCTGCATGGTCTTGACAAGCGCACCTTGCAGCTTGCCTCTGTTGGCCTTTCTTAAACGCGTCTCGCAGACGTAGTATAGATGCTAGAACGCTCATGACAGCCGAGTGAGAGAGTCCAGGGATGTATACCCCCCCACCCCCCCTTTCCTCACGCTCACGGGTTAAACGGGGCGATGCTGCCCCATGCCTCTCCTCCGCGAACTCCCTCCCATACTCACCCCAACCCCCCTTCCCTTCCCTTCCCCTCCCTCTCCTTCTCTCTCTCTCTCTCTCTGCTTTCAGTCGGACCATTCTCCTCTCATTAATCCCGTGTGGATGTTTATCCGTGTTGACATTCAGCGCAGCCGGACGGCCTTTTCTTCCCCGACTAACAAACAGGGTGACTAAGGCTTTCTTAGCCGTTATGTACGCAGCGGTGGCTATATGGGCGGCAGGGCTAACCCCCACAACAACCAGGGGCGGATGTAACATGTCCCATTTGCGGGGGGGCAAGAGAACATGTTGGAGGGGCAAGAGAAAATGGTATGGGGTGTCTTCATCGGCCGTGTCGCTTCGCGCCACAGGCGATGAAGCCGCCCCCATACCATTTTCGGTTACAGGACCTTTATTAGTCAAGTAAAGCATCAATAATAACATCAGTTGTTGTTGAAGTTGCAGACACGCAGCATGCATAAAGCTAAAGGTCTGACTCAGAGAGTTTTCTGTTTTCAATGATGAAATGCTGTTGGTTTAGTGGTGCCACAACTGTAGTTAGTTAGTAGCAGTAGTAGTGTTTCAAATCATTTTAAATAGAAGCACTTTAAAGGTAGGGGAAGTGATTTCACTTTTGTCAGATATCATCCAAAAATATTTTTTTTTTCCTGTTAAAATGCTCTATTATAAAGGTGTGGAAACCACATATGGAGTTTTCTCCCTCCCCCACGTTTAGCAGAGGAGCTAATAGAAGTTCCCCAGGTCACCACAATTCTCCTCCAATCAGGAGAGCAGCAGGTTCACATAGTGTAGCTACTTTTGGTTGTTTTGCATGGCATCGTGTTAGGGGGGGGGGGCAGACTGAGTATTTAGGGGGGGCATTGCCCCCCCATACCCATGCCTAGATCTGCCCCTGCCAACAACGCAACTGGGTGGAACCGAAGTTGGCGTTCGTTTTGTTAGTCACCACTGTGTGCGCCCCTGGGGGACAACATCCCATCCACGACTGAATATGAATAACCCCCCCATCCCTCCCCGACCCCACCTCTCTGGAGGGCCATTATCAGTTTGGTGTGCGCTACGAGAGGGAGGGGAGAGGAAAATCGATACGGCCATCATAACAGACTGGCAGACAGCCAGCTGCCTGCGTTTCTGCGTTCAAAGTACATTAAGGTGGCGGGAGGATTACTCCATGCGCTGGCCGCTGCGCTCGCATGATGTCGCCTGATGTCATCGCTGCCCCGCAGACGACAGAGGAGACACGACGGAGGAGAGGGGACATTAGTAAGGTCAGGCTGCGTCTAAATGGCGACGCACCGTCCCGGCTATATAAGCGCGGCCGGCTAAAGGTCTGACAAATAAATATCGGCCTCGGGTCGAGAAGAGTGAAGTGCAGACGTCTCATTCAAGCCCTGTTTTATGCGATAGCACAATGCATCGTGTTGCCGTGCTCTGTGAACTTGTGGCTTCATGGCTATTCGATGGCATGATGTGCATGCTTATAGCCCTGATACGTTCCCTCAATGCTCACTCATGTCAAGTCTGTGCTCATATCACACAACAATACATGATTCTTACCCATTTCTGCACATTTAATCCAAAAAGCGAAGGGCCGTAACGCTGTAAACTAGTTTAACATTAGCCCTGGGCAAGAAAGTCAGACACTTTCGGCATTAAACTTCGTTGTTAGGAGTAAGAATCGTGTATTGTTGAAACCGTGCACCTGTCTTAACGGCAAACAATCCGCGACATTGAGTGTAGACTTTGACGTGACAGAACGAGTGTACGGTATTGAGGGAAGGTATCGGGGGCTACTACCACACACACATGCACACACACACGGGGGAGTCTATATAGGAGAGGAGAGCGGCAGAGATTTCCCCAGGGGCAGATCTAACATTTCCCAATTGGGGGGGTGGAAGAAAAATGCTAAGGGGGCACCTTCATCGCCCGTGTCGCTTCGCGATGAAGCCGCCCCCATACCATTTTCAGTAGTGTTTCAAATACAAGACACTGAAATATCTTGGGTTGTTTTGCATGCCGTCATGTTTGGTGGAAGGGGCAGACTGGAATTTAGGGGGGCATTGCCCCCCATCCCCCCCATGCCTATGCCTAGATCCGCCCCTGGAATTCCCCCCTGATGAGTTTTCGCCACAAACACAAGCTGGCATGGAGAGCCCAGTGGCTATAGGGCCCGCCTTCTGCCTATTGTGTCAACCCTGTCTTTTTCATTAACCGCTCCAATGAGGACCGCCAAGATGGAGGGGGAAGAAGAGGAGGAGGAGGAGGAGGAGGGAAGCGTAAGGAGATGATGTGGGGTTAGTGGGGGGGGGGGGGGGGGGGGGGGGGGGGGGGGGGGGGGGGGGGAGTAGAGGGGGGCGGCCCAGGCATGACAAAGTGAAGGACAGAGCTGCCACCAAACACATGATTAAAAAGACATAGCAACAGACACACACACACAAGCCCCGGCTACAGTGTACACAGTATTTTACTTATCCCGGCCGCGAGGATGGCAATTTTAGACGGGAGACAATCTCCCCGTGCTCTCCTCTCTCTCTCACACACACACACGCGCACACACACACACGAAAGAGAAGTGCATGTACTCCCACCCCCACACCTGCTTCTGCTGCGGAGTGGGGAGAGGAGAGTATGGGTGCACACTTGCATGTGTGTGTGTGGTGTGTGTGTGTGTTGTGTGTGTGTGTGTGTGTGTGTGTGTGTGTGTGTGTGTGTGTGTGTGAGTGTGTGGTTGTGTGTGTGTGTGTGGTGTGTGTGTGTGTGTGTGTGTGTGTGCAGTGGGAGATGGTGGAACTTAATTTCAGTCCTTTACTGGGCAGAAACACATTTTCCGTGTAGTAGAGAGAGAGGCCCCTGATGGAGCTGCTGTAGTCATCTAACAGAGACACACACACACCTGTCCTCTCACCATGACTCAGAGCGTCGGGAGTCAAGAGGAGAAGAAGTAGACGAAGAAGAAATGAACAAGAGGGCAGGGGAGGCATTGGTTAGCTTACATGATACACTTAACTGAGCTGTACTTCCTACACTGTAACGGAGAGAACAGATCCACGCCGCAAGCTGCTTCTCTGTCTTATAGTTTCAGTGATCGAATCCTATGAGCCAGCAGAACCAGGGGCGGATCTGGGCAATGCCCCCCTAAATACCCAGTCTGCCCCCCCCAGGCACGATGCCATGCAAAACAAATAATACTTTAGTATTTCAAATTAAAGTGCTTATATTTAAAATGATTCGAAACACTACTACTGTTACTAACTACAGCTGTGTCGCCACTAATCCAACAGCATTTCATCATTGAAAACAGAAAACTCTCTGAGTCAGACCTTTAGCTTTATGCATGCTGCATGTCTGTTGCAAATTCAACAACAACGATGTTACATTGATGCACTGCTTGACTAATAAAAGTCCTGTAAACGAAAATGGTATGGGTGCGGCTTCATTGCCCGTGGTGCAAGCGCAACCATACCATTTTCTCTTGCCCCTTCAACATCTTTTCTTTTCTTGCCCCCCCCCCCCCCCCCCAATGGCACATGCTACATCCGCCCCTGAGCAGAACACTTCACACACTATCTTTCTTCAGTTATAACCACTCAAGCTTGACAGCCGTCGTACCATGGAAACATCAGATTTGCTAACAACAATTAGCACTTTTTAGAAGAAAGAAAAGCTTCAGTTCAGTGCAGGGTCTACTGAGATTGAGGAATCAACCCCAAGAAGGCTCTACCCTACGTGGACTTTCCTCATCGTCTGATGTGCGCAATTAATCAAAAACAATTATCAACAGTCGAATACTTATCGGCGTGTCATATAAACATTTGGAAATCAGTGGGAGACGTATACTGTATATGGGTATAGGCTTGACAGGTTGACAGGCCTATAGGCTTACTTTGAGTACGTGTTTTCGTTCCCTTATATTAATGACAACGTGCCCAAAATAGGTCCGCCACAGCGGAGGTAATTAATGGTGACTATTTTCCCTGCTGTGCGCGCCAACGCAACGCCACATCGCTACATCCGGTGCGTCAACGCAGAGAGAGACAGCCACGTCACCAGACGACATCGGGGGGTTGGGGGGGGTCATGTTAACGAGCTAAACGATCACCCCATCGCTGATGATGAGACGCCGCTTCACCCATGCAAGCTGCTATTCTTGTGGGGTTGGGGTTGCGGTTGGGGGGCATGTTTTGGTTCCCCAAGCAACCGTTTTCTTGTTGTTTTTTGTTCAGTTCATTGCGCTAACATCCCGCCCCCCCAGATCCCCCTCCCTCCTCCTACACCTCACCCTGTTGCCCCCCCCCCCCCCCCCCCCCACACACACACACACACACACACACACACACACCCACCCCACCCTACACTCATCCCAACTCCAACAACTCTCCAATATGCAGTGTTGCCAACTTGGACCCTTGCGGGTCCATTTGGTTTCATTTTTACGCCCTCAAGAGTTAAAAAAAGAGTTAAAACAAATATTCATCATGTGAATTAGCCCAACTTAGTATACACAACTAGAGAATGTATACGAAGATTAATGGTCATGTTGATCTATGTTCCAGGTGAGCATCCTGTGCATTCTAGTGCATTTTGGAAGTGCCACTAGTACATTTTGCATTTTGGCAGTTGGCAACACTGCCAATAAGATATTCCTGTGCGGTGCATCTTCACCACAATCGGACACGGGGGAGAGGATAAGGGGGGGTGAGGGGGGTCTCCACGCATCCCTCCGCGCCCCGTGCAAGAGTCTGCCAACATGCAGACAGACCCCGCATGGCTGATTTAGGGGGACTCGGGGAGGGGAGAGACACCAGTGGAAGCCCCTCTCTCTCTCTCTCGTCTTAGACATTAAGCGCACAACCGCCACAATCATCAACCACAACTCGGGTCAGGAAAAAATCGCCACAGGGAAACACCAGTGTCATATCAGCAACATTTCCGAGACAAAAAATGCCGAAGCTGCACAACCAACCAACGTGGGCCTAATCGAGGACCTAAAGGGGAGGGGCTTGTGTTGTGTATGAGAGGAGAGAGAGATTTTGATGAATTCTGGGAGCGTTCCGTGGATTCCACCCTCGCGGGGACCTTTCGGAGGAAGAAGAAAAAAAAAAGAGAATGGGTCGTATGCAAATGGCATGCACAGTATGGGTAGGGAGAAGTTTCCCACAAACCCCAGAGTGTGAAAAGGAGCTCTCCCTCCCCATGCCGAGTCGGCTGAATGGGCCTTTTCTTTCCTGTGAAAGTGTATGGAGGTAGGAGCAGGGGCACAAACTTGCAAAGGTAACTAGGCTCTTTCTCCTCGGTGCTTTTCTCACCAAAAAAAAGCCCCCCCTCCTTGCCCCCCCCTCAACACACAATGGCTCATTTAAGTATTCAGCCACGCAAACCCCAATAAAGCACATCCAAGCGCAGTTAAGGGGGTTAGTGTGGAGACTGACTCGGGGTTTTAAAAACTTCTTCTTCTTTTGCGTGAGCCACCTTTTTATAAGCTAATGCTCCGGGCCTCCATGGGAGCGGCTAATGATTAAGCCGGGCTTATAACAGAGGTGGGAGTTTAGTCGTACATCAAATGGCTTTTCTCCATTCAGCCACCGTTGGTCAGGCGAGGACAGGCACTTTTTTCCCACACTAGTGTAAACACTTAACGTATGAAAAGCAGGACTTAAATGGATTGTTCAACCTGCGATGTAAAATAGCTATTCCACAACAGGTCGTTTTGAGGTATCTGTAATCTGATTGGTTGAAACGGGTCTTGTGCAGTGACTTCAACCACCACTAATCAATACACAGGTTTCAGCTGGTGTTGTTTTCTTTCTCAGAGCACAGCGGACTCTGCAGCTATTCTAGCTAGTTTCTTGGGACAACTGTGGTCATAGTGGCTACATCTGCCATTGAGAAAACATTGTTTTTCAGGTATTCTCTTAGTTTTAATGGTAACTGTTGCAGAATTGCGATATCACACTCAAGGGTGTGCTTTAATGTGCCGTGTGAACACTGCAAAAAAAAGGCTGTCTAAATATAAGAAAAAAGTATATATATTTGAGTGCAAACTAGACTAGAAACAAGCAAAAATAATGTGTCCGCTGGGTAAGTGAATTGTACTTGGTAAAAATTCTTGTAATAAGACATATGTTCTAAAAACAAGGTTGGTAATCTTATACAATTTTCTCTTGGTTAGTATATCCTTCTTAAAACAAGAGCAATCATACTTTAAGTCTAGATTTAAGATCACAAGACTTGCTTAGTTCAGAGTTTTTTGCAGTGAACTCGCCTGCATCGTGTAATGTTGCTTAACTGAACTTTGATCCATAGAATAAACACTAATGGGGAAAGAGAGGTACATAGGTAGGTCAGACATAGGTAACACTCATATGCAAAGCACGCGTCACATCTGAGCTTCTAGTTTTGTGAAAACAAAAGCCCAGAAAAACTGTCCAGCAACTGTGGCCGTCGCCAAACTTAACAAAACAGAACAAAACAAAACAAAAAAACAAGATGGCTGCCGTGAGCGAAAGGGCTCCTTCACTGTCACCTGCTGGAAAACATTCCTCTCTCTTGGACACCTCGCCGTGCAAAGCAGCAGCGCCTCCCATCCCCCCTCTCTCCTCTCCTCTCCTCAACTCCACAGGGAACACAGAGCCCAGAGTTGAGAGGTCAGAGGGATGGACGGAGAGGAGGAGGAGGGAGGGAGGGAGAGGAGTAGATCCCCCCTCTTTACTCCTCCACCTCCTCCTCCACCACTGCCTGCCATTGAACGAAGGACTTAAACACAAACACAATCGGACGTGCTGGAAGGTTCGACAATGGCACACGGGAGGGGGGGAAAGTGAAGTCATACTCTGAAAGCACGCATGGGTGCCTAGGTCAGGGGGCAATCAGCAGCCTCCCCTCGGCTACTGTGTCTTAACCTCCTCCTCCTCCTCCCAAAAAGAAAAAGAAGGGGACAGGGTCCGGCAGAGAGGGGAGGCGCCGAAGGAGGGGCCGAGAGCCCCCCCAAACCACCGAAGGTGGGTTGGGGGGGCTCTCGGCCCCTCCTTCGGCGAGAGAGAGGTGTGGAAGCTGGGATTTGCTTCTTCCTAATGCCCTGATTTGTGCATTACAAATATGACAAGCTCTACGAGCAGTGTACGGGCGCAAGCTTGTGGGACGGCTATATTTCCACACACACACACACACACATGTCGCTGTCATCATACATACAACAAAGTATAGGCTACACAGGGTCAGGGCTTTACGTTTCAATCGAAGCTGAGGGGGAAGTTGATCTCAGGGCACCCAGATAAATGAAATATTTCCTCTCCTGCTAACCTCCGTGGCACGGCGAGGGGGCGGGGCCCTTCTAAACGTAAACAGATGTCGTTTAAAGCAGAGGTGGCGTGCCGCGGGACCACAAGAAGAAGAACCCCATCCCCATCCCTCCTCCCCTGTGGCCCTGCAAACTATAAGCTCAACACTGCATGCCTGCTGCTCTCTCTCTCTCTCTCTCTCTCTCCCACTCGCAAACGCTTCAGCCTTCATGTCTTCATTGTTCAACCCACAAACTTTTTTTTTTTTTACTGCATGTGGTTGCATTCAATATTTCTTTTTTAGAGAAGGGAAGGGGGGGAGAAAATGAGTCCGGGGCAACTAATTATAGTTTTACCAGGGCAATAAAGATCCCCCTCCTTTTCTGAATCACATGCCTTTTTTTGGGGTGGGGTTGAGAGGGAGAGCCGGGCGCAAGGCCCAAATCCAGCTCGCTTGTACCGATTCATCAAGGTGTGTGCGCGTGTTAGGTGTGCGTGCGCGATATAATGAGAGATAAATGATTCCACTGATGATGTCAAATAAATAGTAGGCCCAGTCCAAGCTAACATTTCAGTGTTCCTTCAGACAAACTCCTGCCCCTCTCTCTCTCCAAGTCTCCTCCACTGACTCCTCGCATCTATATACCACGCTCGCTCGGTGCCCCCTGTTTATTTTTGCTGAGAATGTTAATACCGGGCCGCATTCCTCTATTCCCCAAATTGCCGTGTTAAATTACCATTCCGGGGGAACGGCTGCTATTCCGGAGGGGGGAGAAGGGAGAGAGAGAGAGAGAAGAGAAGCGACAAAGGAAGCTCGCAGTATCCCACCCAATTGCAAACACCTGTCGTCCCGCCGGCTGTTAACACCTAAACCCTGTTTTACAGCTGTGGCGGGAGCTCACCTTTGGTTTCCACGCTTCTCTCCTCTATAGGGCCACAGACGGACAGACGGATGGATGGACAGACAGGCAGACAGACAGACAGGCAGACATGGCAGCAGGGTGAAGGCTCAAACATACTCGAGGTGAGTGAGTTTGGCGTTAGGGTTTTCAACACAGTGTCTTTTTTTTCCTGAAGGCTTCACCCATACATACTCCAGGGTGAAGCCCTGAAAACCTTTCACCCAAACCTTTCACTCACTTCACCCTGGATTAAAGAGGAACTCCACCTATTTTCAATATTTTACTATGTCATTGATGTAGCTTCAAGGTGTTGTGTGGACATGATAAAAAAAAAGTTCCCCCATTCTGTGTTCCCACAGACGTCTAAAGAAAACCACTAACATGGTGAAACATCTTGATGACATCATCAAGATGTATTTTCACCATATTAATGGATTTCTTTAGACGCTTCTTTTTTTCTGAGAGCGTACAAATTGGTTGCATTTGTACACTCTCAGAAAACATGTTGAAAATGGGTGAAATTCCCATTTAAGTTTGAGCCTTGGCGTTCAAGCTTCAACGTATATATGTCCTCTCTCGGCCCCAAAATGCAAGCTTTAAAATGAGGCGTCCTCGGGCCTTCCGAATACATGTCAATTCCAGGTCCATGTTAAAAAGGAGTTTGAGAACCACTGCCTTGTGCTGCTATAGGCCCCAGTGCTTTAAGTGTTTTGTGGCAGCAGAGATGTTGATTTGCATGACAGTTCACCTGTCGCGTTGCCAAAAGGTGGTAGGAAATGGAGGGTCTTTAAGGGGAGGAGGGGGGCTTGTTTGCTGAGTGAAGCACATGCAAATGAGACCGATGTAAAAAGAGGAATAACAATGTGCGCTTGTGTAACGTGTGACAGTTGCAAACAACAGATGACATTAGTAAACACTGAGGGAAGTGACACATTAAAGCAAAGAAGTCCTCTATTCAAGGTATATTAGGCGATAGTCAGGTTACAAACTAAACTTTGTTTTCGTGCTGGAGAGGAGATGCACACCTTTTTCCGCTCAGGGCTTATCTCAGGGACCACACCTTGCAAGCTTGCATGCACGCAAACTGTCATTGGCCTCCTCACACTGACAAATGTATGAGCACTCACATCACATGTACAGGCTACAAATTATGCGTATTACACGCGCGCGCACGTGCGCGCACACACACACACACACACACACACACACACACACACACACACACACACACACACACACACACTGTACACACACACACACACACACACACACACACACACACACACACACACACACACACACACACACACACACACACACACACACACACACACAGACACACTACTATAGCCTATACCTTTTCTACCTGCATTATACTGCAGATTATACAGCACACACATAAACAACTATATATAGCAGGCCATCCATTCTTTACATAATAAGAATATTTTTTCACTTGTTTTAGAGAGGTTTAGATTTCACAACAGGTAAATATGTTCTCAGTTCATGTAAAAGCCACACTGGGTGGCTCAATACTAATCTGATTGACAGGAATTCACTATAGCCTACTGTACTTAAAAATAAAAAATAAAGGAGTTACCTCTCATAAAAATAAAGGTACACATTGTAGAGTATACACATAAACATTTTCGGTTTAAGACCAATAGACATCGACCGATATGCTCAAAACTGACTTAATATTTGTCACAAATTGAAACCCAAACCGCTAGAAGCAAACGTCAAAACGGGAGGTAGATGCATATGACTATTCTAACACACTTTTCAGACCCGAATCAAAACTTTAAAAAAGAAGGGGAAAAAAGAGGGAGAAATAGAATAGGCCTAATAGACTGCCTGCTTTAAAGCCCTGAACGATACAGAAAGACAAATCTAAGCACATAAAGGCTAACACGACACGATTCCTTTAATGTTCGCCTCATACGATCCTTTCCCTGTTCCTTCTCCGTGTGTAAAGAAAATAAAATGAGGATTCCCAGTCAGAGCAGCTGTCCTTATATAGGCTGTGCTAGGCGTCCCGTTATACGTTCCATTCCATGCATTGGATTACACCATACATACATCTGTCTTTTAAAAAGAAAAGAAAACCTTTCGCAATCTCCTCTGCGATGCGAAACTGTCCTGGGTCGGTGCAGACATAGGTAATGATAACGATGCGTTATCTACAAAGCATTACATTACATTAAAGGCGATTGGGAAGTTAGTCGACCAATCGAAAACAAGACAAGAGTAAACAAACGGGGCGTGTATTATGTTTTTTTCCCATATCCCAACATCTATGGCGTGAAAAAAAGATTTGTTTTAAAGGGAAATCGGTTGGATCCGATATCTCTTTTTGTCATTCTCTCCGGTCGCCAGCAACAGTGTCCCTCTATCTATCTGTCGCTACCTGCTACGAGCGGCCAACACTCAACACACAACAGTTGTATTTGTCTTGTTTCCAACAAGCAGAGACGCATTCACACATGATCCAATGAACAAAAATGACAAAAAATAATCTGAATCCTCCTGGCCAAACTGTCACATAACGAGCCGCATTATAACAGCAGCGATCAGGTGTAAAGGTACAAGGACCGTTATTTTAATCACGCTATAATCTCGATCAAGGTCCGATATAGTTTCATAACGCGAAAGAAACACGAAAGAAGAGCGTGTTGTACATCCCATTTCGCTTCATATATACTCTCTAAAACAGGGGTTTTCAACAGGTGGTCCGGGGACCACCAGTGGTCCCTGAGAGGATTCCAGGTGGTCCCCAGGCTAAATGATGGACAGTTGGTCAAACCTTATCTAACTGTAACTCTCGAGAGCAAACTAAAATGAAACCAAATGGTTACGGGTCCATTTGGTTTAATTATAAGCTCTGGAAAGTGAAATTATATTTAAACATGCGAATCATTCATTTTCAAGAATCTACACCATTAGAAAATGTCGAAGAATTGTTATCTTTCCAGTTATATTTCCTAAATTGTAGACAAAAAAGTCAACTCAACATCAAACGGTGGTCCGTGGCTAAAATACTGAAAAAGGTCGAAAACCACTGCTCTAAAACAAAGTGGGAAAAGTGGGTGATCGTGAATGAAAGAAGAAGGGGAAGGTGGATAAAGTGCAACAGCACACAAAAAGCTCAGTCGGTCCACTCCGTTAGGCTCACATAACGGTTTTTAGGTGAGGTGCGCATATAACGGTCCTCTCTCTCGGTGCGCCGCATAACGGGCCGCTAGGCGGAGAGAGACGCTGCTCGCTGCTGCTGCTCCAGGTATAACGGTCCACTCCACCATGCAGCCACCACATACATAGGGGCTTAGAATACTACAGCGCTGCTGCTGCTGCCGCCGCGAGTCACACCACACGTACGGGATACTTTTTGCCACACACTTCAGCCACAAAAAAAAAGAAAAGAAAAAAAAAAAGACCACTTTAGGAGCCGCCAAAGTTTTATATCCAGTTAGAAGAAGAAAACGCTGATCCTCGAGCCGTTTTGTTTCCCACAAGTTGTTATTTCCAAACTACTTACCGCTATTCCTCCTCGGGTTCGCCTGCTTTCTCCGCTTACACCTGGGGGCATCCGCCATGATCCTTTCGCTGTGTGTCTGGTCTACTAAAAAACGCTGCTTTGGAGAGAGTCACCTCCTCTCTCGATCGCTTCTCTCTCTCTCTCCCTGCCTGGATCTCACTCACTCGCCCCGTGCGCGCACCTCCTCCCCGTGCGCACACCTCCCCCCTCCCTCCCTCCCTCCTTCACCTCCCCGCACCTGGTTTACGACACAGCGCACAGGCTTTACGACATCACCTTCCATGAGTCCACACCTCCCCGCGATGATCCCCCACCACCACCACCAAAGCAAAGCCACCGGGACCAGATCAGATCCCCCTCCTCCCTCCCTCCCAACGTCAATATATGAAAACACATCCCCCCTCCTCAGCACTCCTGCGCCGTGCGGTGGTGGTGGTTCCATGATTTCAGGTGTTAATCTAGTATTACCCCTGCGGATCAATGATGGGGTCCAGAAGTGAATAGTTTCCACGTGGTTGAGGGACTAGAAATGTTTACGTTTCTTTCTTGCCTTTCGATTCTTTCCACCATCGCCACGCACTACACATTAAACCCGAATTAAATAGGCTAGAGGTAAGAGGGGGCGGGGCTTGTGTTACTTTTGCAGTGACAGCAGCAGCACATAGGCTACAGCGAGAGAGAGCACGTGTATGGCTATGAGCGCGCACATGCGCGCGCGCACACACGCACGCATACAGACATGCACACGCGCACACACAGGCAAGCACACAGCCTAAATGTGAACTTTAGCTCAAAACAGTGAAAGTGATGCATACAAATAAAAAAGAAATCTGAGAGTAACCAAGTCTGTGATGACTGACGAGGGCTGCAACAATGAATCGATAGGCTTACATCTCATTTATTTGTCAACTAATTCACTAATCGAACTATTCACTGGAGTTTTTTACACTTTAGCATGTGTGTTTTCCCCACTTAACCTCAGTTTTCTCTGCTGTTCAAGTGTAAAACCAAAAAGCAGTGTGCTTTGATGATAGCTGCACAACTTGCACATGCAATGTAGTGACTGTAAAGCAAAATACATACAACACAAAAAACGATTAGTGTCAAGAACAAAACATATGGCTTGAATATTCATTTTTAAATGACTTGTTTGCGTTAGGAAAAGTACGCTATTGTCCTTATAGACTGACACGTATAATTCATTAATAATCAAATTCAATTTAATTTAGTTTGTCTATTTATTTGAATAGCAGCCTAATCAGGAGACAACCACACATATTTTTCAATGAATTATCTATTATGTTATGTCTACAATAATCTAAAGTATATTTTCATGGTGATAGCCAATTGGATTTGGCAACTCTGATGACCAAGAGGGTTGCTGGCTTGATCATGGAATCATCAAACATGAGTATTCTGAATATTTTGCCTACTATGTTTGCCTATATATATGGGTAAACATTGAGAATAACTATGCATGCCAGGCGGAATTTGCAAAGAATGGGCATTTGGGTTGTTGTTTTGATTTTCATTGGGTGGGGGGTTATTTTTTAAGATACAAAGTTACTTTTTGTGTCAAAAGTCTTATATTTATGGTGTTAACCAATTCCCAAATGGGCACATTAAAAATTTGAACTTGATGATTACACCCATACCCTAGCCAAAATAAGTGTTATAATGCCATGAATCAATTAATTGTTTAAATAATCGGCAGATGAATATATTATGAAAATAATCGTTAGTTGCAGCTAATTGTAAAAAAAATAAATAATTGTAAAAAAATAAATAAATAAAGCTTGTAAAAAAAGCCATAGAGTGCATCTCTCTCTCTATCTCTGTGCGTGTGTGTGTGTGTGCGCGTGCGTGCATGTTGTAACCATGCCTATGTGTGTGTATGTGTGTATGTGTGTGTGTCAGGGTCATGAGACAGTCACTGCTGATTCAATCCTGCATGTGAAGAAAGGCCCTGCTGTTCTCCTGGTAGCAGAGCACACCATACTGCTGCTGGAGAGATGATACAGACATGTCAACACAATCAGTAGCTTCTTACTGTATCCAATCAGACCTGACCCCACACACACACACACACACACACACACACACACACACACACACACACACACACACACACACACACACACACACACACACACACACACACACACACACACACACCAGGGGCGGATCTAGGCATGGGCATGGGGGGGCAATGCCCCCCTAAATGCCTAGTCTGCCCCATCAAACACGATGGCATGCAAAACAACCCAAGATATTTTAAATTGCTTATATTTGAAATGATTTGAAACACTACTACTGCTAGCATTTCATCATTGAAAACAGAAAACTCTCTGAGTCAGACCTTTAGCTTTATGCATGCTGCGTGTCTGTTGCAACTTCAACAACAACTGATGTTATTATTGATGCTTATACTTGCCTAATAAAAGTCCTGTAACTGAAGATGGTATGGGTGCGGCTTCGATGTAGCCGCACCTGCGATGCACCCATACCATTTTCTCTTGCCCCTCCAACATGTTCTCTTGCCCCCCAAATGGGATATGTTATATCCACCCCTGACACACACACACACACACACACACACACACACACACACACACACACACACACACACACACACACACACACACACACACACACACACACACACACACACACTAGCCTGTAGTCTAGCTGAATGGAAAAAAGTCAGTCCGGGGATCACATGCTTTGAGGTGAAATACTTTTGGAAATATGTAGCGCTGCTCGGAAAAGATGAAGTTTATAATCTCGGGGCTGCGGAATGAAATGATGCTCCTTAGGTCCCATGACGGGCAATTATAGGTCACAGGAGTTAGCCGAGCTGCTGCTGCGAAGGCTGCGGCTATTCTGGAAGCGGATGACTATAAGGTTTCTGGTGCACTGGACACTGTGGTATGTAAGAAGTTGTCATCGGTCTGTCTATTGTGTGCGAGCCGGACCCTGTGACACCGTGTTGGGTGTCCTGCATTGTAAACACAGTTTTTTTTTTTGCTCATGGGGGAGTTACGGGCCTTCTAGCTGTGATTAGGTGCGACAAAAGAACCACAGCAAGTGGGAGCCATTGGTGACCATGTGGCCTTTATTGTGAAGCACCAGTGACCGGTCGCCTTTATTGTGAAACCACAAGTGGCTGAGCACAACCTAAGTCGGAGTTAGTTAAACACTCACCTTGACAATGTGTCATTTCCAGCTGTTTTGATCGTATTGTATTTGTTACATTTGCTTTGGCAATGTTAACGTTTGTTTTCTCATGCCAGTGAAGCTTCTTTGTATTGAATTGAATCGTGTCATCCTCCTCTATAGAGTGCCGCAGTCCCAACGCCCGTTCCAAAAGTGAATTCCCCCATTCATTTTCCTCATAGACGTAGAGTAAAGTATTTATATAAACACATTTACGCCGCGGACACAGCCAACTCGAGTTTAAATGGCCAGTCTTCAAGCTCACAATGGGTCGATAGATTGGCACATTAAACTATTCGAAAAAGTTTTTCAAAATAGTAAAAAAAATAAATGATAAAGGGTTTAGGATAAGGGGTTTAGACGGTAACGAAAATGGAGCCCAATAACTTTTGAGCATAACCAAAAAAAAAGAAATGACATGTTACAACACTTTTTGTTGTTGTTTTTCTTAAAATATTGTATTTGTTCTCGTGAGTTGGCTTTGTAGAACACCTACAAGGTCTTTAAAGGTAATAGAGGCAACTGTAGTGTGTACAAACACTGTTTGTAAACAGATTTGTTTAAAAACAGAATCTATACACCTCACCTCTACTCTATTGGCTCATTATGCAAATGCTGGAGACTGCTGTGCTGTGATTGGCTAAAATGCTGCCTCACCCCACACAACCCCCTCCCCCTCTTGCATTAGCACCGCCTTTCCTGAGCCTGTCGAATGTTTTGTTTTCATGATTTGTTGACAACAACAACAAAGTTCTTGACCGTCTGCAGGACATAGCAAAGTAAATCAAAGTAGGAGCAACAGAGGGGAAAAAATATAGCTATATATCTATTTTGATTTAGCAAAAAAAAAAAAGTTGCCTCTATTACCTTTAAAGGGGAATTCCACCCATTTTCAACATTTTTTCAGAGTGTACAAATGCAACCAAATGAACCCTAACGTACACTCTCAGAAAAAAGAAGCGTCTAAAGAAATCCATTAACATGGTGAAAATACATCTTGATGATGTCATCAAGATGTTTCACCATGTTAGTGGTTTTCTTCAGACCTCCATTTCTAGGAAACACGGAATGGGGGAACTTTTTTATCATGTCCACCCAGCACCTCTACTAGGGTATACTAATATTATATATTAGAATGTTGAAAATGGGTGGACTTCCCCTTTAAATAAATATGTTTTGAAAAGTCTATGAGGAAAGATGAACCGGGAATTCAGTCTCTGGAACTGACGTGTGGCTGGGGGCTGGCAGGTGGACTGCGGTGCTCCTTGATATAACTATATCTCTTTGTCTTTTCCTTTACACGCGGAAACAAGCTGCGGAGACACCACTTTATCCAGGTACATAAAGGCACAGACTGTGTACCAGCGTAGAGGGAGGGAGGGAGGGAGGGATGGCGGACTGAATAATTCAGTGGCAATAGAGTGCTCCACGGCTCAGAGCTAACTGCCCACGATGATGGGTAATAGCGTTAGCATGGCCAATACCTCTCAACTCATGCTCCAGGTGGTCTGTCCCACCGTCTCACTGAGTGGGTGGGTGGGTTGT
>CM076982.1:37884237-37909237 GCA_039105355.1 Benthosema pterotum | reverse complement strand
TGTTACTTAATAATGCTTTAAGAAAACATTTTGAATATAAGGCACATACACAGTTAAAACATGTTGTGTTGACATACTCCCACCCCTCCTTATTTCTACTTCATACCGTCTCTCCCTCTAGTGCACCCTTTTCTCTCTCTCTTTCTCTCTCTCTCTCTTCAATTGCTAGGACAAAATGTGTACCAGATTAGATAGCGGGTCCCTGGGGTGACAGGAGGATGATAGGCCGCAGCAGCAGAAACTCCCCGCCGCTCACCCTAAAATAAACAAACAGAGACTCCTCTGTGTCTCCCGTCATTCCACTGGGAGGACTTTAGCAGAGGGCTGTGTGTGAGGGCTGCTGACCCGAAGGTGATCGTATAATGCCTCACCCGCCTCACCAAGCAGTTCCAAGACACATACTTATCTTGGCTAGCCTGTGTTTAAATGTAGACATACATGAACTTATAGACGAACGTGCGTGGCTGCGCGCAGTCGGCTACCCTGAGATTCACACACATACAGTATATATATATATATAGGCCCGGTGGTGTGGAACTCAGAGTCCTCTTTCCCATCGTTTTGTGATTGTCAAAGGAGACAGGCCGTCCCCTGGAAACCCCTGGCTCTGAATTTATACTGTGTTCGTTGGACAGCCGCTTGCATTTTACCGCTCATTTGTCATGACCGTTGTTGGAATGGCCGCCATGCGTTTTCACGAAGACGTCAGGCTCCAGTATATCAAGGTGTTGTTTTTGGAGGCATCCTTATTCCCCCTTGCGTTCGAAAACTGCTCTGAGATGAAATAACACCTGTGAATGGAGATGTGTAGCCCCTACTGTGGTGAAAAGAGAGTAAAGGGCAATGCAGGCTGGATATACAGTAGTCAAAAACCCTATATATGTTTTGGTAGATCAGTTCTCTGCGTTGTCATACTCACAGTCTGCAGTGTCACAGTCCCTGATGAAATGGGCACTGTATGGTTCACTATATGTATTGTCACACAGCAGTGGAGAGCAACCTACATTCACATTCACAACAGGCTTTCCACCCTCAGCAGTGTTTGTTGAAGCGCCTGGCCAAGCCGGAGGGACATTTTTAACCCCAGCTAGCCGCCTCCGCGTAGTGGTGGGCATGCAGGAACTGTTGCTCTATCATTCCCAAAGGTTATTCCACAATATGCTTTATACTTACTAGTTTGGTTGCAGTTGTTAAAAATGGAACAAAAGTACCCACGGGCCTGCAATGCGAAAATAAAAAATGGTTCAGATTTGTCACACAAGTGTGATTTTGTAAATGTGCACACTTGTTTAAAAAACTCTCCAAATCATGTAGACTGGCCAGTTTCAGTATTGTCTCATAACATGCAAGTATACATTGCATTGGATCAAACATGACTAACACAGTGTCTAACCATCTCATAACAGTCGTCCTGATCTGGAACACTCTGACTATCAGCATAAAACAAAATGTATTTGACAATGAGTAGGTATACCTATAACATACCTTATAATCCCCAATTCCTGCTTGTCTGCCTGTGTGAGTAGAGTATGAATCCTAGTACTGAATGAGAACCCTCTGCTCCTGTACTCCCACTCGCATGCAAAAACACCGAACATTTTCCCTTGGATGCAATAAGTGGAACATGTCATCATATTGTACATGATAGAAGCCAGCCAATCACTTTGGCTTACCTTTAAAGATGGAGTGCCGCGGTTGTTGTATTTCTTCCAATTTTGTACATGTTTAAGGACTGGACTTTAGTTAGACCCCTTGGCGTGTTTTTTATGTGCAATTATGTCTTCCTTCTGTATATAGGGTTTCTTCCTGGGGGCTGAAACCTTTCCAGTCAAACATGCCAATGAAAAGAACAGCAATATAGTGACATCACGTTATCAGCCCCTCTCCCAACTCCTCCCCATTTATCATACAACTACAGCGGTGTGTGTGGTAGATCTCCATCCATCACCACCCAATCCAGGCACACATAATGAACTGGTTTGGGTGCCCACCAATGGCATTTTAAGTACTTAGTACTACACAATTCTTCCTCCTCATATAACAATAATCCATGATGATCATGTTTTTTAGGATGGAAAGAAAAAAAATCATGGCACTCCATCTTTAATGAGCCTCTTTCAACATGCCATCCCTTTTGGCCATGTACCAATGTAATGTCAATGTCAATGTCCCGTAATGCTCACACAACCAGCTTGGCCTGCTATTTGTATGAGCTTTAGAGTGACGCCGTCGTACACTGAAGTATAAAATAGGTTCTCGAGTGGTTAAGCCGCGGTTGTCAAACAGCTTGTCTCCGCTGCTCCGAGCAGCCGGCCCTGTCAAACAGTTTTCATTAGGGGCAGAGAGACTCGCCATGGGCCTCGCCATGGCGGATTTAATGCAATTTCACAGCTCACGAGGTCCACGCGGCGGCTCACTTTCTGGGGTCCAAAACCTTGACCACCCGCACCTTTACAAGACCCAGCGGGAGAGGTGCTGAAAGGGGTGATGGACTGTTGCTCGGCTTTAAGGAGGGGGAACGGGAGCTCCGAAATTAAATTCCGGCACAGGAAATGACTGCAATAATAACATAACACTCTGTTAGGCTTTGGAAATAAACATGCAGGGAGATAGTCCTCCCTAAGTGTTTAGAATGAGGGGGTCAGGAAGGGGAAACAGGCTCTGCACGCAGTGGATACATTCAAGTAGCCCCATGTGGACGTCTTTTAATTATTATTTCGCTTCTCAGAGCTGAGGTAGAACAGGAGTTCTCAACCTTTTTTTCCTGCTGGGGACCCCCTAAATGCTTTGTCCATGCACCCACCGACAGGGAGATTCTTGGCCGATACAATACATGAAAACAGTTGTCTGAAAACCGAATAGCATAATATTATTAATATCATGAGAAATTTTGCTTTCATGTTTTCATAAATCCTTTTTTTTTTAATTTAAAAATACAAACAAACAAACAAACAAAAAAAACATTTCCAATTTTCTGAGATGCATTGTTGGGTATGGTCAATGGTCATATAATAAAAGTGTGAAACACATATTTTTCAATTCACTGCACCGTCAAAGCATACGTGATTGTGGCAAAAGACATGATTATGGTAAAATGTACGTAACTAAAAATAATAACCACTGTTATGGGCCCATAAATCATTTATTTGGCACTTTTGAATGGATTCATTGTACACAATATTCGGTGATATATATTTTCTGAGAAGCCCTTACCCCAAACCAACTCAGAGAGAGTACCCAATGGGTTATCTCTGGGTCCCCAATCTACTCTGTAAAACCCATGGGGCTCATAGTGCTGTTATAGCATGATGCAGCTTGAGGTACAAGTAGATCTACACCCCCTGGATATGATGCTATTCTGTTGCAAGGATTTAGCCCCCCAACCCACCTCTTCATGCTGACTGCCAGCAGGGAGGGATTGACCTGCAGGGATTGGTCTTCTTTGTCATGACTCGGTGGGGAATTGAACCACCGGCATCCCATGCAAGCTCAGGCCGACTGGACACTCTACAACAGGGGTTTCCTTGAGAGGGTTCCAGATGGTCCCCAGGCTAAATGATGGAAAGCTTATGTACCAGATGTAACTCTTGAGAATGTAAAAACGAAACCAAATGGACCCGCAAGGGTCCATTTGGTTGCGGGTCCATTTGGTTTCGTTTTTACACTCTCAAGAGTTTTTACACTCTCAAGAGTTAAAATATTAATCATCTGAATTAGCACCACTTAATTAAGAAGTCAACACTGTTTTGTTTGCAAAATCAAGCCAGGAATTGTGGACAAAACCAAAAGAATTGTTTAGTTTTTAGGTCTTTGGGATGAGAATGTAATCAAATGGTGGTCCGTGGCTCAAATGCTGAATAAACGGTGGTCCCTGGGGTCAAAAAGGTTGAAAACCCCTGCTCTACAAGGCCAGTGAGCTGTAAAATTCAGTATTCATTTAAAGGTATTATAGGTAACTTTCCAGCCAAAAATCGGTTGCAAATTGATTTAGCTGTCTCTCCACAGTACGCATTTTTCCACCCATTTCATAATGGGAGTCAGTGGTACTCAGATCAGGCCCAAACCTTTCCCAAAATTGGAGTCATGTGTAATAGATGTCACCAGCCGGTTACTGTATCCACATTGGAGCCAGGTTGTTCCCATGTCAGATCCACCTTATTCTTATATCTTATATCCAGATTAGTATTAATGTATATATTTGTTGTTTTATTATATAGAAATTAGGGGTTGAACTTAATTGGAATGTTTCAAGGGGTGAATTACAGGAGGCTGAAGTAAACAAGATATAAACATTGTGAATGCAAAAACTGAACACTCATCATCAAGCAGAGGACAAACATATAAAATTATAATCAAAGTCCAAATGCAACAATCTTTATTGACTATACTAGTACAGGTAAATAGGTGAACATTGTGCAAACATCTGCATGCTCACAGCGCACTGTACTGTGCAATTGGTGAAGAGCTCTGTTTGAGACCTATAGTAATCTCCTGTGGAAGTCCAGTCAATAAAGCATGCTGGGTTCAAGTGCTTAAGGCATGTGTCTGTGTATTCATATTGGTGTTTGCATAATAGCCATACATGTTGTGGATGCGCATGTTACTGCCCAGGGCCCGATCTAGGCATGGGAGGGGGGGGGGGGGGGGGGCAATGTCTCCCTAAATGCCCTGACTGCCCCACCGAACATGATGGCATGCAAACAAACCCAAATGTCAAAGATATTTCAAATGAATGTGCTTCTAATTGCTACTACTAACTAACTACAATTGTGGCAACACTCTGAGTCAGAAAATTAGCTATATGCATGCTGTGTGCCTGTTGCAACTTTAACAACAACTGATGATATTATTGATGCTTACTTGCCTCATATAAGTCCTGTGCAAGATATGCATTTTGTGGATCACAGAACTATTTACCATTGCACGGTGTTGTCTTGTGTGTACTGTTGTCTATTGTTTACTTGTTTTTTGTGGAAAAAATACATTGAATGCACTCACGTTAAGGTCGAAACAAATTCCTATGTGTTTACACAAATGGCAAATAAAGGAATCTGAATCTGAATCTGAATCTAAAGGATTTAAAATTGATGAAGCCGCCCCCATACCATTTTCACCTCCCCCCATCAGGAATTGTTCATCCGGGCCTGGTATTCACATTGATGTTCGCATAACAACCATGCGTAGATGTGCATGTTCCTGCCACATGTGTTCCGTATAGGTCTAACTGTAAAACTGTTCTAGCTGACCTCCTGAGCGCATTCAAAATCTCAACATCCGAGGTGTGTGAAGCCCTGCAGAACATTACACGCCAAAGGTCCCCTCCTGCAAACACATGCACACTGTCACCCGTCCAAGCCCAATAATGTAGCATACATCTGACTGGATGGAACTCAAATCAAATGAGATAGCCAAGTGTTTCATTTTTTGGGGAGGGGGGTTTACAACTCTGGAGAGTATAGTGGGGCGAGGGCGTCTTGGCTCAGAGACTTTCTGGTACTCGGAGAAGGAATCCAGAGAACAACAAAGCCGGAGGGAGATTAGGCATGTAAGAAATGCATGACACACACCAATGTGAGCGCACACACGCACGCACAAACGCACATGACACACGCACACACAGGCATCCAGGCAGACACGCACACACACACGGTTGCATGCACACACCTCCAGATAATCCAGTAAGAAATGAAGGGCTACATCTCATTTGTTTGTCCCTTCAGGTTCCAGATGTCTGTCTCTCTCTCTCTCTCTCTCTCTCTGTCTCCCCCCTCCTCTCCCCCATCTTTTCCCTTCTCCTCTCGCTCCTGGATCAGTTGTGCAAGCAACACGCACACACACACACACACACACACACACACACACACACACACACACACACACACACACACACACACACACACACACACACACACACACACACACACACACACACACACACACACACACACACAGCCCCCTTTGGAAATATCCTGTACTTAATGTGCTGGATACTATCATTACTACAAGGCCACACACAGTGGGCTGTGACTTTCATAATGCCAGGCAAATTACACCTTGACATCCCAACCGTCTGTTCAACGGTTCATAATAACAACTTGTAATATCACTGTTGCGTCTCAATGAAGGGCTTACAATTAAATGTAAGACCACAGTGGGCTCACCGAAGAGTCTCTATTTGTACAAAAGGCAATACAATCTTAACCGGGGGCGAAGGGTAACCCACGGAATGAAGCAATTAAGTGACAACCATTTAATACGACTGACCGCATTTGACAAAAAACAAATCCATCTCTTGACCCGAATTGCACGTCAGCCCCTTTCTCCAAAAACTCCTCCTCCTCCTTCTTCTCCTTCATTGCAAAACCTTGACTTGTTGTTGAACTCGGGCCGTGCATAAAAATGGTTCCCCCCTCAAGGACTGCATATAAACTTGACCTAAAGGTGCCCTTTGCATTGTCGTAGTTAAACAACACTCTCTTTCTGTGCCTTCTGTGGAGCAGAAACACAAAGAATTAACCTTTAAGAAAAATAGAAACAACAATCAAACGAGTCCTTTCACGTTAGCGGGAGCGACGGCGAAGAAAAGGTGGTTCATGGTTATTCAGTGTATCCAGTGAGGTGTACTGTACATTCTATTCATTTCATATTTCCATAAGGCTGCATATGAATGCAATGGGCGGATGTAACATGTCCCATTTGGGGGGGGGGCAAGAGAACATGTTGGAGGGGCAAGAGAAAATGGTATGGGGGCGGCTTCATCGCCCGTGTCGCTTCGCGCCACGGGCGATGAAGCTGCACCCATACCATTTTTTGGTTACAGGACTTTTATCAGTCAAATAAAGTATCAAAAATAACATCAGTTGTTGTTGGAGTGGCAACAGACACGCAGCATGCATAAAGCTAAAGGTCTGACTCAGAGAGTTTTCTGTTTTCAATAATGAAATGCTGTTGGTTTAGTGTTGCCAAATTTGTAGTTAGTAGCAGTAGTGTTTCAAATCATTTTAAATATAAGCATTTCAAATATCTTGGGTTGTTTTGCCTGCCATTGTGTTTGGAGGGGCAGACTGGGTATTTAGGGGGGGGGGGGGGGGGGGGGGCATTGCCCCCCCCCCCATGCCCATGCCTAGATCCGCCCCTGTATGAATGCCGCCCAATGCCAGGCATGCCCGTAATAGGAGAAGGTAATGTATTCAACGCCAGTGGCAAAAAGGTACGCTTGAAACATGCACTCACAGAGGCAAGGGAGTGTTCAACTTGACAGTGGACACATACGTAATGAAGCTAACAAAGATATGAATATTTAAGATCAAAGCACGTCATCTCCAATCATTCAAGATGCCTCGCTGTCTCCTATAATGAGCCAAATAAATTATTAATTATTTTTATGGAGCTAATTCGCAATCTTCGCACTAGAAATGGCAACGATCACTCTCTTTGAAATTGTTATGACATTTACAGAGATTAGACAAATCGAGTGATAATACACTAGAAAGGCAACATTTCCTTCGCTGCGGTTTCTTCCTCTATGATTATGGTGTGTTGTAAGGGTTATTTATTGACACTTCCACGCACTTCAAGTGCGAATCATTACTTGCACTTAGGGAGCTATAGTGTTGTTCTTTATTGTCTTCTCTTGGTCCAGCACTTGCTTTAAACAATATTTGGATGTGTTCCTGTACTTTTATTGTTTGCACATTGCAGTAAATGCTCATATGGTGGGGCATATAAATTTAGTATCCTTCAAACTAGGGATATGCACTGATATGGATATCGAATGTTTAAAATAACAACTTAAGAGATAGCCACGATATCGATACTGATACATGCTTATTTCGTTTTTGTTGTTTTATTCAGTTTTTATTGTTCTTATTATTATTTCCTGCCAGGGAAATAAGACATCTTTAATACAAGAAATACATGTCCAGAATCTACAGCTTGGTAGACTACAGATGGCCAACATAATTACCAACACAGTCAACAGATAAACATCGGCTACTGCCATCGGTTAATGTCAGTTTTATCCACCGATACTGATGTTGACCAATAACGGCAAATATCGGCCAAACCGATATGTGGGCAGAAACGTCGGTGAATCACTATACTTAACACTTTGACCAGGGTGGCGAGGCCAGGTCCAGCTGTTATTCATACCGACCTGTAACTCAAGTTGAGGACATTTATTGTCTCAGTAGAAATACAGGTACATATAGGAGAGAACACATCGGTCCATAACCTTTCTGCGAGCACCAGATTAACGGTGTGATGCGAGTGGGTGGGCTGCACAGCAGCAATGTCTGTCATTCACATTATCTTGAGACTAACTGCGACACTGAGAGTGTATTTTTCTGATAATGTCATCTATAATGCCATAGAAGTCATAACTTACACATATCACAGCAGGAACATATCTTCCCTTACAAAGAAAGCAAGGGATTTTGAAGTCCCACTGGAAGCGATATGCTATGAGGATCGCCCTGATAGTGCAATCGGCTCCATGCAGTCTCCCTCGGTGTACCTCACAGATGAGAATCAACCTGCCACCAGTTGAGATGGTTTAGTGAGCACAACACTGATCAATACTGTCATTAGCCTGAAGCAATTCTTAATTCTATTTAGCCCTGAGCTGAAGATCCTTGCATTGATTTGAAGTAGAAATAACACAACTACCTTTTTTATAGCAGGGGGAGGGTGGAAGGATTTGAACCCAGCAGCCCAATATGTGGGACTATATACCAGGGGCGTTTTTGCCATTAGGCTGACTAGGCCTAGGGCGCCATGAGGGGAAGGGGGCGACCATGAGCGAAGGACACCAGGCTAATAAGCTTAATATGGATAAATACATTATACTTGTCCTCTATAACTAGAATTGAACATTTAAAACACATATAATATCTTCTTTAGTTTAAAAATAGTTCATAATTTTATCCCTTGAGGGGCGCCATTTGGTAAGGGGGGCTCCAGGGAAAAATCTTGCCTAGGGCTCCTCCAAATTGCTTAGAAACGCCACTGCTGTATACTGTACTTTACTGTACATGTTAATCCGTTGGACGTCAACTATAGATTATTTATAGAGTGCTACCTTGAGCATTTCGTGAGATGAATCGGTCATGAGCCAGAGATGATTATGATCGATTATACCCTCGGGTTCCGCGAAAGGCAGTCGAGTATGACTTTCATCAGGTGTTCCAGTCGTAAACAAGTAATATTTGTCACCGATGATACCTCAGTGTTCCGTCAAGGCGTGCACAGAAACAGCAGGCTCCTCTTTCATATCCTGTTTTCTTTTTTCTTTTCAGAGAGATGAGAAATATTGATATTATTACTTGAGGGGTGATATGAGCGTGAAGCTTTCAGCAGAGCAGTTGTCACAACACCTGTAGCCAAGTTCCTGATTGCATTTGTTTGTTTTCAAATGATCTGTCGTGTTGCTGTTTCTCTCCGAGGGAGAATCTAATGAGAGAAAATTCCCTAAGTGAATGAAGTCTGTTTCTCTTTCTGTGACCCGTTCTTTTCACTCTCCATCTCTCTCTCTCTCTCTCACACACACACACACACACACACACACACACACACACACACACACACACACACACACACACACACACACACACACACACACACACACACACACACACACACACACACACGGAGCAAGGCCACCTGCCAGCGACTGTATATAACTGTGGCCTATGACAGTGGTTAATGGAACAGGACATGTCGCCTCAGGTGACTGAAATTGCAAAAATAACACCATGCTTCACTGACTGCACCCCAGTGCAACAGGTAGTTAGTGTGTGTGTGTGTGTGTGTGTGTGTGTGTGTGTGTGTGTGTGTGTGTGTGTCATTATGCAAATGATGTGAAAAACAAACCATGTTGGGTTTGTTAAGCTGAACTTCTGTCTAAAGCGTCTGTCTGTGTCACTGTTGAAAGGTATCGTAACCGTTACAACTCACTCAACTAATCATAACTCTATGACAATATTTGTACGACTCTGAAATGAACAGGGTGCCACTATGTAAACAAGTAGCCTATAAATAGCTTAATGGTGTTGTCCACTCATGTTTTGAGATGTGCTTGAAAATGAAATATATTGTAAACCTACCTAATCTGTTAATTAAAAAAATCAATCAATCAATCAATCAATCAATCAATCAATCAATCAATCAATCACTGTATATGACTGATGTGTGGATAGGGGGCAACCATCATTAGAGGCTTGTAAATGTAAACACACCTTCAATAAACGTGTGTGCGCGCGTGCGTGTGTGTGCGTGTGTGTGTGTGTGTGTGTGTGTGTGTGTGTGTGTGTGTGTGTGTGTGTGTGCATTTAAGTCATAGGCCATTAGGCCTACTAAAACTCTCCTACTTTCTCAACCACTCCTTAAAATTAAATTATGTGAGCAACACTATTGCTTCACTGGCACTGCATAAAAATAGTTTATTTGTTTGTTTATTATTATTGTTAAGTGTCTTCCACTGCCAGTGCTAGGCACACTAAAAATCCTGGTAACAACTTTAATAACCTTCTTATATCATGGTGGAAATATCATTTCAAACCATTCATGTGTAATATTATTATTATTTTTTACATTGTATGTACTATGTAATGTCTGTGGTTGACTGTGTGACAGATGCATTGTATCTCCCTTATGACAAAGTTACATTTCTCACACGCTCATTGGCTACATTTGCGGAGATGAACGGCAACGTCACGAGCCGTACCACTTTAGCTAGAATGGGGGGCGTTTGGGTAGGAGTGCTCACTTGGCAGTGTTCATTTGACCGCACAGTGGAAACAATAATTCACAATAAAACAAAACACATGGGTTTGTTTTGAGGCATTCTCTCGCATGCATTTCTTCCATCCAGGATCAAGACATGGTGCTCTATTTAAAAAGTAGGCTCATGTTGTCCCCCCTGCGCCTGCAAAGTTGGATGGTACCGGCTCAAAAACATGGCTGGAGAGAGAAACAGTTATGAAGATCGACCGATTAGCAAGATCTTTGCAAAGAAATGAGCCTGTGCGCGACCTAGAGACGAGCTCTCCACGCTACCGCCGGGCGTACAGGTGAGAACCGCACACCAGTCCGCCGACGTGCTGCATTTCATGAAAACACAAGGCGAAACGGCTCTCTTTTGCAGTATTGTCACTCAGTATTAATCACTGTCTGTGGGCTCTTCCTCCTCCTCGGCCTGTATTTACTGTATGACTGTATGAGCAGCGCCAGCAGTCCGCATAAAAAGAATCCTAGTCCACACAACCTACGGAACTACATGCACGTCGCTCGTGTGGACCGTATTAAGCATAATAAACGGCGTGTTAGTGCGTGTGTCGCGCTGTGAATCAATGCAACAACACCCCCCTGCAGCTGTGCATCCATGCATTGCTTGACATATACATACGTCATCACACTAGGATTCCCCGACTCCCCCGCCGTGGGACTTGTGATTGATTGATGGCGATTGAGAACGCAGTGAGCGAGATTACTATGTGTCTGTGCGTGTGTCACACACACTATATATTTGGGACTTGGCTGACTTCATATATGAGTAGCCGCACACAAGTAAGACGTGCAGCTTGTTACTGTGCAGCGTTGATTGTGTGTGTTTTTTATTACAGTTTTGAAGAAGTACAGGACATTTCAAGCACAATAGTCATTCTGACACAATGTGAACACAGGCATGTTTAGTGCACCAAGGTCTTACGTTGAGTTGGACAGGTTGAGTTGGAGTCCCCAGCTTGTAGAAACAGCCGGATGATTACTTGTATATGTTGAGCAATTTTCATAAATGGCATAATATGTGACCATAACAACTTAATGAAGGCAAAGAAAAAGTCAACTTAAAAGTCAAAAAGTCATACTTAATATGTAGCATGTGATATAACTAACCAGCATTAGTTTTGCTCAACCCCCCCAAAAAAACAAACAAAAAAAACAGCCAATATCAATCGTGCTTAGTCGGCACATTTGGGTAGGCGCTATGGCAGTTTTCAGACAAATGAGTGTGATTTTTTTTAAAGGGATTGAAAGAGGGGGTCCCGCACATTGTCTTCACTTATACAACGTCGTTTAGACCAAAACATTGTCATCCTGAATAAAGCTACTTATAAGTGAAGACCGTGTGCGGGACCCCCTCTTCTTTTGCTTACTTGCACTTGTTTGCTGCCTCTGACATACCTGTTCCTGTAGGTGTGCAGGTGTGATTTTTTTCTTCTCCTTCAAATGCATTCAGCATGAAAACTCTCAGATAGACATACATAAAGAATGATTTGTATTTTTCTTTGCCTTTTATAGATTGTTCTAAAACCTTGTTGTGGGCTACTCAACATGTCTTGGTTTACAATGGGGCTCTATGGGCTGCCAAGTCCATAGATTACAACTCAATAGAAAGACTGTTAAAGGGGAACTCCAGCCATTTTCAACATTTTAATATGTCATTAATATGCCTTAGAGATGTTGTGTGGACATGATAAAAAGTTCCTGTATTTCCTAAAAATAGAGGTCTGAAAAAATCATTAACATGGTGAAATGCATCTGATCTGATTTTTCTTCCGGATCCCTTTTTCCTGAGAGGCTACAAATGGATACATTTGTATCCTCTCAGGAAAATTTTGAAAATGGGTGGAATTCCCCTTTAACTGTGAGTGGGACGACACCATAAAGCATTTCTACTTGTTTATGATAGCGCCCACCATCTTCATTTCATCAAAACATGTACAAATAGTCCCTTTTTTATAGCCAGATCATATTTTACTGTGGCCAGTTTTCAAAATGCAGCCAGCAGCCATCCCCTTTGAGCGATGTTTTGAAGGAGTCAAGGCATTTACAATACATAGCCTTAATGACTGTTGGCAGGGAGTTCCAGATGTTGGGAGCAAAATTAATTTAGTCTCTTGTCTGTGCTGAATCTGGGTTGCACATGGTTTGTTGAACGCGGTGTTGTGAGAGTGGGCTTTGGTGGCATTAAGGAAGTATTTTGACAGTACATGGGTATCTTGGTGATGTATCGAATCTTGTGGACCAGACTCATTTCAAGATGCTATATCGTGTCGTGTTTCCCAAACATTAACGACCCCCAAATCTTCTTTAAAGGTTGTATGAACTCGTCTTTTATTCGGGGGGTTACTGTCACAGTAGGCTACATATTGGGGGGTCTATAGTTGCCTTTGGGGGTCCTTGACATGGAATTACTTGATACATCGTATAGTCATTTATTTCTACGTTCAGTAATTGACTGCAATATAGATCAATGTGATGTTGCTTGCTTTAATAACGGCTTTAGCGTTACTGTAAAAGTAGTGCTTTTTCTGTGTTTTTTTTTTAAACTTATGTTATTGTTGTCATTGCTGTACACTGCACAGTATGTGAGCTTTAGATAGCACTATTAGGTTGTGATCACAAGCATGGAGAGACCAGTCAGACCACATTCCCCTACCTCATACTGTACTAAATGCTTCTGCTTCCATCAACTACTAGACACTAGACTCTAGTGACAACAGTACCATCAGTGACAACAGTACCGCTAGAGCATCCCTGCTCATGATGGTACTGTTGTCACTGTCACTGTACACTACCACTGTTGTTGTTCACTCATTCAAAACTTTTAATTTGGCAATGCATGATTATACCTGTCGGTATATACCTATACCGACAATAGGCATGTATAAAGTCAGTAGAAAATCGAGTGGCAAAGTGACAATTTACAATTTAGGTATGTAGCAGACACTCTCAATCCACAGTGACTTACCTAGAATGAACAAAAACTTGGTAATACTGTATGTCATATACAATTCACAACACTCACAATGTGAATCTTGCATAAGCTAAGAACATGACCAAGAACATGAGCTAAATAAATGTAAGTCGTATACAAATGCCAGGTTTACATGACATTCTGATATTTAAATCATTTTAGGTAAAGTACCTTTTGATCAGTGTTCTTACTGGACTAATAGATGCAATAAATATGAAATGAAGTTGTCCCGGGGAACATTTTCTAGCCTTTAAATTTATACAGGAGAGCCATGTCTAACAGCCTGAAGAGGTTTCACCTCTATTTAAAAAAAAAGCTTTCCTCCTGCTCTCTAAAATTCTTTTGTTGTATGTTAATGTGTCCTTGTGCTCAACTCGTGAAACTAAATTCCTTTTATGCAGCGAATGCACTTGGCCAATATAATCATTCTTATTGTGTAAGGGCTTGGCAATGGATAAACGTGATTGTCTAAAGTTCAGATAGGTGCAGTCAGAGAGTGAGGAAAATTCCCCCGTAGCTCGAGCCATCGCAGAGAATCTGAGAAAGTCTTTCTGTGGTTGCGGAGTGTGCTTGGTTTCCCCTTCCCAGACCCCAGGCCAGAATTTAATTTATTGCCGCTGCCATCTGGAGCAGCCCAGTTTTTGTCACGTTTGAGAAGTTGGTAAAGGGCAAAAAGGGAAAGGAATACATTATTTAGACCAATAATTGGACAAAAAGTTATGACATGAAAGAGTTTGCGGATAAGCCACTGTGGTTTTGTTCACAATTCCAGGATGGATTTTGCAAACCAAACAGTGTAGACTTCTTAATTAAATGGTGCTAATTCAGATGATGAATATTTTAACTCTTGAGAGTGTGAAAATGAAACCAAATGGACCCGCAAGGGTCCATTTGGTTTCATTTTTACATTCTCAAGAGTTACATCTGGTTAACCAACTTTCCATCATTTAGCCTGGGAGTGGGGACCACCTGGAATCCTCTCAGGGACCACTGCCATCTGGAGCAGCTCAGTTTTTGTCACGTTTGAGAAGTTGGTAAAGGGAAAGGAATACATTATTTAGACCAATAATTGGAAAAGTTATGACACGAAAGAGTTTGCGGAAAAGCCACTGTGTAATGCCATCATTGCCATGTACTATAGCGTTGGTTGGTGCTGCTGCTGCTGCAGAGTGTTAACTTAAACGGTTTGTGCGGAGGTCTATTATGTTTGTTGAGTTCTAGTGCTGTTGATGCAGCTGAAATGGCACTTAATCAATATTTTACAGCCACAGAGTTCAGCCTCCAGTGAGTATTTCTCTTGCAGTCTTAAAAGCACTGTTCCTCTGAACTTTTTGCCTGTTAGTTTAATTCCAACTGGCCTTTGTGCAGGCTCACAGCATATCTGGAAGGTATATCATAAAGATTTTCGACCCCAGTAAAATGCTGATGCGGCAGCTTTTGCTTCTTTCTTTTGTGAAGGAATCTGATATGAAACATGCTTGTTTTATGAAAGTTCAGTCGGGCCTGAGGTTTAGGTTCATTTGTCATGAAAAGTTTAATTAAGATTAACTTGATCAAACTAAGCAGATTTTACAAAGTCAGTATTGACTTGAGTATAATTCACTTTGCGCAAGAGCAAACAGGTGCTGGCTAGTATTACATTGTTTCTGACAGCAGAACTTACATATAGTTGCTGTGTGTTCAAAATTGTTGTTTTTCGGAAAAATACAACTTCAAAATGAAAATACAGTCTACTCTACAGTCTACATGCTGTCATTGATGCATTGTGATTCAATGCCTTGGGGGACATTATTTGATACTTTTGTTTCACACCATGCTGTATTTAGTAGTATTACGTTATGGTGGGGAAAATGTGTAGAAATATGAAAATACAAGCTTTCTGCAAAACGGTACTGACCAACATAACTTTAGAGGACTGAAGACTACTAGATTACTGCAGTGAGTTAAATTATCACAAACATACTGCCTGTTGTCACTTTGTAGATTCATGTTGTTTCATGTTGTTTCATCCGCATCAAACCCATGGTCAATGACCTGACTACACTTAGAATATTAGATTTGCCTCTGATGGAGGGCGACACGGGCTCTGCGGCGCACATGCTCAAAAATGTGCGGGTTACTTTGATCAAACTCATGGCAACGTCGCATGCATTGATCATTAACCCAGCATTTGGTTTCACAAGTGTATTTAACATTGGAAGCTTAATAAGAAGAACTCCTGGACGCCGACCAGGCATTTAATGTAAACACATGCCATTGGTAAGTCTCTGGGAGTTTACGTTGGCCAGCGACTGGCTCCAATGTGGTTTCACATGTGGCTGTACGAGGAGAGCGGAAGGGGGCAGAGGAAGCTTGGATGCTTGCTTAACATTTCCGCTCAATCATGAGCCCAAGATCATATCCCCCCCCCTGTCAAGATCCACCCCCCCCCCCCCCCCCCCCCCCCCCCCCCCCCCCTGTCAAGATCACATCCCCCGTCACACACGACATATTCTTAGATGTAGACGCCGCACACGTTGCGCTACTGGAGGGACACCAATCCCATTCTTTTTTTTTTGTTTTTGCATTTTGATTTAGGAAATGATAGCCTAAGCAAGGGAGTCCAACTAGACTTTTTCAGCTTGAGATCAAAAAGAGAATTTATTCTGTGACTCACGAAAAACATGCTTGTTACTATACTTGGTGATCCATGAAAACGTGAAACGCTCGCCTAACTATTGATAATTGCAAAGATGGAAGACATGATTCGGACCAGCTCTAGTTCAGACTCTTACAAGGAGATATAATGGTATCATGTCAGTTTTTTGCTTGAACTGGTTTGCAAGGTGGAAATGATGCGACAGAGCATAATGATATGCACTATGTAGGCTAGTGTACCAATTAAATTCTCTAAGCGAAATATTGCTCCAAGGTGTAGCCTACTTAGAGACCTAATATAGGCCATGCAAGCATTATACAACAAGATCAAAATGCAATTCACCACTCCCAATACCTTTAAGCATCTGGGCTTAGGTGGTGAATGGCATGGTGCTCAATCTGCTCATGTTATTTTGTCTTGGGATGGAATAATGGCAATCTGATTAGGTCCACATAAGATAAACTTTATCGTGTTACTTTAAATAATAGATGCTATTTATATACTTTTACTCAGTGGATGGAGATGTCAAGATGTCAACACTTGACATTGTAATTTCCAGAACAAAGTAAGCCTTCCAGTCAGATGGATCGCAGTAGAATCGCTAGATATTTAGCGCTGCAGAAGAGGGCAGAAAAGGAGGAAGAACAAGGAAAGTGCATCTCAAGTCTGAATAATGAATGCAGACCATATTGTGGATGGAAAGGGATGTGGTTGTGTAATAGTCTGCAGTGCCGAACATTTCCCTAGCTAAATTGTTGGTCTGGCTAGACATCTTGTTTCCAAGAAAGAAAAAAAAAAATATTGATGCAAATTACACACCGCCATCTAATGACTAACTTTTAGGGAATCTGTCTTCCTGCGGAAGGTAAGGTATTATTATAAGTGGTGGTACAGAGACATTATGAATCGTTCTTGCTATTGGCAATATTTAAATGCTGGCAAATTTGTACGAATATGTCACTGTGTAAGTCAAGAAGCATCCTCTGGTACCACAGTGTAACGTCTTAATCTGTTGAGGACAGAAGAATGACACTGTTGACTGACAGTGTGACTGAGCTCTTGTTGTCTTGTAGTCTTCTTTGTCTTCTTGTACGCTGTTTTTCTCTTTCTCTGGATGGCACACAGGGCCAGTGTTATAACTGGATGGAGACTGTAGTGTGTACAAATCCAGAACCTATAATATGAACACACTGGGCATGTTATCAGATATTTGACCAATCTCTGAACTAAATTGTTACCTAGACATTTCTTAATGGTGTCTAATAACATGTACTAAAACTAAAGATTGAAATTAAATTGAACTCCTGTGGGAAACCACATAAGAACCGGCCAAACTTGGTTTACTACTCACATTAAGATATAGAAGGCAAAACATGCAACATTTCATCATGCTTTAATTAAGTAGCATGTGATAAAGTATGTCTAACTATGGAGTGTTCATGATGCTAAATACATTCTAAGCTTTATTTTGCAAAACCCTCACCCTAACCCCAAGGAGTGTTTTCTGAGCAAAACCAATTTAAAAACTAATTTTAGTTCCCTTACTGTGTTCTAATTTGCCTTAACCAGGGATTAAAGTTCTCAGTACTGGGTACTGATTTCAGTCCTGAGGATTTCACAGGGGTCATTGAATTAGCTCAGTGCTTATTTGCAAAAGATCATTTTCAGTCTCAAGATTTTTTTTTACTTTAATCTACTTTGCCTTAACTCAAGTCGTCATCATACTATAGTAGCTTTAAATTACATACAGTATACAGTACAAGACATCCCCAAAGTATTGTCTAGACTAGAGGTTGAGGTATTCGTATCATTGGCATCTTATCCACATCAACCTAGCCCTAGTAACAGTCTAGCAAATGGCATAACAGAGCTGTAATGACACACATTTCTCATATTCCATTTTTATTCTTGAAAATAAAAGTCAAGTCATAAGGGCTGCCTTGGAAACGGTGCCCAATATAGCCCGACGGGAAGTAAAGTGTTCTGTTATGGAGAAGTGGTGTGGTGATGGGGATGGTAACCGTGTCCACAGAGCTTGGCGTGGACGCTGCGACATGGAAGCCAGCAGGGATTTAAAATACGCTCAATCCTCGCCGTGAGCCAATAGAGTACGATTACGTGGTCAAATACAGCGTTATAATAATAAATCTAGTTCTTCTTCTCAAATAGAAACGTTTTTTTTTGGTTCAATATTGGAAACTGCATTGGGAATTGGTGGTCTATGGAACTCCAGGATAGACAAAGATCTGGCTGAACTACGATCAGCTGTTTTCCTTACTTATTATACAACAACGCATACTCAGATTTAAGTGATTAAAGTGCCTCCGCCGTGAATTAGACATTTTCCAAGATTGTATGTGTTTTTAGCCTCCCTGGTGTATATATTTACACCCCAAACAATATCTTTTTTTAACAGTCAAACCTTCATTGAGGTATCTGTGTGCTATGGATAAAAAGTATGATGTTTAGGGTCCCTGCTGATTATCCGGTGGTGCAGATTGGAACATTGGCGTTTTCTGCAGCAAGGATGGGTCCGTTTTAGCTCGCTAGCATTGACATTAGCAACACAGCTTCCCAAACAGGATGCTTACATGCAGCGCAATTCTTCCGGTGTTTTTACGTGGCAGTCAACGGTTGGCTTGCGGTCCTATAGCGGTCCTATGTCGTGGCAGTGAATCGGTTAAGTCATTGTTATCCACCTCCTACCATTGTGGTTCAGGTATAGCATCCTCAGAGAGGAGGAAAATGAATGATCTGAGGGGTTGTTTAGGCGTCACTGGGTATAAAGAGGTATTAGAGGGCAACATTTATATAATAAATTGGATTTTAAATTCATGGTGGAGGAGGCCCTTTAAGCCAATGACTCGGATTATCTCTAAATATTTGGGGGGTGCCATGCGCTTGTTTTTTCCACCGCTGCCAGCCTGAGAGAGGGAGCTGATGTTGTGAATTTGCAGCCCGACACAAGCCCACGCCTTGTCATTCCTCTGCGTTGCCTCCCACCACAGCAGTGGGTGCGGCACGTGCAATGCACGAGAGAGACGCTCACTTTCACCCTCTGTCATTTGGCCTTTTTTGTGAACACCGCACACACACACACACACACACACACACACACACACACACACACACACACACACACACACACCTCCCTCCTAACTCTACCATTTGTGTGCTGTGCTGATGTCTCTCGCTGTGTATTTCTCCCTGGCGAGCATGTTTTTTTTTGCGTGCAAGTGCAGTGAAGTGTCTCCCTGGCTGAATCGTTTCTTTCCCCCCGTCATCCCCACAGCTATGATTTTAGGCGTCAGGGGTTGCTCTCGCAAACTCCCAAAAACCCTGGATTAGGTTACCCTGCCATTACTCAACTCTCCTGCTGCAGCAGCTCTCCTGCTGCTGGCCTGCTGCAGTGCCTCCTCCTCCTCCTCCTCCTCCTCCCCTGGCCTGGTGGTGACTGACTGCTTCAACCACAGACGCCCCTGGTCTGTGGAGGAGCTCTTCTAGGACATGCCCTCCTAGAACAGTACCAAGCAGGGGCGGATCTAGGCATGGGCACTACTACTGCTACTAACTACTAACTAACTACAGTTGTTTCACCACTAAACCAGCAGCATTTTTTGATCATTGAAAACAGAAAACTCTCTGAGTCAGACCTTTAGCTTTATGCATGCTGCGTGTCTGTTGCAACTTCAACAACAACTGATGTTATTATCGATGCTTTACTTGACTAATAAAAGTCCTGTAACTGAAAATGATATGGGTGCGGCTTCATCGCCCGTGGCGCGAAGCGACACGGGCGATGAAGCCCCTCCCATACCATTTTCTCTTGTCCTCCAGCATGTTCTCTTGCCCCCCCAAATGGGACATGTTACATCCACCCCTGGTACCAAGGGGGAGAGTTATGAAAATCTGGGAACTAAATCGTTACCAAAGAGATTTCTTCACCAGTGTGCTTCTAATGGTGTCTAATAACATTTGCTAAAATGTTGAAATGTTGATTTTAAAAAGCAGGTCAAAGTCGGGGTACTATTCATGTCTCATCTGTAAGTCCTGCAACAGCCATGTTTAGGACCCCACAGGTCATTGAATCACCTGTGAGGTCCTCAACATGGCTGGTGGAGATGGGACCCATGAATACTAGGCGAAAACCATGCAAAATATCATCATGCTTTATGTAACATGTGATATGTATCCATTCCAAAATTGGTTTTTCAAAAACAAAAACAAAACACACTCATTTGGCTGAAAACAGCCATAGCGCTTGCCCAAATGTGCTGACTCAGCACATTTATGAGGGCGGGTATGGCTGTTTGTAGCCCAGGGAATGTTTTCTGAGCAAAACTTGGAACGGATTGAGCATCATGAAACACAGACATATCACCTGGTACATAATGCATGATGAAATGTTGATGAAACATTTTTCCTTCTATAGGTTGCGACTAGTACCCCGACTTTGGCCTCATTTCAGTGTTTTAGCACATGACGTTTTCAGACACTATTAGAAACATGGAAACTTGGTGGAGAAAATTCCCTGGTAACAATGTAGTTCCCAAAGTGGTCAAATAACTGATAAAATACATAGGTTTGAACGGCAGACCTGGCCAGGTTAGAGCCTTTGCTGTAACCTGAGAGTGGGATGCATTGCATCCCGCAGAGAGTGGAATGCTTTGCAAAGTACCTTGACCATTGATGAACAGAGATTGTGCAAATGGAACTTCTCTCAGAGTTCAATTGAGCTGAGCTGCCTGGAAGCAAGCAGACCTGTCTGTCATAGTATTAGGCCTATCCATCTCACAATGTAAAGTGGAAAACAAAAACGCATCTTTAACCTCTCAAGGACTTACCACTTGTACATAGTTTTGTGTGTGTGTTTGTTGTGTACCGTAATTTCCGGATTATAAGCCGCACCTGAATATAAACCGCACAAGCTAAATTTGGGGCAAAATACTGATTTTTACTTGTATATGCTGCACCTGACTATAAGCCGCACCAGGCAATAAGCTTCATGTTAGAGCAGTGGTTTTCAACTTTTATCCCAGGGCCCACTATTAATTCAGCATTTGAGCCAGAGACAAGAATTTAACAACATCTTCACCCCACAGACCCCAAAACTAAAGATTTCTTTTGGTTTTGTTTACAATTCCAGGATGGATTTTTGCAAACAAAAGAGGAAAAAACATCAAAATTAGACCAAAATGAACGTGACTTATTAATTGGTGGTGGTGCTAATTTAGATGGTGAATATCTTAGCTTGTGAGAGTATAAAAATGAAACCAAATGGACCCGCAAGGGTCCATTTGGTTCCATTTTTACGCTCTCAAAGAGTTACATCAGGTTAACCAACTTTCCATCATTTAGTCTGCGGAGCCCACCTGGAACCCTCTCAGGGACTACCCCTGTGTTACCTGTAAAAATCCATAGATTGGCCGCACCGTTGTATAAGCCGCAGGGTCAAAAGCATGTGAAAAAAGTAGTGGCTTATAGTCCGGAAATTACGGTACATGTCCCGGTTGATGGGCAGGTCGCCCCAGAAATACGGCTCAACAAGGCCGAGTTTGCTGGCACAGAATTGGCCGACGTGGACCAACCGTACCGCCACCATGGGCCCGGCCCTTCCTCCCTCCCTCCCTTCCTCGCGTGCGTCACAAATCAAGCCCCGGTGATTTGTGGACCTCATCGTTTTATGGTTATGTAATGTCGGCTCCCCTGACGAGTAAAACGTCTTGTTAAAACCCCAGCGCCACCCTATTCCCATAAAAGTGAGTGATGCAGGCAGCAGCAGAAGAGGGCCCAGGCAAGCCACTATACCCCCCCCCTGTTAAAGATGGCTTCCCACCCCACCCACCCTACCCCACCCATACTGTACTGTACGCTGGTGCGTGTCCCTGGGACAGCCGCGCCGTGTAGTGGTCTGGTGGTGGGCCAGGCCCAAAGCTTGACGCAGCAGGAATTTCACCGGCAGGCGCTGCTTTATCGCTTGATTAATGGAGGCTGAGTGAAACTCTTAAATCTGCCCCCGAAGAATGGTTGGGATCCTGTAGCTCTAATATATGGATGCTAACGAGATGGCGAACGATAGAGAGAGTGCTCCGAGTGTGTGTGTGTGCGCGCATGCGTGCGTTTCCTCATATATAGTAGTGTGTAAAGTTTTATAGCAGTTGCATCTCTTGCCTCGATCCGCTCCTATAAAGCCTTTTTTAATCTTTCTCCCGTTAAGTAACAAACTCCCTTTTTTTCTTGCTTATCGCCGTGCTTTCAGCTTCATCGTCGTCGGCTATTTATCCGTGACAGATGGCCGTCCCTACGTGTTTGCGTTATGCCGTACGATATCGCGGCGCACACACGGCCCGTTTAGTGTAAACAACAGGCCCCGGCCCTGATCTTTTGTAATTGAAAGCGAAGCGGCAGCTCCGTGCAGCGTGGGCTCCGGTAGCTTGTAGTAGTACGCCACTCATCTCTCCAGTTGTTTTACAGTAATGAGACATCTGGGGGGCGGCCGGGGGAAAGCGGCGCGGTCGTTTGTCGAGGGAAGAAGAAAACGTTTCACGAGCCTGAGGGTCTTTAGGCCTGTCACAGACAGACAAAACAGACTCAAACAACCGGGGCTGACTGGCTGCTTGTTTATTCTCCCCTTTGGCACTGTTCCATTTGCCACTCTTAATGTTTTCATTAGATTTATTTCATGGGCGACGCTGATTACGTTTGGAGAATTTAGGACAATATTAAGGCTAGATAAGAGCTTTTTTTTCTCCCCTCCACTTTTCCCCTGAAAAGAAAGCCTGCTCCAAATCTTTTCTCCGTGTCCCACATCTTACCCCCAAGAGCATCATCATATCCATCTGATTAAACCCTCTGTGACTCAGAGAAGCAGAGTCTGTCCAGGACTCAATGTCTTAATGTTTGAAACAGAACCGATGCCAATTCTGATGCTAGTTGACAAATATTTACTAACCTGCCTGGTCTTCTTCATACTTTCATACTGTACATCTTACGTCTGGAATGAGGAGTGCTGCTGTGCTGACATTTCCTCTTTCTTTTCTTCTTAGTTAATTAAGTCACTGTTCCTTGGACAGTGCTCATGGCAGATACACAAATAGTGTGGAGATGATGGGGCAAAAGAGAACATACTTCTGTACTTAAGATTTGCAAACTGTGGATGTCATTAGTACTGAAGTGTTTGCTTCAGTAAGATGTTAGATAGATTGTTAGTTGTTGATGTTAGTTAGATTGGCGCAAATAAAACCTAATACACTCCAGTTACATCATACTGGAGTGTATTACGTTTTATTTGTGCCTAACTTTTTTTTTATACCACAACCCCATACATTAAGACTTCGACCCCATATATCAAGACTTTTTGCTGCTCAAAATAGGCACTAGGGTGCCAAGCAGATGAGGCGGATTGTACTCTGAAAAGCTTTCTGTACGACTAGGACATCGGCTAGTGCAGTTGATCAAGTGCCATTGTGTTTGCCGATGGCAGTGCCAGTCGACAAGATACATTGGTGTTTCATGGTCGATATAAAAAAAGTGAAAGAAACTGAAAAAGACAACTACAAAACCTCTTTAAAGATATTATAGCTAAGCTTTTAGCTAAAAAATCTAAATATGTACAGGTATATAGCTATATTTTTTGCCTTTCTCTCCCTCTAAATTGCTTCTACTTTGATGCTGCAGCTGTCTCCCTGCAGAGCGACGCTTGCTTTGCCCTCCAGACGGTGCAGAACCTTTGTTGTCGTTTGGCGTTTTAGCCAATCACAGCGCAGCACTCTCCAGCAGTTTCATAATGATCCAAGTGGAGGTGAGGTGGAATTCGATAAATCTGTTTACAAACAAAGACTTTTTACACACTAACGTTGCCTATATATTACATATAGGCAACGTTATATTTAACTGGTGTGGACAAGAGGGTGATATCTGTCAGGCCTGGAGTGGTATGGACTGTGCTATTGCTCATGTGTTTGTGTAAGTGCTGTGAAAACAACAGTGAGTGCACAATACACATAAGTTCAGACTTATGGAAACCGTTTTCAGGGGGTTTGTAGTGTGTGTACACATGATTGATGAAAAGAGTGAGCTCTGGGATGGCCCATGGTGTCTGGAGAGTTGACCCGCAGGGTCTATTCATTCCCAGATCATTATTTTTCCACTTCACTCAAAGTAGGAGTCGAGTCGCCACAGTGCAGCGACGGAGAACGACCTCCGTCCTCGGTTTGGCAGCTTCCCACGAGCAGACATGGCAGGTGGGGATGCCTTTATCTTGAATGCCTTGTGTGCAGGTATTCAAATGCGAGGAGTGTGTGTGTGTGTGTGTGTGTGTGTGTGTGTGTGTGTGTGTGTGTGGGAGAGGGGGGGTTCTCGGTTCGATCCCGAGAGATTCCAATGAGTTAGTGTGTCAACGTCCAAAAAACAAGCAACACAGTGGGAAACAGTGACATCTGCTTGCACATTCCATTTACATATATGGGATTTTGCAGGATGTGACATCACATTCAGCAAGAAAATCAAAGCACTTGTTTGAGTCCAGAAAATCTACTGAATTTGAAAAGTTCATTTTTTGGGTGCAATTGAAAACCGAAAAATCACACTTTTAATGTCACAATCCC
>CM076982.1:37806737-37879237 GCA_039105355.1 Benthosema pterotum | reverse complement strand
TCTATATCTAGGTCTTAAATTTTGCGCAGTTACATCGAGCCACGTGTGTCGGAGCGATCAAAACAGCACCTGTATTGGACGTTAGATTGGTCCTAAAGAGATGAATCGATGATTCCATCAGCTGCGCAAAAACCAGTAACCACAGATATACAAGCTCATATAGCCATGCATTGCAATGGGGCACATTGCTTGTCGATCATCTACGTTCAGTGCAAGTGTCTGTGTGACGTAGTATTCAGGGTCTTAGAGTTACGCAAACTCCGTTCATTTCATGGGGACAGTCCATTGGAGGCGCTTCTACATAGATCTCTACGGAATGAGGACAACAAGAATAGGGACAGCTGGAGTTTTGAGCTCACGCGAGTACTTGAACCACGTGACTCAGACAGACCTGCACCACCTCAAAGTCCAAACACATAGTTGTTTTTCATGTTCCCCTTATAATTTCCTGGGGCTTATTAGGACTGTAGTAGATAATAAAAAAGAAACCCTATGTAGCCTAACCCTAATTACCTAGGGTTTTTAATGTGTCAGATTGCACTGTATCGAATCGTATTGTACTAAATTCCAACAAATCGAAATTGTATCGAAATTCTACTGAATCGAATTGTATCGTTCTGTAAAATAAATCGTTTCTGAATCTTGTAGAGACCATGCAAATCGATAAAAATATATCGAAAAATATATAAAACGTCGCTTATTGACGATGGCCGTGAAATGAGTATTACGTTTTATATAAATGGTCTTAAAAAGACTTAAATTTTACTTTAAGAAACCTGTAGGAACCCTGCTATCCCTTAATCGTACTCCTTCCTCCTCCTCCATCCCCACATACTGACAAAGGAGGTTACTTTCATGTGAGTCACGCAATATGCGTCATTTGGACCCCCAAAAAACGTAAGAAATGTCAGAAATGTCCGTCACAGTGTCTCTGTAAATATAAACAGGCCCACATAATTCCGGAAACCTAACTTTGGGGATTATTTTCTCCTCCTTAATAATATCGTATTGCATCTTATTTTGTTTATAATAATCATTGATTAGTCACCTTTACAACAAGATATGGCGTATACGAGATCGGACACGCCTGGAATGAGTAACACTGCTAAACGTTTGCCCTGCCCTCAAAGAAATAGCCTTGCATTAAGGCAGATTCTGAAGATAATGGGTTCATAAACCGCTTAAAAAGTTAAAAAAAAAAAAAAAAAAAAAAAGTGACAGGGCCCATGCTTATGGCAGTGACTGTCCCCACCCCTGCCATACACACAGAAGAACACAAGAGAGAAGAACACAGAAGAAGACAAATTGTTATTATTAAGGTAGAGAAAATAATTCCCAAAATGAGTTTTCCGAACTTATATGGGGCAGTTTATTTAGTGTCATACAGCTGTGTCATCTCTCTCTCTCTCTCTCTCTCTCTCTCTCTCTCTCTCTCTCTCTCTCTCTCTCTCGTCTGTCTATATATATCAAGTTGTATTAAATACGGTAACAGTACACTGTATTTATTTGCCTACCCTATAGAGCATAACTTTCCATTTGAGTCACATGGCATTAATGTCACGTTTCAGGCATTTGGTGCAAAGCTCCGATGTAGGTACGGGTCTGTTCAGTGTCGCCTACCTACCGTCTAATACGCTTGGCATGCATGCACCGTTGCGCACACACCGCACGCCGCACACTGTACATTATGTTATCCACCCAAGTGTGCATGTTTTCCTTTCTGCTCTCGTTCTACAGTCTTACCTATTAAATGCCCGCTGTTAGAAATAAAGCCACATCGCCCTCGCAAATGGCTTCCTCTCCTCCTTCCTCTCGGTCAGGAAGGGGTTACTCTCCATGTTTCCTGTCCTATTCCCAGGGCTCTTGCTACGTTCCTGATTGCCTGCTTGATGTTTAGCATTCCCAGGCTCCTATAACCCTTCTGGCTTGGCTAAGCAACGTCCAAGAGCCGTCCCAGGTGAACTGGTGGGCGAGCCTCCTGTTTTTTAAGGATAAAAATCTCAGTTTTTCGCCCCTCCACTCCACTCCCCTCTCTTCTCTTTCTCATATGAGCTGGGAGACCGAGGTGTGTGTGTGTGTGTGTGTGTGTGTGTGTGTGTGTGTGTGTGTGTGTGTGTGTGTGTGTGTGTGTGTGTGTGTGTGTGTGTGTGTGTGTGTGTGTGTGTGTGTGTGTGTGTGTGTGTGTGTGTGTGTGTGTGTGTGTGTGTGTGAGTTGTTTGTAGCGCGGGGGCATTCATTTTTTTCGCCCCCATTACATTCCTTAGTGCAAGGGGTCTATGGGAAAGCATGCCTTTTTCCCAACCCATGTTTGGTTTGCAATTGCCTTTCTTGTGAAACCGGGGGTGAGAGTGAGTGAGATGAGGACTAGTGGTGGGTTGATTCAAGCCCTGATTTTTTTTTTAAAGTGTGAATAAACAGTTGGACTGATGAATGAAATAGATGTGAGACTTGAGTCATCGAAATCAAGTAATTCTCACAAGGGTTCGTCCTTGAGAGCATTCCAGGTGGTCCCTAGGTCAACTATGGAGAGTTGATTAGATGTAACTCTTTGAGAATGTAAACATGAATCCAAATGAACCCTTGCGGGTCCATTTGGTTTCATGCTTACACTCTCAAGAGTTAAAATATTCATCATGTGGATTAGCCCAGAGTCTACACAACTAGAGCTCATTTTGATCTGTACGTTTGACTGTATTGTTTCCGAAATCCAGCCTGGAATTGTGGACACAAGCTAAATAAATCTTTAGTTTTTGGCGTCTGTTACGGTGAAAATGTCATCAAACGGCTCAAATGCAGAATAGATACTGGGCCCTGGAATCAAAAAAGTTGAAAACCTCTGGTTTAGAAAGTAGTACTTGGAAAGTAACACTCGAAACGACGCTGTGATTGTTGTGAAATATGCTCGTCTTCTCTTTATCTAACTCAAGTCTTACATTTCCTGTCCCATCTTGATTCCCACGTTTCTTTTTTTTTCCGCGAACGCATCGTCGTCTTCGTTTTTTTGCCCCCCCTACGCTTCTTTTCCCACGCAGAACAAACACCCCACCCCTCTCTCACGAGGAACACCTGATGGACGGCCTTGTTATGTTGTTATCTCGCTCTAAGCCAATGGAGTTCTCGCATCAGTCATAAAACAAAACCTGATCCAGATTGAGCAGCAGCAGCCGCTCCACTCCGCTCCGGCCGGCTAGCGGAGGAGGAGGAGGCTGCGGTGTGGATGTGACCCAGGGAGCAGAGCCGGGCCAAGCCGGGCTATATTTAGTCCGGTGATGCTCGGGTCTAATTGCCCTCCCAGGCCTAATCATTTCCAGAGGCTCTGAGGCTCCTGAAAAACGGACTGGGAAAAAGGGGAAGGCCGAGCAGAGCCCCCCACTAGCTTCATGTTAAAGACATGTCAACGTCCGTAGGACTGTCAGGAGAAGATACACGGACGAGACAAGGCAAATTAGCACAGTATGGTCTATGGCAGGAGTGGGCAATTATGTTTCCCTAAGGGCCAAATAAGATACATAAAATATTGTGGAGGGCCAAGACTAAAAGCTGAACTAAAGTCACCAACCTTTTTGACCCCAGGGACCTCTATTTATTCAGTATCTGATCCACAGAGGACCACCATTCGATGACATTTTAGACCCACAGACCCCAAAACTAAAGATTTTTTTTTGCTTTTGTCCACAATTCCATACTGGATTTGGGGGGAAAAAACAGTCAAACATACAGATCAAAATGACCATTAATCTTCTACATTCTCTAGCTGTGTAGACTTGGGCTAATTCACATGATGAATATTCTCTTGAGAGTGTAAAAAGGAAACCAAATGGACCCGCAAGGGTCCATTTGGTTTCGTTTTTACGCTCTCAAAGAGTTACATCTGGTTAACCAACTTTCCATATTTAACTGGAACTCTCTCAAGGACCACTGGTTGACTGGCCCTTTCACGGGCCGGTCAGAATCAGCCAAAGGGCCGCATTTGGCCCCCAGGCCGCATAATGCCCAGGTATGGTCTATGGCATATGGGTTTAGTATTACAGTCAGGTCTATTGTAGATCGTGTCTCGTGTAGGCACAGTTTTCACACTGCCAGAATCTGCAACAATCTGCCACTGGAAAATGGTTTGGTTGAAACTTGGGATTGCCCCGATACTGTGTTCGGAAAGTATCAGACCTTTTTTGTGGTCATATCGGTATTGGCAAATACAGTAACAGTACCCATATCAGCCCTTATTTTTATTTAACAGGTCATATCAGTATTTGCAAATATGCCAGTCTAACCACTGATCTGGTAAGTGGTAGTTGAATAAAATGTTGGGGCATGTGGAATTTGCTTTGCACATTTTGCCGGTTCGATCCCGGGCTCCTGCAGAGTTACTGTCAAAGTGTACTTGAGCAAGACACTGAACCCCTAATTGCTCCTGATGTGCTAGTAGGTACCTTGCATGGTTTCTACTGCCATTGGTGTATGAATTTGTGTTAATGGATGAATGTGATGGCATGCACAATCTATGTAAAGCGCCTTGGATAAAGGCGCTATATAAATGCACCATCACCACAATTACCACAGAAATGGTGGGATCGGATCGGACATAGTGTATCAGGACATCCCTAGTTAACACATATTTCTCCAGCTTGTAAGATTGTGCAAACGTGGAATATATTGTATTCTGTCTCTCCAATATGAGTGATCATTACTAATTATCCCTCCCAGTGGGACGGGCCTGGAGGACCTCCCTAGGGAGATGCTCCACAGGTATCCTAACCAGATGTCCGAAGCTGGTTCCTTTCCAGACAAAGAAGCAGCAATGGCTCTACTCCCGAGTCTCTCTTGCACGACTGACCTGGGATACAAGAGAGTAATTTAAATTTAATTCCTCTTAACAAATATGCCATTGCCTGGCCCTGTATTGCAAGCAGTCATATTCTTTCTCTATATCACCAAACGTGTAGATTTCTATGTTAGACCTCCTGTCCTGCGAAAGTAGCGTTAAAATTTGGTTATAGCATTTTTTTTCACCACCACTGTTGAACAGGCCAATGCGCACGCACGCACACACACACACACACACACACACACACACACACACACACACACACACACACACACACACACACACACACACACACACACACACACACACAGGCCAGGGGAGTACAGTTCAGTACATACTGTAACAGTACACCACCACTCACTTCAGACAGGACCTGATTTCGTAGTGTATGCTTTTGAATGTGCTAGTGTAGCTTGCACACGTCTGTGTCTAGGGAGAGGGGTGTGTGTGTGTGCGTGTGCGTGTGCGCGTGCGTGTGTGGGGTTAGACTGTTTCCTGTGTGGTTCCTGTCCTCAGGCTTGCCCCGGTGAAGCAGGGGGCAGATGATAGCTGGGGGTCAGAGGATGGCTGGGGGGCTCTATGGGGAGAGGAGAGGAGGGGAGAGGAGGAGCCAGGCAGGACAGTGTGAGACTGACTGACTGACTGACTGACTGACTGACTGACTGACTGACTGACTGACTGACTGACTGACTGACTGACTGACTGACTGACTGACTGACTGACTGACACAGGAAAAGCGCTTCTTCCTGACTTGACTCTCACGGGCAGGAATGCTGGAAAATTCTCTCTCTCTCTCTCTCTCTCTCTCTCTCTCTCTCTCTCTCTCTCTCTCTCTCTCTCTCTCTCTCTCTCTCTCTCTCTCTCTCTCTCAATTCCATGACCATTAAATCTTCAGTTGTGTAGATTTGGACTAATTGAAATGATGGATATTTTAACTCTTGAGAGTGTAAAAATGAAACCAAATGGACCCGCCAGGGTCCATTTGGTCATTTTTACGTTCTCAAGAGTTACATCTGGTTTTCAACCACTGGTTGAAAACCAGGGGTTGAAAACCCCTATCTCTCTCTCTCTCTCTCTCTCTCTCTCTCTCTCTCTCTCTCTCTCTCTCTCTCTCTCTCTCTCTCTCTCTCTCTCTCTCTCTCTCTCTCTCTCTCTCTCTCTCTCTCTCTCTCTCTCTCTCTTCACTTCAATTCACTTCAAGGCTTTATTGGCCCGAGAAAACGTATGTTTGCATTGCCAAAGCAAAAAGTGCAGTACAACGATACAATCAATGCAACAATGATGTACACTGCAAAGTCAGAATCGTCAATAAATCAATTTCTATGTATCAAGATCACGTGATGCAAGAATACACACAACAATTGTTCTTTACGGTGGTTGTGTGTGTTGCATCTGCTTTCCACAGCAGCTCACAAATCTCGCTGCTCTGTTTATGTTGGACATTGTTGTACTTCGCCAAACAGATATGAGAGGGTTTTTTGTCATCAGTTATTTTTTCAAACTCTCCTTGGGTGATTGTGATCCGTGGGAAGTATGCGTCTCTGATGTCTTGGTACAGTGGACAGTCGGTTAGAAAGTGTAGCTCAGTCTGTACCTTATTTTGTGTGCAGTGGGCTCTTAGTCCGTCTATGCCAGGGGTTTTCAACCAGTGGTTCATGGACCACCAGCGGTCCTTGAGAGGGTTCCAGGTGGTCCCCAGCTAAGTGATGGAATGTTCGTTAGCCAGATGTAACTCTTGACAGTGTAAACATGAAACCAAATGGCCCCTTGCGGGTCCATTTGGTTTCATATTTATGCTATAAATATATGCCATCTGAATTATCGCTCTTAAAGGTAGGGGAAGTGATTTCACTTTTGTCAGATATCACCCCAAATTTTTTTTTCTGTTAAAATGCTCTATTATAAGGTGTGGAAACCACATATGGAGTTTCCCCCTCCCCCACGTTAGCAGAGGAGCTAATAAAAGTTCCCCAGGTCACCACCAATTTTCCTCCAATCAGGAGCGAGCAGCAGGTTCACATAGTGTAGCTACTGTTGGGGGCCCCTAGTGCACCAGGCTGGTACTACACCATGAATTTCAAATCACTTCCCCTACCTTTAATTAAGAAGTCTACACGATTAGAGAATGTAGTAGTCTAATGGTCATTTCGATGTTTGCCTGTTTTGTGGAATTGTGGACAAAAAACAAACAGAATTTTAGTTTTGGGGTCTGTGGGGCTAAAATGTCCTCAAATGGTGGTCCATGGCTCAAATGCTGAATAAATAGTGGACCCTGTTATCAAAAAGGTTGAAAAACCACTGGTCTATGTGGACTATGGACTATGTGCCCTTTTTCTCTCTACTATGTGCACTATGTGCCCTCTCTCTAACTCACTCACACACACACACACACACACACACACACACACACACACACACACACACACACACACACACACACACACACACACACACGCAGGGTAAACCAGGTGAGCGATGACGAACTCAATGTGGGAAGACTTAAACACTCTTAATAGGGCTGTCGCCCTAATAGGTCACTTGCGACACATAGCTGTAACCGTAGCACCGGCAGTGATTAGCGGGGGGATTACTCCAGCACTAATCTAGGAAGGAGTAAATTAAACCAATTAGTCTTAACACACAAGTCTACTACCTCCAGGAATCTACCCACTTTAGTGTTAAATCTATGCGTTATAGAGCAGCGGAGGAGCCCAATTAGGTCACCGATTGAACAGAAAATCGCCTTAAAAAATAAGTAAGTCCGCGTAGCCCGAATTCACCCCCTCAAAACCCCCCGACGACGTAACGTCGTCATGTGAACCGTGTTTGTTTCGAGAGGTGAGCTCTCGTTGGAGCCGAAGAGAAAGGGAGAGTAACTATATAAGAAGTGTTTGTCAGCTTTTTAAAACCTTGAAATTGATTCTTCTCCTCCGCTCTTTATTCTAATGACAAGCTAATCCCCGTGCTCCTCTTTCCCTCCGTTATAAATAGACCCTCTAACCAAAGCACCCACACACACACACACACACACACACACACACACACACACACACACACACACACACACACACACACACACACCGGGTTTGTGAAAATTGGCCCTCCTGATGAGTCCGTACTCTCGGCAATCAATTCGCCACACTAAAGTCCCTCGAAAAAGGTTACCTGTGGCAACAGAGTTTCCCCGCCGCCCACCGCGGCTCCGCTGCCCGCCTCTCTCTGCCAACGTCCATTCAGCTAATTAAATAAATGGCCTCGTTTGAAGAGTCAGCTGAATGAAATGTCAAAATATTGATGTTAAATATAGTTACGCGATTTCAGGGGGCATTTGTTATACAGAGTAGGCGAGTAGCAAGCGGCCTTCTATAGGAACAAGTGGGCGTCGCTTTGGCCTGGGCCTGCCGTGGGGATGCTTTAATGATATTAGTAGAGATCTGATTATTTATGAGGGCCGTGTGTGTGTGTGTGTGTGTGTGTGTGTGTGTGTGTGTGTGTGTGTGTGTGTGTGTGTGTGTGTGTAAGTTATTCATGCTCAGGCAGCAGCAGCACCGGCAGCTATCCACCAACGCAGCGGCTAAAGTGCTTTTAATGTCTGACCTGTGATACCTGCGCACGTTAGCTAGTAATAACCCCGCTGCCAGGCAAGCATTTTGGCAAAACCAACCTTTCAATACAGACTTCTTTACCTGTAGCGCAGGGGGCTTCTAAAAAACACAAACAAACACAAAAACATCTGCCAAAGAAACCATACACGTCATCATCATCTTACAGTCCACAGATCATACTGCGACCCCAGGTCCCTTCCCATTAGTTCTTTACTTCCATCAGGGGCGGATGTAACATTTCCCAATTGGGGGGGCAGAAGAAAATGTTAAGGGGGCAGCTTCATCGCCCGTGCACGGGTTTTTTAAATACTTTTAAATACTTTTTAAATACTTTTACTGTAAATACTGTATAAGCACTGAAATATCTTGGGTTGTTTTGCATCATGTTTGGTGGGGCAGACTGGGCATTTAGGGGGGCATTGCCCCCCCATGCCTATGCCTAGATCCACCCCTGACTTCCATTTCCTTCCTTGTGTACTGTACATTTCCACCAGCAATCCTTCATCCGTTCTTCCTGTAGCCTCAGTTTGAATGTAAATGTCCTCAACCAGTTCTGCCCTCTGATTTTGGCTTGGCTATCAATCCAGTCCAGTCTCTAGATTTTATTACTCTATGGGTAGAGCAGATCATCCAACGATGCGTGGGTCGGCGGTTCGAATGCCGGCTCCTTTAGATCTACATGTTGAAGTGCCCTTGGGCAAGACACTGACACTTGTGTAGCTGGTGAAAATGTATTGCAATGAACCATTTTAAACCTGGCATTTTTTTTTACAATCATGTGCAGTGGCAAAAAAATGGAAAGATCTGTACCACAAACTTTTTTTTTGCAGTTTTGCTTAATGTTGCTTGTTTCCGCTGGGGGGAGTCTCTCAACGTCCCCACTTTGAGAAGATCGACCGTTGCTTTGGGCCAACCGCGTGCAACAATAAACCTAATCTTTGTCGCGAGAGTACTCTTTGGCATTCATTCGCACGGCCATACCCACGGATTAAAAACCCGGCGTTACGTTCAAGCAGCCCCGCAGTACCTTTTAGCCTCGCCTCCTCTTCTTTCACCGTCTTTCCTTTTTAACCCTGCTGCCGCAACGCTAATGGCATGTTTATTTTAGCCCTCCTCCAGCTAGCCAGCCAGCCAGCCCACCCCCGCAGCTGACCTGCAAGGATCGTATCTGAGGTGTGCAGGAATGCTGCTGCCGCGGCTGTAGCCATGGGTGATATTGTTTTTCTTTGTAACCCCCACCCCCTCCCTCCCTCCTCCTCTTCTCCCCAGACCTCACCTTTAGCCACTCCCCCCTCTTTCTTAACTCCTCCCACTTGCACCACCTCCTCCTCCCTCTCTCTCTCCTGGGCCAGTCACCTCCGTTGTAATCGTATCCGACTTCACAAGACACGGACCCACCCGCTAAGGGAGGCTTGCTTGAGTGTGTGTGTGTGTGTGTGTGCTTTTTACAGCTTAGGGCCGTGTTACAACCTTGCTATCAGTGACCCCCGTCCGTCCGTCCGTCCATCTCCCTCCTCCTCCTCCTCTGTGAGTCGGAACATGAGCCAGGCTCTGACCTTTAACCCCCCCGAGCTCCTCCTCCTCCTCCTATGAATGGTAATAAAATGTCATCTGTCGACCGGTAACAGTGACCGATGATTTAAAAGAAAAGCTAGGTATGCGCTTTGAGGATTTTGTATTGAGCGATGGAAGCGGAATAATATAGAGATCTGAGTGTGTGTGTGCGTATGTGTGTGCATGTCTCGGCCGCTGCTGGCCAGTGGGCAGGTTCTGTGCAGTGTCTGGCAGGCTGTGGTACACGCTGGGTTTCTCTGATAGCGGTTTGTTCCTTTGAGGAGGGCCTTGAACGTTACAGACCCGCGGTCCTAGTCCAGGGTGTGATCTCGGGCCAGCCCCCTAATGAGCCAAAGCTCCTCCAGCTCGCTGCCAGATCCCCAGATCCCAGCCCCTCTCCGAATAAAGATACGCCAGTGTGGGGTTGAACACGGCCATCAGACACTGTCCTGCGGGGGGCGGCGGGTTTTTCGATAGGCGATAGCCCAGTTGCCTCCTCTTCTTTTGGCTGCCGATCGGGGACGCAGGCCCGCCTCGGAGAACGATGATCACCCTCCTTCTCTCTCCCTCGTCTCCCTTGATCTGATCCGTCTCAAAATGTCCTCCCCCACCCGCCTCCTCCCTTCTCAGCAGCTCGTCAGATCTGCGGGGGCCAGATTTTTATCGCTTCTCCCCTTCTTCTTGCGAGTCCTCCTGTGAGGAGGAGGGTGGGGAGGGGAAACCTTCAGGGTCTCAGTGGGATCAATTTATAAGGGAAGCCGCTTGTCTCGCCTCCTCTGCTTGCTGGGCCCCCTCTCGGCTGATTGGGTCCGCTCACCAGGAACGCGTGGCGTTTGATCCCCCCCTCCCCATCGCTGCTTTAAGTTTTTGTCTGAGCTTGGCTCTATTAAAAACGGAGAGGAAAAAGGCTCTTCCAAAAGTGTTTCTGTTCCGCTTCCTGAGAGAAATGTGTCCCTTCCTCTGTACCTGTGAGGCACACGTTCCGTAAAACCCATTGGGGTGGTGCTATAATAATCCACAGGGTGAAGGGTAGTGAATTCTTCCTTCCCTTTGAAGATGTTTAAGAGTAATAACATCTCTTCAGGTGGAGGTGTGCTGAAGAGGACATTTTTTGTGCCAGCGAACAGTCGTAGAAAGTTTGCTTGGAGCCACGATGCATAATTCACGTGGTGTGGGTCGCCGGTCGGCCGCAGCGAGGAGGAAGAGAAGCTGTGCTGCTGCCGGTGAGGGTTCCCATGCTGAGCTTGGTTTAGAAAGAAAAAGAAGAAAGACTTCTCTTTTGTCATGACATGAAATAAAAGCACGACCCGACAGCAGGAGGGAGTTGACTAGACCTAAACTACATCAGTCCTCAATGGAACGTGTGAATTACCCCCAAGAAAAGATTTCCTGTAATATAGTTAGTTGTATCTAGTGCAACTAACTATATTGTCTTGAGCCACGATATTCTAATGAACTAAAACTTAAAATGAAAATAATGGAAACTAAAATTAACACTTTGAATGTTTTCAATCAAATCTTGACATTCCTATCCAGGTTGCCGGGATTGAAAAAATAAAACTCGGGGAAACTCTGTTTTCCCGAAGAAAATCTAAAACAAAGATGCTTTAGATTCCACGCATGTTAGTTTTCATGTTTGCTGTATTATTTCATCCTATATACTGTATGTATAAGTCAATGCTTTCTTCATTATTACCTGGAGAGACTAAGACTAAATACCGCCTAAACTAAAACTAGTCAATTCCTAAAGCTACTCTGAGTTGCTCATAAAACTCACCAAAAACTGATGAATATTTCAAAAACATAATAACTCTGATCCAGAGATACGACACAGTTTGCGTGAAATGTCTATAATTTACGGTACTGGCATGATTCATGTGGGTGTCCTGTGGGAACGGGTGCCGATTTAGATTGCCGGTATATTTCGTGCTGTCTGAGCCTATGCCGGCGTTAAATTTAAGTTAAATTATTTATCCATCCAGCAATTATTATGGTGGAAAAATGGCACTTGAGGCAGGAACGTGAAGTCAGAGACTTGTGCCACGTTGTATCTATTTCAGACGATACATTTAATGCGTCATAATTGGCTTACGACACTGTATAATTATATTCATACATACTCCTAATTCCTAATAATGCAGTCATAACGATCATAAAGCATGACGCATTTTCAATGACATCACTTATTCAAAGACCAAAGAAGAGACACAGAAAAGCTATTTGTAAATGAATATTGAAAAAACATATTCAAAGTGTGTGTGTGTGTGTGTGTGTGTGTGTGTGCGCGCGCGTGTGTGTGTGTGTGTGTGTGTGTGTGTGTGTGTGTGTGTGTGTGTGTGTGTGTGTGTGTGTGTGTGTGTGTGTGTGTGTGTGTGTGTGTGTGTGTGTGTGTGTGTGTGTGTGTGTGTGTGTGTGTGTGTGTGTGTGTGTGTGTGTGTGTGCGCCTGCATGAGAGGGAGATTTCCATCTAACTGGATATAGTCTTAACCTATATTCATTTCAGTCAAAGTGACAGTCACTTAAACCACTTTCCAAGAACAGTAAAGCCGTAACAAAGTTCAATAAATCACTCAGATTTCACCAGTGAGAAGGAAATCATAAGGTCTTGATTTGATGACGAGGGTTAATGAAGAATTCCAAAAGCTCTTGAGTGTTGAGTGACGCCTGGTGACATCATGTTGGACGCTGTAGCTTGCTCCTCCAGTCTTCTTCCAGGAGTTGAAACTCTGTTGTGTGTTTTAGCCTCTTAGCCAGATAGAATGAAGACTTTCCAGGCACGGTTTCATCGATGCTTTGCAGACAAGCACTGTGCTGCTGCTCTGCTGTACTTTCTGCCTTCTATCACATCACCTACTGACCCTTTGGTGTTCCGCAATAACACAAAACTCAGCACAGAGGTCCCTCAGTCCTCCATCTGGAGTGATTTCCCTAGAATGGAAAGAAGCTTACAAGTTCCATGTTTATTTGCTTTTGTTTGAGGCTTTTTTGCCATATATTGACTGAGTTCAAGTGAATATGGACAGGAAAGACACTCTAAAGGTACCGATATTTCTTATGACTGATGAACTGGATATCTAAATGCTGTCAAATAATACTGTAGTAGTGGAGAGATATGTTGGAGTAGAAGAGGAGAATAGTAATAGTAAGTAATGGTGCCTCAGAATTGCACTTGGATACGGTACCTGAGTATGGTCACTTCTAGGGATGTCCACTTGAATTTGTTCGTTCCTGCTCCGATAGCTTATACTGTATACAGTAGTGGTTAAACTGAAATGATATCAATGAAATTCAACTATTCCATGGCACCCCTTGGGGTGTGGACTTGTGTCACAGCACCCTAGGGTGCAACGACAGCCGCTTTGAGAGCCGCTGATCTAGTTTGCTGTTCCAATAGGGATTGTGGTGTCATATATAAGGGCTGATGAAAGAGAGGTGACCATGAGTCAAAGATGATTTGTCCCCTCGCAGGTCAGCGGGGTCAATGACACACACACACACACACACACACACACACACACACACACACACACACACACACACACACACACACACACACACACACACACTGAGCTTTTCTCTCTAGGGACTCCCTGTGCCAGTCGTCACGTCTTGGAATTAAAATTCCTGGGTCAGTTCAGTCAAACCAGGTTAACCACTTCAGCCCTAATTAAAATGGCTCACACAGGTTTGAGTGAGTTTGTCGATTGGCTCTTTTTGCCTATTTCAGTTGTATGATAAATTATTTTGAAAGTGCTTCCTTTCAGAATTAAAACCTAATAATTCTGAGTTTTAGTTTTCCCCTGGCTGGGTGGGGTCAAGAACCCAGTGGAATCGAGAACACCAGCTTTTTCAACTCAGTGCAAAGTCGAGCCGAGACAGACATCGAAATGTTTGCATGAAGTTTGGACCCGATGGGTGTGTTACTTACGGCACGGCAAATCTCCCCCCCTTATTATTTTCAGCTACTCTTCATGTCCCCTGTTGATGACATCACTAGTGTAGCGGCAGCACTAATTGCGGTTTAATGGTAGGCTTGAGAGAGTGGAGGGCTGTAATTTCCCCCGCCCCTGCCCCGGAATAGAGACGACAGCTTTTCATGTGGTCTGGTCTAATTTGGGATAGAGGCGTTGCAGCTGCGGGACACCTTGCACTTTTGTCCTTCTCATTCTGCCCTTTAAGATTAAAAAGAAAGCGACCTGTGAAATGAAGCTCTCTTCATTAAAGTCAAAGGCTTTGTGAGATTTGGCTCAGGTTTTACATCAACCGTATGGATGCCTGTTGATTTCGTCGACTAAAAACAAAACAAAAAAAACCAAAAAATGTTCCTCGACTACTTTCTTACTGACAAATTGTGATTATTAGGATTAAGGCGATGAAAATGGACTCAAACTATTGGGAGGGAGAGATCCAAGTTTATTCTAGGTTGCATTCTGAAAATAGCTGATCTAGAAGCTGACACCACGCCACATTGTGAAATTGCGACAACATCAATGCCTGCCAAAGCACACCTACAGTATATTATAGTAGTATATTTACTTGACTAAGACAAACATTTCAGATGACTAAAATTTGAACAAAATGATTTTTTTAGTCAAAAGACTAAACTAAATCTGAATTTGCTGGGAAGATTAGTTGGTAAGTCTACATCCTGGGTTCGCTTTGCACCCACAGGACCTGTTACATGTCACTTAGCATGCCTCTCCTCGCTGTCCTCTTGTAAATCAAGCAGAAGAATCATCTTTATCATCACATCACTCCATTCCTTAGACCGGAGAGGGAGGCATCTGGATGTCCCTGCACTTTTGGGGGAATGACTACTGACTGGGGAGGAATGACATATTTATTTATTGCGCTGGTGGTCTCTTGCATTCCCATTGTGTTGAACAATCGCTGCTGTGTATTGGCTGCTGCTGCTGCGTGCTTCCCTCACTTCCCTCACCGCATTCTGGGCTGTATAGGCATCACTGTCGCGCAGCAACTGCAGATGCTCTCTCTAGCCTCCGCTCTCCATTTCAAATATGGAGAGTATGCATGTGGGGTCGTGTCCTCTGCCCTCAGAGTGACAAAACTTCTTTCTCTCCATAGAAATGCACTGTTGTGGCATTCACCTTCAAGGGGAACTCCACCCATTTTCAACATTTTAATATGTCATTAATATACCTTAGAGATGTTGTGTGGACATGATAAAAAAAGTTCCCCCAATTCTGTATTTCCTGAAAATGGAGGTCTGAAAAAAATCATTAATAAACAAACAAGCAAAAAACACCCAAAATCCCTAAAGCTAAAAAAAAAAGCAGCAAATAATAATATAAAAACATAACACTCATTTTTTTTACTTTCTCTAATAACTAAAACATGAATCTTGGTTAAAAAAAAATCTCAAGTTGTTATTTAAAAGCTTTTTCCAGTGTTTAGAGAGTGAATGTAAACCAGGTACTGCAACAGTATTATTTCTACAGAGTGCAAGTTGTTTTGCCACTCAGTGGGCGTTCCCTCGCCACAATGATGTCACAGGCATACTCTCTATGGCCTGCCTACAGGGGCGGATTGGCCATCTGGGGTGCAGGGAGTTTTCTCGGTGGCCTGCGCCACCTAGTGGCCTGGACAGTTTTTTTTTCTCTCTTTTTTGAAAAGTCCAAGGCAGGCCAGGGCGCCAGGCCCAGGCCAGCCAACTAGTGTTTCTATCCTTCAAAAAAGAAAAGGTGTTAATCTTCTACATTCTCTAGTTGTGTAGACTAAGTTGGGCTAATTCACATGATGAATGTTATAACTCTTGAGGGTTTCATTTTTACGCTCTCAAAGAGTTACATCTGGTTAACCATCTGACCCCACCAGGGTGGCCTGGCAAAGGCAAAATTGTCCCGGTGGGAAAATATGTGCCAATCCGCCCCTGCCTGCCTACTTTTCATGTCCCGACTTGTAAAGGACAAGTGTGTGTGACGTCGTCTTTTCAGCATTGCAGTTGCAACTGTAATAGTTGAACAGGGAAAGGAAATAAGTGAGAATAAAATGCACAGTCAAATCAAATATAAGTCCAATATTCATTGGCTGCGTGATAAAAAAAAATGTGCTGGATAAATGGCACTATGGAAAGCAGAAAGGTCTCTTGTGCAGGTTGGAAAAACCCAGCAGATAAAAAAAGCTATTAGGTATTTCGGAAATTCCACATGCAAAGTGACAGTGTAGGAAAATGAAAACACGGCGCATCAGCTCTAAAAATCACATAATAAAGAAGGTATAAAAATAACCTGTTTCTTTGGGGCGTCAAGAAGAAATGCATAAAGGAAATTCATCTTTTTAAAAAACCCACTGTAATACCTTTTATTAAAAACGGAACAGCTCCGGCGATATTATCCTCCTTGTTCCTTCGACTGCTGCCTCTTATAGCACAACCAACAGATATCCGAAGCAAGAGGGACGAAGAAAGGGAACCCGTTTTCCCTGACACCTCGTCCGACCAAGGAAATGTAATCATTTTGAATGTGAAACGACACATGTCATTTCCAGCCTGTATATACACAGGGACGGACAGGAGTCACTGTGGAGTTTATATACTGTGTACCAGGCAGGGGCGGATGTAACATGTCCCATTTGGGGGGGGGGGGGGCATGTTGGAGGGGCAAGTGAAAATGGTATGGGTGCGGCTTCATCGCCCGTGTCGCTTCGTGCCACGGGCGATGAAGGCGCACCCACACGATTTTCAGTTACCGGACGTTTATTAGTCAAGTAAAGCATCAATAATGACATCAGTTGTTGTTGAAGTTGCAACAGACACACAGCATGCATAAAGCTAAAGGTCTGACTCAGAGAGTTTTCTGTTTTCAATGATGAAATGCTGCTGCACAACTGTAGCTAGTTAGTAGCAGTAGTAGTGTTTCAAATCATTTTAAATATAGGCACTAGGTTATTTCTAGGTTGTTTCACATGACATTGTGTTTGGTGGGGCAGTCTGGGCATTTAGCGGGGCATTGCCCCTCCATGCCCATGCCTAGATCCGCCCCTGATACCAGGCCATGGGTTAGGTGGGAGGGAGGAGGAGGAGGGAGAGTACTGGCTGTACAGTAGTATGCAGAATGCCGTTTCGGTGCGTCATTAGGAATGTATGTCCAGCGAGGCAGGGCATAATGACATTCATCATCCCACCCAGGCAAACGCACACGTGCACGACACCGTGCAACACAGCGCATACACACACACACACACACACACACACACCAGATCCGTGCAAACATGCCGGTACTGTAGCATAGCAAAGTACCTGCCTGTTCTTTATCCCATCTGCTATATCGCGGGCCTGTGTAAACAGCAGGTCTGTTTGAAGTGGAAAGCTTTAATCACAAGTGTAATCATTTACATTGCCGGGGCTTGGTTACCAGGCCTCCGATAGAGGCAGGCAGGCAGGCAGGCAGATTTCTCCTGACCATGGAAATGTTGAAGGTCTGGAGAGATCAGCCTGATATACCGTAGCCTAGCAATGGACTGAACGATGGATGAAGAATTATTGAGGCAGGAATTAATCTGGCTACTTCTATTACTACTGCCATTTGTTGTTGTTTTTATTCCTAGCTTTGCTGCTGCTGTGGTTCATGTGACACATTGTGGCTTTCAGCTTTCAGTTGCTTTCAGTTGGGCAATCTTTGAAAAGCCGAGAAATAAAACGTGGCGTACGTGTTTTCAAATCTTCCTCATTTTCTGAGGGCACACTGGAACTCCCCATTCAAAGGGATGGATAACATTTTATGAAATACTTGCCGTTAATACAGTGGTTGCAAGCTGTATTCATTGATTTCCAGTGTCCCGTGGTGGGAGTTCTGCTCTGGTTTTGGTGAAATATGAAGTAGTTGCAATCAGTTTGTGGAGGTCACAAGTAAATGAATCCACAAAACAAACTTAATTTGTATTGTTGACCCATCTGTAAAATATTACATAAAATATTATTATCCTGTCCTGTAGTTCCATGTGACAGGGTCAAAAATGAATGAAGGTTGTGCTAGTGTTTTTTTTTAGAAATAATTCAGCAATACAAATTGCATTTGTTTTGTGTATTCATTTAGTTTCACTCCGCAGCCCCAGTGACCCCCACAAAATGACCAGAACTACTCGATATTAACCAAAATCAGAGCAGAACTCCCACCACGGGACTCCTTATATGATCACCACACTCTAGTAGGGAGGATTATCCCAAAATAGAAGGAATTGAATTAAGTGAAATCACTTACTATACCTTTAAGGACCGCTGGGAACTTTGAGACCCACTGAGTTTAAGCAAACAGTGCGTCGCCAGTCGGTCCGTGTTTCATAATGTCCTGGTTGTTGGCCTGTGTGTGAGAACTTGAGAAAGCTGCTGTTCCTCCTCCTCCTCCTCCTTCTGGCCATCCACAGACAGCGGTGGTGTGAGAATGAGCCTGAGAGACCACCATTCCACATTTTGGGTTAATAACCAGCACTCTGTACAGCAGCACTAGCACCTCAGGGCAGGGGCGGATGTAACATGTCCCAATTGGGGGGGGGGGGGGGGGGCAAGAGAACATGTTGGAGGGACAAGAGAAAATGGTATGGGGGCGGTGTCGCTACCATTTTCAGTTACAGGACTTTTATTAGTCAGGTAAAGCATCAATAATAACATCAGTTGTTGTTGAAGTTGCAACAGACACACAGCAAGCATAAAGCTAAAGGTCTGACTCAGAGAGTTTTCTGTTTTCAGTGATGAAATGCTGTTGGTTTAGTGGTGACACAACTGTAGTTAGTTAGTAGTAGTAGTAGTGATTCAAATCATTTTAAATATAAGCACTTTAATTTGAAATACATTTGAAATTTGGGTCGTTTGCATGCCATCATGTTTGGTGGGGCAGTCAGGTCATTTAGGGGGGCATTGCCCCCCCATGCACATGCCTAGATCCGCCCCTGCCTCAGGGTGTTATTTGAAAATGAAAGTGGGTTTTTGTGATCGACTCTCCTAAAGCAAGTGCGTGTGCGCGCACACACACACACACACACACACACACACACACACACACACACACAGGTTTCATTGTATTAGTGTGATCCGGCGGGGGCCGTGGCCCGGGCCTGTTAAATCCAATTCAAAGTGTAGATGCGGGTAAGGAGCAGCATCACATCTGACACAGACCCCCCACTGTGGGGGAGTAAGAGGAAACAGAACAGAACAGTTCTCAGGTCAGCCCCCGGGGTGATCCAAGGACTTTCTGTTGACTGTCTGTCCACTTTGTTTAGGTTTTTTTATTTCCCTCTCTCTCGCTCTCTCTCCCTAACTCTCTGGCTCTGCTCGCTTGCGTGGATGCAGTCCCAGATTTTATGCGTTGCTAGCATCTATTTTGCCTGCACATTTCTGCAGAACTCTCAATATTTTGAATTCTTCCCAAGAAGCATACACACTATTCTGTCATCAAGTGGAGCGATGCTGTTTATCACTCTATTTGTTTTGAGGAAATACTGATAGATTGCAGATTTCAAGCCCAACACACAGGCTAAGCAGTCGACAATCTGAAGTCATAATCACCCTATTTACTGCTTGTCTTGTTATCGTTTTGTTTCTTGAATATTCAATATCCATTATAATTACCGTACTTTGTTGTACAACAAATAGTGAAAACAGCCCCATTTACGTTTAAGTTATTAGATATGCCATTTTCAAAATGTTTGCATTTGCCTCTATCAGTGCGTTTAGGTTTAGTCTGCAAGCAGCTAATCTCCTGTACCGCTGAAACATTCCCAGTATGTGAATGTTTCCAATTGGCCTCATGGTGGTGCTATAACAGCCCAATGCCACCATTTGGCCCGTAACAATTTAAGCTACAACTTATTTTCTGTACTCCTAAAACTCACACAGTGTCTCTGGGGTCATGTGATCAAGATGCATCAGTCAAGATTTTTCAGATTTCATTGAAATTGGCTATGACTGCCTTCCAAATTTCACTGGCCAGGATAGGCAACCCAGACCGGGGGGAGCATGCTTTATAGTAAAGTAATACCTTCATAGTTCATCCATCCATCCCTCCGTCTTCAACCGCTTATTCGTAGTCGGGTCGCAGGCGGCAACAGGTCCACCGGACTTCCCTGTCCCGAGCAACATTAGTGACTTCCCTCCTGGGGGAGACGGCTGAAGTCCAGAGAGTCGATGTAATCCTCCTAGTGGGACGTGAATCGAGGACCTCCCTCGGGAGATGCTCGAGAGGCATCCTAACCAGATGCCCGAACCACTGAACCCGACTCCTTTCTAGGCGTTCCAGCCTCTTGAGTTTCTCCCGCATGACTGAACGTCTCAGCTAATCTCTGAGGGAGATGCCAGCCAGCCACCCGTCCCAGAAAACTCATTTTGGCCGCTTGTATTCGCAACCTTATTACCTGCATGGCCTACTTGTGCACTCTACCAAGTGCTGATCTGGTTCTCTCGGTCGTGACCCTTCATATTTCATACCTTCGCAATCTGTTTGCCTTTACTGAAATCCAATCGTCTCCCAATACATTCTTGAAACGCATCCACATCTTCCTACAACATGGACATGTTTTCTATTTTCATAAAGTGTGTACAGGCTATACGACTAATAAGATGAGAAGTTATACTGCAACTTGGTATGTTGCCCAGGAGCACTGTTACCGCATAAACGCAGTCCGGGACTATTATCTGCAGTGATGTCGCGCTGGATGAATGTCGGCTTTATCCTGCCAAGAAGAGCGGGCTGCATGAAAATGTTGCGCTGATCAGCAGAGTTGTTGCGATTGGCCTTGAGGTTAATATCTAGAAGTGTATTTTTTTTTGTTGAGGATAAGCATTTCTCTGCTGTGTTCCCATCCTGGTTCATTAGAGCCAGGTTGTTGGGGAAGTGGATGATTCACTGTGTCGTGGAAATGTGGAGCTCTCTGTAGCGTAGACGACAGAGGAGGAAGAAGAAGAAGAAAAAAAAAAGCCCACAGCCAACGCATTCCAGAATCGCGTGTATGTTCGCTAGCCTTCTTTTTGTTTTTAAATAATTTATCCGGACAACTTAGACTGATTATTCTATGAATATATGCACTGGCTCTCGCTCTTTCTCTCTCTCTCTGTCTTTTATCGCTCAATCCCATGCATTGTTTTGTCTCTCGGTGTAATAGTTTACTCCTATGTGCATACTAGCCAAGTATGCATGCATGTACTGTTATGTGAACAGTGTATGTGTACTGTAGTCAGGTAAGCTACGTGTGTGTATCTGTGTGCATTCATGTGCGAGTGGGAGCTCTTTCTCTGAGTGTGCACATGTAAGATTAGGTGTGTGACTGTGTGTGTGCGTGTGCGTGTGTGTGTGTGTGCGTGTGCGTGCTGTCCGTGTGTGTGCTCTTTCCCTCCCGCACCTGAAACAAAGGAGGTGTCAGAGTGAATTAGCCCCCACCTACCTGACTGAGCAGCCAGAGAGCTTAGGGATGCACCGCTGGTTGTGCTGACTCGCATATGAAGCATAGTGTCTGCCCCCCCGTCCCCCCCTTCCCTGTTACGCTTTCACCTCCTTTGTCCCCCCATCCCATCCCATACCCCATCCCCACACCTTCCCCCCTCCCCTTCCTCCACTCATCCCGAGGTGCTCTAACAAGGTTGCTTGGAAGGAGGGATAAGGCGTGTTAAATGAATAATTTACACAGAAGAGCGCTCCTTATTTTATTTATTTAATATACGGCGGGAGGTTATGAGTGAGTGGGCAGCTGCCTGCGTCTGCGGCGGCTTGTCCCCTCCCCAAACGCCCAGATGTCGTTAGCTAAACGAGACCCTGCTCCGTTTTTAATGGAAGAGGCCAAAGTGACAGCCATTTAGAAGGAGGAGGGAGAGGAATTCTGTGTGTGTGCGGGTGTGTGTGTGTGTGCCCGTGGCGTGCCATGCCCACGGAACGGATCATGCGTGGCTGTCACTAGTGTGTGATACATGTTAGGAGGTCTGGCGTGCTTTGTCACCGTGTTGCCGGTTTCTCGACACGCGTGGCGTGCAAAAGGCATTTAATGCATGTTAGAACCACTGTTGCATTCAGTGTAAACAGTGATACAGGGCTATACTGTAAGAGCAGACTACACCACGTCCACATCACTAAGAAACTAACGCCGGGGTCCGTTTTCTTAAAGTTGCCGCATTGTGTGGCTGTATCTGACCGTAGGTGTTGGTGTTTTTCTCATGTTTTGCAGGGGAGAGCGGAGTGGGCGGGGCAGGACCACCTCGCCCCTGGCACCGCCCCAAAAGAGGAGGAGGAGGAGTCACTCACAAGGGAGGAGCTAAAGAGCAGGGAACCATCCAATCGGTAATCTTTTTTTTTTTTTTTTTTGGAACTAACGCTTGTTTCAGTTTCAGCGTTATCGCACGGCCGCGTGCGTTCTAGGAAGAGCTTGTGGCTACGCTATTTTCAACCTTTTTTCCACTAACAATTCTAGAGATTGCGTCCTCAAAATCCGTGGGCGAAATGCGTGGACAGAAAGCGTCCTCAGACAATCACATCTGATCATTGCATAACAAGACCCGCCCTAAACTGTCAGGTTTGGGCAGAATTTGAAAATTTGCCAAATAGTAAGAATGAAATGCCAATCAGTACCATCTCCATAGGAATAGGTAAATACAGAAAAGAACTATTACTTTTACTTATAAAATAATTCAATATATATATATTTTTTCATGCAGCCCAAGCCCCTACCCGGCCCTACCGATTAGCATAGATTTTAGCCTGTTCGGTTCGGTTCTGGTCGGGTTTGGGCAGAGTTTGAGAACTCTAGTAGGAACGGCTGCGACTGCAAGCAGTTTTATCTATTGAGCATGGATTGACTTCCTGTAGCCGTAGCAGAGACGTCGCCGTCGTCTGCTTAAAGTCCCAATTAGTTGTACAGAGAAAGAGAGAGAGGCGAGAGACGGATGGGGACAGATGGAGTGCTTTACAGTACAGTACTGTGAGGCATACAGCCTCCTTGTGTGCCGGCATGCGTGTTAGTTTAGCTGTTCTTAAGCCCGCATGGGTAATGGACTAGTTTAAATAACTAAAGTTAATGTGTTTTTGCAAAAGATGTAGTGCAACGGCACACCAGTGATGTTAATAATCTAGGTGAAAGTAGCCTGAGTGGTAAAAGTGACGACTTCATTTCTCGCTCTCTCTATCGACTTTCCAGTTCACGCGAAATGGAAGGAATGAAATAAAATCTTAATGCAACATCTAGTTATACTGCATTTGGTCACATCAACGGTAAAGTGGGAACCACCGCTACGCTCTTCTCTTTCTCTTTCCTCTCCTGTTGACAGCGGTATGAAGCCCCTCGTCGGCAGGAGCCATACAGTTCCTGTGTGTGTGTGTGTGTGTGTGTGTGTGTGTGTGTGTGTGTGTGTGTGTGTGTGTGTGTGTGTGTGTGTGTGTGGTTGTGTGTGTGTCTCTCTCTCTCTCTCTCCCATGAGAATGAAATCCCACAGCTCGCATTGACCTCATTATAAAAATAGCTCATCTATCCAGCCATCACATTTTCCCTGTATCCTCCTGTACTCTGCTCCTTCTTCAACTCATCACTCTCCTCTCTCTCTCTCTCTCTCTCTCCCTCTCCTCGCCGTCTCTTTTATCAGTGTTTGCGCTGGTCTTAGCGCCAGATTAAAAGCTTATGTAAGCCTTTGTAACTGTGCGTTTTTTCCCATGCACCTGTCGTCACTAATCAAGTCCTAATCTGGGATTGTAAGATGTCATCGTTTAATCAGGAGCGGCGGTAGTAGTTCTCTGGCCATCTGATCCGTTAACCACATGAACCCCCATCCTCCCCAGCTAGCAGCATCCTCACTCTGGGGGCTGAACGTTCGGTGTATTCGGTGTAAGAGAGGGAAAAGATGGAGCTAGAGTTGCGTTTGTTGACGCTAAAAGTTGCCCACCTGCACCCTGGCAGGTAAATAAAAACGTTGTTGCAGGTTGGCGTTTGTGTTCAGGTTAGCGTGACCAGATGTCCCGATTTGTGCGGGATTGTCCCGCATTTCATTGTCTTTTAAGGTGTCCCGCCGATTGAGACTTTCACCCGCATTTTGATTGACAAGCTGTAGTTTTCATAATGTGCGCAAATTCGCAAAATGGTGTGTCAACACTGATCCGCGGCAGCCTGCCTGTGAGCAGCGAAGCCTGTCCAAATGGGAAAGGGGCGGGCCGTGTGTGTGAGAGAGACGGTTTTATTTGCTGTCCCTGTTCCCATAGAAGTCTATGTAGAACAGCCGCCATTGGACTGACCCCATGAAGTGAACGGAGTTTGGGTAACTCTGTCTGTATTCTCGGTAGAAGCGGCGCAACATTGAGGTGTCCGAGTTTGAATGGCCTGTATAGGGACAAACTGGAGTTTGAATACTTTTTTTCCCCAACAACGACGGTGGTGAAAATAAGCAGAACTATTTCAGATACGCCATATATTTCCGACAAGTATTTAAACAACTATTTAAAGTATTGTAAAGTAATAACTAAACAAAATGATTAAGAAGATAATGGAAGTTTGCCTGAGTCAATCTAATGCACTGCAACCAGCAGCTCCGTGTTGGGAAATCAATGCGTTGTGTCTCACAACGTGTTAGCTGCGTGCGTTGCAATGAATGAATACATGAAAGAAAAGAAACAAGGAGGAGCCGAACAAAACTAAAAAAGGAAATATAGTAATAAGGACTGGGAGACCATGTATTCCTGGGTGAAACCAGTGAAATGCGATTCTGACAGAGTTTACTGTGATGTCTGCAGTGACAGGGGGGTGAATACAATGTGAGACTCACAAGCAACGTCTTGCTCGACCAAAACAAGATTCGAACACAGACAAGGTAACGGGAGCTAAACTATCCTTTGTTCACCAGTGTTGCCAACTTGACGCATTTGTCGCTATATTTAGCTTTTTTCCAGACCCCCCTAGCGCCAAAATTAGTGAAAGTGCTGGTGAGTGGGGGTGAAATTGGTTGACAGGCGCCAGAGATAAAACCCTTGTTTTTCACCATTTTTCCTCCTATGATAGAGTCCTCCTTCCTTCCTAGAAAGGACCATTGGCGACCAAATGGACCCTTGTATTTCTGTAACTCTTTGAGAGCATAAAATGAAACCAGAATGGACCCGTAAGGGTCCATTTGGTTTCATGGTTTGTGATGGACAAAACCTAAAAGTGCATAGCCTGTTCATGCTGCTATGACAGACACATTTACAATTTGATGGCTCCAATGCTAACCAAACTTTTATTTATGTTTCTGGTGATTTATTTCATTCATTGTGTGCCTCTACAATTTCAGACTTGCAGTCGTTGTCTTTGTTAGGAGGAAGATACATTGATAAAAAATTCTTTATTAGTTTGTTATTGGTTGCTTTGGCCCTGGTTCAGTTATATTGTCCAGGTGTATAGTTTGTAGGTAAATGTCCACTAAATGGTTAATTTAAAAACATTTCTGTTAAGTGCCTCTTATTAGTGGATGAAACAGATGACAAACTATAGTGGTGGTATGTAAAGGGAAGAGTAGAAACACCTAAATTGGTTACTATTTATTCATTTGTGCGACAGTCCAACACGACCCCGCATGTGTCCCACATTGTCCCACACAAACACACTGTTTGTCCCACATCTGGTGAGTTGGGATCTGGTCACCCTAGTTCAGGTTGCCACCCACCCCAATTTTCATGTCCAAGGAATACACAAAGGAGGCAGACATGGTCTAACTGGTGGTCCCCGGACCACCTGTTGAAAACCCCTGGTCTAAGGCCACAACCGAGCAATAGACCTTTCAGTAAGCGCCTCCTCCAAATGCAATTGTCCAATCACAGCTGTAGTATTGGAGTCAACGGGGAGTGTTGCTTCTCTCTCATATTCCAGATACTCTATTATAGACAATAGTTTTCCTATCATAAAACATTGCTGTTGTTCTTTTTTAAACAAATGTCATACACATTTTTACTTGCATGAGTGGGCGCAAGTTAAGCAAGTTAATCAGTTTGCGGTCAAGTAGGCCATCGTCTACTTGTGCACAACGTGCAATCTAGTTTCCACTGCATACGGCAGGTCTTGTTGACGGATTTGGCAGAGATTTTTAAAGTCTGGTTCCAAAAATGAGCCAGTGTTTAATGTGTAATGTCCATGACATTTACATTGGAATGAATGAGCAGGTCTGGGAAGTGTCCAACCCATGGTAGCACACTGGGGAGAGGGCGGGGCTTACTGCAAGGTCTATTGGGAAATAAAAAGCATAGAATCAAATTTGTTCACTCTGTGAGGACGACAAAAGCCATAGATGAACGGAGAACAGGGAAAAGGGTATTTAGAAACACCTTAGATAAAGAAACGGATCCTCTAGTAACAGGCGACTTGAAAGGGTTCCAGGTGGTCCCCAGCTGTTGTTGTTTAACCAGATGTAACTCTTGAGAACGTAAAAATGAAACCAAATGGACCCTGGCGGGTCCATTTGGTTTCATTTTTACACTCTCAAGAGTTGATATATTCATCATCTGAATTATCCCACGTCTACACAACTAGAAGATGGACAAAGGCAAAAGAAATCTTTAGTTTTGGGGGTCTGTGGGGCTAAAATGTTCTCAAACTTGTTTTTTAGGGCAAGTAGGCAAGTAGAACATGACCTGTACATTGTCCCCGATGGGCAAGAACCTAACTAAACAGGGTTTAACCTATGTCGTCTCTCGACTTTTAAGCCTCTGCAGAGTCAGCAACAGAGAGACAGGTTGTTGTCGGGTCTAGCGCTATGCGCTGTACCTGCCTCCACACCTCGGGGGCTTCTTCTCACCTCCTAACGAGTGGAGCGCATCGTTAATGCCCCGCGCTTGTCCCCCCCCCTAGCAGAAGTCATGGCTCCTCTACATCAGAGGGAGCATGGGGACGCTGTCTGGTTATTTTAACAGCAGCATCAGTGAAGGTAACTACAGTCATTACGGTGCAGGGACTCTCTTTGATCCTGCCAGAGAAGAAGACAATGTTTCCTGGGATTTGAAAAAAACGGCCATCATCAAAGACACTCCAGCAGATTGTCAAACACTGTAGTGTATTTTGTGACAACGTAATAAGACAAAGTTCTTACTCTTCTGCCCGAAACCAAATCTATTGCTTCTGAGACACTCTATGAATACGAGTTGTTCAGAGTTGCCCAGTGTCGACTGAGCCTTGGGCACAAAGAAAGTTTGAAAACCAGCACTGGTTCTTCTCACAATACACTGCCTTGGCTGCAGTACCAAGACTGAAATTGTGCCTGGGAGTTAAGCTATACTGTCATTTTCCAAGGATGAGAGTTGTACTCGGTGTGCTGTTGGCCAGTCGTGCGTGGGTGTGAGGTAGTTGCTATGGACTTGGGTTCCTGTAAGGGCAGAAATAAATCCTGCTTTTTTTAACCAACCAAAATGTATGTAGTACAACAGGCGCATGCATGCACAAACGCACCGTGGTAAAGGCCACTTTATGCTAAGCAAAAAGCTTTGGCGTTGACCTGCTTTCATAAACCCGAGCTCACCTCAACCAGGAGGAGAAACCGCTGGGATGATGATCTGCATAATCTTTTGATCTCCTGCATCGAGGTCTCAAGGAGGCAGCCGTCATTAAGGAAAGCGTGCACGACAATCCCTCACACGGCGGCGGGCAGGGCCGAAGCCCCGCATCTCAAACAAACAATCCTCTTCAAAGTGCCCCCCACCTGCCCGCACTGTCCTTCGCTTCAAAGCCGGCTGCGGCCCTCGGTCGGGGGCTTGAAAGCCCCCCTGAAAGCGCTCCGTCCGTCCTTCACCGTTTGTGTGTTCTTCTGCAGCATCCGTGTGATGTGATGTTGTTGCCCTTGGGGGTGGCGAGGGGGTGTGCTCTACCTCCAACCCACCCACCTCTTCTCCTCCCCGCCGCAACCTCTCTGTTTACGTGTCTCTGGGCCCCCCCGTCAACGTCCCTGAACCTGCTCTAATTAGCATCACATCAACTGTTTATTTATCCAGGTACCGGCGGAGAGGAGGGGGGTGACGGGAGGGAGGGCCGGATAAAGGGGGGGAAGCCAACAAACAAAGCGCTAGCGGAATGAGGGGAAACAGACAAGAGAGACAAGAAGAGACGCGTGCTGCTGTTGATGGTTTGGTTGTGGGGTGTGTTGGGTTGATGATCTGATGAATTTTCAGTGAGAGAAGGAAGAAGGAGAGAGAGAGAGACAGGGGTGGATCTAGGCATGGGCATGGGGGGGGGGGCAATGCTCCCCTAAATGCCCAGACTGCCCCACCAAACACGATGTCAAGCGAAACAACCTAGAAATAACCTAGAAGATATTTCAAATTACAGTGCCTATATTTAAAATGATTTGAAACACTACTACTGCTACTAACTAACTACAGCTGTGTCACCACTAAACCAACAGCATTTCATCATTGAAAACAGAAAACTCTCTGAGTCAGACCTTTAGCTTTATGCATGCTGCGTGTCTGTTGCAATTTCAACAACTGATGTTATTATTGAGGCTTTACTTGCCTAATAAAAGTCCTGTAACCAAAAATGAAGCCGCACCCATACCATTTTCTCTTGCCCCTCCAACATGTTCTCTTGCCCCCCCCTCCCCCAAATGGGACATGTTACATCCGCCCCTGGAGAGAGAGAGAGAGAGAGAGAGAAATAAAGACGTTCTCAAAGAGGCAGAGACGAGAAAAGTGATTCATAGATAATCAAAGAGTTGAGGGGAGAGAGAGGGAGAGAGAGATGCATGGAGGTAGTTAAGACATGATGCGGAAAGTCAGCAAAGTGCGAAAGGGGGAGAACTTTCCCTCCTCTCGTCTCCTTCTCTCTTCACTCCAACGTCTCTTCTTCTCTCTGCATTTTTCATCTGAGAGACACGCAGTGCAGCGCCTAAAATTAGAAAGCAAGCCGACAGTTTCCTCCCTTTTCCTTTCCTTCTTGCCGGGGCCTCGTTTATAATGAGTTCTCCCATCACGGTGAGTGATCATTAAAGGTGCCGTGGTACAGGACTGGGAACACAGGTGTTTTCACGGCGTCCCACTCAAGGTTAGTCGCTGGGATCACACCCCACCACCCACCCGCTGATGCTTCCACTGATTAGCATACTTCCTGGTCTAATGCCGCTGGAGGGTTGTGTTGATGCGTTGGCGCTTGGGTTAGTTAGCTGAACGTGCAGGTGGTTAGAACTTTGTAAATCCTATGCACGTACCTTGCCAGGAATCCAGGAATATGACAACCCCCCCGCCCCACATTACATAATTTACGTTTTGTTTTGATACAATTCAGAATCACATTTCTTTTAGTATTATTGGTGAAATACAGTATTATTGGCAATCCATTGTTTTCATATTGCAGTGTTTTTCAACCTTTGTTGATACCAGGGCCCACTATTTATTCAGAATTTGAGCCACGGACCACCATTCAATGACATTTTAGCCCCAAAACTAAGGATTTCTTTTGGTTTTGTTCACAATACCAGGCTGGATTTGAGAAACTAATATAAATGAAAATTACCATTAATTTTCTACATTCTCTAGTTGTGTAGCCTTGAGCCAATTCAGAGGGTGTAAAATGAAACCAAGAGTTACATCTGGTTAACCAACTTTTTGTCATTTAGCTAAACCACCTGGAACCCTCCCAAGGTCAAGGACCACTGGCGATCCTGATTGGATCTCACCGATCAACCCCGGCCCCTCCTCTTATAGTCCAGGGCAGGCTTTCACTTTTTGCGCAGCATGGACGAAAATGGGAGCCTGGGTATGGAGGCTACCAGGTGTGACAGTGTGAGTGAGTGTTGGAGGGATGTTTCGGTTATCAAATGTGTGTTTTTTGTGCAGGGGAGTTGGACCTGTAGCTTGTCTAGAGATATGCATTTGAGACGAGTCGACCTGCTACGGAATGTTTAATAAGACGCCGCTATTGGAGTAATTAAAGCCCTGTCGTCTTCTACAGGGCGGTTACGTCACAACTCTCACATTGAACTCTGCTGGCATTGAGTTCACAGGCCAGCATGGAAAAATGCTGCTGAAAGAGGTTTTTTTTGTGAATTTATAATCTCGGGCCGTTCATTTTTTATTATTGTGCTAATTTTTGTAGCTAGTCATGGTTTCATGGCATTTTCTTAGTGTGTGTGATTCGAACAAATGTAGTTTTGAGAAATGTGTTATTTTCTTGCTTGTGGGTTCTCCTTGTTTCTTGCATGCTTCTTTAGATGCCTTTGTTTGGGTGCACCCACTTACTGTATTTCTTTTTTTTTTTTTTTACTTTATTTATAGAATTTTCACAAGGTATACAACCCCAAAGAACCCCCCCACCCCCCACCCCCCCGGTTCCTTCCGAAAGAAAAGAAAAAAAGAAAAAAAAAATCAACAGTGGGATAGCATAATACCTGCAGTTTGTCTTATGATGGATTGAGGGATTACACGGCTAACAAACCAGACTCTAATCAGATGAACAACAATTCAAGGGGAAAAAAGAAAAGTGGGTTGTCGTACATACAATCAATGCCATAAATAAGGAAAGCAAAACACAAAAAGAAAAACATTTGCATGAGACATGATTACACACTGACAATACATGTTTATATACTGTATATATATACATATATATATAAAAAAAGGTGAAATGACAAAAAAAGGTGAAATGACAAATCATTCAGTATCCAAAGATAGAGAAAGGGTGAATTCGATGAATGGAGACCACGTCTTTATAAATTTCTGTCGAGATTTATATCTGTTGTACCTGAGCTTCTCTAATGGTATCAAGGATAGAACATCTTTGACCCAACTCGAGAATGTTGGAGGTTTATATCCGATTTCCAATTCCGGAGAATAAGCCTCCTAGCTACAAGTGTCGAAAAAGCTATGAAGTTACACTTACTGTATTTCTATAAGTATTATTACTCCACTATCACACCAGCTACACCAGCACAGGCTGTCCATCCACATCACAAGCTCAACACCAACATGCTATTTTTCCCACGGTGAATACAGGTGTGCTTTGTGCCCATCGCTGTGCCTTGGGCAACACATTTTTAAAGTCTAAAAAACCCAATGGACTGCAGCTGGTCTATCACTGCACTATACATTGCCTTAGCTGTACACAGAGACAGGTGCTGTGAGTTAACCTCTGCTCTCATGAACTGGCATCCGGAAAGGGCAGAAAGAATCCTGCTTTTTTGTGTGTGGACACACTAAACCCAAATGTACGTTGTGTATGTCACGCACACACACGCACGCACGCACGCACGCACACACACACACACACACACACACACACACACACACACACACACACACACCTCCAGCTTAATTTCACCGCAGCAACATTTTTGCTGTCATGAAATAGCCACAGCTGCCTGAATTTACATTGACAGTGTCAGGTTTAAACTTGAGACCAAGGTTTAAGTGCATCTCCCATTCCTCCCTCTCTCCTCTCACCCCATACTCTCTCCTCTTTAATCTTAAGTATGTATGTGACGTTCACGTTGACCCTTCACATAGCCAGCAGCGATCTGCCCTGGAAAAGGCCACTCTATGCTAAATAAAAGCATGGCTGCTTCAGGATTCTGTGGCATTCCCTCTCCACTAACCAAACAAACCTGCACTAGGCAGGGTCATGTCTATGTTCCCTCAGCTCTATGTTGCCTCAAGGTTAGGTTAGAGGTAGGTACTGTATAGCTTTACTGAGGTTAAGGAGCCATGTTCACACAAGGCATATGCAAAGATGGAAACATTGCAGTGCTCGCACAGTTAACGTCATCAAGTGTGCGTGAAAAAAAAAGATAATCAAGCTTGTAGTTGCAATTGTGAGACCTCTTTGATGTAGGCATTATTTATTATGCATTGGAAAACGGACTAGAAGAAGACATAACAAGTTTTTTTTTTTCAGCCAGAACAGGTTGATAAGCGGGCAAGGCGAACACTTTTTTCTTTTGCAGCTATAAAGTTTGTAACTTTGTAGCTTTGCATCTTGGAAGCTGAACCCAGCTCGGTTTGTAACTTTTACACTTGGAAGTTGAATCCAGCTCAGTTTGTAGCTTTGCATCTTGGAAGCTGAACCCAGCTCACTTTGTAGCTTTGCATCTTGGAAGCTGAACCCAGCTCTGTTTGTAACTTTTACATTTGGACGTTGAACCCAGTTTAGTTTGTAGCTTTGCATCTTGGAAGCTGAACCCAGCTCAGTTTGTAGCTTTGCATCTGGAGGTTGAACCCAGCTCAGTTTGTAGCTTTGCACCTGGAAGTTGAATCCAGCTCAGTTTGTAGCTTTGCACCCGGAAGCTGAACCCGGCTCAGTTTCAATTTGTATATGTTTCCACAGCTACAAATGCCAGATTCATTTTGTAGCTTCATGTCGCTGGCTTCCATTGACAACAAACGGTAGACTGTATCTTTGCATCTGCCCGTGTGATACAGACGGTAGCTGTGTCAGAGCTCTCCCTGTTGGAACTGCAGAAACACATGAGTTCGTAAACATGACAATAGCATAGGCTGATTCCAAACTATACATACATGTATGTTACTCTACTACTAATGTCCAGCGTAGTTTAGTGTGTGTAGAGGGCCCGCCTGGCAATCAAGAGGGTCAACCGATTAGCCTCCTAAACCCTGTTTGAAGTGTACCCTGAGCAGGACCATTAACGTCCAACAGCTCCACCCTGAAGCGCTGGTCATAACCACAACCACCTGATGGGGCCGTCAGCTGGGCCAGGCTGAAACTGAACCCTCCCCCGAAGGGACTGTGTGTGGAATATACTAAAAACATTCCCATGTTCTTTGTTTACGCTAAGAATACAGCCGGCACGATTGCCCTGCACCTACCATTTCTTTTCTCCTTTCAGCAATTCTTTGTTTCAGCTTCGTCATCTCATTTCCTGCCCTCTCTCTGTCTCCTACTCTTTCTTTCTGAGATGTGATCAAAGGTTGCGTTCGGACTTGGAATATAATGTGAATAATGTGTGTTTACAGTCACTTGCGATGCTACAGTTGTGTCGTGCATGTCGTGACATTGGAAGGGTAACTTAAACAGAGGCGCTCATTCACTCAAGGTGGCTCAGTTGAACACTATCCATCCAAAAGTACAAACTTCACTCACAAGTGGACTCTTATGTAACGGTTTTCAGTGTTTTTCAACCTTTTTTTTTTATACCAGTGCCCACTATTTATTCAGAATTTGAGCCATTTGATGACATTTTCACTCCCACAGTCCCCAAAACTAAAGATTTATTTTGCTTTTGTCCACAATTCCTCGCTGGATTTCAGAGAAAACAAAACAGTCAAACATACAGGTCAAAATGACCATTAACCCTTTGATGGCTAATTGATCAATTAATCAATTATAATGGTAGTTGCTGATGCAACGGACGCATATAGTTTTTTGCTTTGTCTAAAAGAAAAGATTAATTTTAGGCGATTACCTTTTTTTTTGCTTGATCGTCTAACTACAGGTCCAACACAACTAGAAATGACCAAAATCGTCAGATGCATGCTTTTACGTGCACACTCGTGGCCTGTATGTCCATCTCTGATCATAATGCAGCAATTGCTGCGGCAATGCGGCTTGATTTGACTTATTTATGATAATAAACATGACCGCACCGATCACACCCAACCGGCTTATAATAGTGAAGCCGAGAGTTGCATCTACTAACGCTGTGACCCATTGGCACCGGAAGTAGAAGCTCTTCTTCTACTCTTTCTTTGCTACTTCCGGTGATTAGCCACTAGTACGTGTGTAGGTTTTCGTATCGGCATTGGCCGCAAAAATATGGCATCGGTTGGGCTCCATTCCAGAGGCTGCAGCCGCAAAAACACACAAAGGTCAGGGGAAGGTTTAGTACAGTCATCTACATGACTAACACAGGACAGTGCAGGCTGCCCTGAGGCATCGCACACAAACACACACACACACAAACACACACACACGCTCGCATGCACACGTGCGTCACTTCCACGCAGCTCAGCCCTGACCCGACAGTCCCCATCAACCAAAACGTGTGTGTTTGTGTCACTCTACTGTATGCGTCGTGTACCGTACTGTAGAGGGGCGGATCTAGGCATGGGCATGGGGGGCAATGCCCCCCCTAAATACCCAGTTTGAGCCCCCCCCCCCCCCCCCCCCCCCCCCCCAACACGATGCCATGCAAAACAACCCAAGATATTTCAAATTAAAGTGCTTCTGTTTAAAATGATGTGAAACACTACTACTGCTACTAACTAACTACAGCTGTGTTGCCACTAAACCAACAGCATTTCATCATTGAAACCGTGGCGCGAAGCGACACGGGCGATGAAGCCGCACCCATACCATTTTCTCTTGGCCCTCCAACATGTTCTCTTGCCCCCCGCAAGTGGGACATGTTACATCCTGGTACTGTTCTGCGTGTGTGCGTACAGTACGCGCTCCTCCGCGGTCGCGGATGATTGAAGACGCTGGCGGCTTTCCGGGGGAATGACAGCGTGGCCTCGTTGGACGTACTGTGGGTCAAAGGTCGTTGGTTCTCTCAGGGGAGGGGGGGCGGCGTGCGACATATCCTGCCCGGAGGAGAGAGAGCGGCTCCTCTGCAGAAAGCTCCGCGCTGCGATTTGTCCTCGTTTGAATTATTACGTAATCGCCACAATCGCCACTATTTTGAGATAGTAGCGATTATTTTTGCATTTCCGTTCACTTCTAGATCTGCTATTTTTGCTATGTATAATATTAGCAGTAAAGCCCTAACTACACCAAAGGCTGCAGAGCATGTCTAGTGTACAGGGTGTACAGGGGCGTGATGAGGCCAGATCAACATGGAATGTCAGAATATACACTATATTATATATTTCCAGTACCCTCTTGGCTTAATAGACCATGGCATAAGCCCCGCCTCTCCCAAGTGTCCAACTTTCCAGCCAAGGCTTATTTATTCAAAATCTCTTACAAGTCTGTCAACAAGACCTGCCGCACGCAGTGGAAAAAATGTGTGTGACATTAATTTTTAAAAACAATGTTTTATCATTTCGGAAAACTATTGCTTTGTCTGTTGCATGTTATGCTAAGCTGTGATTGGACCATAACGTTTTGGGGAGGGGCTTAGAGCAAGGTCTATTCTGATTCATCCATTGACCCGACAACTGCTATTTCGCTGGCCGAAAATAGCTTTGTAAATCAGCTTTTATTTTTTTTCTTTCTTTCGTCACGTACCAGGGTACGATGGAACATAAATTAGGCATTATACCCGCTCAGGCACATTGATAACCCTCGATAGAGGTTTGATCCCCAACCGAGCACATAAACTATTACGGCGCTATATACACCGCTGCTGTCAAGAAGATGCAGTAATACGTATTCCATAACCTGAACGCTGGTAGTTTTTTTTTTTTCTTTTAGCGGCGGGATTTCTCTTATCGATTAAGCTACATTCCCATGCAGGGCAGAGCGACGTGCTCCTAATTGGAATGGATTTCATTCACCCCCCCAACATTGATTTGTTCAGGTGACAGTGGATGACATACAGCTGTGTGTGTGTGTGTGGGTGTGTGTGTGTGTGTGTGTGTGTGCGCGCGCGCACGCGTGTTGTGAAGTTTGTGCGTGTCATGAATACCATATCAGGTGAATCTCCTTTTGAGAAATGCCCGTCATTCGCCGTCTTATAAAACGTACAGGTGACCATATTTCAGTGTGTGTGTGTTTGTGTGTGTGTGTGTGTGTGTGTGTGTGTGACTGCACGCTCTACCCCTCTCCGCCCCAACGCTTTTGAGTGAGTGGCGGTTTTGGATGAAAACGAGGACTTCTGCAAACACTGATTTCATTTTCCCCCTGACCGCCCTCGCTCCTGAGAGAGAGAGAGACCCCCACTGCCACACACACACACACACACACACACACACACACACACACACACACACACACACACACACACACCCCTCATCATACAGTTTCGTGTACATACACCCCTCTAGACTGGGGAAAAAAATGTCTTGCCCCTTTACAGATGAAAGACGACCGCTGATTGGTTTAGCCTGCATACCTACAGGAAGAAGCAATCGAGCACAGATAACGCCGACGTTCACTCGGTGGAAAGATAAAGAAGGAGGAAAAAAAGGGACCGATTTCATCTCGCTCCGTCAGATCCATCAAAAACGGTGACCAATTTGTGTCCCTTTTTTTTCCACCCCGTTCGGTTTTACAGTTTCTGACAGTTCTAGGTAGAGGAGCCGAGAGATACGTCTCTCTCTTTCTTCCTTCCCTTTCTTTCTTTCTTTTTTTTTTTTACACTCACACACACACACAGCAATTATCCCAGAGGCTGAGGTGTGTGTGTGTGTCTGTGTGTGTACGTGCGTGCACTACACGTGTGTGAGAGCGATGGGGTGAGGAGGAGGAGAAAGAGAACATGGCCGCTGGACATGGCTTGGCTGGCCCCGACCCCCTGCAACTAGCCCCTGTTATCTGCCCCGGAGATCCTGCATGGCCTTTCATCTGGGGCTAAAAACCCAGGGGGAGGGAGCCGGGGAGGGAGGGGAGGGGAGGGGGGAGGCTTTGGCCTCTGCTGGGTCTTCAGCCCCCTCCTCTTCCACAACCAGCACACCTCTGTGCTCATTCCAGACCCCCCTCCATCTCTATGGCTCTATCTTTTAAGTCCCAGATGAGTGTTGCTGCTCCTCACCTAACCGTGGAGATAACAGACCTTTGGCAGCTTGACTTGGCTTTTTTCTTCTCTCTCCCTCTCTCTCTCTCTCTGTCATTCTACTCCCCATGTCTGTACCAATGCCACAGGGGATGCCGTGGGGGTTGATTTATTTCAATTATTTTTCATTACTACGCACAATAATTTCAAAACCTATAAACGCGTCCCCCATTTGTCCGGCGGATGAGATTTTCACGTGGGAAGTTTTTCTCTTTTCGTCTTTTAAATTCTCGGGTGATGCAGACCAGGTTGTCTTGTCGTTGGGCCGTCTGCCATGGCAGGCACCCACAGTAAAACAAAAAACCTTGTTTATACTCAAGCGAGCGTATATGGATGGACCCCCTATGGCTCCATTACAGGTCCACGTTGGTCCGTCGTTAAAGGGGTATAATACAGTACTTAAATAGGCATTATAATCAGCGTGTTGAGAGCTTGTAGATCGGATTTTCGGTGTGCGATATAGCCACCGAATCGGGTATATAAATCAGTGCAGTGTAGTGCATAACGCAGTATCTTGTGGACTGGATTCAGACGACAGCTGGAGGTGCAGTGCCTTTTGGGCCCCCAGGGCACGGACACTATCAACACACATCAATGTCCATGTTTTATAACGTCTTGTCACTGCAAAAATCACATAATCCTCCTCGGTAACAATAGACTCTCACAGGGCGAGTCGGCTTGATCTGACTATTCCTGACTATTACTTTCCGACTGTCCTTAATTGTATCACTGTAGCTGTGTGTGTGTGTGTGTGTGTGTGTGTGTGTGTGTGTGTGTGTGTGTGTGTGTGTGTGTGTGTGTGTGTGTGTGTGTGGTGTGTGTGTGTGTGTGTGTGTGTGTGTGTGTGTGTGTTTGTGCCGCTGCTTTGGTGTGTTCTACAGCAGGGGTTTTCAACCTTTTTGACACCAGGGCCCACCATTTATTCAGTATTTGAGCCACAGACCACCATTTGATGACATTTTTAGCCCCACAGACCCCAAAACTAAAGATTTCTTTTGTTTTTTTGTCCACAATTCCAGGCTGGAAAACAGGCAAACATACAGATCAAAATGACCATTAATCTTAACTGTTAAAGCGTAAAAATGAAACCAAATGGTGCCAGCAAGGGTCCATTTAGTTTCATTTTTACGTTCTCAAGAGTTACATCTGGTTAACTAACTTAGCTGGGGACCACCTAGAACATTCTCAAGGACCACTGATGGTCCCCGGACCACCTGTTGAAAACTCCTGTTCTAAGGGGCTGCTACAGTAGGCGCAATTCCCCCAATAAAAATAAATACTAGGGATGCAGCGATTAATCGCCATCAAATCGATAGATCAATTAGTCAATTAGTTTTTTTCCCCAGTGTTAAGAGTAACTAAACTCCAGAGGAGTGAGCCATCTCTCTTCCCTTACAATCTTCTGGTATATTTAGTTGCACATGCACATTAAACTGCAAATCAAAGTATGATATATAACAACTGATTATATCAAGAACAAAACATAATGGCTGGAATATATATTTTTAATTACCTTTTCGAAGTTCAGTAGAGTACTGTTCCTTTTAAACTGTGTATCTGTTCTTTAATCAAATGTATGCTGTCACAATACACCATGAGTTGCTTTATTTGTTTCTTTAATTTAAATAGCAACCTAATCAGCAGCTAATGAAATGTATTTCTGAATTAATTATCTTTTTTAAAAAATATGTATTTTTAAGGCGATAGCTAAATAAGTGTCATGATCGATTAAGAAAATAATCATTATTTGCAGGCATAATAAATACATATTGTTTTATCAATATTTATCATATCAATTTTATCACTATTTGCACAGGATTGTACACCATGCAAATGTCACCTTTGATCTCTCCATTGCTTTAAATTAAATGTATGTTATTCAAGTCAATAAAATTACTATATTTTATTGTGCAGTTTTTAAATTGATAGCTAAATAAGTGTCATAATCGCTTATGAAAATAATTGTTAGTTGTCGCACCTAATACGTACTTTTTTTTAATCATATTTTATCCTTCGTATCGAAGTTTACACTGCAGTATCCACCTTTTGATCTCTCCATTGCTTTAAGTTAAACTTGTTATGTTATTCAAGTCAATAAAACGACTGCAAGCACAAAACTGGGACATTATGGGGAGGTTCCAAAGCTCTTTGTGGCCTCTGCCAGAGTTTTCCATTGAAGTGCCAGGGATGGCATAGAATGCATTCCGTTCCGTTCCATTCCAGGTGGATGCGTCGTCAGTGGCCTCCAGCTCAACCCTGACCTGTTGCCAACGTAAACAGCAGAACCAGCACCTTTCACCTCTCTGGCTTTACCTGATAATCATGTCTCTGTGCCGTGGACCCCCCCCAACCCCCCATGTCTGCTAGTCTCTTTGTCACTGCCTCCTACTTTTTATCTGTCTCTGTCCTTTCTTTCTCTCTCTTCTCTCTTTCTCTCCCTCACTCTCTCAATCTTAGCACCTTTTCCTTCTCCTTCACATGTTCTTTCTCTCTCCCTTCCTCTCTCTCTTTCTACCTCTCTCTATCTCAGCGCCACAGTCAGGAACCTGGGCACCCTTTGGGCCCAGCCCTGACCTCCGACCCCTCCCGTCAGATTAGAGTGGCTGGCTTTTCAAAGCCACGGCAGAGGCAGATTGAATGGCGTCTAGTGACCTCCGCATGCCTCTTCTCTCTCTCTCTCTTAAAACCCCACACCGCTAGGTGATGTTCCACAGAGCACGAGAGAGGCAAGGACGCTGGTCAGAGAATGGAGGTTCTTTAACAATGCCCATACTGTAGATGTTTTCAGGGCATAGGTATTTTTTAATCACGGACACGGCCGCGTCCGCGGCCCCCAGATCTATGCCTTTATGCGATCGAGCCTCTATTTAATCCTATGTTAGGCTTGAACTTGGAAGGATGAATTGAACGAATGCAATTTATGTTCACCATACCACGGAGACTTCCCTTTTGTCGCGGTTGACCTCTGTGTGCATCACTTGAACCGGTGAAAAAAATTATAAAGCTTTCATTTTCTTTTTTTCATAGATATTCTTTTTCGCTACGGAATGCCTATTCATCAGCTTGTAGAATGGCTGCTTTTACCTCGCTTATTGTCCTCTCTTGTATTGCTGAGATATCACTGTCGTCGCATTACGCATGTCCAAGTGTGGTCTAGGGAGGCACAGTGGGATCATTTTAATTGTTAAAGGGGAATTCCACCCATTTTCCACCCATGTCACAATCTAGCTTTTGGGCACCCCTGCTCTAGAGTGTCCGAATCAACTTTGTGTTTGTTTAACTACTAAAAGACTGACTTTGAGAGCTGTTCAATGAGGGGCATATTTTAAATTCAATTTCTAATCACTGGAACTTTTTTTTAGCTTTCTTGTACACGTTTGGAATTACATCATTGCAGCTCTTTCCTTCCAAACTGGTTTTCCCCAGTCCCAACATCCAAGTCCCTCAAACGTTGCCAGAAGCAGCAGCATAGGACAAGAAGACTGACTTGTCCTATGGACCGAAATATGAAATATGACTTTTAGATGAAAATCGCTGACACTAGCTACCTAAAAAAATACACGAAAAAGTGCTGGCAAGTGTTAAGCAGATGTAACTCTTTGAGAGTGTGAACATGAAACCAAATGGACGCTTGCGGGCCTATTTGTCAAGAGTTGAACATATTCACCATATGAATTAGCCCAAGTCTACACAACTAGAGAATGTAGAAGATTAATGGTCATTGTTTGTTTTGTTTCTCAAATCCCGCCTGGAATTGTGGACAAAAGCAAAAGAAAGCTTTAGTTGGGATCTGTGGGGCTAAAATGTCATCAAATGGTGGTCCGTGGCTCAAATCCTGAATAAATAGTGGGCCCTGGTATCAAAAAGGTTGAAAACCACTGCACTAGGGGTATCCTCTATCTATCTTGAATCCTAGTCTAGGTGTGTGATGGTTTATTTACAGATGTTGGTATTATTTAGTTGTATTATTTAAGTTGTGATACTACAGTATGGCTTGTTTGTTCGTGTGTGCACTGATGGAGTGGGTGGTAGAGTTTCTGCAAAGTGCACGGTAATTTTGCGATAAAATGACCAGGTTAAATTTTTGCCCAGTCCAGCCTTGAAGAGGGCAACAAAAAAGGGGTAAAGCTGACGATAAGGAGGGTAAGGAAGTCATAGGGAAGAATGGCTGGATGGAGGAGGGTCTCATATAGAGATGAGACCCTTTGAGCAATTTGTTCAATGTATTGTAAGAACCGATCTATGTCTTATTGAGTGTTGTGAAGTGTCATTGTCACTAGCATCTCGGGGCTGATGCTGTCAAATCATTATCGCCGTCATAATCATCATCACACACCTGCTACAACGGTGGCAGGTGTTACAGTGCCACAGGGGTGTGTGTGTGTGTGTGTGTGTCGCAACTGTAACACACCGCTGGCTCTCCAGAGACCTTTGCTCGTACCAGCTGTAGTAGTGGAACGCCATCATGTTCCCCTCAACCAGAAGAAGGGTTTTCTTTTGCCTCAAGCTTTATATAATTCCACCTCACTGATTTTCTCTTGCTGCTCTTCTCTTCTCTCCTTTCGCTTGGTCGATGTCGTTGTCCTTTTCGTGTGACCTCCACATCACACTAACATCCAGACAAGGGAGGTTTTCAAGACTTTCAGAAGTTGCCCACACTGTAGTAAAAGCAGGGTCACATCAACCACTTGATACACGGGTGTCACAATGGTGACATAACCCTGACCCTCGCATCATGGCCAGTGTTGTAGTGGGACTCTTAACCCTTTCAGGCCGGGAATCCATATTTGGATTCTGTACAGTATGTACAGTATTCCATAATTAACTTTATTTGATGCTGAAATATGAATATTTCAGGTTTTTCAAAAACCTTAGGTCAGGCCTAAATGGGAAGGGGAATTTCACCCATTTTATTTTATTTTTTTTCTGAGGGTGTACAAATGTTTGTACAAGGAAACTCATTGGCATGGTGAAACACATTTTCATGATGTCATCAAGATGTGTTTCACCATGTTAATGTTTTTTTCAGACCTCCTTTTCTAGGAAACACAGAATGGCGGGGGGGGGGGGGTTATCATGTCCAAACAACATCTCTAAGGTATATTAATGACATAGTAAAATATTGAAAATGAGTGGAATTCCCCTTTAAGACACGTGCATGCACACTTGCATTTGCGTGCACCTTTGCAGAAATTTCATGTGTGTTCCTTAAGAGCAAATAAATAGTTTTTCTTGGCCTGGTGGTGCTATAACAAGTCTGTGCAACTGTTTAATTGTCAACAGTCCCAGGTTTAGGTTAGGTCATCCCAGATGGAAACTCGCATGGACACACTGCAAAACATAGTCTCTCTCTCTCTTATGGTATTTTTTGCAACGTGGCATATTGTATTTATAGCTAAAAAACAACAACAGCATGAGTTGATCACTATCAAACCTGATTTGGCTACACAGCCTGATTCAGAGCAGCATCAGGTTGCATCAGCGCTGACTCAACACATTTGTGGACATGGGAACAGATCGTTTGGCATACTATCTGGCTGGGTCAGAACAATCCTGTTAGATTTTTTGAGGGGGCACTAGCCCCGTCCTATGCCCAGCATTGTGTGTGTGTGTGTGTGTGTGTACCACATTTGTGATGATTTCATTGGCTGCTTTTCTGCTTGCGTGTACCACATAGTGACGATTCGATTGGCTCAGCGCGGAACGTGGGTGGAGTATGACGATAAGGGCGCCTCTCACTTCACATGAGTGTGATTTTTACTATCAGCATAGCTCTGGATAAGATTCCTTAGTCGTGTGAAATGGCAGGGACGTATATATATCTGCCAAATAAGCCTAGCGATATCCAATGGGAGTCGAGCATTCGGGAGAGAATGTATGACGAATTGATGAATGGTGATAACAACTGTTGCGCAGGCGAGCTGTGGCATTCAGAGCGTCTGCTCTAGCCTACAGATGGTATGCAACCACCACCACTAAACCTGCAGCGATGTCCGCTATGCCTTGGCTTAGAGCAGGGGTTTTCAACCTTTTTCATCCCAGGGCCCACCATTTATTCAGCATTTGAGCCACGGACCACCAATTGAGGATATTTTTAGACCCACAGACCCCAAAGCTAAAGATTTCTTTTGCTTTTGTCCATGACATGACCATTAATCTTCTAGTTGTGTAGACTCGGACTAGACTCGGTCCCTGGACCATCTGTTGAAAACCCCTGTCTTAGAGCATTTCTGCATTCACTTCGGTGTGGAAATGGCAAAGTGTGTCATGTATTTTGCATTGAAATGGAAACCTTGTTGTTGTGATCATTGCGAACAACATTTCCAAGAAGTAAAAAAGAAAGTACTATCCTCTGTTTCAAGTCAAATCTCTCTAATTCTAATGTAAAATGTGAATTCCACAGACTGTGTTGCAGCTTCTCTTGCTTCCCTGACCCCATTTGCCTCTCTTATGTGCACACCGTTGTGTACTAAGATTAAAGATGAATTCATCAGAAATATGTATTTTTTGGCAAAACATCATAAAGGCGAATTCTAACACCCCTCCCCCAAAAAATAAAAATAAAAAATCTGAAATTTAACCTGACGGAAATTTAACCTGACGGAAATTTAACTTGACCGAAATTTTACCTGACGGAAATGACCCTGACGGCTCCATTTGGTTCCATTTGTGCACTCCATTTGTAACAGGGTATAAAATGCATTAACATGGAGAAATGCATCTTGATGATGTCATTCAATATGTGTTTCAATCAAGATTGAGTGGGGGTGGGCCTTGGTGTATGTGGTGTTTGCCTGTTGCATCTCCCCTAAGTGTAGAGAGTGTACATGTGCACATCGTGTTAACCTGGGGGACCAGAGGGTTTTCCAAATCACCCAGATCCCAAATCATGTTTTGGGTTGAAATTGCAAACTTTGTATCATCGCCAAACATCTTGTTGTTGCTTCTCTATCTCTTTCTTCTTCTTGCCCGGTGAAAAGGGAAACGGTTGTTGGAAAGCTGCTCATGATTGTAAAAGTCACTAGCGGGTGCACCTTCCCTCCCTTCTTGCCACTACGATGAACATCTTGTTCAAAAGCGCAAGGAGGAGGAGGAATGTGCTGAAGGCCTTGCAGTCTACTGTCAGATGTTGTTTGAATTTTCAAAAGGCTTGGTAGCCCGTGGGCCAGTCAGTCAGTCAGCCTCTCTCTCTCTCTCTCTCTCTCTCTCTCTCTCTCTCTCTCTCCTCTCTCTCTCCTCTCTCTCCTCTCTCTCTCAGACACCGCCAGCCCAAGCCTGCGCCTCTCCAGTGATATTACACATAATGTTCTTATTTGTGTCCCAGAGAGGAAAAGGCGTGAGACCGACTCTCTCTCTCTCTCCGCTTGTAGTTTGGGGGATAAAGGTGTCTCTCTGCCAATTTCGAACCAAGCCGTGGCAGCTGTATTCTCACACGTGATGGAAACAAAAGAAAGGACCAGGCGTTGGCCTGTTGGGATGAAAATCCCCCCCGTCCGTCCTGTCCCCGCCTTCCTGCTATATACCCACATGAAAATCCCTGGAGGGGGATTCGTATCCCACCGATTTTTTTTCTAGCCTCCGCCGTCGAAGCCAAATTCACAGTTAAACTGGAATCAACTACCCACACAGAGAGAGGGAAACGCTCCAGCTTTACAGAGTCGTAATGTGGTGGTGGATACTATATAAATAATCTGTCCTCGCACAAATACTTCCAGGTGTTAAATAGTGTGCCTTTCCACATTTTTTTCCTCCTCTAAAGTCTTTTGAAATGTGAAAAGCTTCTTGCCCCCCCAAAAAAATCCATTTGAAATGGCTACAAACGTGAGGTGTGTGCTTGTGTGTCAAGAGAAATCACACAAAATGTCAAACGCTTGCGTTTTTGTGACACGTCCAGAACTCCTTGCCGATCGGTATCGCGGCCGAGAGCGAATTCTGGAACAACGCCCGTTATCAAAGGCTGCTATTGCGACTCAAATCAAAATGTGAAATCCAAAACCCCACCAAAATGTGTTTACTATTAGGCCGCCCATTTGCGAGCATTCCGGCGTAATGTCCTCTCTCTCTCTCCCTCTCTCTCTCTCTCGTCCTTTTGGAATGAAGATGCCGTATTGATATAGATGGAAGGCGTTTTTTTGCTGTTGTTGGGTTGAAGCCATACATACCTGTAGCTTTTTGATCGATGGTTTCGAAAGCGTGAGGGAGATCGAGAGGATAAAGTCCTTAAACCTTCTTGTGTGATTATCCTGTTCGGACTTTTTCCAAGTCCACTTGACATTTTTTCTTTCCATCGTGTGTGTGTGTGTGTGTGTGTGTGTGTGTGTGTGTGTGTGTGTGTGTGTGTGTGTGTGTGTGTGGTGTGTGGTGTGTGTGTGTGTGTGTGTGTGTGTGTGTGTGTGTCTGTGTGTGTCTGTGTGTGTGTGTGTGTGTGTGTGTGTGTGTGTGTGTGTGTGGTGTGTGGTGTGTGTCTGTGTGTGTGTCTGTGTGTCTGTGCGTGTGTGTTTCTCTTTGGTATTTTCAAGTCGTCATCCCACTGGGGCACCTTTAAAACACCATTTGTGGACACGGGGCATTAGATTGAATCCAGGGCTTTGTTGGGGGGGTGGGGGGGTAGTTCTCAGCCCTCCCCACCTCCCCACCTACCCCCAACTGGCCAGGCTGTGTGGTTGGTGCTTGTCGGTCAGGGTTGAGGAGGGGAGATGAGAGCGAAGGGTTAGCCCCTCTGCTTCTTCTTCTTCGACAGTCGTAAAGCCCGTGCTGCCCTTGGGCGGCTTTCACGCTCCGCTGACTGATCCTCCACAGGAAGCGGGGGTGGGTGGGGGGTGTGGGGGGGTACAAGGAGCACCCCACAGAGCTCCCCCAGCATGCACCAGGGCCGCACACTGAGCGGCCAATCAAAGGGGGGGGACAGTTCTGTCCTGGGCCTGAGGGATAGAGAGAGAGAGAGAGAAGAAGAGAGAGAGAGAGAGAGAGAATCCTCCTGTGTGTGTGTGTGTTGTGTGTGTGCGTGTGCGTGTGCGTGTGTGTGTGTGTGTGGGGAAGGAAATATGGATAATAAGACAGGCTGTCACACGCCTGGACATGCTCTTGTTAGTGACAGTGTTGATGTGACGCCTTGTTTTCCTGGGCATTCGGAATTGGAGTTTAAATGACACCATGGAGAAACGGCGGGGCCAGAGCCCTCCTGCTGCGACAACACACTGCTGTCACTGACTGTATTAACTGTAATAACTTTCACCATTACACCGTGGAGGTCACGGAGCAGTCGGAGCTTGTCATGAAAAATTATGTTAGTCCTTCACTCACAGGGAATTTTTCGACCGCAATTGTTGAATGTGTTGCGATGTTGTTACGACGTGCTTGTTGTGGAAAAGTTGATGTCTGATGAGAGAACGCATTTAGGCTTATTATAGGTTAGCCACGTATGTTTTGGGTATGCTTTTGAGTAGTTTTGGGTATGTTTCTGGGTAGTTTGGGGTATGTTTTTGGGTATGCTTTTGGGTAATTTGGGTATGCTTTTGGGTAGTTTTGGGTGTGCTTTTGGGTAGTTTGGGGTATGCTTTTGTGTAGTTTTGGATACATTTGTGTAGTTTTGAGTATGCTTCTGAATAAGTAGTTCTGTGTATATTTGGGTAGTTTTGGGTATGCTTTTGGGTACTTTTGCGTACTTTGGGGCAATTAGTAGGACCCGACTCTACTAAAACTTTGTTTTGTGTGTGTTTGTGTTTTATCAACAGCCGGTGACGACGCACCCCAGACCCCTGTTTCCGCGATGAAGAGCCTGCAGTTCCGAAGCATCGCCCCCAAGGCTCCGGCCGCCGTGGTGACGCCCTCTCCCTCCCCCGCGGCGGTCCTGTCCCGCCAGCCTCCCTCCGCCCTCCTCCCCTGCGAAGCCACCACCCCTGCTACCGCCGCCGCCGCCTCCTCCAGCCCCAAGTCCATCATCGTACCGGCCGGTCAGAACTACGCCCTGATGCAGATCGCCGGCCAGGAGGGCACCTTCTCCCTGGTGGCTCTGCCGCCGCCCTCCACCGCCGCCGCCGTCTCCTCCTCTCAGCCACAACAACCCCAGCAACAAGCCCAGACCATGCAAAACAACCTCAAGCTGCCCATTCCCAGATACCAGCCGGCGAGGAGCAAAGGGGCCGCCGAAAAGGTCAAACCGGCGCCCAAAACGCCCGTCAAGGTGGCCGCGGCGACGCCCCCGGCGGTCAGGTCGGTGGCCACGTCTCCGATGGCGAGGAAAAGGATGCTGGAGACGGCGGAAACGAAAGAAACCAAGGTGGAGCCTTCGGAGCAGCTCATCATGATCGACCCGACTTCCTCCTCCTCCTCCTCGGAGATCGCCGTCGCGGCTTTCCTCCCCGACAACGCCAAAAACTCCCCGGAGGAAGGGGGCGCCGCCAAGACCGGCGGAGGCTGTGCCAAGCCAAGCCTGCTGCCGCCGCCGCGGCCCAACCGCCTCCGGGCACCGCCGCCGCCAGCATCACGGTCCTCTCCCCGTCCATCTTCAGCAAAGCTGTCCAGATTATCCCCTCCCCGCCCAAGGGCAAGCTGCCCATCCTGCCCTACTCCAAGATGAAAAGCGCCCTCGTCGTCCCGGCCTCCGCCAAGCTCGCTACCGCCGCCAACGCTGTTGCGTCCTCCCCGGAAAAGAAAGGAGGCGGCGTCCCCACCGCCATCATCACCGCCGCCAAGTCCTCCTCTGATCCCTCGGCCAAGACCCAGGAGAACACCGCCGCTGCAGAGGCCTCCAGCCACAACCAGGTGCCAAAGGCCCAGACAACCACCGCGCTGCCTGTGCCTGTGCTGGGCGCTCCCCTGGCGCAGAAGGCTCCCGGCAAAAAGAGAGGAAGAAAGAGGAAGACGATGGAAGACATCCTCGCGTTCGAGGCTCGGAAGAAGAGGTCCTTGTCTTTCTTCCGCCGGAGAGTCCCGGAGAAAGTCCCCCCGTCGTCATCGGCATCGGCGGCGGCGATCGCAGCTGCTTCCCCCCTCGGCTCCAAACAGAAGGAGGTCGAGGACATCTCTAAGAAGTACCGCAGCATCCGGCCCAAACCCGTGCTGGTGATGGAGACGACAACGGCGGTCCCTCGGCTGATCAGTCTGCCTGCCGGCGGCGCCGCCATCGCCCCGGAAGCCGTGAGTATGGCCCCCCCTTCCTCCGCCGACGCCACCCTGAAGCCCGCCCCGACCGCGGCGGCAACCCTCCACCTGCGGGGCGGCGGCGTCGCTTCCTCCTCCTCCCAGTCCCACCCGCGGGCGTCGTCCACAACGTTCCTGGGCTCCGGCGGCTCGGGCCGCCCGCCGCTCCACCGGTGCCCCGTGTGCGGCCGCTGCTTCCAGTTCAAGCACCACCTCCAGGGCCACATGAACAGCCACACCAACAGCCGGCCGTACGTCTGCCCCGTCTGCCGCAAGGCCTACGCCCACTCGGGCAGCCTCAGCACGCACATGAAGCTGCACCACGGCGCGGCGGCCGACGGGCGGCCGCGCGGCCGCGGCACGCTGCGCTGCGCCTTCTGCGAGAAGGCCTTCGGCTACGTGGGCGTGTACTTCGCCCACCTGCGCGAGGTGCACCGCGTGGTGCTGACGGTGGAGCCGTCCATCAGCCAGCACGAGGAGGACGACGACCCGCCGGCCGAGGGGTGAGAGGAGAAACCCACTCAGGGAACAAATGTACCGTAGTGTTTGCATGCTTTATACTTTAAAACAGTGGTTTTCAACCTTTTTCATACCAGGACCCACTATTTATTCTGCATTTTAGCCATGGACCAATATTTGATGTTGAGCTTAGTTTCTCTGACCCAAAAGCAAGGATTTTCAAATTTGTCTACAATTTAGGAGAGATAAACTGGCAGAATTTTGGTCCAAACAACATTTTCTAATCATGTAGATTCTTGAAAATTAAGTAATTCAGATGCTTAAATATAATTTAACTCTTGACAGGGTAAAATGGTTACCAACTGTCCATCATTTAGCTAGGGACCACCTGGAAGCCTCTCAGGGACCACTGGTGGTCCCCGGACCACCTGTTGAAAACCCCTGCTTTAAAAGTACCCGTACTCCCCTGTAGAAGTACTCTGTTACTCTGCACTCTTTAAGTACAGCAGTTGAGAATGGGGCGATACCACTTGGGTGCCTCCACGGTGCCTCCGTGGTACCACACCTCTTTCAGTGGTACCACCTTTCACCTCCCTCTATCACCTTTAACACATTTTCCTGTCTTCTGCCTCCTCCTGCTCCTCCAGATCCATCTCTCCAGAGCCGTCCGACAGGCAGTGCCAGGAGGAGGAGGAGCGCGAGGACCCCGTGGAGCTCCAGATCAAGTGCGGCCGCTGCCAGGCCATCGCGCCCACCTTCGCCGACATGAAGCTCCACCTGCTGTACGCGCACGGCGAGGAGGTCCAGGCCAGGACGGGGGCGACGGTGGGGGCGCGAGACGGCCGCGAGGCGGAGGACGAGCTGGTCAAGCACGCCGCCCACTACTGGCGGCAGCTCAACGAGAAGCGCGAGACGAGGAACATCCTGGCGAGGGCGGCGTACGACGAAGGCGACGAGGACGGCGACGGGGCCTATTGGCGACGAGGAGGACGACGCCTCCGCAGCGGCGGCGGCGCGGCGGGCGTCCTTCTGGCCGCGGGTTCGGCCTTTAACTGCGTGCTGTGCAGCCAGGTGCTGGACAGCAGGGAGGGGGTGATGGAGCACTGGAGGAGTCGACACCACTGTGAGCAGACCGGCGTGCTCTGGGACGCCCTGAGCTCGTACTCGGCCAAGGGAGAGGCGGGAACGGGAACGGAGGGAGAGGACATGGACACGGACACGCCCAGCCCGCACTAGCCAGCCTATATATCCTTATAGGACAGGGGTTTTCATTCAACCAGTGGTCCGGGGACCACCAGACAGTGGTCCTTGAGAAGGTTCCAGGTGCTCCCCAGGCTTAAATGATGGAAAGTTGGTTAACCAGATGTAACTCTTGAGAGTGTAAAAATAAAACCAAATAAAACCAAATGGACCCTTGTGGGTCCATTTGGTTTCATTTTTACACTCTCAAGAGTTAAAATATTCGTGTCTTCTGAATTAGCGCCACTTAATTAAGAAGTTTACACTGTTTTTTTTTTTTTTTTTGCAAAAATCCAGCCTGGAATTGTGGTCCAAAACCAAAAGAGTTTCTTCACTTTTAGGTCTGTGGTGTGGAAATGTAATCAAATGGAAGGTCCGTGGCTGAAATGCTGAATAAATGGTGGTCCCTGGAGTCAAAAAGGTTGAAAACCCCTGCTACAGGACCCACATAGGACGGGCTACGGAGCCCTGAAAGGTGGCCATTCCTCACACACAACACACACACACACACACACACACACACACACACACACACACACACACACACACACACACACACACACACACAACCACACACACACCACACACACACACACAGTCCTCATGATAGTCAGTAGCACAGGGACGGAGAGTTGTTCGCTTGGGTTTTTAGCACTACTTTTCATCTTTCATCACATGATTGGGTCCTGAAAAAGGAAAAAAAAAAGAATATTTACTGAATCAGTGTCCTGAAAAATGTATCAAATCAGTCCCTAGTCAAAAATATCCTATGGGATTTATATAGAAAAGTCCTGTAAGATTTTTGAACAAATCCTATTGGATATTTTCATATGGGATTAAGAAAATCCAGTAGTCATTCCTATAAGATTTTTCTCTTAGTCCTATAAGAAAATATTCAATAGTTCCAAAATCTTATAGCATTAAGAAAATCCAATAGGATTTTAAAAATCCTATAGGATTCAGATAGAAAAATATGCAATAGTTCCAAAATCTTATAGGATTTTTTTTTGGCTAGACGTGGTGAAATGTGAATGATCGTTGCTCCAACTTATTTGGCGCCTTCTCTCCGCATACATATATCAGTGAATCCACAACTTTGACTATACTGTTATTTTTTGTTCTTACGTTGATTGCACTGTTTCGTCTCCCTTTTTGGAGTTTATTTTGCTTTTTTTTCTCCATGTTTCGTATCCTGTCGGAGATGATAAGTTTTACCCTTTTGTTTTATTATTTATAACTCGTAGAAGGAGGCACAGTGAAGCTGTTACGATGCCGACACCAAGGGCATTACCGACTGTCACAATGGCAGACCATTTTATTTATTGGCCTTTGATTACTATACACGTAAAAAAATGACAACACAAACGCAACACTTCTGTGCACCACTATTCCCATAGCTGAAATTCTCACGCTTCAGTTGTAAAGAAGTACGTAAAGGGCATTTTAAACCACTGAAGCTCTATTCAAAATATATTTTAAAAAAGATAGCCAAACTACCAGTTCATATGTTGGGTGAGGCCTTTCGATGGGCTATTTTTGAACATTTTTTAAAAAGAATATCTAGTAAGAAAAGCCCAACATACTGTACAGATACAGAAGTTTAAGGACTATCTATCTAAATTTGACCCATGAAGTTCTTTTTGTTCTTTGCAACAGGAAAGCACCCAAATGACATTGTTGTGGCCTTCCAAAATAAAATAAAAAAGAAGCTAAACGTTCACACGTCATCTGGCTCATATTAAATATGGTCCATTTTTTAGGCCAGGTACTTGTTAATAAATGCCTAAATGTGTGTTCTTCTGTGTTCATGCCAAGGGTCTATTCACACTAGTGATTGTATACGTGGATGAATCTGTGTCCGAGCTTTTTGAAGGGCTATTTTGAAGACGTTATTATCCGAGTCCTACCCTGGTTCCATTGTGAGGATGACAATGTGACATGAACCTCGCCGAGGCATTCTGTCCCACACAATGGAACGACGACGATGATGATTCAGGGGTAAAACTCAAAATGGTCCTTTAACCACTGACAGAATTGCAATCTGTGGATTTTTTCTTTTTCTTTCTTTTTTCTTTTTTCTTACAAAAAAGAAACTGTCAAACTGCCTACGTGTTGTTGCCAGCTAATCAGCACACACCCGTGGAACTCTGTGATAAGAGAGCTAGCTAAACTGTATTGTCCAGATGAATATGCTATTTTATACTACAGACCTTCGGTTCTCATCCTTCATATCTCTGCAGGCACCTCTAGCTCTCCAACTGCGGCAGTTCCAACTAAAAAAATGTTGGCCAGTATACTAGCGATACGACCAGTATCGGCCCTAGTCTAGAGTGCGCTTCAGGCGAGATTCCCACCGGGTGCTTCATCTTGCTCTGACTGTGTAGGTTGCCAGTTACCTGACTGATACCCCCCACTTTAGGAGCGCCCACCAGAGATTATTTTATTTCTTTTATTTGTACTTAATTTCGGAAAAAAATATATTTTTGGAGGGTTTAGATTGGCGCCCCAGGAGGCCACCTGGCTGTAAAGCTGAGCCTGCATACTACTTTTCAACATTCAAATGAGTAAAAAAAAAAAAAAAGAAAATAGCAAAAGTGGCAGATCTAGAAGCTCAATTGATGTTTTTAGGGTGTTTATTTATTATTGAATGTGGAAATATAAGAGGTTTTTGGCCGACAGCAACGATGTACATAATAACAACTAAACGACATAGATGCTTTTCCCGGATTTAAAGGTATACACCGTAGGCGTCTTAAGTCTTCACCCCTTTAACTTAAAGGGTCTGCAGAGAACAAGATTGGGAACCACTGGTCTAGCCTAATACACAACGCTTTCTTTACGAAATATTATGCTTGTAGTTGGTCGTTTTGAAGAACCAGCAGTTTTTTGTCTGCTTCTAATGCGGAAACGGGATGTTAATGTTGTACTGGTTTGGGTGGGGAGTAGTTTGTTAACGTTTGTCTGACTGTATAATCCTTTCGTACAGAAGAGAAAAAAAATACAGGGTCAAGTGAATGTACCTTGAATGTTTAAAAGAAAAACCCTACCAAATTATACATTAAATGGATATATAGACTTATATAGAGATAGTATAGATATATATATTGAGGGGGGTTGGGGGAAACAATATATATATATTTACATAGAATAACTAGGTAACCGGCTGCTTTGTTCTGTCCCACAGTGAAGGAAAGAAACTACAGAAAAACTCTATGTTTTGCCAAACCTGGCAACTAAAGCCATGTAAGAGCTGTCCTTATGTGTCTGACACGAAACCTAGGACTACTAATGAAAGGACATGTATTACAAACAATGTATGTATGACACAATTACAAAAATAATATTATAGTACCTATGTCAGTGGAGTCATGTCTGAATATACTGTAGTATTTACTCATTGTCAGTGACATGTCCTGGATTGCTAGCCCTAGATACAAAAAAACTAGGATTATAAGAGGAAGCTGAGATGGAAACTAAACCTTCTCACAGAAGACTGCTTTTTGCAATCTAGTGTGTGTGTGTGTGTGTGTGTGTGTGTGTGTGTGTGTTGTGTGTGTGTGTGTGTGTGTGTGTGTGTGTGTGTGTGTGTGGTGTGTGTGTGTGTGTGTGTGTGTGTGTGCCTGTCTGTGTGTGTGTGTGCCTGTCTGTGTGTGTGTGTGTGGTGTGCCTGTGTGTGTGTGTGTGTGGTGTGTGTGTGTGTGTGCGTGTGCCTGTCTGTGTGTGTGTGTGTGTGCGTGTCTGTGCGTGTGCGAAATGATACTGAGCAAAAATCTACGCAAAGATTGAAATGCTATGAAATGCATGCTCTGCAGGAAATGTGCAAGTCTTCATATCTCAATTTTCTCAGTTTTATTGATGAGGTGTGTAATCACTCTCCTTCAAACTTAAAAGGCTTAACATTACGTGTAATGATGTAATGTAAGCGAAAGAAAGTGTCTACAAGTGTTTTCAATAGCTAAATCCGCCGGCTTTTAATTTTACCTTTACAACTTTACAACTGCACTGCCCCAATACACAAAAAATATATATATTTTCAACCAGAACAGCACTTTAGAATAAAACATCAGTGTTATTTCAACTCCCGAGAATGTACAAATTCAACCACTTGGACCTGTGGCACATCTTTAAATACTAGATCCATGAATCTATTTTAACCACTAGTGAATCTGATGGAAACGCGTTGGGTGTTGAGCCCTATATCTATATAATTTGTCAAATGGCCATTAGCTATTGTTTTAACATTTACCTTTTATATAACAAATGTATCTCTATACCACAACATTCTGACCACTCTGGTGTGTGGTAATTAACTCATTTTGGGTGGGAACACATTTTAAGAGCTATTGAAAACAGCAGATCTACAAGTTCTGTGAGCTTATCGGTCTGTTTTTGGGAAATTGTGAAAATGTGGCACACTTTTCACTGGTCAAAGTGACAGATGTGTTCCCCATAAATAGAAGGCAGTTGTAGAATCAGTTCTCAGGTTAAGATGGGTTCAAAACGAGGAGGGCCGCATTCAGGGTTTAATTCTGAGTCGCGACCTTCCTTGTTTTGATTTAATGCCTACAAATATCCTCCTCTTATAGTCTTAGACACACAAACCAGGAAGTGACAGATTTTAAGGTTCCGGCTCTTATTTCCTCAGTGAGATGAGAAAAAAAAGTACACAATGTTGTCAGCACAAGATGTCAAAAAGTGTGAAAAATCACGTTATAGCTTCAATGCAATGTTGGGTTCACAAAAGAAATGGTGACTGTGCTTTTGTAAACAAAAAAAGAAGAAAATAATAAGACTGAAAGTGTTTGTGCTTGTGACTTGTTTGTGTAAAGCCTAACTGAAAAACCTAATGTTTCTGAGAATAAAGATATGCATTGTCATGGACATGTTGATTTGGTTATTCGTCATTCGAACAATTCCGAACAGCTGGATGTGATACGAGTCTGTCATCACATTAGTATGTCTGCAGTACATTCACTGTGCATTATTTGAGTTTATGGTGTTACATTTTTTCATTACATTTTTCTTTTCTTCTTTTAACAGGCCCAAGACAATGGATTAAGTCAGTGGAAACACAAGTAAAATGTATATATAATGTAAAAATAATTTATTTCCTGTGAACGAGAGCCAGATAGCTATGTAAGTAAGGCCAGGCAAATGTCTGTGTCTGTCTATATGGCAAGTGATCGTTTCCTGTGTGCTGTTCGCTTTATCACACAATTTTGTAACCCATTTTTCACCCATTGCCAATGAGATGTAATACTAGTCTGGGCCCTATACTCCCCCTCTGCCAACCAGGGGAGAGCCCCAAGCTAAGCTCATGCTTCTTCCAATGCATGAGGAGTGAGCAGGATGCTGCTTATCACCTGACAGAGGGGAGTTTCCCGTGGTTCGACGTACAGTATGATACATATCACATGGAAGAACATGTTCACCTCCATCAGTGTCCCTGGCAGGAATCAAACCTGGGACCTTCTATCTGTGAGTATACTTATATGTGAATGGTTAATCTGTTCCTGCACAATACAGTAGATGCTGACATTCGCGCGTGCATCCATCCATCAGGAGAATGGGATTAATTGGATTCGGACTGCGTAAAGGTGTGTGTGTGTGCACATGTGTGATGTACATATGGATTCTCCAAAACTGGGTTAGCTGAAGGGGGTTTATCAGGATGAACCTGCATATGTCTTACCTCTGCACCCCTCCCTTCTGACGCTAGTTTGAAGAAATACCCACAACCAAAAATGCATCACCATGCATTTTCTAGCTTAGTCCACCTTTACAAAGCCTCCTCTTTTCCCGAAAGCTGCTATACAAATTATTACTTTTATTGAAACTACCTCTCCCACTGCCCACAAAGTGCCTCAAGACATTGTGTCGCCTTGATTGAGCAATTCGCCAGTATGAGGCTAGTGGTTTTAACATCACATTATAGTACATTTGAATGAACCCTCTGTGATTGATGTACTGTAGGTCAAACTCATAACAACAGATTCATGTTCAAGTGACTCTGCAGCTGGACCTAGAAAATTATACATACATTTATCTCTCTCTCTCTCTCTCCTCTCCTCTCTCTCTCTTCCGCTCTCTCTCTCTCTCCTCTCTCTCTCCTCTCTCTCTCTCTCTCACTCACTCTGATGACAGAGACTATGTGACACCTTCATGTGCGTCAAATCTGCTAAAGGACCAGACAAATGAGCTGTGGGCAAAATAACCAGAACAGCAAATTTTGTACTTGTATTGTTTTTGACGACCCATGGCTCTATACCTCTAAAATTCTTTGCCATATTTTAAAATCTCAGGGATTTTTTTATAGCTCAAGTAGCCGGTCTACATCGACATGTTAGTTGTAGATTGTCTATTTTGACTCTTTTGTGTTTCGAGGAGGTAGGAAGTCTCGCCTTTTCATAGTCGCTTTGGGGTACCCTGGGTCCAGGCTTTCATCTCGCAGCACGGATGTAAGCCTGGAGATCTAGGCTAGTCATTCAGTCAGCATCCCAACTTGTTTGGTCAACATATCTCCTAGCTGTCACAATCCATGACAGTTCCTTGTTTTGGTCAGTTTGAATAGTGCCCTTATTTTGTAGTGTCCTGGTTTCCTTTGTGGTTATTGTTCCCTGTCCCTGTGATTGCTCATGTTGTTCTCAGCCAATCATGTAGTGTTTGTAGTTATTGTTTCACCTAACACCTGTGTGTTGTGTTTGTGTCTACTTATACCCTCAGTTCCTAGTGTTCCTTGTTGACGCTGTTAGTTCCAGTTCTGGCCTTTGTTCCCGTGTGTGACCTGCTCTGCCTCTGTTTCTACAACTGGGTCCTAAGTCTCCTGAGTCCCACTGTGACACTAGGGAATGAACAACTAGTCTTCAGCACAGAACCTGCAAGGTACCGGTATATTCAGTGATTTCACATAAATTCAAATATTATTTGCAGTGATGGGCAGTAGCTTGTTTCAGGTAGCTAAGCTACATAGCTTAACTACATTTTCCCCTAACTTGTAGTGTAGCTTACTACATTTGTTCTGGGAATAGCTTGTAGTGAAGCTACACTACTTGTTTCGAGTAGCTTGTAGTGAAGCTACAAGCTAGCTACTTGTTTCAAGTAAAAAGGAAAGTAGCTTACTACATTTTCCCACAAAAATTCCACCCATTTTTAATGGGTAGAAAACCTCTAATATACATCCCAAAACTTAAACATGCTTAAACTTAAACTTAAACATTATTAGTAGTGTTGATGTAGCAAGCTACATCAAGCTACTTTTTCGTGTAGCTTGTAGTGTAGCTTGCTACAATTTTCTGGGATAGTAGTGTAGCTCGGCTACATTTTATCGAGAGTAGCAAGTAGTGTGCTTACTACATTTTCCTTGTAACTTGCCCATCACTGATTATGTTTCATCTTTCTTGGATAATCCAACCCTCTATACATTGTGTGGACCATATACCGTACAGTAAGGAGCCACTGTGGGGCCATAAAACCCTAGTTTCAGTTTGGACTTTGGGAGGGAAAAGCCTTCATCCAATGAGGATGAGACGGGGCTAGCGGGTCCATTTGGTGCCATTTGTACCCTCTCATGAAAAAAGGGTCTGAAAGAAAAATCATTAACATGGTGATCTCCATTTCTAGGAAACACAGAAAGGGGGACCTTTTCATGTCCACACAGCATCTCTATAAGTATATTAATCACAATCATAGTAGAATGTTGAAAATGGGTGGAGTCCTCCTTTAACCAGCAGCTGCACCGAACCAATCAAAAACAATTTCAACCTACATTCCTCACGGAAAGGATTCCGTTAAAGGTATCAAGCGAGAATGACTCGGCTCCTCAAGTTCATCTCTCAGCCTCCCTCCATCCGCGGGGACGCGGTATAAACCTTTGCGCGACATCAATGTATAACAGCGGACCCAATCTAGCCTCATCGCCAGCGCGGCGGTGCATCGCGGGATATACGCAGATAAAAAGGAAAGTTCTATAACGCTGATGCATATTTCCCTTTAATCAGAGCAAAATGTGTACCACAGCCGTCACCCCCCCCCCAACCCAGCCCACCGCCTGCCTCTACAAGCGAGAGGCAGCGTGGCTCTCAAGGGGGGGAGGCGGGGGAGATCAAAGCCCCCCACACCCACCACCACCACCATGATCCCCCCTCCCTCGCTTGTACATGATCAGCGGGAATCAAGTAGAACCGGGAGGGAGGTGTGTGCTTGCGTGCGCGTGCGTTTGTGTGTGCGTGTCTACCGTAAGCAGGTACAGTAGGTAGCACTCCTGTCTTTCTTTTCCTCATCTCTAGCATACTTGAATAAAGCTTAACCAAGTACAAGACTGTGGACTCAATAGGTTTAGATCTGTGTGCTGCTGTATGCTATGTGTCAAAAGTAGAAGGAGTCATGGCTGTCATGGGGAAGCCCATGACAGGAGGGGGGTGGTGGTGGTAGCATTAGCTAAAAAATAGCACTAGCCTAAAATAACAGATTTACAAGCTTGCAGAGTGCAGAACCCAACTTAGCTTACCAAATCTAGAGGGTTTAAGTGGTTCAATAGACCTTTCTGTAAGCCTGTAAGTCTTCAACCATGGGTTAGACACTTTCTCACTGGGCTCATTCGTTCAAATGTAAATATCATGGACATTCTACATTAAATACTGGTTTGTTTTTGGAACCAGACGCTTCAAAATCTCTTCTAAATCCGTCAACAAGGACTTTTAAATAACTATTGGTAGAGAGCTTTATCTGTCACTTGTTCTGCTTAGCCGTGAGTAGACCGTAGCAGTTTGGGGAGGACAAATCTATTGTCAACATGACGTAATAAGTTGCTCTAGCGCCTGTCGGTCGACCCTTTTTTTTTTAATAGTTTTACTCTAACATGCGCGTTGAGTTGTGGGCCAGCCTGTGTGTGCGTTTCTCCTCGACCTCGACTCTTGTTGATGCGCGTACGAGCCTGATACGAGGACTGGAAACAAAACCTGGAGAAAAACGGCACACAGGAAGTCTTGAGCTAACAAAGGCAAACGTCAGCACGGGGCAGACGTTCGCCCCGAGAGTTATAAGGTGGGTGTCATAACCTGACCTTCACTGACCACAGATGTTCTGCTGGGGATGAAACCTGAGCGAAACAAGCTCTCTGGCTGCTGCACATCCAGGGCCGGGCCCCGGCGCACACTCGCGTGCCTTTTTCTCCAACCTTGGTGTTCATATACGTGCCCTTCGCCCATTCATCTTAATTCACCGATATCCGTGAAGCCACGCCGGGCACGCGCCAGGTCACGCACGTTCATCAAAGTGATTCTAACGTTCCGTCAAAGATTTATATAATACTGCTCCCCGCTTAAGACGTACAAATCGGCGATCCCACATCATTCTTCCTCTCTCTCTCTCCCTCCCTCCCCCAGCTTTCTCGGTCTTGAGATTTGATTTTGTCCCTGCCCTTCCCTTCCCTTCTGCCTCTCTCTCTTTCTCTCCCTCTCTCTCTCTTGGTCTCAGGTTTCAAAGCGTCCCGTCTCTCCTCACCGTCCCGGATTAGTCATCTAATGAGCAGCAGGACCGATCGGGTGAATAATTGATGACGGGCGGCTGGGGAGAGAGAGAGAGAGAGAGAGAGGGAGAGAGAGGGGCATCGATCGATCTGCAACCCGGTGGTGCCGCGGCTTCTCTAAATGGAGCAAGGGAAGGAGACACCTCAGGAGGATAAGCAAAGCAGGCTACGGTAGGCACAGGTACATCCCTGCGACACGCTGCCTGTCTGTTCTCGGCCTTCTCCCTATAAGGCTTGGGATTCAGATAAACGTGCCGATAGCATTGACTTCCGAGTCACTACTAGTGTGTGTCATTAGGGGAAATGGGACGGGTGAGCTGCAGACACGCGGGGCTGACACGCTGGTGCATCATGGTCCCTCGCGGAAAGACCCAACAGGCCTGCTGAGTGCGGATTTGAGGTGTCTCCAGTTGGCCAAGCACAGATTCACGGGTCATACATGATATAGCAGAATGACTAGTACTGTATTTCTGCCAGGGAAAACTGAGTCCTCTTGATATTACAATACTGAGGCCGCATATTAGGCTACAGAGGTGCTCATAGAGTGAATTATTACTGTGGCAGCATGTTATAAGACAACAACTGAGGTTCATTTTCTAGGTTAAAGGTAATAGAGGCAACTTTTTAGCCACAAATCAAAATAGATTTATAGCTTTTTGTTTTTGTTTTTTCCCCCTCTACGTTGCTTCTACTTTGATGCTGCACCAGTTTCCCTTCAGACAGACACTTGCGTCGTCCCGCAGACCAAAACCTTGGTGTTGTGAAAACAAAACATTCATTGGGCTCAGGAAAGGCGGTGCTAGTTTGTGAAGAGGAAGGGCGGTTTGTGGGGTGAGGCAGCGTTTTAGCCAATCACAGCACAATAAAAATGTTGTAATCAAGAGCTACGTTTTAATTCATACTGCATTATTTTCATCCTGAGAGAGTGTTGAATATAGCCGATCTGCAAGCTGAGGTATTTCTGACCAGATGATGGGTTTAATGCTAAGCGGTGTACATTTTTATGTACCTTCTCTCGTACATTTCCCAAAAGACCTGATAATACCTCATAATAATCCCCTTACCCTCCCCCCCAATCAAATATATTTGGATGGTTTTATCATGTAGGACATGATGTGAATATGCACAACACACTGGTAGTCGGTACTCCTGTGAGCCTCTGGTTCCAGGCACAGGGTTCGAATCCCTGCGGTGTGAGCTCAATGTTTCACATCTCATCACGTCCTATTTTTCGAAAAATCCTCAAAAACAATGAAAAATGGCATACTATAGCATGTTGTCCGAGACCATGTACTATAGCCTGTCGTTTTTACTTTGATTTCGGCATTTTTCATAAATTCTTAAAAACGATGAAAAATGGCATACTATACTGTAGTGTGTCATTTTTACTTGATTTCGACATTTTTCGAAAATCCTCAAAAACGCTGAAAAACAGCATACTAGTGGAGTGGCCTAGCTCTCTTATTAGGAGAGATTGTGCACTTTTTGAGAAAAGCATGAAAATTAGTACACACATAGCCAAAGACATTCTAAAAATATCTGGATGGGGAGATTTCTTGAATTCCAAGATGGCGGCCCCAAAATTCAAGATGTCTGCCCAGAAATGTGTTTTTTCCTTCAGAACTTGAAATGCATTGATTTTACGCCCCATAGATGTATTGAACGATTGATAATACAAAGTTGGCCATTACGGACGATTTGATACCAAGTGCGTGTCTGTATCTCCTACGGTTCTTGAGATACAGCATATAGGTACTTTCACAGATTGAGGAGAGCAAGACATTTGTAACATTGATTCTTAAGTCAATCAAATGGTGATACAGGCATGAAAAGTGGTACATACACTCTGCAAAGCCCACTATTTCTAAAAGTACTGCATGCCCTGCAAAATTCCAATATGGCAGCCCCCAAAATTCAAGTTTTTCAATTGATGAAACGGGTCGGGAGTTATTAAACCGAATGTGAAGTGCTGTTTCAGTGCTAAATTTGCTGCGTATATTTTGCGAACATAAGCCACCCAGAAATGTCTGCGCACCTCCTTCACAATAAGTGTATATGTGAAGCGGACGCACCAAGTGTAGAATGTGTCATATTATAATGGTGTAATATGCTAATAGGTGTAATGGTGTAATACCGGTATATGCAATAGTGTAATAGGGATAATAGTGTAATATATGCAATAGTGCAATAGTGTAATAGGGATAATAGTGTAATAGTGTAATATATGCAATAGCGGTATCAGGGCCGGATCGAGGGGGGGGCTAGTGTGGGAAATCCTCAACATTTTTCGAAAATGGCATGCAATAGCATGTTATCCAAGACCATGTACGCTGTACTATAGCCTGTAGTTTTTCTTTAATTTCTATGTTTTTCGAATATCCTCAAACAAAATGACATACAGTATGTTGTTTTTTCTTGATTTCAACATTTTACGAAAATTTTCAAAAAAATGATGAAAAACGGCATGGGCCTACTATAGCATGTTGTCGAATTTTCGAAAAAACTCAAGGCTATATAGCCTTACGGTTTTTCATCGTTTTGAGAATTTTCAAAAAATGACGAAACCTGGCAAAACGCAAGGCTATAGCCTTACGGTCTTGCACAGTATGCCGTTTTTCATCGTTTTGGGGATTTTTGAGGATGTTCGAAAAATGTCAAAATTTTGAAAAAACGCAATGCTATAGCCTTACATTTTTTCATCGATTTGAGGATTTTCGAAAAATTACGAAAAATGACAAAAAATGACGAAACCTGGCAAAAAACACAAGGCTAGAGCCTTACGGTCTTACACAGCATGCCATTTGTCATCGTTTTGGGGATTTTTGAGGGTTTTCGAAAAATGACGAAACCTGGCAAAAATGCAAGGCTATAGCCTTACGGTTTTTCATGATTTTGACTATTTTCAAAAAATGACGAAACCTGGCAAAAACGCAAGGCTATAGCCTGCGGTCTTGCACAGTCATGCTTTTTTCATCATTTTGAGGATTTTTGAGGATTTTGAGGATTTTCGAAAAATGTCGAAATTTTGAAAAAAACGCAAGGCTATAGCCTTACGGTTTTTCAGGATTTTGACGATTTTCAAAAAATGACGAAACCTGGCAAAAACGCAAGGCTATAACCTACGTCTTGCACAGCAGGCTTTTTGTCATCGTTTTGAGAATTTTTGAGCATTTTGAGGATTTACGGAAAATGTCAATTTTGAAAAATAAAAAAAAAAATGCAAGGCTATAGCCTTGCGGTTTTTCATGATTTTGATGATTTTCAAAAAATGACGAAACCTGGCAAAAACGCAAGGCTATAGCCTACGGTCTTGCACAGCATGCTTTTTTTCATCGTTTTGAGGATTTTTGAGCATTTGAGGATTTTTGAAAAATGTCGAAATTTTGAAAAAAACGCAAGGCTATAGCCTTACGGTTTTTCAGGATTTTGACGATTTTCAAAAAATGACGAAACCTGGCAAAAACGCAAGGCTATAACCTATACGTCTTGCACAGCATGCTTTTTGTCATCATTTTGAGGATTTTTTGAGATTTTTGAGGATTTTGAGGATTTTCGCAAAATGTTGAAATTTTGAAAAAAAATGCAAGGCTATAGCCTTACGGTATTTCATGATTTTGACGATTTTCAAAAAAATGACGAAACCTGGCAAAAACGCAAGGCTATAGCCTGCGGTCTTGCACAGCATGCTTTTTTTCATTTTTCAATCAATTTGAGGATTTTTGAGGATTTTGGAAAAATGTCGAAAATTTGAAAAAAACCGCAAGCTATAGCCTTACATTTTTTTCACGAGTTGAGACGATTTTCAAAAAATGACGAACCTGGCAAAAACGCAAGGATATAGCCTACGGTCTTGCACAGCATGCTTTTTTTCATCGTTTTGAGTATTTTGAGGATTTTGAGGATTTTCGAAAAATGACGAAACCTGGCAAAAACGCAAGGCTATAGCCTACGGTCTTGCACAGCATGCTTTTTTTCATCGTTTTGAGGATTTTTGAGGATTTCGAGGATTTTCGAAAAATGTAGAAATTTTGAAAAAAACGCAAGGCTATAGCCTTACGGTTTTTCATGATTTTGACGATTTTCAAAAAATGACGAAACCTGGCAAAAACGCAAGGCTATAACCTACGGTCTTGCACAGCATGCTTTTTTTCATCATTTTGAGGATTTTTGAGGATTTTGAGGATTTTCGAAAAATGTCGAAATTTTGAAAAAAACGCAAGGCTATAGCCTTACGGTATTTCATGATTTTGACGATTTTCAAAAAATGACGAAACCTGGCAAAAACGCAAGGCTATAGCCTACGGTCTTGCACAGCATGCTTTTTTTCATCGTTTTGAGGATTTTTAAGCATTTTGAGGATTTTCGAAAAATGTGAAAATTTGAAAAAAACGCAAGGCTATAGCCTTACGTTTTTTTACGATTTTGACGATTTTTCAAAAAATGATGAAACCTGGCAAAAACGCAAGGCTATAGCCTACGGTCTTGCACACATGCTTTTTTTCATCGTTTTGAGGATTTTTGAGCATTTTGAGGATTTTCGAAAATGTCAAAATTTTTGAAAAAAACATAAGGCTATAGCCTTACGTTTTTTCACAATTTTGACGATTTTCAAAAAATGACGAAACCTGGCAAAAACACAAGGCTATAGCCTACGGTCTTGCACAGCATGCTTTTTTTCATCGTTTTGAGGATTTTTGAGCATTTTGAGGATTTTTGAAAAATGTCGAAATTTTGAAAAAAACGCAAGGCTATAGCCTTACGTTTTTTCATGATTTTGACGATTTTCAAAAAATGACAAAACCTGGCAAAAACGCAAGGCTATAGCCTACGGTCTTGCACAGCATGCTTTTTTTCATCGTTTTGAGGATTTTTGAGCATTTTGAGGATTTTCGAAAAATGTCGAAATTTTGAAAAAAAAACGCAAGGCTATAGCCTTACGTTTTTTCACGATTTTGACGATTTTCAAAAAATGACGAAACCTGGCAAAAACGCAAGGCTATAGCCTACGGTCTTGCACAGCATGCTTTTTTTCATCGTTTTGAGGATTTTTGAGCATTTTGAGGATTTTCGAAAAATGTCGAAATTTTGAAAAAAACGCAAGGCTATAGCCTTACGTTTTTTCACGATTTTGACGATTTTCAAAAAATGACGAAACCTGGCAAAAACGCAAGGCTATAGCCTACGGTCTTGCACAGCATGCTTTTTTTCATCGTTTTGAGGATTTTTGAGGATTTTTGAAAAATGTCGAAATTTTGAAAAAACGCAAGGCTATAGCCTTACGTTTTTTCATGATTTTGACGATTTTCAAAAAATGACGAAACCTGGCAAAAACGCAAGGCTATAGCCTACGGTCTTGCACAGCATGCTTTTTTTCATCGTTTTGAGGATTTTTGAGCATTTTGAGGATTTGAAAAATGTCGAAATTTTGAAAAAAACGCAAGGCTATAGCCTTACGTTTTTTCACAATTTTGACGATTTTCAAAAAATGACGAAACCTGGCAAAAACACAAGGCTATAGCCTACGGTCTTGCACAGCATGCTTTTTTTCATCGTTTTGAGGATTTTTGAGCATTTTGAGGATTTTCGAAAAATGTCGAAATTTTGAAAAAAACGCAAGGCTATAGCCTTACGTTTTTTCACAATTTTGACGATTTTCAAAAAATGACGAAACCTGGCAAAAACACAAGGCTATAGCCTACGGTCTTGCACAGCATGCTTTTTTTCATCGTTTTGAGGATTTTTGAGCATTTTGAGGATTTTTGAAAAATGTCGAAATTTTGAAAAAAAAACGCAAGGCTATAGCCTTACGTTTTTTCATGATTTTGACGATTTTCAAAAAATGACGAAACCTGGCAAAAACGCAAGGCTATAGCCTACGGTCTTGCACAGCATGCTTTTTTTCATCGTTTTGAGGATTTTTGAGCATTTTGAGGATTTTCGAAAAATGTCGAAATTTTGAAAAAAACGCAAGGCTATAGCCTTACATTTTTTCAACGATTTTGACGATTTTTCAAAAATGACGAAACCTGGAAAAAAACGCAAGGCTGTAGCCTACGGTCTTGCACAGCATGCTTTTTTTCATCGTTTTGAGGATTTTTGAGCATTTTGAGGATTTTTGAAAAATGTGCAAATTTTGAAAAAAACGCAAGGCTATAGCCTTACGTTTTTTCATGATTTTGACGATTTTCAAAAAATGACGAAACCTGGCAAAAACGCAAGGCTATAGCCTACGGTCTTGCACAGCATGCTTTTTTTCATCGTTTTGAGGATTTTTGAGCATTTTGAGGATTTTTGAAAAATGTGCAAATTTTGAAAAAAAACCGCAAGGCTATAGCCTTACGTTTTTTCATGATTTTGAACGATTTTCAAAAATGACAAAACCTGGCAAAAACGCAAGGCTATAGCCTACGGTCTTGCACAGCATGCTTTTTTTCATCGTTTTGAGGATTTTTGAGCATTTTGAGGATTTTTTAAAAAATGTCGAAATTTTGAAAAAAACGCAAGGCTATAGCCTTACGTTTTTTCACGATTTTGACGATTTTCAAAAAATGACGAAACCTGGCAAAAACGCAAGGCTATAGCCTACGGTCTTGCACAGCATGCTTTTTTTCATCGTTTTGAGGATTTTTGAGCATTTTGAGGATTTTTGAAAAATGTCGAAATTTTGAAAAAAACGCAAGGCTATAGCCTTACGTTTTTTCATGATTTTGACGATTTTCAAAAAATGACGAAACCTGGCAAAAACGCAAGGCTATAGCCTACGGTCTTGCACAGCATGCTTTTTTTCATCGTTTTGAGGATTTTTGAGCATTTTGAGGATTTTCTAAAAATGTCGAAATTTTGAAAAAAACGCAAGGCTATAGCCTTACGTTTTTTCACAATTTTGACGATTTTCAAAAAATGACGAAACCTGGCAAAAACGCAAGGCTATAGCCTACGGTCTTGCACAGCATGCTTTTTTTCATCGTTTTGAGGATTTTTGAGCATTTTGAGGATATTCGAAAAATGTCGAAATTTTGAAAAAAACGCAAGGCTATAGCCTTACGTTTTTTCATGATTTTGACAATTTTCAAAAAATGACAAAACCTGGCAAAAACGCAAGGCTATAGCCTACGGTCTTGCACAGCATGCTTTTTTTCATCGTTTTGAGGTTTTTTGAGCATTTTGAGGATTTTCGAAAAATGTCGAAATTTTGAAAAAAACGCAAGGCTATAGCCTTACGTTTTCACAATTTTGACGATTTTCAAAAAATGACGAAACCTGGCAAAAACACAAGGCTATAGCCTACGGTCTTGCACAGCATGCTTTTTTTCATCTTTTTGAGGATTTTTGAGCATTTTGGGGATTTTTGAAAAATGTCGAAATTTTGAAAAAAACGCAAGGCTATAGCCTTACGGTTTTTCATGATTTTGACGATTTTCCAAAAATGACGAAACCTGGCAAAAACGCAAGGCTATAGCCTACGGTCTTGCACAGCATGCTTTTTTTCATCGTTTTGAGGATTTTTGAGCATTTTGAGGATTTTCGAAAAATGTCGAATTTTTTGAAAAAAAACGCAAGGCTATAGCCTTACGTTTTTTCACGATTTTGACGATTTTCAAAAAATGACGAAACCTGGCAAAAACACAAGGCTATAGCCTACGGTCTTGCACAGCATGCTTTTTTTCATCGTTTTGAGGATTTTTAAGCATTTTGAGGATTTTTGAAAAATGTGCAAATTTTGAAAAAAACGCAAGGCTATAGCCTTACGTTTTTTCACAATTTTGACGATTTTCAAAAAATGACGAAACCTGGCAAAAACGCAAGGCTATAGCCTACGGTCTTGCACAGCATGCTTTTTTTCATCGTTTTGAGGATTTTTGAGCATTTTGAGGATTTTTGAAAAATGTCGAAATTTTGAAAAAACGCAAGGCTATAGCCTTACGTTTTTTCATGATTTTGACGATTTTCAAAAAATGACAAAACCTGGCAAAAACGCAAGGCTATAGCCTACGGTCTTGCACAGCATGCTTTTTTTCATCGTTTTGAGGATTTTTGAGCATTTTGAGGATTTTCGAAAAATGTCAAAATTTTGAAAAAAACGCAAGGCTATAGCCTTACGTTTTTTCACGATTTTGACGATTTTCAAAAAATGACGAAACCTGGCAAAAACGCAAGGCTATAGCCTACGGTCTTGCACAGCATGCTTTTTTTCATCGTTTTGAGGATTTTTGAGGATTTTTGAAAAATGTCGAAATTTTGGAAAAAAACGCAAGGCTATAGCCTTACGTTTTTCATGATTTTGACGATTTTCAAAAAATGACAAAACCTGGCAAAAACGCAAGGCTATAGCCTACGGTCTTGCACAGCATGCTTTTTTTCATCGTTTTGAGGATTTTTGAGCATTTTGAGGATTTTCTAAAAATGTCGAAATTTTGAAAAAAACGCAAGGCTATAGCCTTACGTTTTTTTCACAATTTTGACGATTTCAAAAAATGACGAAACCTGGCAAAAACGCAAGGCTATAGCCTACGGTCTTGCACAGCATGCTTTTTTTCATCGTTTTGAGGATTTTTGAGCATTTTGAGGATTTTCGAAAAATGTCGAAATTTTGAAAAAAACGCAAGGCTATAGCCTTACGTTTTTTCACAATTTTGACGATTTTCAAAAAATGACGAAACCTGGCAAAAACACAAGGCTATAGCCTACGGTCTTGCACAGCATGCTTTTTTTCATCGTTTTGAGGATTTTTGAGCATTTTGAGGATTTTCGAAAAATGTCGAAATTTTGAAAAAAACGCAAGGCTATAGCCTTACGTTTTTTCATGATTTTGACGATTTTCAAAAAATGACAAAACCTGGCAAAAACGCAAGGCTATAGCCTACGGTCTTGCACAGCATGCTTTTTTTCATCGTTTTGAGGATTTTTGAGGTTTGGAGGATTTTTGAAAATGTGCAAATTTTGAAAAAAACGCAAGGCTATAGCCTTACGTTTTTTCATGATTTTGACGATTTTCAAAAAATGACAAAACCTGGCAAAAACGCAAGGCTATAGCCTACGGTCTTGCACAGCATGCTTTTTTTCATCGTTTTGAGGATTTTTGAGCATTTTGAGGATTTTTGAAAAATGTGCAAATTTTGGAAAAAAAACGCAAGGCTATAGCCTTACGTTTTTTCATGATTTTGACGATTTTCAAAAAATGACGAAACCTGGCAAAAACGCAAGGCTATAGCCTACGGTCTTGCACATCATGCTTTTTTTCATCGTTTTGAGGATTTTTGAGGATTTTCAAAAAATGTCGAAATTTTGAAAAAAACGCAAGGCTATAGCCTTACGTTTTTTCACGATTTTGACGATTTTCAAAAAATGACGAAACCTGGCAAAAACGCAAGGCTATAGCCTACGGTCTTGCACAGCATGCTTTTTTCATCGTTTTGAGGATTTTTGAGCATTTTGAGGATTTTGAAAAATGTCGAATTTTGAAAAAAACGCAAGGCTATAGCCTTACGTTTTTTCATGATTTTGACGATTTTCAAAAAATGACGAAACCTGGCAAAAACGCAAGGCTAGAGCCTACGGTCTTGCACAGCATGCTTTTTTTCATCGTTTTGAGGATTTTTGAGCATTTTGAGGATTTTCGAAAAATGTCGAAATTTTGAAAAAAACGCAAGGCTATAGCCTTACGTTTTTTCACAATTTTGACGATTTTCAAAAAATGACGAAACCTGGCAAAAACGCAAGGCTATAGCCTACGGTCTTGCACAGCATGCTTTTTTTCATCGTTTTGAGGATTTTTGAGCATTTTGAGGATATTCGAAAAATGTCGAAATTTTGAAAAAAACGCAAGGCTATAGCCTTACGTTTTTTCATGATTTTGACGATTTTCAAAAAATGACAAAACCTGGCAAAAACGCAAGGCTATAGCCTACGGTCTTGCACAGCATGCTTTTTTTCATCGTTTTGAGGATTTTTGAGCATTTTGAGGATTTTCGAAAAATGTCGAAATTTTGAAAAAAACGCAAGGCTATAGCCTTACGTTTTTTCATGATTTTGACGATTTTCAAAAAATGACAAAACCTGGCAAAAACGCAAGGCTATAGCCTACGGTCTTGCACAGCATGCTTTTTTTCATCGTTTTGAGGATTTTTGAGCATTTTGAGATTTTTGAAAAATGTCGAAATTTTGAAAAAAAAACGCAAGGCTATAGCCTTACGGTTTTTCATGATTTTGACGATTTTCAAAAAATGACGAAACCTGGCAAAAACGCAAGGCTATAGCCTACGGTCTTGCACAGCATGCTTTTTTTCATCGTTTTGAGGATTTTTGAGCATTTTGAGGATTTTCGAAAAATGTCAAAATTTTGAAAAAAAACGCAAAGGCTATAGCTTACGTTTTTTTCACAATTTTGATTTTGACGATTTTCAAAAAATGACGAAACTTGGCAAAAACACAAGGCTATAGCCTACGGTCTTGCACAGCATGCTTTTTTTTCATCGTTTTGAGGATTTTTGAGGATTTTTGAAAAATGTCAAAATTTGGAGAAAAAAAAAACGCAAGGCTATAGCCTAACGGTCTTGCACAGCATGCTTTTTTTCATCGTTTTAAGGATTTTTTTGAGCATTTTTTGAGGATTTTGAAAATGTCGAAATTTGAAAAAAACGCAAGGCTATAGCCTTACGTTTTTTCATGATTTTGACGATTTTCAAAAAATGACAAAACCTGGCAAAAACGCAAGGCTATAGCCTACGGTCTTGCACAGCATGCTTTTTTTCATCGTTTTGAGGATTTTTGAGCATTTTGAGGATTTTCGAAAAATGTCGAAATTTTGAAAAAAACGCAAGGCTATAGCCTTACGTTTTTTCACGATTTTGACGATTTTCAAAAAATGACGAAACCTGGCAAAAACGCAAGGCTATAGCCTACGGTCTTGCACAGCATGCTTTTTTTCTTCGTTTTGAGGATTTTTGAGCATTTTGAGGATATTCGAAAAATGTCGAAATTTTGAAAAAAACGCAAGGCTATAGCCTTACGTTTTTTCATGATTTTGACAATTTCAAAAAATGACGAAACCTGGCAAAAACGCAAGGCTATAGCCTACGGTCTTGCACAGCATGCTTTTTTCATCGTTTTGAGGATTTTTGAGCATTTTGAGGATTTTCGAAAAATGTCGAAATTTTGAAAAAAACGCAAGGCTATAGCCTTACGTTTTTTTCACAATTTTGACGATTTTCAAAAAATGACGAAACCTGGCAAAAACACAAGGCTATAGCCTACGGTCTTGCACAGCATGCTTTTTTTCATCGTTTTGAGGATTTTTGTTGAGCTTTTTGAGGATTTTTGAAAAATGTCGAAATTTTGAAAAAAAACGCAAGGCTATAGCCTTACGTTTTTTCATGATTTTGACGATTTTCAAAAAAGGACAAAACCTGGCAAAAACGCAAGGCTATAGCCTACGGTCTTGCACAGCATGCTTTTTTTCATCGTTTTGAGGATTTTTGAGCATTTTGAGGATTTTCGAAAAATGTCGAAATTTTGAAAAAAAACGCAAGGCTATAGCCTTACGTTTTTTCACGATTTTGACGATTTTCAAAAAATGACGAAACCTGGCAAAAACTCAAGGCTATAGCCTACGGTCTTGCACAGCATGCTTTTTTTCATCGTTTTGAGGATTTTTGAGCATTTTGAGGATTTTCGAAAAATGTCGAAATTTTGAAAAAAACGCATAGGCTATAGCCTTACGTTTTTTCACATTTTTGACGATTTTCAAAAAATGAGGAAACCTGGCAAAAACGCAAGGCTATAGCCTTCGGTCTTGCACAGCATGCTTTTTTCATCGTTTGAGGATTTTTGAGCTTTTGAGGATTTTAAAATGTCGAAATTTTGAAAAAAACGCAAGGCTATAGCCTTACGTTTTTTTCATGATTTTGACGATTTTCAAAAAATGACGAAACCTGGCAAAAAACGCAAGGCTATTGCCCTACGGTCTTGCACAGCATGCTTTTCTTCATCGTTTTGAGATTTTTTGAGCATTTTGGTGAGGATTTTCGAAAAATGTCGAAATTTTGAAAAAACCAAGGGCTATAGCCTTACGTTTTTTCATGATTTTGACGATTTTCAAAAAATGACGAAACCTGGCAAAAACGCAAGGCTATAGCCTACGGTCTTGCACAGCATGCTTTTTTTCATCGTTTTGAGGATTTTTGAGGATTTTTGAAAAATGTCGAAATTTCGAAAAAACGCAAGGCTATAGCCTTACTTTTTTTCATGATTTTGACGATTTTCAAAAAATGACGAAACCTGGCAAAAACGCAAGGCTATAGCCTACGGTCTTGCACAGCATGCTTTTTTTCATCGTTTTGAGGATTTTTGAGCATTTTGAGGATTTTCGAAAAATGTCGAAATTTTGAAAAAAACGCAAGGCTATAGCCTTACGTTTTTTCACAATTTTGACGATTTTCAAAAAATGACGAAACCTGGCAAAAACACAAGGCTATAGCCTACGGTCTTGCACAGCATGCTTTTTTTCATCGTTTTGAGGATTTTTGAGCATTTTGAGGATTTTCGAAAAATGTCGAAATTTTGAAAAAAACGCAAGGCTATAGCCTTACGTTTTTTCACACAATTTGGCATTTTCAAAAAATGACGAAACCTGGCAAAAACACAAGGCTATAGCCTACGGTCTTGCACAGCATGCTTTTTTTCATCGTTTTGAGGATTTTTGAGCATTTTGAGGATTGTTTCGAAAATGTCGAAATTTTGAAAAAAACGCAAGGCTATAGCCTTACGTTTTTTCATGATTTTGACGATTTTCAAAAAATGACGAAACCTGGCAAAAACGCAAGGCTATAGCCTACGGTCTTGCACATCATGCTTTTTCATCGTTTTGGAGATTTTGAGCATTTGAGGATTTTTAAAAATGGTGCAAATTTGAAAAAAACGCAAGGCTATAGCCTTACGTTTTTTCAAGATTTTGACGATTTTCAAAAAATGACGAAACCTGGCAAAAACGCAAGGCTATAGCCTACGGTCTTGCACAGCATGCTTTTTTTCATCGTTTTGAGGATTTTTGAGCATTTTGAGGATTTTCGAAAAATGTCCAAATTTTGAAAAAAACGCAAGGCTATAGCCTTACGTTTTTTCATGAATTTGACGATTTTCAAAAAATGACAAAACCTGGCAAAAACGCAAGGCTATAGCCTACGGTCTTGCACAGCATGCTTTTTTTCATCGTTTTGAGGATTTTTGAGCATTTTGAGGAATTTCGAAAAATGTCGAAATTTTGAAAAAAACGCAAGGCTATAGCCTTACGTTTTTTCACAATTTTGACGATTTTCAAAAAATGACGAAACCTGGCAAAAACGCAAGGCTATAGCCTACGTCTTGCACAGCATGCTTTTTTTCATCGTTTTGAGGATTTTTGAGCATTTTGAGGATTTTCGAAAAATGTCGAAATTTTGAAAAAAAACGCAAGGCTATAGCCTTACGTTTTTTCATGATTTTGACAATTTTCAAAAAATGACGAAACCTGGCAAAAACGCAAGGCTATAGCCTACGGTCTTGCACAGCATGCTTTTTTTC